>OX439434.1:12547067-13241650 GCA_949319885.1 Mecyna flavalis | reverse complement strand
ATATAGTAAAATTATGTTAAATTTGCACAGACGTTACGTATCTACATGAAAAGTAATATTTCGAGCTTCTCGGAAAGTATTTTGCAATATCGAGTTTCCTCCGTGACTTTGTTCGGAACTCGGAATACTCTCTAAGCAACTTCTTTAACCCGACTCGTCTTAAAGATTCTTCGAAAAGTAACTCTTTGGAAGCATTTTAAGACGGAAAGTGATGAAAGTAAAGTAAAAAAAAAAATGTTTTTCTTATTTTCAGCTAATATATTTAATTAGTTTGTCTGTAATTCGCTCTGGCATGATTTTGTAATCAAAAGGGGATCCAAAAAGTTCGGCCCTGTGGTTGGGGGCCTTAGAGTACCTCCACCGTACTCCCCGGCGTGGGGTAAGAATCCCCAGACGGGGATCCCAGGGATGTTGGTGCGAAGGGTGGGGAACCTTCGTACCTTTAGAGCATCCCTGAGTATGCTGGCAGTGTGGGGTGGCCTCACACTGCCAAGTGCCATGAGGAAACGGGGGAGGCTACGCTCGCTTCTCCTGAGGAGCGCTGCACTAAAGCAGCAGAGCTCAGCTGGTGGGGGGCAATTGTGTGAATCTCGACATAGAGCAACCCGGCCCCCCAGCCTGTGCTTGAGAAGGCCACAGTGGAGTTTTAGTCAGTACCCCCAACATAGGGCAACTCTGACATAACCTCAGCTGCTCCCCCAAGCGGCTGGGGTATCCATAAAGGATTTCTCCACTATAAAAAAAAAAAAAAAAGGATCCAAAAAGTTGAAATTAACAAAATAACTTATTTGCTTAGAGTTTCTTATGGTGACCCCAAATTGCCAGACCAAATAATTCTGGACGTAAAGCTTTTTGCTTCCATAGTCGTGTCCACTAGTGTAAATGACATACATGAAAAAGATACGGTGACACTCAATGAAATAACAGTTGAATCGATGTCGTCCTTGGACGCAGACTGTTGAGCATGTAAACACGAAAGCCATTGATACCGCGGTCGATATGTGGCTGTTTGCTAAGCCATGACATCTATAGGGATTACTTAAATTAGAGTGTATTTGATATGAGCTTTCTACGAAATGTACAAAAAAATGAGGATTCAGGCGACTGGGACGATATGAAACTGGGACCGCGGTCCCAGTACCTGTTAACATTTTTGAATCGGTCGACTGGGACCATAACTTTGTTTTATTTATGACACCTTTTGTGCTAACTGTACTAAATCTTGTATTTCAACAATGGAATTGTGATAAAAATTACGGGTGGTCCCACTCGCCTGACGAAATAAATAAATAAAAACTAATCAGGCAACTGGGACCGCGGTCCCAGCTATGTAGTGGTCCCAGTCGCCTGAATCCTCAAAAAAATAATATGCAAAAAAACTCATGTTTTTTTTATGTCACTTCGGTTGGCAGACTGTATACAGCCTACAAGATGTTAATTGTATTCCATTGAAGGATATTTAACTATAAAGCATCGCTCAATTTGCTGGAATAATGTAGGCTCTTCTCATCTTCCGGCCTTCCATTCCAAGTATACTGGCTTCCACATTGATTTTGCTGGATTACAGCCACAGCTGTCATGGTAGTAGATTTTAACTGTGAGTAGCTAGTCGGACTCTGAAAAAGTCTTCCAAACATACTGAAAGCCAAAGCGGGAGTTGAACCCACGACCTCCGTCACTCAAGCTGTTTGACCACTGTTTCATGGATGTTGCAATGAGTAACTTCTGCTCCTTTTATTTTCACTTATTTTCTAACAAAACGCAATTATGAAAAAAAAGTTAACTATAGAATAATAATATTCCGTCATCAAGGTATCAATTTCAAAATTCAATTTCTCTAATACAACTCTTGCCATACAGTCAGTCGCAAACATAGCCTAATCTTTAAAGCTATCAAAGCCCTTATTGTCGTAACAATAATGCACTTAGATAATAACAAATGCTCATCATCCGACTGTACCATCACAAAGAAATATTATCTCCCTAACCATTATCACCGTACCCGTATCTTTTCAATTACACAACCGTGTATTATGGGATTATGACAATCCCATTCAAACCACTACTTTCGGAGGTACAAGAACAGAATCAGTATCGTCTGACGTTTCGAAACATCACAGATCTGCTTATTATCTACTAGTGTCCGACCGAAGGTTCGGTTTCGGTTTCGGTTTCGGCCGAGTTTCGGCCAAAAATCAAGTTTCGGCTGCAGTTTCGGTTTCGGCCAAAATTGGCCGAAACTTTTGCCGAAACCGAAACTGATTTCGGGAGTTGTCGTGCACGCTCGCCGTTCGCTCGTTCGTTTCTCGCAGCAACGCTTTGGCGGCGCACCTGTTTGGGAATTATTGTTGTGCGCCGTTCGGATAGCTCTGTCTGTAGCAACACTAGCAACACAATAGTCAGTGCGTTAAACAGTAACAATTAGTGATTCGATTATTTTTAACTGATAAACATTTTGCTATGAGAACTTGATTTGAAAATATAATAAAAGTATGATTAATATGTTTTTTTGTATTATGTGTACTTGTAAATATTAAAAAGAGGAAAGATATTTTGATTGTTTGTTTGTTTGTATTGAATAGGCTCCGAAACTACTGAACTGATTTGAATAATCTTTCACTATTGGTAAGCTACACTATCCCCGGCTGACATAGAGCACTTTTACCCGAAAATGTGGGGGGAAGGGAGGGATATTTCAAAAAGGAATTACGACCAGCCCAAAGTACAAGACCCAGGAACTTGAAATTTTGTACAAGGCTTCTTTATAATGCGTAAGTTCTCACTAAGAAGGGTTTTTTCAAAATTAACCCCCAAGGGGGTAAAAAGAGGGTTGGAAGTTATTATGAAACTTCGTCATTTTAAAAGTTACAGTCTTAAAATTCGGGAAGTATATTTTTAGTTTGGAATCAGTTTCAAATAAAAAGGTGTTATTGAAAACTTACCACCGTGGGGGTTAAAAAGGGGTTTAAAAATAAAAAATTAAAGGACCATGCAAAAAAACGTCCCCACCCACCAACAGATTTCGAACGTATCTCTATTCTCTGTCAATACCTCTCGCTGTACTGATCTTTTTTTTGTATGACATCCGCCGTAGGAATGGGGATTTCACGCAAATCGAATTTTAATGTTGTATTTTTTTCATATTTTAAAGTATTTTTTTGACACAGTTAATTGCGAAAATAATGTGCAGGCGATCGAGAGTAACCCCCCTGGGCTAAATATAGGTGTACAATCAAAATGTAATCTTAAAAAATGTTGTACAGTCAAGTCTACTTCAAGCTAGACACTTACAGCGCAATTCTGCATCTTAGGCACGGTTTTTTTTTTAATACCCCGTCAGTTTTTGGAATAAAACTGGTTATTTGTCTTTTTATGGAAAGGGTGGGGACAGAGCCTTGTGTAAGCTTTTTAATATTTCACCCCTCAAAGGGTATTAAAAAGTGTCTTAATTTTTTTACTTTAAATTTTCTAAAAGCGTACTTTATAATGTGTAAGTTTCCACTAAGAAGGTGGTTTTGGAAGTTACCGGGGGCATTTCATAGTGGCTTAAAGCGTGTAGCCTACGCCAGCGAAGCCAGGGGCGGAAGTCTAGTATTAAATAAATGATTACAACAAAATCAATATACTGTTATTCCATTTCATGTCCCAATTAATGCAGAATAATGGGTAAAATGCACCAAATTACAGTATTTTAAGGAATTTTATACTTGACCACGTGAGTTTCGGTTTCGGTTTCGGTTTCGGCCGAAACTGAAGCCACAGCCGAACATTCGGTTTCGGTTTCGGTTTCGGTCGAAAAACCAGTTTCGGTCGGACTCTATTATCTACCCAACCGGTTTACGGATCAACAGTACTGAGCGACCAGTATAATTAGCCCTACGGGTCATATACAAACTCTTATAAGTCTCGCATCTTAACATTTTGGACGGTTAGTATCGGTTCGTTGAAAGGACTTATAATATTTTGACATAGTTAACCTGTAATTGCCAAGTCTTAGAAGTGATTACGTGTTATTAAAAGTAATTGTAACGGTGACTGTTGGTTTCTTAAGCTCGGCTGTGTGTCTATAGCATGATAAACATCTACCAATTGACATTATAGGAATTATTATATCACAATTGATACTATAATATAACTTGACACGTCAAATTCCATATTGTACATTTGGATTTCAATATAGATAGGTGTTGGCCTTGCAGTGAGTGCAAAAGCTTACTTTTTAAACTATCACCATTTGACACATACAAAAATATTAAAATCTATTATGGAAATATTTCTCAATGCTTTTCCAGGGTTGGGAAAAATAAATAAAGCCAATATCTTTTATGTTGATAGAAGACTTCACTAGCAGATAAACTAAAGTAAGCAATACGTGTACTTTAGTTCGGACTCGGTTAACCAACTAAACCGATTTTTAGAATAAATACAATTCACGACTTTTCAAGTGTTACATTTGATTAATACCTAATTACTCCACAGGTGCTAAAGTAAGCTTACTAACGGAAAATCGGAATGCACACGCTTTACATACTCGTATTTACAAAGTCTGATGAAATGGAAGCCATTGTTCAGTTGTTCTCTCTCGTATCAATTAGCATCAACTGATTGCGGACTTTGATTTAACGCCTACGGAATGGCTGTTAATCAACACGTATGGTTTAACCTCAATTGAAACAAACTTTGGTTTAGTTTGTGGATTGTTTTCACAAGTAAACTTACTTCAAGTTCATAATATCCTACTAATATTATAAATGCGAAAGTCTGGATATTTGGATGTTTGTTACTCAATCACGCCTAAACGGCTGAACGGATTTAGATGAAATTTGGCACACGTATAGTTTATAACCCGGATTAGGACATAGGCTATAAATTTTCTTCGGGAAACGTCTCATTCCTGCGGGATATTTAAAAAAGAAATTACGCGCGGGTGAAACCGCGGGCGGAAAGCTAGTCTTAAATAAATTTACTTGTGAGAAGAGAGAGAGAGAATTGATGCTTTTTTAGATCTACTCTGACTATGTATCTAAACTAATAACAGTTACTTACATAAAGTAGCAATTTCATGCATGTATGTACCTGGTCTATTTTTAAGTAAAAATTGAAATTTTCTTACGTCTGCATAAAGAAGTAATTATGTCTCTTAAATACGATTCGTACAATGATTATGCGATCATGTTTTTTTTTTAATTTCTGGATTCGATTTTGCTCCAATATGCTACGTAAGTGAAATTAGGATCCCTACTCTCCTGTATTTTTAACCTTTAATTATAATTCATAAAACTTATGTAATTTATTTTTCAATGAATAAATTGAAATCAAAAACCATCCCGGGAAATGAAAAAGAAACTTACGACCAAATTCTCATATTCACGGAAGATACTGGTGTGATGTTTATCTATCCAATAAACTCTTGCATTATGGCAATAAAAGTCTCATAATGACGTGTGACTTTGAAGGTCGTGAACCTCGGCGCCTACGTGTGAACGAGACGTCCAAATATTTTCCGGTTATGTAAAAACGGAAACCACTCTTTAGCTTCACCCACGTCCGACTGAGAGGTTCTTTTATGCATAAATATTGGTTCATACGCGACAAGTTATCTAAAGAATTTGTAGCCTACTTATCTGAGATTAAAAAGATATAATATCCGTCTAAAATATTTTTTTAAAATCCGAATGGCTAGATAGTACTCCCACAAGTCCCACAAGTGTAATCTGTCGCCATTATTGCTCTCCCTGATTTTAATCCATCTAGCCCCGGAAAACCAGACACAATAGAAAATCTATTGTTTACGCGACACCCGGCTTTCGGTCGGGTGTTTAAGAGTTAAACAATTTTAATGTGGCATTCAAAACTTGAAATCAAAGTGTGAAAGAAGCCTAAAGTGAGACTTCGCAAAGAACGCATCCGAACAAAACAACCATTTCTGAATGCGTCAATTAAAAAGGTGGACGAAGACAAATCCAATAAGGCATAAAGTAGGATATAGCATAAAACAAAAATATTGATTTGAAATGAAAAGCGATGTCACTGATATAATTCACCAAGTAAAACAATTCTGTGTGTCCTGTGAAAAGGGGTATAACTCGACTTATATCACTTTTGATGTTATTGTTGCATCTTTATCAGAAAAAAATCCTCTATTTTTCTATCTAATTAACATATTGATACGTTTATTAGTTTCCGAGATAGTATGGTACATCTAAGGCCAAATGGCCAAGTTTTGATATTTATTTTTGTGTAAATAAATACATTTAGACTTGTATCGTTTTCAATATTCAATTTATGAAATAAATAATCGTGTGTAATGATGTATCTCAAGTCATATCATTATACACTTAAATTTATTACTTTTTAAGAGGGTGTCATCTGATACATGTTTAGTTATATCAGTTGACACAAAGTACATTAGCACACTACATGAGTACAACTAATGTTATATCATTAGTCACTAACATAGAATAGTAATATTTTCTGTGTAAAGTGCTTCAAGTCGAATAATACCAATAATCACGAGAAATTTAGAAGGATTTTAATACACAATAATATATGTGCAAATTGATACTTCTTCTAAGCGCGGGGGCTGTGCAGGGTGCTAGGGACATTAATTCCCGCGCCGGGCACCCGCGCGGAAACAGTGCCGCACATGCTACAGGGCCAGGTTCCTGCGCGCGCTGCCACAACAATCCAACATGGCGCTCAACGTACATAATATTAGATGTATCATTTTACACAAACTTATTTTTTTTTCTTTGTATTTATAATAACAAGGACTAATATCAATTTACACTTAATAATTGCTACAGTTACATCAAAATACACGAAATGTCAAAGTACGTGCTGAATCCACTATATTTAATATTTAATCAGAAATTTCGTGTAATACTTATTAAATAAAACGACCTTAGATTAGACAGCCCATGAGCACGATTGCAATTCTGTAAAAGAAACTGAAACGTCGATTTTAATAAAAATATAGTAAATGAACCGCAATTTTATCCATTTAAGTTGTTTTAATAATTACGTTGGAAATATTTGTTTTGAATATCTATATTATTTGATTTTTGTTTAAATAATGTACAAATTTAAATTTTTTGTCTCCATAGTACATTAGATAGTTACACTGTCCAATGCGCCAACAGTCTGATCTCAGGATTCGATTCCTACCCGGGACAAACATTCGTGTGACGAATATTTTTGTTTGTTCTATATCTGGGTGTCACTGTTACTTACTAGTGACATTCATTGTTTTGCGCGTGACAGTACGACAGTACGGTGATCTTTATAAACTAGCCGTGCAAATGTTTCGCGGTCCTTAGTTTTTGGGTGTCGAAGCCTAGCTCTATACATTGAACCAGGTCTCTAGGTTGGGTCTTCTTATCTTGGTCTAGCTTATCCCCAGCAAGATGTAAGCATGCGCGTCCTCCTCAAAAAGAAAACGAAATTGGTCGTTACCCTTCATTAGATCACTACCCTTGGTATCAAATAGAGCATTGGCAATTTGGCATTATCTGTGTCGACGTTTCGTCTGACGTTCAATCTTGCGGCCGCCTGTACAATCAGGCTAGGTTAGTTTAAAAAAACCTTGGTGTTCTTGGCAGAGCAATGAGATACTTCTCTCTGACTCATCGCCTCCAACTATATAAAGCCCAAGTACGGCCTCTTATGACTGCCATTATTGGGTCGGAGTATCATACATACTATCAGCTCCGTCTTTTTGACCGCATTCAGCGGCGAACGTCTCGGATTATCAGCATTGAGGGTCTTACCTGTTGCTAAGATTCCCTAGTTATACGTATGAATCATTTGTACTATCTTTAAAGGCTTTAGCATGAAGAGTATTCCGAAGAATTGTTTAGACTGTTACCTACTGCTGAGTTACTGCATCGTACAACTCGACACAAATTAAAATTTCATCCACATCATCTGGATGAGTGGCGGTATTGCACCGTGCATTTCTCAAGACAGGTCCCGTTTCGTACGACCATACTGTGGAAACTTCCTGCCAGTAGCCGTATTTTCAAACCAAAACGACGTGAGATCCTTCAATAAATAGTTTCTAATAGGGAGACAACGGAACTTTGATACAGGTCCATGGGCGTAGTGATCACTTACCTACCATCAGGTGATCTACGAGTTCGTTTACCTCAATTTAACATTAAAAAAATGCTTATTTTAATATGGAAGTCAAATTTTATTTTGAATTTTGGTAACCGGATGGTATGAAACGTCAATCAAATGTGTGAGGTCGATGGTCTGAATCTGCCTTGGCATATGGATTTTTTTAAGTGCGTAATCACCACGAGCTCGGTGGTGACGGAAAACATCGTGAGGCAGCCACAGCAGGACCAAATTAGTGTGGTTCCCCTGTTAAGGGTTAAGGAGGTCCGTTGGCAGTCGCTTCGACGTAATAACTGGACTTGCCATATTCGGGATCATGGTGCAAGTTTACACTGACTAGATGACTAGTTTGGGACAAAACACTCGGAGAAAGAAAATAATATTTTATTAAAGGTAGTGATATGTTATATTTAGTTAAAAAAAGGTTTTTAAAAAAACTTTTTATTACCTTTTTTTCTATGTCCTTTGTCTTTAAACTGTTTTTTATATCATTTTACACCAATTGTAATTGAGATATAAGTCAACTTATATCATAATAAACAGAATATCATGACCGTTTTTCTCGTGTAAAATGATATAAGTACCAAAAACTACAACTTTTACGGGTTTTGTGAATACAGTGCTTTTGCCGACTAAAAATACTACCTATTCGTTTTACAGCTTTGGAGAGAATTTAATTTATTATTGACAAAAAAACTCCATAACAATGCAACAATATCATCTTTCACCAAAGCTTCACATCAAGTGTAAAGTGATATAACTCATTTAGTATTATTATACACGATCACTCATTTGGTGGCGTTTGATACAACAAATGGTTTTTATTAAATATCTCTTCCTGTATTTAACGCCTTCAAGCAGGAACTTAATAGGTTGGAAACAATACTATATCAAAACAAATAGTGTCACTAATTTTTTTTAATAACTCTCCTAAAAAGTTTTATGATTTTTTAAACACAAAAACTGCTCTACTGAAAAGTTGACATTTTCGAGATGTATCAGTTTTCACAGGACGCACAGAATTTGCCAATGATTAGAATAGTGAAAACGACTACACGTAAAGTTGCAGAAAGTATTTCCTGAAACCGTGTTTTATGCAAATGAAAATTCTCAAACAGGTAGCTAGTGCATAAACACACCAACTTATCGTTAATTTAATTTTATCGTTTCTATGGTATTTAGGTTTTTTGTGAGGCTTTTCACATGTTAGACAAACATGAATAATAAAGTCAAAATCCTAAAATATGTATTTTGATGAATCCTTTGATTTCAAATGATATCCCATGATCAAAACTACAATAAGAGAGAAGAATAAGTGAAATGTCGCGTGCAAGCTTCAAAGTTTCATTTTCAAGAAACAATAACGTAGAAGGAAGTGAAGAGAATATCAACAACGTTTGCATAATATTTGAATTTATTACTCAAATATTCCGCAGCTTATTGTAAATGTAAACAAGCAATTTCATTAAAATGGCGCCTCGCAAGTCATAGTTGGAGCTTCAGTGTCAGAAATTCAATTCAGAATCTTATTGTCAGTTGGAAATGGTAATCACAGTGTATCTTATTACAGTAAATCAGCTTCTTTTTTTAATTTTATAACCTTAAATCAAGTAAAATCTTGTGAATTCTACTATTTATATTTGAAGCGATGGTACCGAAGATACATAAACGACTAAGATTATACATAATAGGTGGCCTTATGATCCAGACCTGAAATCAAATTAGTCCTGATTTTATCTTGGAGTGATCCGATGTTGACTAAATTAAATGGTTAAACCTAAGTATTAAACCTTATTATGCGGTCACTGATATACCGTTAAAAAGTTTCCTAAACAGCTTCTTATCCGAAAGGTTTTTGTGGTAGTGCATAGAGTCTGCAGGGCTCAAATATTAGGGAACCCGTACTATTTCAAGACATTTGGGTATCTAAATTAAATTCAATTGGAAGAATTGCAAAGTTTTCTTAGAAATAAGAATAAGATTCTTAAGTAGGATAGAATAAGGATAAAGATATTATCTTTATCCTTACATTCACTATGAAGTATGACATTAGTGCAGTGCGAGCATTGAAAAATAGACAGTAACTACACATATAGACGTGTATAGCTTCACTTCATGCATCTCAAACATTTGTTTTGAATTCGCTCGCGTTCCAAATAGAAGTTTTCATAAACTGCAAGTCCAACTTTCATCACTTGAAGAGTTAACGTCTGAAGATAGGATGACACTCTACTGCACCTCCCTAAACTGTGGCGATACTATCGGCTATTTCGTAACGCGGCATGAGTGGCTTCTGTCACGCGACTGAGATCCCTCACTCACGACTCGGCTATCAGCTGTTAGCCTTCCTGTTCTAGAAACCTTTCGGTGCTCCACCCGTTATTTAGTATTTGACAGCTTGTTAGGGTTAAATAAGCGTTTGCGAGAACGCGTCAAGAATTATTATGTTGACGTTAGAATGCTAAGAGCGTTGATCTTGTGTCTTGTTGCAACGGTGGTGGTGGCCAAAGATCAAGAGACAAATATATTATGTCACTGTCTAATTGGATAGCAGGTTTGAAAATATTTGTTGGACTTCATTCTTTGTTGTCCCTAAAATGAAGCAGGGAAAAGATTATAATCAGCCATTCAGTCTTGTATTCTAATTAAGACCTCCCCGATATCTGACCATAACAATACCCTTAATAGAAAAATAAGGCAAATTAAATAATAATCAACAGAAAATAAATATGGTAGCCAGGAGGTACATTTTGGAACAAACGGCTTGAAGATCAGTGGAGCCCAAATATGGCAAAATATTAAGCGATGCTTCCTCGTGAAGTATAACTCGATGTAATAGTCACTTATGTCATATATTAAAATAGTTACAATCCCTTTTAAATCACGAAATAAAAAAAAGTAAATAGGTAAGCCGTTTCGTCAACACTCAAGACAATCGAACGCAATCACCGAAGCCTCGCTTAAAAACGATGCAATCGTTCGTCGAAGTCGTAACTTGAAGACTCAAAACGATTTTTCGCTATAAAATGGTAACAAAACTGGAAAAAAAAAGAATCCACATTCTGAGGAATCGTTTATCTTTTGTTCGGTCTTAAAATGTTCGCGTCGCAAAATAATTCTGCTTTTTAGACGTCATCCTTATTTTTGTCCCGGCTGAGTTTGAGTTTTTAACGCGAATGGCGACCTATAAAATTTACGGTATTTCAGGATTCGCATTTCTTAGACTGTTATCTTACCAGACTTAATGTTAAATGCGGGAAAAATCATACTTAAAAACTTTTTATTAAATTCTTTACAAAGTTTTGGGCCTTTTGAAACTTTCAATTAAAAATTAGAATAGTTTCTGAAAAATTATTAGGGTTTATAATGTTATAAAAGTTCTTTAGTCAATGTCAAGTATTGCGTGGGGTGGCTTTTCGCCCTAGCAAAAATGGTACCTATTAGTAGAAATAGCCAGGTCATTTGTGGGTCCACCATGAGTCAATGTATATGAATAATGGAAGTGGCCTTCGTTACAGAACCATGGAAAATGGCCGATGACGTCATTTATGTTGAAAATTCTTATCAGATTGTTACTCATGGTAGCGTCCATGAACTTGAAAGTGATAGGTCTAGTTTAATGACGTCAATTAAGTGTCGGTTGTATTGATTTTATAAATATGTGTGCCGTGTCAATAGTTTGTTTGATGATTATTGTGTTATTTCTTCAAACGAAAGTCAAATAATATTTGTATTCATAATGTAGATTTTTTGCCATCTCATTTCGAAAGTTATTGAAAAACAAAATAATATTTATTTTCGTGAACTAATAAAATGAAAAACATCTGCAAGCGTAAACAAGCTTTCATTACATTTCATTATTAAAAATGTTTTAATCTTCCATTTTGCTAATTCCTGAGCTTAGCTGTTATTACTAACTAATTACTTCCTTCATGACATTTCCTGCTATAAATCTACAGAAGCATAATTAGCTCCCATAAAAACTGGTCACTAGACACAGGGCAAATTACAGCTAAAATGACACGATAAGTTAGACATTTGAGGCAGAAGATATTTGTCATAAGTCCCGTAATGCCTTTTAAGTCTCGCCTTATAATGGCACTCAAAAGTGCACTAGCCTTTAGTGTCGAGCATTTAAATTCAAACCGCGTCTTTGATGACTGATCTCAGTTGTTTAGATGTTTTCAAAATTACCTTAGCGCCTTATAAGTCATGAATAAATAACTTGCGGTTGCTGGTTCAGAATGCATCAGTTGTTTTTTTGCAATCGTTAAGATGGCTAGATGGATGGATGGTGACCCGAACTTTAGCATTGGTTTATTTCTATGTATAATATGTATGTATTTACAAAAAAAAAAGTATATAAGTAATGTTTATCCGTTGCCTAGCACCCATAGCACAAGCTATTGCTTAGTTTGGGGCTAGATGGCGCTGTGTGAATAATGTCCAGAGATATTTATGTCCAGAGATATTTCTTGCATTAAAATATAATAATAATAATACATACATAATAATAATAAGAATACATAATAAGGTATTCATCATCATCATCATCATCAGCCTATATACGGTCCCACTGCTGGGACACATGCCTTATTTTAATTGTGAGGTAGTGTACTTTATTATTAACCACTCAACGCCGAACTGGCACTCGGGTGCCGCATAACAATAGATTTTCTATTGTGTCTAGTAATCCGGGGCTAGAAGGATTAATAAGTTATTATCAAGCTACTTATAATATTATGGGAAGATTTGTAGGGATTAGCTTATTCACAGCCATTCAGAAAACGAAATCCAATAAGAATATTTTTTTAGCACAATTTTAAAAAACATTATACTTTAAAAACACACAGTTTTGACCCACCCAGGCATTGAAAAATAATTGAAAGTTATTTAAACCAATTTACCAAAGGTAGAAAAAAAAACTTATACCTAAATAAATCATAACTTAACATACAATGGTAAACTATAGATGTAATAAATCCGTATTGCTGTATAATAACAATAAAAGTGTATCTGTAACTTTATTATACAATGTTTATTAATATAGATCAAATAGTATGATCTTATGCCCTATTTGCTGTAACTATGTTTTCGATCTTATTACAAACGAATAAGGGCGATAGTCATAACGCCGCCTAGATTCAAAACTATCGGAAATCTTTAAATCCCTTTGCAATTCTATGGATTGGCTGGAAGTCTTACCTCTTATGGGATAAGTCGTAAATTACATTGACATGTAAGAAACGTTTTTAAAAGTTAATATCAGAATTGCTTATTACTTAAGTTGCTTATAGCAAGTTTTATCGTAAAGATGAAATGGCCTGTTCTCTAGGTACAAGTTACGCTATCTATCTATCAAATAAATTTTACAAAAGTTAGTTACGCAACATTTTGGTCAAAAAGGCAAATCCTTTTTGGCCAAAATGTTTCGTAACTTCTAACTTTAAAAATCTAAAAACATTTATGACCGTGATCATGTTTGTTTTTATTCATCTAGAATTTTCTATATTGCGTGTTTACGCAAAAAAAGGTTATCCGTTTTCTTGCACCCTGGTTATGGTTAGTTTTTTATTTTTTTATTCCTAGTATTTAGTTCAGATTTCTGGAAATTTTGATTATCTACAATTTTTTAAGTGTAATAGCTATTCGGTGATTCACTAGTTTAATTGTGAATCTTACTAATATTATAAAGGCGAAAGTTTGTATGTTTGTTACTCTTTCACACAAAAACTACTGGACGGATTTTAATGAAACTTTACAATATTTTAGCTCATACATCAGAATAACACATAGGCTACAATTTATAAAGATATTCCCGCGGGATTACATCCTATAGTTCACGCGGGCGAAGCCGCGGGCGGAAGGCTAGTTTGAAATAAAATTGACACAGATGAGTGCCACTTACAATCAAGTGGATTAACATGTTAATGAACTTGAGTTTTATTGAATTGTCTTTAAACTAAAATAACACCTAATGGTGTCATATCACACATAATACCAAGAAATGTCTTGGTTTCCCATTAAAGACTTCACGAGAAGAATAATTATTATTAATTATCAATACTTGAATTCTAAAGTCCTTCACTCTTGGAAATTTTACGACTAAATTCATTATGAATTCAAGTCACCTGTTTTCACTCAATGTTTCTCACAGTCATATTTCATGCCTTGTCGAAGAAATGGCAAAATAACTGCTTTTCTATAAATTGAATTTAATTTTATATTTTCAGTTCAAAGATAAGTTTTTTTTTTAAACTGATGCGTTTCAACACATAATGCAGGGAAGTGAGACCTGCGATCATGTGTGAAACTAGGAACTAAAGCGTTTCATTATACGAGTATACTTAACTCCCCCTGTTTCTCCTTTACGTTCGAAAGGGGACAAGACGGTGCTTGCCTTGTAGCAAATAATTGACCCAAGTAGTTGAGCTAACTATAAATATAAACATAATTATTTATATTATTGAAACATCAACCTAACTGAGGTAATTTTTGTTAATTGTGATATTTGTCGGACGCGATCTATTTCTTCAACATCAATAATTTATTGTTTATCTATAATTAATTTATTTAAAACAAAAAAGACCTTATTTATGCTGTTTATATAACCGAACGTATTTACTTTGTTTTCACAACCTAAGTGACGTACATACTTCTTATCCTTCAGACATAAAAGTTAAACAGTGTTTTGAAGCTTGTACGACATTGAAATGGTTCTTAGAGAAACCTCCAACTTAACAAATATTTTTTTACGCAATAAGTAACTAATTGTTCTACGGAAGTAAAACCATGTTTACATTCCTACTAACAAACATTAAGAATTTTGCCACATTTAGTAGTTTCGTAAGTCGAGATTCTTGATACAATTTTTTTTTCTGTACATTTGTTTTCTATCTTAATGTTTCCTTTTTCTTTCCCAAGTTATTTACCCAGAACTAGTCAGAGTAGGTTGATACCATAATGCAGGATTTGGCAAGTCCAGATATTAAATTGGAGAGATTGCTATGAGATCTGACTTATAATCAACATGGGAACCAAATTGGATCATGGTCTTACTGCTACTGTAATCTGTGTGTGCAGTTCCTCGCAATGTTTTCCGTCACTGACAAGCTAGCACTCACATAGAATAATCCATAGATGTGCGCTGTGACTGTATCCATCAACCTCACGAATTTAAAGTTTAAAAACCCGGCTACATAGTCGTTATTGTGTAGGCTCCCACATTAGGTTATATGTACTTTACCTGCAACTCCACCCAGAGTTCCAAGTCACATCACGTATCGTTATGTTGTCGGCAAATTGCGTAAGGCGTCTGCAAACGATCACTATTTATTACAGCGAAAAATATGATGCCTGTTCACTTTTCACTCGGCTTGCAATAACTTTGTAGCTCCATTTATGGGGTTGAAGCAGTGATAGCAAGTGTCGAGATATTTGCGGAATCGGTTTTTCCGATATTTATAAATTTTAAATGTTTCTGTCTTTGGACATACTCCGAGGCATTTAAAATCAAAGGTTTTGTGTCTACCATAGATAAAATGTCACGTAGTAAGTGCTCTAATCTCTAATTGTGATCCAGTCAATGAAGTACTTAGCCTACTGGTGAATCAGCATCGTTGATCTTGCGCCTGATCTCACTCTCTCTCTCTTTGTCGTGTCAAACTGCTGTCTCACCTTTTTATAAGTATAAGAGAGTTTAGAGTGCACTCTTGATTGCTCATTATAACAATTATATCCTGCGCCGTTGGTTGATCAAAAAAATTGGCCGCTGTAGCCGAAAAGTCAGCCAAGAGGACATTATTATTATATCACAATTGTACTCTACAGTCTCAAGAACAAAAATATATTCATATAAAAAGAAAACTTAAAATAAGTACCAGTAATCTCGTATCGGTATTTCAAGCTCTAATGACCAAACCGAATTCATATAAAAAGAAAACTTAAAATAAGCACCGGTAATCTCGTATCGGTATTTCAAACTCTAATGACCAAACCGAACGCAATGGACGGATACGCCTTGTCAATAAACATGTTGGCTTCTAGCCTGGCGTTTAAAGGCCTGACCACATTGCAACGAGTTATGTGGTGCCTTAAATCTAGGCTCACTTCCATGTATTGTTCAACCGTAGGGGTGCTCGATATATCGAGGTTTGATAAGACCGGTTTTTAGCGTTCAATAGTGGCACTTTCTATTTAAAAGTCGGGGCAAAGATTTATTAATTCCTTGAATTTGTTAAGTATCATCTTAATTACAGTAGATATTTAGATGAATAAGCACAAAATTCTTGTATTTTTTTTAATATTTTTTTTTATTTTAAAGTCCTCTTTTTAACAAACTCAACGCAGTATTCTTTAAACATTATAATAATTACCTCTTGGCCGCTACAAATGGATGTAAAAATTGACGCTTAAATTTTAAATATCTGTAATTATGTCACAATATCGATGTATTTTATGTTCAACGTCACTATTATCTACATTGTCGCTCGTATGTCTTACTTATGTAAGCGTTACCTATTCTCGCCTAATATGAGAAAGCTACTATTTATCACTTTAACTGCGCTCCTTACGACCCCATTAACATAAATATTTCACCTTTATTTATTATTGTTAGCACATGACATCCAATTTAAATTGAATTTAAGTTTATCTGTCTTTTGGAAGAAAATATTATGGCACTTAGAACTTACGTCATAAAAAACATGTGACTTGGTATTTTTCTCGTATCATTCGAATTACAGTGAGCCAATTAAGTATTTTTATTTATTAGCTATGAGGCCTTTGTGGTACATTTTTACGATATATGTCGTTTATATGTACGTATAAAATATTTATTAGTGAGAGTCATAAGTGAGTCGAATCTTTGTTGATTTTAATAACAAAATACTAGTGCGAGTGTAATTGGCTAATTATGATTTAAAATCTCATCAAAATTTCGGAATCAACTCTGGTGATAGCGGTTAGTAAGTTCTACTCAGGTTTTTAAAACAAAGTCGTTTAAAAAATCACTTTCCAATGTCTCCATTTTCAATACTTTTACTGTGCATTTATCTGGTAGTCACAATCACAGATATACCATACAATCAGATTTATGACTATTCGCTGACCGTCCAGTGGTCAAAATTATATTCGCGTTTAATAATCCAATCGTCTCAATAAGTCGAGACGATAATTGCTAACCCACATAACAACATTAACCTCTGTTTGTAAATATCGACGCAAAAAAGCGGAAACGTAGTAACCCACACCCAAGCCAATTTTTTTTTATTGCAGATTCGGAATGAGAAAAAAATCCTCTTTCAAACGGTCTAATACTCCTTGCTCTACGACTAATAGAAGTTTTTATACAGCATTGGAAATTAACCTGCTTTTTCGAAAAAGGAACGGAAAGATTGATGTAAATAGCATAAAAAAGAGTGTTTTTATCACTTTACATTTACTTCATTTCATATTTTTCAAATGACATGATCTCGGTTTGATTTTGGTAGTTACAGCGCGTGAATATTCTGACCAATGTGGGTTACAGCGTTTTTGCTTATAAGGATTTAGTAACGCACCACGTTCACTACATTTCTTCGAAAATAAAATGGTTATTCGTGGCGGTTTACTACAATCCTCGCATATAATAAGATACGAAATCGTCGGATACGCCAATTTAAAACTTCATTAGTTTCCCCGATTTTGGTCGATTACCGCGTCGCTCAGTCACTGCGCGACAGTTGAGGGAGTATGATTTGTGTGTCGTAAACGGATTTGACTGCGTGACTCGACTCGTTTACAATATATTAAAATATTACAATGATAATAAGGTTATGAATGTGTTCGTACTTCGTAATAAGTGGCTTTGATTGGTTTATTCAATAATCATAATTTTATTTGACTTGTGACTTACAGTAGAACCAAAACGCACACAAGCTTCAAATAAACAAATTACAAATATCACCCTACACACTAATTATAACAACACAAAAATCATTTAAAAAGAAAAAACCAAACCATACAAATAGAAAGAAAAATTAAATCGGTAATTAATAAAAATTATACCATGTCAACTAATCAAAAATGTCAAAAATGAATACTATGTCAGAAATAACAAAAACAAAACCATACAAATACAAAGAAAAATTAAAGTATCAATAAAAAATTACACAATGTCTACAAAAAAAAATGTCAAAAAGAAATAATATGTAAGTTAAGTCCATTCAGTGTAGTTGTTTACATAGATATATTTCATTTAAGTCAAAATGTAGACAAATAAATATGTGTGGAACATAGTTACAACAAATTTGCTATAAAGGAAAACCTTCGGTTTGTAGTCGCCTATACATTTATCTCGTTCATTTACAGCGTTTTTGCGTAACAGAAAAAAATGTGCTATTGCTGTAACCCACACGAACATAGATAAAAAGTAACTTCTAAAAGGTTAAATGTATTTGGTTTGATAAAAAATCCTTAATATATGTATGTTAAAAAATTCACATGTGTGGCTTTCATAGTTACGGAGATATCTTTTTTTTTTCTGAAATTTCAAAATGTTTTTGGCTCTGGTGAACACTTTGCATTTTGTGGGTTACTACGTTTCCGCTTTTTTGCGTCGATATATTAAACTTTATAGACAAGGAAAATAATATGAGGCGCCGGCGCCGCTTTGACTATGAATATGTCATCAGCTAAGTCTGTGGGAAGTCAAACGAACAATTATGTTGTAAGTATTCGAATTATTACAGCTATTTCTACGATTAGATAGCAATTTGTGTCTCAATAATCGATACAAGTTGTCTGAGAATCGAGTTTTCAACTCGCAGCTGGTTCAAATGACATATTGCCGATTATAAGTTTAATGCCTAATGGGGCAGCGAAAATAAGCGGTCAGATTTAAAACGACAGAATGGTCACAAGGTTCTTGGACATTGTTTCGGGTCCAATTTCATCAGGCGTGGGCAGTAAAGTAAAAGGTAAACAGTAAACGTACTACGTAGTTCTGAACAATGAAAGAAATTATTACATGTTGTCCCATGAATATACTAGGCTTACATGCCATTGAGTAGTATAATGCTGAAGTTTAGGAATCACAAGATTACAGTATGTTTCTCTGTTTTCGATTTTGTTATTTTTTTATCCTATACTTTTTGTTGCATTTTTTGGTATATTTATGTGGTCATTTTATAAAATAAAAATGTAAATAATCCAACAAATTCACAGCTAAATCTATGATGACGGTTTATCAACGGCTCAGTAAAAGTTTTTCGATCCTAGTAGCTTAACGAGCGTATAACCAAGCAAGGTTATTATTTATATTAAATCTGTTTTATTCAGTCTATATTCCTACTTCCTGCCGCAATAACCGTTATATCTTACTAGGTTTGAATTAACATGAAAACGATACAGAATTGATGCACCGGAAAATTTATTGGTCGTAACCCCCTTACATATCAAAATAATGCATTTCAAAATCCCGATTGTCGTGACCGATACTTACGATCCTCCTTATTTATATGTATTTTATTAACGTACAGGACCATATTTCAATCTGGAGGAATGTCGATCTATAACTCAAGAAAATTTTTCAAACAAATCATGGTTTTTCAAAGTCCGATGCTTTTATGGGATCGCGTTTGATCGTGACTATACATGGCGGTTGCGATCGGTTATGATATGAGAAGCAATATGTCTCGCAGGGTTCGGATCAGATACCATATCGGACTGTATATCTGCAAGGAGTCTGGACAATGTATTTATTTATTGCCATATAGATTTTTTTAAGTGCCAGAGTAAAGTTCAATGGACTGGGAACATCGATTTATATTACTTGTGCTGGAAGAAAACTGCGTTGGTAAATCATCTTTTAAAAGCAAAGCGAAATAAGCAGCTTATAATCGAAATGGCTACAGTTAATTATGCAATAGGACTACCAAACCAGCTGTGCTGGATGGACCAAGGAAATACCACTTTCACAGAAAACCAAAGCTTTGCTATTGCCCTTCGTTTGGCAAGTGAGAGTGATATACTTTCCCTCTCATCATTTAAACCCCTTTCTCCATATTATTATTTCCTCAAAGTCAGGGTAGGTATCTGAGACCCTAGTAACACTAGCGTTAATAATTACTTTACATCTCCTCTGCTACCTTCTCATATAAAAAAAACATCGATAGTTCCTCACAATAATTTCCCTAACCATAGACCTAGTGATAAATACGCACAATGATAAAATCCAAAGATACGAACGTGATAAGTTACTCCGGTTCTCCGTCGAATATCTTTATTTCGGATCATATCCCCCAGACTTCGAGTATGCTCTATCGAGTTGCGTTGAAATTACCATTGAATGGCTAACATTGACCCCTAGGTATCACTAAAGAAAGTATCAACAATGTTGTGGCCTAGGCCTATAATCAGACCAGTCACGGAATCGTGGCGAGCACAAATGAATTATAATCGATGTGGGAAACCAAGCTCAGGATCGAAACCTTCGTCCTTCGCAAGGTTGTAAATGGAATGATCGGAATACATTCAATAAAATTCGTAGTTAGTAATAGTTTTTTCTATTGTTGTATTTTACTTTGATCGATCTATTTATGGACATGCTTATAAATTAAAAAGGTAAAATGACTGTACATTGAAGTAACGTTATAGTCGAAATAAAGCGAAATTGACTAAGTCTGAATAATGGTTTAATGCTCTTACCTGAATGAGAATTATTTTAGTAGAATATTGTTTCCAACCTAGTTATGATTATCTGAAACATTTAATTTATCAATAACGAATACGCAATATGTTTCGCGTATATGGATTTTCTTTTATGTCACTTTAGTTTGCAAACAGGCATGTAGCCAATGGTAAGCGATCTTACAAATTAAAAATTATCTGTTGGTATATCCGTTGTCTGGCATCCATAGTACAGACACCTGCAGATAAACTTACACTAATCTCAATTGAAAGAGAACTCTATGTGATGTGAATAAAGCTGAAAATTGGTTGTAGAAATTTGACAGATGAGGGTAGTCTGATGAGCTGTCGACTGTACAAACTTGGTTGTTCAATTAAATATTTATTTATTATTTTTTGGATACGAAGGCTGCCAAGTTTCTTCGAAGCCAGAGCAAACTCGGGAGACCTATAAAACAAAGGACCTGAGGCTACTATTTTTCAAATTTGTATCATAATTTATATGGATGCATGAACAATATTTAATTATATTCCTGAGCTTGAGAAAACAATAAAGGAAATAAATTTATACCCAGAAATTAGTATCTGTTGAGAATTTAATTGATTTTGCAACAAAACAAAGCTCGTAAAATATTCATGGAGTGAATAACCGAAAGGATTCATTTGCATATAACGTGTAAAGGGTCAGACGTTAGGGTCTCTTCATACTTGTCGTAAGGATTTTCATAGTATTAAAATGAACAACCGTACAACTCGTCACAAACTGAAGTTTCACTCTCATCACCTTGACGAGTGGCAATCTACTACCATACGTTTCACTCGAAACTTCATACCACGTACGACCAAACTGTGGAACCAGCTCCCTGCAGCGGTATTTCCGGACCGCTATGACATGGTAATTTTCAAGAGACGAGCATATCACTTTCAGGCCGGCAACGTACTTGTGACTCCTCTGGTGTTGCGGGTATTTATGGGCGGCGGTGATTGCTTACCATCAGGTGACCCGCCTGCTCGTTGCCTCCCTCTACCATAAAAAAAAATGAATAGCGGTATATATTTGTTTCTAATGCAATTTATATATAGTTTGCTCTAAGTGATACTCGTATGTGGACATATTTTATTCATTAGTTGATAGCTGGAAGGTTAATTAGCTATCGCTGAAACATATTTTATGAAAACCTGGTGGTACGAGGTGGCTCTTCTCTTTGGTGTTAAGAAGAGACCGGCTGAGTTTTGTGGGTGGTTGGTCTTTAGACTCGATTATCACATACACACACGGCCGCAGGTCTTACTAGTATGCGGTTACCATGCTTAAACGTACGACAACCGTCGTAAAGTGTAAATGCATTCGCCCAGATAAAAGGACACCGTCATATTATTTAAGTCTGCCTTATACAAGTGATGAAGCGTTTTAGTTTGGGTTGTAAGATATTTATTTATAGGCATATAGACATATGATTTCCTTCGTTGTCAAACTATTAAAATAATTTCTATTGTTTGTTTCAGGTAAGTGTTAATAAGCAATCTTCAGCCATCCGTCAGGTTAGGTATAAAAACAAAACAAGAAAAAAACTTCTACCAAATTTTTATTTACCAAGTGATTCTTCTAGCATGCAATTTATTTTCCAGTCAGCAAGCACAACAACCTCTAATCAGTGAATTTCCTAAAACTAATTTTTACGTTAAATTGTCTAATATCGCATTGAATTTCTATTTTACCTTAGATGTCTAGACATATTTGGTACAAGTATTTCGGATTGATGTGCTGCGCAATTAAATCTTTGGTGCTGCGTACATACGTAAATAAAAAAGAAAAACTGTCAAAGTATTTTCTAAATTGTTTATAATTATACTCCTTAAAACGTAACATGATTAGAATGACAACAGCTGTCAAAGTGTTATGGCTCTCTCGCTCGCTCTCAATAAACCTATATCGATGTGTCTCACTCTACAAAAAAAAAACTTAGAGATGATACACAATATCGATAGAAGTTTATTGAGAGCGAGCGAGAGAGCCACAATACTTTGACAGCTGTCATTCTAATCATGTTACGTTTTATGGAGTATAAACATTTTAATTTTTAATAATTAAAATATGTGAAACATACTTTATAATAACTATATTTTCAGTGACATACATTTTGCTGTCGTGTTTGCACTTTGAATCAATATTGCGACACGAGCCAGTTCAAATACTTATTATAAGTTAAGTCCATTCTAGTGGACACAATTTAATTAAGGGTGAGGTCCTATTGTATAAGAACTCTTAGTAGGCAAACCTTGTGTGTGGTCTACGGTTGCCATGGCAACGAAGTCAATGTGGTCAAGACGAATCACCTAATGGATACCCATTTAATGTAGTTTAAGGAAACTGATATAAATTGAGTGGACAATTTTAGGACTAGCCCTTTGTCACCTCGTTTGTCTAATCACTAGTAATTTAAGTACGTGTCCCTGATCTTCGGGTCAATGACCGGGTCAGACAACGTCTTTAATATTTGGGATCACAAACCCACACTTGACAAATTAATCTGGTCATTGAAACTCTTAGTTACATCGTTGCACTGCAATCTAGGCATAATGACGACCTATTTGGTGTATTCGTCGAGTAATTCTAACAACGGTCGCGGGTTTGATTCCTGGATAGTACAAACACGTCATGTATGTTTTCTTCGGTCTGGGTGTTTCTATTGTATAATCCTCTACATGTTTGTATTTACAAAACGAGCGCTTATCCGTTGTTTAGCAACCCATAGTAAAAAGCAGCGCTAGTAAATATGTATTTGAAGCGACAAAGGTCATGCGTTCGGTTCCTACTTAGAAAAAGATCACATTACATTTATTTGTCGTCTAGTGCTTGTTTAACCTCATAATTTTGGGCTTCAGCGAAAGACTTCAAAAATAGTAATCTTTGCGGTTAGATTAATGTATTATGTTGTCAAAATTATTAATTAAATATAACCCCTTATTAAGTACTTCATAAGTAATTGTAATCAAGTGTACAAAGTCGCCATTGTCACGTAGTATCATAATTTACATAATATCATAAAGTCCAACTAAAATATAAAAACAATTGAAAACATTAACCTCTTTTTTTTCGTGACCGAAGCGCGTGCGGCCTTAATTACCGAGACGCGAGAAGTTTTTGTGGTCAAACGGCAGCTTGATCTGATTACTATGGCCTATTTACGTGGCCACAACAAATTGTTATTGTTATTTCATCTTTAAAGCAATAAAATTTATCGATATTGCCGTGGAACATGAATGAGGTAGGTATCTGTTGTTCGGAGCTGTCGTGTCGATCGTTACGGAGTGTTTCGAAGATAAATCTATAATCGTTAACATTCTCAGGGTTGAAATTAATTTTGTATTGTACATATCGTGTTAACATGATATAAATATGAAACATGCATAGTTTTTTATAAAGAAAGAGGTTAAGTTTGAAAAGTGAAAGTAAAGAATATTAGTGAGTAGCCCGTTAATTGTCATAACTGTTTAGCACACAGCCCTTATATTACTAAGTATCTATAATAAGTAAAAATTACCAATTAATTCAATGGTATTGACTACATAAAACGTATAAGTTACGTTTAATTATAGAGTTACTTAAGTTATAGATAAATTCGAGATCGTGAATATCCTAACATCCTTCGCATACCATGAAAATATCTACCGAACGAAATCCAAAGGATGGTCACGCAGACGCTACAATCCACGAATCGAATTAGACACGTCTGACCAAATTCCAGCTCCCGATTCCTATTTTGCAACTGTGAACGTAACTTTACCGAAGCGTGTGTGGTCTCGGTCGCCGTGGCAACGAAGCAATCGTGGTCAGGACGGATCGCCTTAACAGATGGACAGGACTAATTGTAGACCGAAGACGGCGCCGACACCACAGCTAAATGTCATCTAGTGACCGTTAGTTGTCTTATCAGATCTTCTCCCAATTACCATTAACAAGGTAACTTTGTGAATGTTTTATGTCAGCATCGCGTCGGTATTTCATTGGTTATGGGCATCAGTATTTTACCGAAGATGGAAAGGTCCGTTAGGTAATAGATTTAAAAGATACGCGTTATGAATGGTACAATAATCTCTTGTTAGATCGAACGATAGTGGATTTCGATTTAGATTTATTGTATTCTTTTGAAGTTCTGGAAATTAGATCTGAAATAAGAATAACTTATCTAGTGATCGCGAATGATTTAGATTATGTTAAATTTTATAACTCAATTCCGATATTGTTAATGTTACGTCATTCGTAACATTTGATACGCATAATCCTGTTATGGCAACTTTCGAACACAGTAATTTTCCATTTAATTTTTTGGAAGTGAAGGAAGGAGACGAAGTGTGTTTCTGATAGATCTTATTCATGTGTTTTGTTTATAAATATTATACGAAGATTTCTTTGCAGTTTTTTGTACTTTTCAAAAAAACTTTGTAACTGAATAGTTACGTGTATATCAGTCAAAGTTCATATTAGTTTTCAACTAAAAATAATCGTAGCTTACAAGGCCACATAGAAAAATCTCGTGACTTCCCTTCAGTGTATGTGGGCAGTTTAATATGATATTGTATGCGTTAATGATACACAGACAAGTAGTAATTTATTTCCCCAGTAAACGACAATATCCGTCGACATATTACGTAATTTTCTACTAGTTGTTCGATCTAGTGTTTAAGACTGGTTAACACTGGAACCATTGATGTAACCGTGCATCACCGCTGGGGTAAAAACACCCAGAGGCTTTTACTGACATAAGTTTCAAATAATTATTTAAATAAAAATTCTACGCATACCTTTTAAATAAATTATTTGGTAAATTCATTTCTCTTATTTTTATTAGTTTATCTTCAAACAGAAAGAAAAATTTATGTTCAGACTGAATTTTCCAATCGTAAAAAGTTCATTGTATGGGTTATTTATTTGATTAGAAACGTGCTAGATCCTGTTTAAGATGAAAACAATGAATACATAATATATCTTTTATATTTCTGAAAAATGTTATTTGCCGATTTTTGTGTTTTAATACATTTATGTCACTTCATTTCAGTTTATAATGTCATTTCTAGTTCACAATATATCTTAACTACTCGTATACTAAAAAATATTATTAAAAACTATTGGTATACTTTGGGACAAATACAACCCATCTCGGCGTTCTAGTGTTAAGTGTCAGGCAAAAAGCTCGTCCAATGTTGTCAATGAGCTGACCAGTTAGGAACCTGTTCAGCACCTAGACCCACAATGATTTATCCTCGTGAGAAACGGCATGTGAGCTCGCTGTGACATTGAAGACATTTCACAAGTGGTAAAGTTCACTTGAATACCAATCTAGTTTTTTCTTATCCTGAAATGTGATTGACTACTTAGTCAATAAAAAAAAATAGTGCCATAATCTGCAATTTTCACAAGTTATCGCAATCATAATGCCCTCGGAATATTTAAATTATTTCTGGATCCCACTTAGCAAAATAAAAAAATAAGTCGTCAGGATTGATGGATGATTATAATTTTATTACGCAAAAACTACAAAACGGCTTTGATGGAAGTTTATCAGTTGAATAGTTTTTTGTTTGATTAAAAAACTTTATAATCGCAATAGGCATACGAATTTTTCACATGACAAACTTGAACTAGATTCGCTAAAACAAATTACCATACCTAAAAACAACGTAAGAACATTTAAATACCTAGCTACTGTTAACATGAACATTTCCCTACGTTACAAAATGAGTAGTACACAAAAGTCCAGTATGGCTAGCACGAACAACTTGCAAAAAAGTATTCGTATCGTTAACGTAAACATT
Organism: Mecyna flavalis; assembly: GCA_949319885.1. Classification (NCBI taxonomy): domain Eukaryota; kingdom Metazoa; phylum Arthropoda; class Insecta; order Lepidoptera; family Crambidae; genus Mecyna; species Mecyna flavalis. Next base: position 13,215,043 of record OX439434.1, on the reverse strand, counting down.
TTGTATGGAAACTTGAACAGCGCTTCGGTGTGCGTAATTTGAACTAATTTTCGGAACACGAACGTTTACACGTTAGTTTCGTATCGAAATCGTAACGTTAGCGTCAGTTCAACAAACGAAGCAAAACAATCGAGTGACCACACGTTAGTTCCATTTGGGTCAGCCCTAATTAAACCTCGCACTCACGCACGAAAATTCGTACGAACTGTAACGTTTTGTTAAAGTGTTATGATTTTCACTACCGATTGTTAATTTACTGTTTTTTTTTTATTTTCTCAAAAAAGGCTGTTGTTATTTTTTACTACTTTGCTAGTTTATCAAGACCCTTGTAATCTTATTTACAACTTTATTTCTTTACATTTAAAATAGTCATAATTATTATTGTGAAATTTACCCTTAGATACTTTATATAGGTATAAGGGACTGAAAATGTTAAAATCAGTTAGTTCAAACATTTTATATTGAACAGATGTAAATGATACCTTTTTTTTTTTTTTTTTTGTCAAATGACCGACTAATATATCATAACGAGTAAATTAAACAGAAACAATCTTAACCCTCATTTGAAATCACACACCAAATAGCTTCTGTAATGTTCTACATTAAACTTCTCCCTTTAATCACAACATAGCCCACAAAAACACGCAAAACAAACCGCATTTGGGTCAACCCTTATTAAAACATTACACACGCAAATAGCATTTGTTTGGTACATTAGTAATGTCGTGTGGAGCTATGATAAAAAATGTAATACAGCAATTAGCATGGTATACTTTCGCGTTGTATAAGGGACAATTTCCACCATTTATGATTAATTTAAACTATATCGCGTGGATATTATAAAATACATTTTATTTATAAGGCTTATTATTGATAATTATTTATGTCATTATTGTTTTATTGCGATTATAAAGCCGATTATTTTATATTTGAATAGTAATTATATAAGAAAAAGTAGAGATAATATCGGATATTTTATCTTACCTCTCATTGTTTGAAAGATTCATTACTAGAATAAAATATTAATGAATTAATTATTACTTGAGTGATTGCTTAAGCTGGGGTTTCTGAATGTAAAGTAACCTTAAAATAATTAAAACATGATAAGGCTAACATAAGAAGTGGTTTTTAGAAAAAACAATTTATCTTCATGAAAAGGTTATCCAGATATTTTTTTGTAATGTACCAGAAATCACAATTTCTAAAAGTCGCAAACAAGTCGCCCACATTTATCAAAGTCAAACGATAAAAATATTTTTTGTGGATCATATTATCCTTGTTCAAATCAATAATATTTTATGTCAAAGAAAAAAACGTGGAAAGCTCTTTACAATTTTTTGCCCTAATTCGTTATTGATATGACTATAATTTGTTATTTTAAAGACCATAATCTCAGCAAAAAGTGAAGTGGTTATCGGTTATTTAATGAATTGATTATATCGACATATCAAGGCCACCAGCAATCTTCTGGCTTAATAATAATATAATAAGGTATCAATTTCCTATATTGAATTAGTAGATATAATATCATGGCCGTGGTCTGTTTTCTTAGATGGAGCAAAACTTATTTTGAGTTATCGACTAGGATTTGAGCACACATTCAGGAAAAATAATAAGTATAAAAACAGTACAGTTTGAGCATTAATGCTCTAACAGTTATGTGGAGAACGAATTGCTCCTTTTAATAACGCCATTTCCAAGGCCCCATATAAACTCACTGGCAATAAAACTTGGCCACTGGGCTTTTTTCATACAAACATGGTCACTTTAGCGTCTCATAGATAGAAAACTATTTGCAGCTGTGCAATGTTTATAACGTCAATGGAGAGGCCAAACGCCCAATTGTCTAATCGCAGTTTCAAAATTTGCCAAAAACCGCTCAATTTTCTCAAAAAGGAAAAACAATAAACCGAACTCAATGCTCCATACATCGTAGTATGCCGGTGAGTGTATTTATGTATAAGCCCTTATAGCTCAAATGCACTCTAAGCTATCACTACCCTATCATTCATGGTCTTTTATAATGATTACCATATTTAAATTACTCCCAGGACATAATTTCCCATATGGTCCGGATAACGACATTTGGTATGACGCATGATCATTACGCATGCTACCAGTATACTGAATGCTAAATCAGATTGACAGAATGACGGACAATCCTTATTATCAATCAGAATCGGATTATATATTCTGAATTTGTATGGACGAAAAGCAAATTGCGTTGAATTAATCTGATCCTTTCCAAATACGGCTCAGACCAAAAATATGATGGCGCCTTATTGTTTATAATTCACTTGTATGCTAATATAAAGCGAAATATAATTCTGATCTCTCTGTATTTTATATGCTGAAAAACAATTTATATGTCTGTCGTATAATTAACTTATGCCAATAAAATACATATTAAAATATAGATAAGCTATTTTTTTATTATCATAGTCTTAAATCGATTTTAAATAAAATATGGTACCAATATTTTAATATTCTATTTCAAAAATTTCGTCTGACCAATGCCAAAAATAAACATAACTAATTCACTACGTTACAAACTAAAGATCAAGTATAAGAAAGCTCGATAATACTTAACTCAATATTTTTTAATTTACTTCATAATTATGCCAGACTTTAAATCCATAAATGCTAATTTAATCAATCTAGCCCCGGAAAACCAGACACAATATAAAATCTATTGTTAAGCGGCACGCGCGTGCCGGTTCGGGTTTGAGTAGTCTAAAATACATTTTTCAGACAACTTTCTAAATCAAAATCAAAATATGCTTTATTCAAATAGGCTTCCAAGATGCACTTATGAATCGTCAGAAACAAAAAATGTAGTGACTCTACCACCGGATTCGGAATGCAATCATCTGTTGAGAAGAACCGCCAAGAAACTCAACAGTTACTTTTTCAATCGCCAATAAGGTTCCAATAATTGGATATACAATCTCAACTTTTATACTATAACTAAGTCATACAGTTTCGAGTAAATTTAAAACCATCAACCTGAAGGATCTGTGAGTCCCGGCAGACCAGCACCCAAAGATGATACCTGCAGCACAAGTATGATGTATGTGTCAGCCATCGCTTCATTCAACCTAACACAATTATAATAATGTGGCCACTATAATAGAGGAAGGTCGCTAATCATCGGATCCCTGCTATTATTATATCGAATACATTGAAGATTTCGACTATCATAGTTTACTGTAAGATCTTTTAAGCGATCACCCACTTTCATGGTGCCAAAGATATTTTACTTACAGTAGTTAAACAATCGGATAATGTTGCCTCCATGAAAATGATCTATTTGCGTAGGCCTGGTACAAATTCAAAGCTTACTCAGCACTCCAAGAAAATTCAATTTGTATTCGTTGAAATATGTAACATACGAGAATTTCTTGCAAACACGAGTTGACAACCATCGTGGACTGCATTCAAATTACAATGCTCAAGCAAATTTGAACTTTAATACATTAGTGTTTAAGTAAAATAATAAAAACCTACATTCCGAAAAGCTTAGTGCCACCGAACACGGTTGGTAAATATTTAGTTAACTTGTTGGCTTTTGGCTGCTAACTACTGGTTAAATATTTGCGTTTGTTTACCAGTGATTCTTTGTTATATCGTGGTGAAACTCGATTTGTTAATGTAGATTTCTATCTGACATAACGGGGGTTAGTTCCGCTATGAAACGGCGAGACTAGTGTATTTTAGCTATTTTCATAGCGTCATGTCATATGGGTTACTTCTATGGGGATCTGCTGCTGACGTACAATCTATTTTTGTACTTCAGAAAAGGGCAATACGAGCTATATACGGCCTTAAAGTGCGTGATTCCCTAAGAAATGTATTTAGTGAAATTGGTGTATTAACAGTACCATCTCAATACGTTTTAGATTGTATTATGTATGTACGAAAAAACCTACATGAATTTCCGAAAAAATCTCATCATCATGATCTAAACACTAGAAATAAACATAAGCTAGCCGTTCCGAAAACAAGACTTCATAAAATAGGTAATTCGTTTGTTGGATTAAGTGTTACGTTATTTAACAAATTACCTCAAGATGTTGTTGACTTACCAATACACAAGTTTAAGTCACACATCAAATGCCAACTCATCAAGAAGAGTTATTATAAAGTGGAAGACTATATAAATGATAAAAGTCTGTAGAAGTGAGTAGTATTGTTGCCGCTCCTCTGCCTGCGCCTTTGTTATAATTGACATGATCTTTTGTATTGACATTAATATTTTCAGTGACATAAATTTATTTTGTATTGTATTAGTAAGCATACCTCAACGACAAGGAAGCTTGGACTCGCGCTTTTGCATTGTATAGAATCCCGATAGTATCAACAATGTTAACTTTGCTATACAGTAACACATTAAATGTTATAATTCAATAAAATTAAATTTATTTTTCATTCAAAGAATCCTGAAGAGTTTGTAACCTTGGCGGTCATGCTCGCTAAAATGTGCTTGGGGTGGTGGCGTTATGTGTCGGGTGGTTACATTCCCTATAATATGGTTGAGTGAAATTATGGCTGGCACATACGTCATACTTGTGCTGCAGGTGCCACCTTTGGGCACTGGTCTTCCAGGGCTCACGGATTTTTCTCGATTATAGTCTCATTCTTATACTTTATACTGTATGGCTTGGTATTCTAAAACTAATCAGTAATTGTAACAAACCAATTGTAAACAAACATGGCGATGAAAAAGAGTAACTGTCGAGTTTCTTGCCGGTTCTTCTCGGCAGATGACTGCATTCCGATACCGGTGGTAGAGTCACTCTGTAATTGACGATTCATAAATACTTGATACAAGTTTACATGAATAAAGAATATTTTGATTTTGATTTTTGATTTGATTTTATGGTACTGTACCGGTATGGCACCCTCGCAAAATACCTACCAAAAAGTCCCGCTATGGTACCCTTCAGATTTTGGGACTGGTGAGAAGAAAAGTTTTACAGTGTTTCATAAAACTGACTAACTCGTTAAATTGGGAATAAAATATTAAAAAAAAATAACCACGAAGGCAAAGGCGGGAGCAAAGCTCCCGCCTTAGCCTTCTAACCTATATTCATCCGAGTCGATTTCCGCCTCCGATCGTTCTTTTTTTCTTTTGTTTCTTAATCAAAGTCATTTTTTTGGGACAAAATAGTTAGTCGCCAGTTAATTTGTTTATCGCCCGATAAATAATAAGCCATAATATATCTTTAATAAAATCATATTAACAGTTGCACTTTTCGTTTCAAGTATACCTTATATTGTTTGATGTAGATTTAAAGGATAGGTACCATAGCGGGACTTTTTAGTAGGTATTTCGCGAGGGTGCCATACCGGTACAGTACCATAGCGGAACTAACCCAATAACGGGCTTACTCTTCTATTCAATTCAAGTTTCTAGGTGTTATTTGTAAAGTTATCATTTCGTGCTTACTTGATATGTTAAGGGAAACTTTTGAAAAAAGAATAGTAGGTATAATTACTGGTTTGATAAGAGATTTGATAATGACTTTTTCAAATTATGACTAGAAGTCACTGGTATAAACAACATCAATATTATGACTATTTAGTTACATTTAGGTACATAGTAAATTACTACATTTATGAATACATTTTCCCTGGAAAAATAGCCTCAGGCATGGGACCAGGGAGTGATGTTAATGAGACATAGAGGGACCCGATGGGATCTAGTGGGTAGTCCGCACTCTGCGTGAGTTCCACACCCCCCTCAGTCACCCCCGTGGCAGAGGATGCGCGTAAACGCATTCCCCATCGCAAAAAAAAATTACATGTTACTATAACTTGTGACTACCAACATAAAATAATTTTCTTGTTTGGTTTTTAATATGGTTTCAATTATGACTCTTTTAACTAAAGCAATTTTATAAAAAAGGTCCGAAAGTTCTTTACAAAAATGTTGCAATTCGGCATGTACCGCGAACAAAGGTTAATTAAAATGCAACTTTATCACCGTTGAAACAACGTGCAACTTTTAATCTGCAGACCTTTGGGTTAGAATTTGCATACTTTAACAATTACTCGGCACATTCTTTCTCTTCTCACATCTTGATAATACTCGGTAAATTGTTAACAACACTAGCTGCTTTTAGCGGCAAAGTATAATGTGGCGCTTGTTATTTTTTTTAAACATATTTTACTTTCAGCTAATTACATTTTTAAATTCTACTGCTTTAGTTATACAATATATTCAGCTCAGACTGGCTATATACCTTACCTATTTTCACCTCCTCACGCATTGGTAGTGAGTAGTTTTTTTTTGAGCTCTGGCTATTGCCGCTCAGAGTACGGCAGGATTAGTTTTTTTTTGAAGATGCGTTCTGCGTTTATTATGACTAATTGGGGATAGCCGTTCGCTGGTGGATAAGAGTGGGCAGATAAGATGAATTTTAAGTAAGATAAAATGAATTTGAGCGCAAGTAAAAGTTCACTCCATATTCTAACAGGACTGAAGAGAGTTCAGACGGAGGATCAACATAACGTGACGTTTAAGAAAAGCACCATCTACATTCAGGCTTTCGAATCCACAAAGTTGATTCTCGGGTATCAACTTATTTGTTTCTTAGGCCAAACTGGTAATTTTTAGAATAACTCTGGTGAGTATACGAGGGAGTCCAATGTGAACTTTTTTTCCCGTTTGGTACTTATTTTGAGATTTTATAATATTATTATTATAAGGTCAATGAAATGTGATAAAAGACACGGTAAGTTTCTGCCTTTCGCTAATGGATACGACAAAATTTATAAGATTTATATTATTTTATAATGATTATGCATTATGGTTTGAACAAGAAAATGAAAAGACGAACTCTAATGGAAAGAAATTTTAGCATATATCTAAAACTTCTGGTTTTCCTATAAATAGAAGTCCGTAGGAATACTATAGTTCGTGAACTACTCGTAGAGGTTGGCAGGTATAGGCCGATTTAAACCAAAATTATTTGTTTTCTTTAAAAAGTGCACTCAAAAGCACTGCACGACGTCCCGGCACCACTTCCAGTGCAATTTGCATACTTTAACAATCACTTGGCACATTCTTTCGCCATCTTGATATCCTTTGTAATTGAGAACAGTCTGTTAGCGGCTAACTCGATAGAGAATAGAGATGTAGATTTTTATTGTTTGTTTACCAACGTGTGGGGAAATTCTTAGCAGTAATTAGATGCGTAGTTGAGATTGGCTCGGGGTAAAACGCCTAACGTGTATATAAGATTTCTGTACCGTGTTTTAAAATAAGATTTTAAACAATTTTACGAAGACCTCTTTTGTTTTTAAACAATTACAGTGTTTACAATAAACTGGCTCGTGAAATTCAAAGGTTCGAATGTCAAAAATATTTGAGTTTAAAAATAAGTTACGGTCTTTCTCTTTTTATGTATAATCAGATCCACAGTTTGTGTTAATTATTCTTATTCAGTTGACTTCTTTAGTTTATCAATAACGTAAAAACTTAATAAAAATAATTCATTACTCCAATATGGAAATGGACATTTTCACACAAATATACACAGATTACGAGTTATGCAGTTTCGTAAAGTTCATAATATTCAAGCTTTAAAACAAATTCAAGTTACTCTTTCCCTAACTAAATAAATAATCGTCATCAACTTCGATATCGATCAGCACGAGCGTTTAATTAAAACATTTCACGCTCCACAGCATAATCAACAGATTCCTAAAAAAAAAATAATTAATAATCTGTTCCGTGCATAATTAATTTATCATAAGTCACTTTAATACCATTTGGATAATCAATATCTTTTTTTTGTCTGATAAATCGCCCGGGGCAGCTAGAAAACAGATCATATTTTGTAGGTTCCACAAGAAAGCTTATTTTGTATAGTTGTCAATATCATAAGCAGGCACGAGCTGTTAAATTAAACGCTTCGCATCACAATCGGATTCTTCACAAATAAAGTAAAAAGCTCTAAACCGTTTCATTAATCCCTTGTGCGTAATAACCACGTGGTCTGCGGTCAAAGCGGTGTCACGCGGCGCGTCGGATCGACCGCAGCGGGCGGTTCACTAGAGATGTCCCAACTCGATTTAACTTGAGTTGAAATTCACGTGACTCGAATTGAAATATGTGCGACGCTCTCAGGCTAGGTGAAGTGACGTGCAGGAGCTGGATGTAAGTAGCCGAGACTCGAGCAAAGTAGCGACCGTTTGCAGAGATATAGCCGCCTACGGACTACAATAGGCCAGTGATGATGACTAATTAAGCATGTTAATAATTGTCTTGACTAGATTAAACTGAGTGAATACTTGACTGCTTTTTTATTTCAATTGACTAGAGTGTTTTTTTTTTAGTTCAGACGTCCTGCTGCGCAATTTTAATTCTGGTAGCGCAATTTATCCAGTGATTCTGCCATACCGATTTTTCTAAGACTGTTCTCAATTATTATATACCATGCAAACATAAATTTTTAACACATCGTTGATTTTAAATCTGTAATATTATCATTTTTGTAGCCATGATTTATAGACTATATCCACAAAAATAACTATATATCACAAATAGTGACAACATGATCTTTAAACTATGCGTCGTGATGGCGTCGTGTCGGTGTCATGCAGTTTATTAGGTGTGCCGGAGTATTTAAATTAGAGTCAGAGAGAATTCAAATCGAGTTAAATCGAGTTGACACATCACTAGCCATCACTCGGTTTAGTGCCGCGCGACACTTAACGACACGTTCGCTGCAGACCCTATTGATGTTAAACATCTTTATGCCCGCCTCAGTACATGAATTTGAATTTTTACAACCACTACGTATCTGTGGACTTTCAGTTGTTTTTATTGTTTACTTGATGTTAGACTTTTATGGGGTAATATTGAGCCTGTGTGTCCTAAAAATTGAAATATGACTTTTAAGAAATAAATGTTTTATTCTAGTTATTTCTGAGATTACTTTTTACTAACAAACAGCGCCATCGTCGACCAGTCCAGTAGTCCACTGATTAGTATTAACCTCCAACGAGCTTAACAATATCTACAAAGGTCGTAAGTCCATCTCATCGGCAGCCTTGCCTACTGATCAACTCCACATCGTCTTTTATAAACAACATTAGCTACTGATTCTTAAAAAAAAAACAAATTGGTACTGTTTAGTTAATCTTTTGTAAAAATTCCCATGGTCTCCCATATAACGCGGTTTACTTATAGCATAGCCTCATAGTGCCGCGCGTGACACCATTGATGCTCAACATCTTCATGTCCACCTCGTTACATGAATTTGAATTTTTACAAGCACGTTGTTTCGATAGTGTACATATGTGATGTTTCATTTAGTTTTATTGGCATGGCTACACTTTTGCCTGTGTGTAGCAACGACTCTCACATTATTTGATATAAAAATTATTTTGGCAAAGTTTATTCGAGACAAATTACTTATTGATTACATCCGCATAAGAAGAGTCTTCAAGTTACGATATGTAGATTTGAATATCACGATTTTATTTTATGAGAAGTATTCGTAATCACGTCTAAGAAACCATAAGCATGTTAATAGTAGAATACTAAACGATAAATAAAAATAACAACAACAAAAATGTTATTTATTTTATCGATAAAACCTAAAGCAAAAGATCGGTTTTAATGACTGTTGTTCGAGATACGCAAAAATTCAATAACCACATTTTAATTGGACGTTAAACCTCAGTCATATTTTACCCGTGCTTTAAAAACCCATAAATAAACCTCCCAAGAGCGCACAGACGTATAATTTTCGCAGTCCGCATTGTAAGGTATAAATTACAAATCTATATACTCGACTCCTGCACTGAGAAACTCATTGTTTCTCACGAACCAGATTTAGGGCACACTCGGACTCCAACATTACTTTGACCTCAGCGACCAACAGTGATATATCGTGAGAGAGGTCAAGTTGTGTCGGTTATTAGTTGCATTCATTAGCAAGTATCGGCTGATTTCGAGATACGCTTCGTTGTGCCGTAAGATCGATTTTTTAACTTCACAAGACTAAGCTTTAATGAGTGTGTTGAAACATTCTTGTTTCCAATCTTCACTCACAATGTTTTACTAATAAAACGTCAAAAAGTCCATAGTTATTGCTTTTAAAGAATAATTAGGAAAATTAGGTTGACAATGAGCATTTCCCAAAGAATGAATATTCTTAATCAATCAAAAATTTCTATAAAAAACAACCAAATACTTGTACTATCAAAAGATGTAAAGCCCACAATCTTTGGCGTGCTAACCAACTTTTCAAACAATGCCAGGTGCTCAACTTATACGTATGAATATAGCCTTCCAATAAAGAAGCGTAAAGTCATAAAGTATTCTAAGAATCAAACACAGCCTCCTACAGTTCAACCCACAATTCTGATAAATAAACTTCGCCTATCGCCATTCAATACTGGACACGCACATCTTACTATAAAGCAAGTGAAATCTGCCACCATAACAGCTCTGGCAGTGTTCCGGCAATATTAATGTGGGAGTCAGTATACTTAAAATCAGAGGCTCGAAGATCAGATGAGTCTACAGTCTGAAAGCACATTCAGGAACGTTTCACATGGAATAGGCCGCAGTTGCCGCTTACCATCAGGTAAGCTGCGTGCCTGTCCGCCAACTGACCTAGCAAAAAAAAGAAGCATTCTATTCAACACCCAACAGGAGATCATTATTAAGCAGGCTTTTAGTAAAATCGGTACATGAAACACAAGGTCATATCAAATCCTGATCATGGTGCAAACCCACCCTGATTACATCGGGACAAAGCCCTCGAAGAAAAAACAATAGTTATTACTGTTGAGGTAAAATTTTGGTTGACATTGACCACAGACTCTTTTTTGAGACGACAATAAACTCAAAATAGAAACAGTGCAGACTTGTTTTTTTTCCTTAAATCCACTATTAATAAACTATTTTTTTAAAACAACATCAAAGTTAGAATTAAATAAATGTTTTAAACTATAATAAATTGTATTTTTACAATGATATTTCTCACTATTCCCTAAATCTTTAGTGGTTAATTTGTTCGGATAAGACGCCGAGAAACCATTAGTAAGAATTTGGGGTAATGCTAAATTATTACGCACTAACCACATTTACTACTGAAGTTTTATTATTATTAGATATCATCTCCGGTTTTGATACAACTTGTATATTAACTGTTCAGATTATGGTGTTATAACAATCATATTTTTGTTTTATATGACTTTGCCCTTTTCCGTTGGATGTTAATAACGTCTTGTAGTATCTAGTATCGATGTAAATGCGATTATTATTATGTAATGATGCTTTCTGTGTATGTTTCGATTTTGTTATTGGTCATGATGTATATTATTCCTTTAAACTTGTGTGTTGTAAAACAACACACAAGTTTAAATTTAGTTTAAGTCTTGTAAAGAGAACGTGGAATAAGTTAATTTCATACGTTAACTAGAATAACAGCTCATGGATTATGACCGAAGATAACACGAATTGTTAGCACCTGGTGACTAAAAATAAGTTTATAGATTTCCTTAGATCATCAGACAATAGAAGAGGACGCTTTAATTCGTGCAAGAAGTTATAGAAACATATTTAGATTAAAGAAATGGATATCAGTATTTTCTATATACGTAATCATCTCTTGTATGATAGTGTGTATTTTGTAACACTAAACCAAAAACTTTGGCAACATAAAATCACCACCATAGCCCAGCAAGTAATTCCATTATTTCACCATACAAGTTTCAAAGCAACTTCTCATTATTTATCGCTTTGTCATAAATAACAGATGTCAAAACAGTTTTTTCGTCACTGACAAACTCAATCGTGTCTTATTATCTTTCAATAGATATTTTTAAAATGAATCATATACTGTTGCAACATTTGTCAAATAAGGGTATATTTTTCCTTAGATATTACGCAATAAATTTTCAATACACGAATCCCACGAGATCATGATACTGCGAGTCTAATTTTTAATATGCTTGAAGTACGGCCTCGTAACATTTGTGAAAGCTAAATTCTTTTGTTAAAGTTTTTTTTATATTTGCTGTTATTTTAATAATAAGTTGTTGTTACAAGAAAATACGTGATCATATATAAAATTGTTATACGACTAATTTCAGAAGTTTGTGTGACTTAAAGTTTATGTGAAGTAAAGTTTCTCTTTATCACACTTAAATATGTTAGAAAATTAGTCTTAAAGTGTGATGTTAACAACAAACAATCAAACAAACTACAAATAATATTTTATATTGAAGACCAAATCTCAATGTTCATCAGTTTAGCATATACCTATACTCAACAGTGGGTGGATCCGGGCTGGTTAGATACATAACCCTGTTGTATTTATTAAAAGTTTCTCTCTAAATCAACCTTTTTACATCAAACCATAAAAAGGACATACATATAAATTTGAACATTTACAAGTAAAAAACATAATGTATAATGAAATGAATGAAATTTACATCCAACCAAATAACACTCTCCCATTTAATTAAATCACCTTCAACTACACAGCATCATTCCCAAAGCCTTCATCGACGTAGACTGACAAATCGGTTAATGCTTACCCAGCATTATGTATGTAAATTCACGCGTAGGCGACTTATGTACTCAACAAGAAGTAAAGGTAAGCTAGATTTATTTCTTACCCGGGTTATAACTCAGTTTCAACGTGACCAATCGGCACGCCTACAGGAATCCCCCAAGGGAATTATCACGACCGACACTATCACAATATGGTAGCGTATCACTGCCGGGGTCTTAAAGGTCGTTCCGGAAAGGTCATTTCCTGTCCCCCGAGGTCCGCTTTCTACATCCATTACAAACTAGTGCAGCGATTGCTGGAAAGGTCTCACTGTGTTTTATTATTGTTGTCGGTATGTAGATCGAAAGCGCCTCGTTTTGCGAAATTGTGGGAAATATAATTTTTATAACGTGTACCTACTCTCATCTTGCAAAATGATCAAGAAGCCACCTACTCATTATTGTAAGGATAACTTAACTTTAATTATTGTACCCTTACGGTGATGAATGTGACGTACCTATCAAGGTACGTCACATTATAAGTCCACTTCTTATTCCCTTCATAAGCATTTAACGTTAAAAAGCTTGGGAGATAACATTACCCTCTATGACTCCCTATAAAAATACAGAAAAGGGATTCCGTTCAAAAATATCTCAAGAATCTTCAACTCCACCATTGAATATGCCGTAGAATATCTACAATTCAACGTCATTAATCTCTCTCAGGCAGTTTTTTCCATCTAAAATAGCTTTACCCTTTAGATTAATGATGACATTTTGCCACAAAGACTGACCACATTAAGTTCTCACTTACGCCTGAGAGTAAGTCGACGTTTAAAAATTTTACGGCTTCTTTATACTTTTCTCTGTGCATAGTCATAATTGCAGAATGTTGACATTAAATTTGTTTATTTGCAGTCTAAAGAAACTCAAGCAATTAAAGTTTATCATACGATGCCATTCCGTTATAATTGTAGCTGTAATGGCCTAGGAACGTAACAGAGCGACGCAGTTCCGACAAAAACTTAAAAGGCTTTTCTGCACAATAGATCGCAGGAGCGATCAAATTTGCAAACTTTTTGCGAACGGTCGCCGCGTAATCCCAGACGTCAGTCGTGGAACAAGTTATTGGAGTCGCCGCAATAAAGCATAATACCCGGAACTTAAATAGCTCACGATGTGAGAGAAAAATCTGACGCCGAGACGGTGGGAAAGCCGAGCGATTCAGTAGCGTCCGATACACCGATGTTCATGAGAAAAGTTGGTACACCATCAGTAATTCCGAACTCACATTTCATAAGCAGCTTAGACTTTAAAGGACTGCGCGCTGACGATAGTCGGTATTGCGTGGCATCCCCATAAAAGGAGGACGTTTCATTTTTGTTTCATTGTGCGCCGAGGATTTTATGTAAACTTTCTACTCGGGTTTATTTCCCATCAACACACCTTTTCACAACACAAGCCTTTGCTTTTATTTAATCACACAAGTAATCTCAATCAGACGTTTTTTTTCACAAATATCTACAATATTTAAGCGTCCGGCTTTTTTAACTGGCCAGTTAGATCCAGGAATAGTGATGGAGAAATTTGTATTCATTTGCATTAAGTTTTATGGGTTAGTTCCGCTATGGTACTGTACCGGTATGGCACCCTCGCAAAATACCTAACAAAAAGTCCCGCTATGGTACCTATCCTTTAAATCTACATCAAACAATATAAGGTACACTTAAATCGAAAAGTGCAACTGTTAATATGATTTAATTAAGATATATTATGGCTTTTTATTTTTCGGGCGATAAACAAATTAACTAGCGACTAACTATTTTGTCACAAATAAAAATGACTGATCAAGAAACAAAAGAAAAAAAGAACGATCGGAGGCGGAAATCGACTCGGATGAATATAGGTTAGGAGCTAAGCTCCCGCCTTTGCCTTCGTGGTTATTTTTTTTTTATCGTCCATTCCCCAATATAACGAGTTAGTTAGTTTTATAAAACACTGTAAAACTTTTCTTCTCACCCACGGAATAAATTCCGTGTTCTCACCAGTCCCAAAAACTGAAGGGTACCATAGCGGGACTTTTTGGTAGGTATTTTGCGAGGGTGCCATACCGGTACAGTACCATAGCGGAACTAACCCAGTTTTATAATGGTTAGTTGAGACTGAGAGTGTGGTGTCGCCGTTAGTTAATTGATACAAACCAAACTTTAACATTGGTTCGACCGATGCCGGCACATAGTTGTCTGTACCGGTTTTTGTGTACATCTATCAGTTCCAAAAATCAGTTTTCGGGTTTCTTTAATCTTTAAGAATACCCAGAGTTTTATGCATGCCTAATCTCGGGTTCATTTTTAAAGACGCCGAATTCACGATTTCTTTGGTACAGCCCGCAAAATGCAAAAAATATACGTGCAACATACCTCTTCTTTTTTATTACCCTGTGAATCCTAAGAAATTCTGCGATGATCTAAGTCTAAATATTAAAGCATAACATTAAATTTCGTCATGTTTTGCCATAAGCTTATTTTAAATACATCAGCTTGTAAATAGTTTGTACGGGTAGACGATAATGTAAACATCAAGCCGAAACTTACATAACAACTTGACAGTAGGTTGTAGGTAGGTATGTCTGGCATAAGGAGCACTTAATAATACTTAATTACTTATCAAATATCTTAGATAATCTTTTTTTTAAGGGAGAACGTTGACCCAATACAAGCGTAAGGTCAAGAATAAAGAATAACGTATTTGCTGTATCATAAATTAATTAATAAATCTTAAAGGGAAGCACTTAACTATCAAGAAACGAGTAATACCCTCTTCAAACACATAATTTGTTACACCCATGCGAATCAAAACAGCTTCAAGATATTAACGGGTATTATAAGTTATCTGAGTAACTAGTTTCAGTTTGTTATAGAGAAACGATAACATCCGATTTATCGAACTCTGATAGTAGCAACTGTTCTATCGAAAACGGCGGAAGACAGCACATTGTAGTAGATTTAAAGCCCTTCCTAGACCATTAACTACTGCTACTGTTTAATAGGCCTTCCTTATTACCTGCCCACTTTCATTCTCTATAAAAGCGGGTGTGAAACCGTTACTTTACACTTTATAATTTCCACTATGATTTACAATCATGGTCGCCTGCTTAATTACAACTATCTACTAACCATTTTACGCATTCTAGATTAATCAAATAATTCATTGGCTCTTAGATTATTGCTTAGATAAATGTCATAATAAAGTAATTAATATCTAACTTGGTATCACAGAGAAATTGTTCGAATTTGCATTGGTCGAGGTGACTATTATTTTGCCATTCTAATATCTTTGCACTAATTCTTATTCAAACCATTGGCCGATAGTTGAATAATCCGTTCCACGAAGACCCGTTACATTTTCAATGCTCACCGACTGCATAATAAATTTTGTAGATAAAGACACTCCACAAAAGCGAATCGGGAGAAGCAAGAGCAAAGTTCTCTTCGGATCATGATGCACGATTGACATCGTAGTGATATATTGAAATTACGAATTATTCTATTTCCATTTTATGATCTCGCTGGCTGAGAGTAAGACGCACAAACAAAAGGCGACTTAAAAATGGTAATGGAAAGTGAAACAACAGATATAAATGAGAGTTGCAATTGTTACGAGTCCGCATGCCCAAAATAACATCGATGAAGTAATATCTGTGGCACAAAAGACAATGAAAGTGGCACGGTGGATCCCGCCCACGGCTGACGACCGAGTGTTGTGCGCCAAATCGTAAAAGGCGTTCGTAAGTCTGCATATAGGCTCGTAACACCGGCTTATTACAGAAAGCTGCTTACCTTCACTGGCCGGCTGCGTTCGGTTCCGAACGTAAATACCGAACGCGAATATTTTGCTCGTTTTTTAGCCGCCGCGAGCTCAAGGCCGCGATGTATCCGCCAGAGTTCAATGAATTGCATTCTTGAGCATCCTTTATTAATAAACTCTAAGGATCTCACAATGAATTATTAACGAGTGAACGGTTTCGAATCTCGAACGAGATTTCGCACATTCGTCCGCTATCCTTAATAGGTAAGTCAAGATTAAAACTAGCACGATCAGAATCTTTATGAAGTTCTCAGCATCGTATACATTCTAGGCTGCATGACGGAATTCACGTAGTTTCTGCTAAATTACATGCCTTATACGATTAAACTTTATCACACGTTGAAGACATCACATGTAACAATCCATTCAAACAATGGTGTTTAATTAAAATAGAGAGTGTCGTTTTGATTACGATTGTACTCGCATAAAGGAAGATAACAACTCGAATGACGTTACAGAATTGAATTAATTGAGCAATAAGATTGTTACTGTACTCAATTCGAAGGTGTCAGATAGTCTGTGATACCTATTTGTATCAGATCTCGGCTTAATTACAAGATTGCGCAAAGGCAGCAAACACGCAGGCCATATCTTCATCGACCACAAAAACTGGTTGGTTGCAAAAGTCCAAGTAAATTTGCTACCGGCTCGCAACAATGGCCGCGCTTATAAACAAAACAAGTCAAGAATTAGCATTCAAGTTCTAGACGAAAGGAACGTTGCAAGAGTTCTGACGTAAAGCGGCAACGTAATTACCTACTGATCCGGACGTACCCGTGACAAATGTATCAATTACATCATTTGCATTCGATTTCCAGAGGATTGAATCGTGCATGGAGAATCCAGGGGCCTGTTTAAAAGAAAATGTCTCTACTTATTTCACGGATTCTGTATTTTAATTAAGTACTTTGATTACCTACAGCTTTTTCTTTTGGTACAAATTAAATTAAAATACTTTGAATTAAAATGTTTGGAATTGACGTGTCCTTTCACATTGCAGTGGAATTGATTTATCATAAATCCTGCAACGATATTTAAATTCGTTGAAATCATGTTTTGACATCATCGTACCAAACTGGCCCTACCTAGTCCTTAACTTGCATAATTTTTTATAGTTCGGAATTAAAGGTACAGACCACGATGTATTATTTTAAGGTAATTAGTATTGATATTGTAGTAAGTTTTTTTTTAATTATTTAATCTAGCTCCTCATCCCTGCTTTGCATGGGTGAAAATGATGTAGTACGATCTATACTAATCAATACTAATATTTTAAAGAGAAAACATTTGTTTGTTTGTATTGAATAGACTCCGAAACTACTGAACCGATTTGAAAAATTCTTTCCCTATTTGGGAAAGCTACACTATTCCCGGGTGACAAAAGAAATAGTGATTTCAATCAATAAATCCAGCAGTAGGTACTTTTAATCCCGGAAATGTGGGGGGGAACGCTGTGAAACCGCGAAGGCAACCGCTAGTAATAAATAAAGAGAAATAATAAATTGATCCACAAAAAAATAGTAGGCTAGCACCTAAAATACTAATTGTAGTTTAGGTGCTAACCTTAGGTTAGATTGGTGATCGATTAAATACAACCCATAAATAAATATGAGACAATATTATGAGTGAGCATTTGTTTTACAACCACTGAATAACTAAATAACCAACGAAGGACATAATTATTAGTAATTTCTTTAAGATCTTTACCTCGTATGTTTTATGAATTTTCGCAAGTACGAGTAGTAGTCGCACCTTTAAACTTCTAGCTAATTTCTAAATGCCCGATTTTACAAAACAAGTTATAAGTTTATTGTCAGTTTCGTGCCTTACACACAAAGCCGAGATCAATTCAATGCTTTAGTTGATTTTCACTTTATCTCTTATCAGATCGATGTAGTGCCGATAGAAATTTCAAAATTTCACTGTATTTCATTCTAATGCCGTATTGAGGTATTTCTATTACCAATCTCTATTTTATGTGTGGATAATGTTGAAATTCGGATATTTTTGGAAATGGCTGTTTGCCAAACTGTCTTGTTGATAGAAAATAACAGATATTTATTTTAGATAAAGTACAACA
This sequence comes from Mecyna flavalis, assembly GCA_949319885.1. NCBI lineage: Eukaryota > Metazoa > Arthropoda > Insecta > Lepidoptera > Crambidae > Mecyna > Mecyna flavalis. The sequence continues at coordinate 13,196,576 of OX439434.1, read as the reverse complement.
TTCATTATTATCAAAGAACTACAATCGGTTAATTGATTATTTTTTTATTAATCACAAGTAAGTTAAACAGTTACTTAGTCTATTTCTATTTTCCCACGGAGCTAAACATTGTCCCATGATACAATATAGCCTATTTCCCTACCTAAAATCTAGTCTATTTCTGTACCAAATTTCATCGAATGCGGCTCAGTGGTTTTGGCTTGTTAACATAATAGACTGTGAGATAGAGTTATTTCCGGATTTTTTATTATGGACTAATAGTCGCCTCCGCTGTTTCACCCGAGCGTCATTTCTTCTGTCAATTTTCTCCCCTTCTCCCCACTTTCCCGGGATCAAAAGTACCCTATGTCACCCGGGGATAGTGTAGCTTTACAACAGTGAAATAATTTTCTAAATCGGTTCAGTAGTTTCGGAGCCTATTCAATACAAACAAACAAATCTTTCCTCTATATAATATACTAGCCTTCCGCCCGCGGCTTCGCCCGCGTGAACTATAGGACGTTATCCCGCGGGAATATCTTGTAAATTGTAGCCTATGTGTTATCCTTATGTATAGGCTTTATTATTGTAAAGTTTCATTAAAATCAATTCAGTAATTTTTACGTGAAAGAATAACAAAAGTTCATCCATCCGCTCCCCGGCCGGTAACCGCCGCAACCGCTATGTCCCTGCATTTTAAATCTGTAATATCTTCGAAACTATTCATTTAAATTACATGATGTAAAGGGCCATATTGATCTATATTACATGCACAATTTATTTATGGTACTTTATTGGATAAGGATTAATACTGTATTGCTTAAAATCACTTTTTCGTAAATAAGCCATTATTTTATCGTAATAAGTAAAGGAAAATGGTTGTTGTGGGTTATCCCTAAGAGATAGACATATACCATCGCGGACTTTTTTGTAAAACTTTTTAAGGTGTACAATAGTGTAGTACATTATTTTGATCTATCTCGTAGGGTTCAGCCAGCGTTTGCAATGTAAGCGCAAAAAAATGCGATTATTTACGACCTTAAATTAAAAACCTGTAAAATTATCAGTGTTTCTCTACTATATTATGCATGTATTATACATATAAACCTTCCTCTTGAATCAGTCTATCTAATGAAAAAAACCGCATCAAAATCCGTTGCGTAGTTTTAAAGATTTAAGCGTACAAAGGGACATAGGGACAGAGAAAGCGACTTTGTTTTATACTATGTAGTGAAGTATAGAAGTATACACGTAGATAAAAGTTGCCCTACTTAAAAATATATTTATTGGTGTAAATAATTTAGTGCATTCATTATATTTCATAACATCACGTTTCTCAACTAAAGGATAACAGGTACGGAAAAGTATGCGTAAACAGACACACCTTTTTTTAATTTATGCGTGCCAAGATAAAATGTTCCCGGTCACGTTTATTTCGCTAAGTAACTAAGTTCCAAGTGGAGATAAGCATTTGTTAGTACTGTTGTCATTCTGGTATGTTTGGGCAAACACGACATCCGCTTAGCTTGGTACACAATAACATTCTCAAAATTCAATGTTAGTTGTAAGTTCAATAAGGGTATAGATAGGTAAACCACCTTAACAACTTTTCATTATCTGTCAAATCGAGATCCTACTGCCTGCTTTTTTGGTGCATTTTTGGTATGACCCTGGCTTAGGTAAGGCCCAATTGGCTAATGATTATTATGACGACCCATTAACCAATGGCTCGTACTAACTTTATTTTGCAGTGATAAGAGAATTTTTTCAAGAGAGTTTCTTTTTAATTCGCTCAATAGTTTTTGCGTGAGAGAGTAACAAACGTCAATCTCCTCATTAATTTTGACATTTTTATAATGTTATTATGGGGCAAGAAGGTGCAATAGTGGAGACCACGAACTGGACGCAGAAACGTCGGCAGACAACCGGCCAGATGGACGGACGATCTGATGAAAATCGGGTATTGGATGAGGAAGGCACAAGACCGTCAAAATTGGCGCTACATGAAAGAACCTACACTCAGCATTGGGTGGCTACAGGTTGAGGAGAAATAATGTTATTGAAATTTATTATTCCATAATTGTTTCGATTTTTAGTCCTGCATAGGTAATATAAAAATAAAAGCTGATTTCGGATAGAAAACCTAGTTAAAAAACAAACAATTATTTGGAAATAGGGTACTAAATAAGGGGGATTACAACAACAAAGATAATAATGTTATTACAATCCTCGTTTAGTAATAATTTGTCAACAAATGAAAAATTCTTTACAACACTAATGTCCTAAGTTCCTATTTGTAGCAAAAATCAATAGTGCTCATGAATGTTTAATATGTACTAGATACTACATGTCTTGCGCGGCACACTTCAAGTATTAAATATAAAGACAAAGAAAGGGAAGGTTTTTAAGGGCCAAGGTAATTCTTATGAGTCAGTCAGTACTAATTGGACACATTAAAAGTACTTTAATAGGTTTAATAGTCTACCTAACACATCGCGTAGAACTTTTATTTAGGTACTAGTTGTATCATGACACGTTTCAGTTAAGGATATAATTAAGGAGTATGACATGATATTACAAAAAGCCAGTTTAGTAGTGGTAGAGCCATGCTGTTTTACAGTACGAATGGGCCGGCTCGTCCGGTGAAGTACCACCCTCTCACATAACACCAGCGTGAATTAAAAGTGACTACTATTGTGTTTCGTATGGTTTGTGAGAGTGTCGAAGGCCCACACCCAACCTTAAAAGCGATCCCTCTGGTGTTGCAGATGTCCATGGGCGGCGGTGATTAATTACCATCAGGCGACCCGCAGGCTCGTTTGCCGCCTCTTACATAAAAAAAAGGCAACAAGAATCACTATTTAACACTATTACTACGAGATAAATGTATTTAATATTGTTAATCAAATTGAGAAGGTTATCAAAAAAATATACTAACATTCATTTGATTTAATTAAATAGATTGATTCCAATAAACAGCCAGCTCGTAGTAAGGAAACGTCAATATATTTCATTGAGACATTATAGATTGAAGTTTTAATAAGACAGTTTTAAGATAACAACTTAATTATAAATATTTATATAGCTCAGATGAAAACTACAAATTATAAGGTTAAATAGATCACGTCAAAAGCATGTCACTCAATACGAGAATGGCAATTGCCATGTTATTTCTATGTTTACGTATTTGCGTAGGGATTTCGATATTAAAATTATTCGTTACATTGAAAGGCATGTTAGTTCATAATTCCTATTACGGTCGATGTAACTAATTACTTTGCCATTTTGAAATGATAATTTTAGTTATCGAATGGAATTCCTTTGAAATTGTCAGTTTGGTTTGAACGCACCTGATTCAAAAGCCTGTGTAAATATTACTTGATGACCGCAAATCTTGAGGTTTTCAGAAAAAATCTAAACTGCCACAACAGAAAATTAGTAAATTCTGTTTTTGCTTAGCGCAATATAATTATGTATTATTGTTTGAACATAATTTTCAAATATAACATAGGTAGGTATAAATAAAGCGTTTTTTTTTGCATAGATTTCACACTGGGTCATTTCCTTAGCCTAAACCTATTATATGATTGAATTGAATCATCTGAGTATTCATACGTAATAACATAATTTTGGCAATATTATATCACAATAAAATAGTGTGCGAATAATACAATAATGTGAAATTTAAGATTGTCTGCACTAATAAACCCAATTCTCATGATCATAACAAAAATTACGTATGATTACTCTAAATAATTTGTTAAAGTGAAGGAGGAAACCTAATTATTTGACACTGTTCTTCATCGTAGTAATTTGTAAAAAAGTATGTTCATAATATGCAGTCTGGCACCTTTAATATAAGATAAGTCCTGCATAGTTTGGGGCAAGATGGCGGTGTGAAGAAAACGTCCGGTGTGAAGAAAACGTCCCAGGATCTTTAATCATTTTAATAATAACTATTCCTGTGAAATATATAAATAAATAATTGTGAATATTGAAAAATTCAATAAAAACAATGTGGTTACACTTAAGATTGTAACAGTGTATGTAAGTGAAGACGATAAGTGTGTACTTACTGTGTCTGCGCAGAGTGGGCAGATTTCATATTCACTGAAGGCTAGTAGTACGACGCAAGACACAGAAGTGTCTTAAAAGGCCGGCAACGCATCAGCGATCCCTCTGGTGTTGCAGATGTCCATGGGCGGCGGTGATTGCTTACCATCAGGCGACCTGCTGGCTCGTTTATCACCTCTGGCATAAAAAAGAAAAATAGTCTGTCTGACTAGCGCCTAAGGCCTGTCAACGAGGTCGCCACTGGCGCCAATACAGGCTTTTATCGTATCAACTTCGACTGTCTACCAAACGATCGCAACAATCCGATAAGAATGAAACGCAAACAAATAAATTGGTGACCCCTGCGCTAGACTTACGCATATAGCTCTCACAATGTCTCCGTTTTACGTCAGACCAAACACACCAGGGAGTAGACAGCCATTGAATAGACAAACGTAATGCGTTAGTAGATCTAAGGCAGCACGTGCGTTGCCCACTCAAACATTAACGCTTAGATAGAACCAGCCTAGACTTTCGCAATACAGGGTGGTGCTGTTATTACCCCATTCAGACTTCTATCTGCGGAACACTTGTTCACGATAAGCAATGCAGCATTTTATCTAAATATTTATACGAAAATGTCTTTTATTATTTAACCGCAATATTAAATTAAAATAAAACAGGTGCGGTTGCCGTGTTTTGATATTTTGATTTTGGGTACGGCTTTATAAGTTGGTTATTTATGGGCGTCCATTTCTGCATGACTTAATTCGATTGCAACCCTTTGTACGGTATATAAGATTTCGAAACACTTCGTCTTGCACAATTTTATATAATTAAATTAATTATATACACTCGTTTCAGCTTTAAAGTGAGCATAGATCCTATTGCTCAATATAGAAAAACTTTTAGGTGCTTAGTTCAAGATTTTTTCTTTTTTCAAATACGGAAACATAAACCCTGCCAGACTCATACCAAGCTAGTTAAGTTTTTAGCATTGACTTATCCCTTCCATAAAATTTTCTCTTAATACAGCTTATGACTATTCCATGGCACTTAATAATATTCCAGATTTTTTCAGAAATTCACAACTGATGCCGTGGGCTTGTGGAAAAGATCCTTAGTATCGACTATCAGTGTTACTCATACATTCCCTCTGCTTGTTTGCCTGATAAAATGCAAACGAAATACCAAGTTCTCACTTAAAAGAAACAAGACTCTAACACGAGTTCAATTAAGAACAATTAGCAAGGTGAAATTTTCACCCAACTCCATTCGATGGGGTTCAATTAGCACATCGCAGAAGTAGAACGTATCCTCATTAGGCGATGTCGTAAGAGCTAGATTTAAGATAACGCATTACGCATGCGCAAGCCATTGTGTTCGCGCAGATGCCTAGATAATGCGAGGAAAGCTCGCGTTCTATGCAAAGCTTTCAGATGTTGCGACGTCTTATGACTCATGCATTTTTGTGCCTAATAGACGCCCGACTTTTGTTTACGTTCAGAGATGGGCTGTGAACGTCTTTTTGTAATTACTTAGGCATAAGACGGAACTCATTCGCGTTGAGGTGAAATTTTGAAGGCCGCCGATTCTTTTTTCCAGCGTGTGACTGCAAAATAAGTAAAGTGTACCAGCACCTAGTTCCATTGAAAATTTACTTTAGTTTTACGTAGTTTCTTAATATGTCAGAAAACTTTTCCACCAGCAAAAATTGTCACTAGTTCTCAATCTCAGACGAAAGTTTGGAGGTTGGATATGTAGAACACCCCTGCTTCTCAGAAAGCTGATAGAGATAAGCTGTTGGTCCTGCGCTTGATCTCTCATTGGTCGTATCAGACGGCTGTCCCAGCGAGCTCAGCCGCAAAATAGCAACACTAGCGCGATGCACACGACACCTAACGCCATCTATTGAGGGAAAAGAGTGTGCACTGCGTTGTCATTTTGGCATTACTGTAATATATCCAGCATAGTTGGTTGATCAAAAAGATAGGCCGCCGAAGCCGTAAACTCTGCAACAAGGACATTATATATATCAGCTGATTAATCAAACGTTGTGTTTGTTTCCAGGTACAACGCATAGGACGGAGCTTCCCAAAGGATGAAGAGTAAGCAACGATGCTGGCAGTTCTCCTTTGGGTTGGACGCACTCAAGTCAACAGGTAGGCGTTGATAAATGAATTTGTATTGAATAGTAATAGATATAAGATACAAATTAAATTTAACAAGAGCATGGTAGGAAATAATGACTAACAACATTGTAATGAAAACTTAAAATGACTGTATGCTACAGCAAATTACACACTAGTTTACTGTTTTTTCTTTTATTTACAAGTAGTTACTACATGAGCACCTTTTTGTATTGCCTACTGATTTAACGATCAATTAGGCGTAATGGTTGCATAGTCAGTGATCACACCAAAGGTTCGATCTCATCACGATGTTTAAAGAAAAAAAGAAAGTATGTCTGTCCGTTGTCTGGCATCCATAGTGCAAGCTATGCTTAGTTTGGGACTAGATAGCGCTGTGTGAAGAACGTCATAGGATATTTTATTTTATTATAGATAAGCTACATAATATTTGCCACCAAACTTTATCCGAACTCGCTCAATAATATTTTGACAAATAGTCACAATCACCCATGATAAATCCTCATAAAATTTCGTCTTTATAGTGTTACTATAAGTAATGGGAATTAATAATGTATTCCACACACACCAAACATTTCTATTTATTTATCATTACACTAGGAAATTCATATTTCGCTTACATAGTAGTAATTAGAATATGCCCATGTTTATCACAAATCGATTATTGGCAATACGCGTGGGCTGTCATAACCATATTAAGTAGGGTCAAAATTTACGAGGTCCAAAATTGCGGTCACACGCCTTACATTCCGATGATATAGAACGCACAGCCTAGAAATCTTTTTTATATGATTGTTTGTTAAATTAGCTATCTAGAATTCATAATTTTATTATAATATTTCAGAAAACGTTAAACAAAACTTTCAATCGAAACCTAAAATCGGGGTCAAAATAGCGTTCTTCGCGTGGTCACACTCTGCTCTTCCATAATTCAAAAGCTTGTAGCATTTTATTTACTTGGACAATGTCGTACTTTTTACCTACGAAAATGAGCCTGATAAACCATAGTTTAATATTAAATACTAAACTACACACATATTTAAACAAAAACATTTACGAAATAAGCATTTTGTCTTGGTCACACGATTTCGCAATTTTTGAGCGCGCGGTTAAAAACGACTCACACGCCGCAACAAAGCTACCTATGACCTTGCAAACTTACCGCCCACTCGCCAGTTGTTCCGTGGCAAGTGAAGAGAGAGGACGGGCAACTCTTCGTCGTTCGAGGAATAAACTAGAAGTGCTTAATTTTTGAGTCATATATTTTTCTATCATCTCAGGTCACTCAGGTGGGCATATGAAATGTATGTTAGGGTTACATTATCAATCAGTAATTGCTATTATTATGTCGTAAATATAATCGAGATTTTAGATTATAATAAAGAAAAGGAATTTATTGCACAGTTTAGCCAGAAATTGTAAAAATGTCCTATTTTCGGTCACTTTAGTGGCGTCACTTGAGTGGCATTTTGTCCACTGAAGTGACATTTTGCGCCACTCAAGTGACTTGTCTTATTACATAAACAAAATTCATTAGAAAAAAGCCTAATTAATGTTAAATAATTCATATAAAACAATATTTATGAAGCGTATAGTGATAAGCTAGTCTAAAAGTATATGAATTCTTGATTTAATTATCAAAACTGATCTGGTAATTGGTTTCGTATTTCAAACAGATCAGTAACGATACTTTACCGCTTCCGTGGTGTAGTGCTTATAGCGTTCGGCTCACGATCCGGAGTTCTCGGGTTCAATTCCCGGAGGGGTCCGCCATACATTGTAAAAAAAATATTTATGAGTGTTGACTCAGTTTCGTTGCAGGCTGAATCACCTATTATTAAAAAAAAGTAGACGATTCCGTGCTTTGGAGAGTACGTAATATTTATATCGGTCCCGGTATTTGAAGGTCTATATCTATAATCTATAATGAACACGGCTGATCCCGGAAGGGTAGGCTAGGCAGAGACCACGTCATTCCACTCGATACGATTTACATACTTCCCTTGCTTCCTCAACTTTAAGTAAAAGTATCTTTCATACACGCTCGTCGGTTTAGGGTACTTTTTACCTAGCCTTTGTTAAGAACATCCTGAATTGGATCTAGGTATGTTCGCTTAGGCCTTCACTTTTCAATGTTCCACTCATACCTTGTTTATCACTTTTGTTAGTCTTCTTATCCTCTTCTTCTTTCTTATCCTGTCACTCAACTTTGCTCCAAACAAACTTTAGCCCTCTCATTTCTACTCCATTTATTCTACTCTCGTGCTTCCTCTGCCGCACCCAACTTTCACTACCGTACATAATTGTTGGCTCCAGCACTCTATGCACAGCCAGACGAGCCTTTTTGAGACTCTCCAACTGCTTAAAATGCTTTTATGAGCAAAGCACGATTTGACATGTTTCCAGCATTCGGCAAGCGGTAGGTTTGAAAGGTTCAGTCTAATACAATTTAATCAGGCGATGGGCCAACAACTTGTCACTACAGCCATAATATAGATCTATCTGAAATAACCCTCCAAACCTGTTAATCGTGGCGGACTTACCTTTGTTTATCTGCTTAACCCATCAGGCTTACCATTATGATAATGCCCTGAGAAGATTTTTATTTTATTTTTGTTAAATTATTCATTGCTTGGTATAAGATTTTTATTTTGCATAGCCAACCACGGAGCCTTATTTTGTTAATGTCTTTGTTAGTATTTTGTTAATTAGGGGACAATAATTATGATACACTAAAGGGAATTTGCCATTTAATTTTAGATTGTTAAGTAAACAAAAAATTGTTATACGCGCTACAATTTGAAGATTTTTGATTTTTGTCTTACAGTATTTCTGATTGTGTTTACCCGAATCTAAATTAAAGATTTTTATATTATACTTTTGTTTTTTTGTTAATTTTAATGTGTTGTTGGTAATTGTGTAAAATTACCAACCTTACTACGATATTAATTCTCTTTTTGATTACTTTCTCTCATAATATTTAACTGGTCACTTGAGTGGCGCAACATGTCACGTTTAGTGGCGTCAAAATTTTCAAAAAATAATTCCGGTGAAACCTGTGGTTAGATTTGGCTATTTTTTTGTAGTTAAACTTCTGTTGATCTCTTTATTATTCTCCGATATAAAACAATGCCAAAAACGGACAAAAAAAATTCGCCACTAAAGTGACCCGAAGAATCATTTCTGAATTTTGACCCAGTAATTCGATAACTTACGTGCCTCAGGAAAATGTTCTTTGGCAACTCAATAATTCCTTGTGAAATTGTTTGATATATCTGGTTGGATTTCCGATATTGCGTATTGTTTGTAAGTGGCGGAAATGCTCAAAACAAATAAATTACTTATTAGCAAACATAATTCAGCTTATAACAACACCAATGGTTTACATTACTTACTTACTTACTCCGCTGGCTCAGCGACCCGAAGTGGATCTTGGCCTCCAACACGAGATTACGCCACTGCTCCCTGTCTTGATCAACCTCTTGCCAATTGACAGGCCCCAGCAACTCGAACACATATCGAATGGTTTACATTGGTGTTACCAATTTCTTTTAAAACTTTGCGGTAACTTAAACACAGAAGATCAAAATAACATCCATATACATACCATGGAAATTCGTAATATTAATGTAGATTTTGATTATCACTAAGAAAGAAGCCGTTTCCTCTAACTAATATACACCTCCACAAGTGAAATCAACGATAATAACTTTAGCTGCTTTCCGGCAATATTAATGTGGGAGCCAGCACACTTGAAATTAAAGGCCTGAACATCAAAAGAGCCTACAAATTGAGCGATGTTGGGCCGCAATTGAATATTCCATAGTGTTAGTTTACAATTAAATAAGTTACGTGCTTATATTTTACCCATACTAATATTATAAATGAGAAAACAACTCTTGACTGTCTGTCCGTATATTACCAAACCATGAACTCAATAGTAATCTCTATACTTCTTTAAGGTTTGACCATAATTTATTTATACTTTTCCATATAAAGGAACGCCATGGCCACGGCCATTTTCTTCCAAACAAATTATATGAAACCTCACTAAGTGGTACTAACTCTTATACACGTATGACCACACACATACCACAACATAAAATACGAATAACATTCAGTAATGCGTATATTATTCGGGAACCATCGTTTACGCGACCCGTGTATTCAATTGACTGCGTCGGTCCGTTCAAAATGTTTGAAACTGCAACTTTCTAAACTATTATTTTAGCAGGATAGTATCCTTACCTTGTATTCCTTGCACATTTGCGCATTGTCATAGGCGCCCACGCTGGCTTGCGTATAATTTCACGATTTAGCGTCCCGCCTTACGAAATACATCTAGCCGACAACGGCGATAAATTACCCACAAATTACAGCCGCCATTGAGGTCTGGGCTCACACGTGCTTGTGACATTTGCATAGTCGAGATGACGCCTAAATAAAAAATTATAGGAGAAAATAGCAACGCGCTGGCGCAAAATAAATGCTGGTTCCCATAGCGCTTTGCTTGGTTTAAAATAAATACGTTTTAAGTTAAAACTTGTGCTGTGGGAACCACACAAGGAATAACTTTAAACAAATACTTCTTTGAAGCCACACTGTTTTGATTGATTTACAGATCTTTTCTTTTCTATACTATGTACTTCTTATATTTTTTATTGTACCTAGACATAATCCTACTAATATTATAAATGCGAAAGTCTGGATGTTTGGATGTTTGTTACGCGCCTAAACGGCTCAATGGATTTAGAAGAAGTGTATAACCCGGATTAGGACATAGGCTATAAAATTCCTACGGGAACATCTCATTCCCGCAAGACATTTGAAATAAAAAACTGAAAAGCAAAAAATAATTTTAATAAGACATTCATCAAATGCGCTTATTGTCTAAGCCTATTAATTAAATTGTATTTTACGTGCTAGGTAGTGTTAGACGAATAATTAGTAGAATCGAATTACACATCACTATGGTCACCGCGTACGGTGCTCCGCACTAGCCGATGGATGACAGATAGACTTTTTACCGCGCTTGCAATGTATAACGCCGATTATTTAATTCCTAATATTGTAAAAGTATAATAAATTGTAATTAACAAGAGAAATGCATTTATCACTAAAAGCTCAGAAGTGCGATAAATTACTCACGTGCGTAAACAATGTTTGTAATGTACGGCATAAACGAAACTGAAAAGTTGCACGGATTGTAATGGCGATGAAAAAGCTTAAAAAGTAATTTTCTGTGAGAATGGACAAGTAAACTATGCTTAAAACTGTTAACTAAGCTATAACAAGTATTATGGATTACTTTTAATCAAGATTCGACGTGTATTATTCTAAATTGGAGATTTGGATTCTTGTGCAAAATTGACAAGTTACGACAAGTTTGGTTGGTTGAAAATGTTCACATCTGCATTGAAGAGGCATGATAAATTGTGATGGCATTGCGAAATGATGCTGGTTTTATTGATGGAAGTTCAGCGTGATGGTAAACTAAGTGAAATCTTTGGTCTTGGTTGATGAGTCCCAAGGTCATAGAAAGACTTGCACTTATATTTCTATTCCTTGAAGTCCTCCATTTATGTTGCTTGTTGTCGGTAAGCGTATTATTCCATACTATTACAAATTGAAAATATCTGACACTTAAGTGTAGTAAAAATAGGTTTGCAAATTATTAGGTGTAAATAAATTAAAACAGACACTATACCTAGTTGTCATCAAAAGATAAACAGAACAAACAAGTTATAGTGATGAATACTAAATATAGTATTCAGTTTATTCAATTAGGTAATTAATATTTAACTAAGAATTGGTTTTGTGTTAATTACTGACATTATTTGCAATATTTTGGTAATGTGAATTACTAAAAGAAATAGTTGTTTGTGTGTGATATTTGGTTATTAAGATGTTAATTGCTAATTCATGATCAGTCAGGTTTAACATAAACAATGTCTTAAACAACTTAAATAAGTGCATCTTCTCCTGACCGCACAAAGTTTAAGTAAAAAGAAATTAAAATAAATAAGTGTTGATGCTTTGAAAGGTCTGTTTAGAGAATTAAGGAAGACAAAGAGCTACAACCATTTAAGAATGTTATCACCCAGTGCATCTCAAAATTACATTATAATTGGATGAGCGTACACTGAAAACTGTACTTAATATCTAATAAATTATACCTGTTATATCTATGCCAAGGGGTGGCATGCATGATCAATAAGCATCCTATGAGATAAGCTGGGCAGAGTGGAAAGATAAACTAATAAATTCATTTCTATTTTAGCAATATTATTTATTTATCACAAATTATTGAATTGTGTCAAGTTGCCAAGTGAAGATATAGTAGAGTTTTATAGTAATAAATTAGGCATAGGAATGCCTTGTTAACGATGTGATGTAGTCATCACTGAAGCCATTATTGGTGCCCTTGTACTGGTTGCCATGTCCTGGTTCTCTTTTTCAGTATTAACTTTCAGGTACCAACTATGATGTATCAACATCCAATAATGTGAACTTGAATTAAAATTAAAAATGTTTCTTATGTGGTATAATAAATTAGGCATAGGAATGCCTTGTTAACAATGTGATGTAGTCATCACTGAAGCCATTATTGGTACCCTTGTACTGGTTGCCATGTCCTGGTTCTCTTTTTCAGTATTAACTTTCAGGTACCAACTTTGATGTATCAACATCCAATAATGTGAACTTAAATTAAAATTAAAAATGTTTCATATGTGGTATAATAAATTAGGCATAGGAATGCCTTGTTAACAATGTGATGAAGTAATCACTGAAGCCATTATTGGTACTCTTGTACTGGTCGTCATGGTACTAGTTCTCTTTTTCAGTTTTAACTTTCAGGTACCAACTTTGATAAATCATGCATTCAGCATATTGTATCAATAACATCTAATAATGTGAATTCAAATTAAAATTAAAAATGTATAATGGACATTGTGAACAGAAATTAATTATTTGAAGAAAAGGAAAATTAATATGATTTATTTGCAACAATAAGGGCCGTGGTAAGGCTGATTTTTTTAAGAAGAGGCAATCAAATAAATATTGTTCATTATGTTATATCTCAGATTTCTTCAAGAGGATATCTAAAGCTGTGTCACATTATTAATGGGCATTATAAAGTGAATGAATCATGCTATTATGAAAAGGATATTTAACAGGACAACATAGCCTCAAGAAATGTTAAGGATTATTAAAAATAGTTTTAAAATATATGCTGATGATAAGCAAAGGTACAATTAATTGAGGGAAATATGGGCTATATTAATATTTTAAATGAAATGACCCATGAATGAAGTTTTGGAAAAATATGATCTCTGTTATTTGGCAATGGAATGAAACTGGGGAATTGCAGTGTAGTATTACATTGATGCCAGTGCAGTGATTCTGGTTTATTTAATATTGCCACCAATGGTTGGTTGAGTTTCTTTACAGGTGATATGATAATATGAGTTTATTTACAAGTGAAACTGGGTTACTTTCCATTGATTCAGGGTTATTACCAATTGTTGGTATGGGTTTCTTTCCAGGCAATATGGGCTTAATTACAAGTGATAATGTTACTCACCATTGATACAGGGTTATTACCAATAGTTCGAGTGGGTTTCTTTACAGGTGATATCGATTTATGAACCATTGATATGGGGTTTCATTACAAAATATGGTACTGGTTTATTACCATTGATACAGAGTTATTTACCAATGGTCGGTTTGAGTTTATTTACAGGTGAAAATGTGGATTTATCAGCCATTTATATGGATTTAGTTACAAATGGTACTGGTTTGTTTACCATTGATACAGGGTTATTTACCCATGGTTGGTTTAAGTTTCCTTACAGGTGATATGGATTTATTACCCTAAACAAGGAATTATTTACAAGATAAACTGGTTAATTTACCATTGAAATAAGATTAATTACCAGTTATTGGTACAGGTTTATTTTCAGATGATATGGATTAATGATCCATTAATAAGAGTCTATGGACGAGTGATACTGGTGGATTTAACATGTAAACGGGGTTATTTACCAGTTGTTGTTAAAGGTTTATTTTCAGGTGATATGATTTAATGAACCATTTATGAGTTTATTGACAAGTGATACTGGATGAATTATCATGGAAATGGGGTTATTTACCAGTGCTTGGAAAGGGTTTATTTTTTAGGTGATATGGATTTGTGAACCATTGATATGGGTTTATTGATAAGTGATGATGGTTGATTCACAATGGAAACGGGGTTATTTACCAGTGGTTGGTAAGGTTTTATTTCCAGGTGATATGGACGAATGGACCATTAATATGGGTTTATTGACAAGCGACACTGGTTCAATTGCCGTTTTTAAGGGTTTACTTACCAGTAAAAGATCACATATTTGGTTACTCAAAAGGAGTAAATAATATTCATGAGTGATAAAGGTACTGTTTTATTTTTATCAGAGTTTCAGCGTTTTGTGAGGAGCATGGTGTAAAATATGTATTAAGTGCTGTCGCTGCTTGCCTCAGTTACAAGCAAATAGTCAGATAAAACCTCTAAATGTTACGATTCTTAACAGATTAATAGCCTTTAATTGTAAAAGGCATAAAGGCTACGATGCACATATCCTAAAGTTGCACCCAAATGCACCTTGGGTATCAGCTCGTTAGTGACGTCCAGCGAATTTACCCTAGACTAGTCCTCTGTATTTAAATCTCGCCTAGTCAGAGATTTATAAGGTACTGTATGTGGTGGTGTTGTAGTACTGTCAACATTCTCTGCGGAATGGAAAAGAGGCTATAAAAGTGTTGTTATTGGTGACAAACATTAAGTTGTGGCAGCACTGTCGAGGAAACTGCACCTGGTTCTTTATCTGATGTACTTGCCTATGCCTACAGGGCCTAAGATTACAAAGTGCTTGCTCATGAAGCCTCGCACTATTGGTTATTTATCTGATGTATTTTCCTACGGGGCCTACGATTACTAAGTGCTTGCTCATGAAGCCTCGCCGCGCTATTGGATGTTTATCTTGTATACTTGCCTACGGGGCCTTCGATGACAAAGTGCTTGCTTATGGAGATTTGCACTATTGGTTATTAGTCTGATATACTTGCCTACGGGGCCTACGATGTCAAATTATTAGCCGTTAGGGGCTTGAGGAAAATTGCCGTGAGGGGCTCATGTTGTATTGCCGTAAGGGGCTTATGATTTTAAACTGCTGTAAGGGGCTTAAGGTGTACTTGCAGTAAGGAGCTCATGTTATATTGCCGTAAGAGGCTTATGATGTTATGCTGCCGTAAAGAGCTTAAAGTGTATTGCCGTGATGGGCTTATGTTATATTGCCGTAAGGGGCTTATGATGTTAAACTGCTGTAAGGGGCTTAAGGTGTACTTGCAGTAAGGAGCTCATGTTATATTGCCGTAAGAGGCTTATGATGTTTTGCTGCCGTAAGGAGCTTAAAGTGTATTGCCGTGAGGGGCTTATGTTATATTGCCGTAAGGGGCTTATGATGTTAAACTGCTGTAAGGGGCTTAAGGTGTACTTGCAGTAAGGAGCTCATATTATATTGCCGTAAAAAGTTTATGATGTTACACTGCCGTAAGGGGCTTAAGGTGTACTGCCGTGAGGGGCTTTAGATGATACGCTGCCTTAAGTGGCATACAGCGTACTGCCGTGAGGGGCTAAAGATGTTACGCTGCCTTAATTGGCATACAGCGTACTGCCGTGAGGGGCTTTAGATGATACGCTGCCTTAAGTGGCATACAGCGTACTGCCGTGAGGGGCTTTAGATGATACGCTGCCTTAAGTGGCATACAGCGTACTGCCGTGAGGGGCTTTAGATGATACGCTGCCTTAAGTGGCATACAGCGTACTGCCGTGAGGGACTAAAGATGTAACGCTGCCTTAAGTGGCATACAGCGTACTGCCGTGAGGGGCTTAAGATGTTACGCTGCCTTAAGTGGCATACAGCGTACTGCCGTGAGGGGCTTTAGATGATACGCTGCCTTAAGTGGCATACAGCGTACTGCCGTGAGGGGCTAAAGATGTTACGCTGCCTTAAGTGGCATACAGCGTACTGCCGTGAGGGGCTTTAGATGTTACGCTGCCTTCATTGGCATACAGCGTACTGCCGTGAGGGGCTTTAGATGTTACAGTACCTTAATTGGCATAGAGAACTGCCGTGAGTGGCTCATATTATACTGCCGTGAGACGTGCCGACATGGACTTGAGACGAAACAAGCTGTTAAGGGCTTATACATGCCGACAGAGGCATCAAACGATACGACGACGACGGTAGACGCGTAGTTGTTATACTTAGCTCTGATTTTATTGTTCATGTTAATTAAAGAGTATACTTGTTAGTTTGAAACTGTTGAGAGTATGGTAAATTGAATAATAAATAAATAAACGATACTTGTTACAAAATGAGGATTGTCGAAGGTACAATCATTCCCGATAGTGGTTGCTCTTAGCATCTACTTTAGGGGTCTTTCTTAATCTAAAATACCGTGTCGTCATATCGTCGTATATGCCAATTGAAGACGTTGTCTTTACTTAATGAAGCTGGAATTTGATAACTGGAGCTGAAGCTGGATGTTGCCGACTGGAGCTGAAGCTGGATTTGCCGACTGGAGCTGAAGCCTGAAGAAATTCTGCAAGGACTTGCAGTTAAGCTGTTCAAGACGAACCTACTACGGAAGAACGTGTAGCAGCATGGACAATTGAAGAATGAAGGATCCTTCGGGGACGAAGGAAGTTGCAGGATGGCCGACTGTTAGACGAATAATTAGTAGAATCGAATTACACATCACTATGGTCACCGCGTACGGTGCTCCGCACTAGCCGATGGATGACAGATAGACTTTTTACCGCGCTTGCAATGTATAACGCCGATTATTTAATTCCTAATATTGTAAAAGTATAATAAATTGTAATTAACAAGAGAAATGCATTTATCTCTAAAAGTAGGTACCTACTAATCTGTTTGAAGTCGGTGCCAAGCCAAATAGTAGGTACCCAGATTACGTACCTACGTCCGCGGATTAATAAGTAACCCTTTATAATACATAATAATTATTATATATCATTTTTTATTACCTTTGGCTTGGCACCGACTTCAAACAGATTAGTAGGTACCTACCTAGCACGTATAATACAATTTAATTAATAGGCTTAGACAATAAGCGCATTTGATGAATGTCTTATTAAAATTATTTTTTGCTTTTCAGTTTTTTAGGTAGTTTTTTTTGTTTGTTTTTTTTTTTTGAAGTCGGTTTAATTTTTTTAAAAAAAAGTTTGTTTATTTTTCTATTTTTAGTGTGAATAACACGTAGGTAGTGAGTAAAACTCTTTCATAATAATGATAGCGAAAATACGAGTAGAATTGTATTATTTGATAATAATATTAGGTATTCATTAAGTGTCCAGCACCATGGGTAGGAGGAGAATGCGTTTATGCACCATAACCGCAGGCTAGCTAGACCCGCGGCCGTGTGTGGGACTCGAGACCGAAGCGTCCGCTACCCACTACACTCCCCCGGTTTCTCCTTCACACCCGATTAGGACGAGCCGGTGCTAACCTTATTGGCTAGTGACCAGCCCATCCCCGGGTAATCATCAGCTTAGCTGCAAAAGTACCTACATGAAAATACAACTAACGTTCCACATATTCCTACAACACTGAAAGAATTATCCCCTAACTCCTAACCGATAAGGAGTTGTACTTTCCATCATCACCTTAGCTGCAAAAGTACATGAAATACAACTAACGGTCCACATATTCCTACAATACTGAAAGAATTATCCCCTAACTCCTAACCGTTAAGGAGTTGTACCTTCCATCATCAGTTCATCAACATAAAATGATGTCTATCGGACGCAAAAACTTGAATGGCTTCAGAAAAAACAAGTAACGCGTAGGCGCAGCCTATAAAATTTGAGGTTTTCCCTTGATTTTTCCGGGATCCCATCATCAGAGCCTGACATGGTGACAATGGGACCACCTCGGAACTATGCACTTTCAAATAAAAAAAGAATTATTTAAATCGGTCCACAATTGACGGAGAAATCGACGGACATACATAAAAAAAAAAAAAAATACACACAGTCGAACATATAACCTCCTCCTTTTTTGAAGTCGGTTAAAAAGAAATGACGCGCGGGTGAAACCGCGGAGGAAAGCTTGTATAATCTAAAGTGCTACGAAGGTTCGTTTCATAAAGAAAAATACTTACTTTAATATAATTTGTAATTACATTGTTTTGTAAAACATATTTTAATAAAAAAAATTTGAGCTTCTAACTTTTTTTAAGATTTAGTCTTCTGGAACAAAGTTAACATAGAATTGACGGACTTATTAACCTCTCATTCAGAACCTGGTTAACGCTTATCAGTAAGGTAATGATACTCATTTAATATTGCTTTAATTATAGTGGAATTTGCATTAAGTGTCTCGACTATCAAGTAACATTTCTATCTGGTTATATTGAATAAGTATGTAATATAATAATATAGTAAAATTAACTAGTTCTAAAGTAATTATGCAGTTTGATTGGCCACCTTTCATTACAGGTTAAAGTATATTAAATCTCATTGTGTAATGGTTGAAAATCAGCTGTTATGCCATAGGGTGTGTAATAGGTATACATAATACCTATTTACATCCACACATAGGTCAACACAAATTGTCATCATGTCATAAAGGTTTATCCTGGGTGGGATTTGAATCCACGACCCTTGGCTAACTTATTACAATGCTTGTATGTTTTGCTTCGGGCAGGATTATAATGATGCTGTGTAGGAAATTAATATTCTAAAATATCAAGCATTTGACAAAATTTCAAAGTAAAATAGTTAGACATTTTAAAATGACATTAACAAAAAGCCTTATCTGCTAGCCATAATAGATGTGTCATAATGTTTTTCAAACATTATTCCATTTCACAAAGACGTAACGCAAACGTTTCAAAGCGTTCAAATAAATCAGAAATTATGTGAATTTTAACCAAAGCGCCAAGTTGGTGAGTCAGCCCGCCTCCGTCTGATTGAATTAACCACTCAAAAGGTCTCCGGGAGCCGTATTAATGTCTGTTATGTCTAGATCTTATTTATAGGTTCTGTGAAATAATTACTTGTAACACAACATCATAGTAGACAGAGTACTGAGTATGTTATTTTAATACACCGCACCGCGCGCGGCTTGTACATAATGTGTGCACCATAGTATCTGCAACGTGTAACGTTAAATGCACAGGATGGCTGGCAGGAGCTGGATGCGAGTAGCTAAGGATTGATCAGCGTGGCGAGCGTTTGGAGAGGCCTATGTCTAGCAGTGGACTGTGACAGGCAGATGAAGATGATGATGATGATGATGTGCTGCAACGTTAAATGCGCAAAAGCTGAAAATAGTTTGATCAGAATAACAAGCAGAATCTATTAAACCACTTTTAATACAGGCCAATTTTTTTAGAAAATCTGTCTCTGTTTTAATAAATCAACCCATCACGTTCGCGAACCCTACCTACCGACACCTTACAAAATACAAAACGTCGTTGCAGACGGAAAAAAGGAATCAAATTGCCTGTAACACTAAAATAGCACATCGGACCTTTTATATTGTTTTTTTTAAGGTTATTAAATAAAAAATAATTTGGTGCGTCTGAGATTTTGCGCATTTAAAATTATACGTTGCATGTCGTGCCGTGGATGCGTGCGGCAGCGCATAGATATCAACGCACAGATACTCGTACAAGCCGCACGCGGTGCGTTTGTATAAAGATAACTTACTGTAAACTCTTTCTACTATGACAACATGCTTTAAATTCTTAACTGGCTTAGTTAGTATCCAGCCTAATTATATTCGGTGTAAGGCTGTTCCACTTCCTAGTAGCCTAGAGAGAATTATTAAGTGTCAGATAGAGCTAGGGACACGCACTTATAAGAGGAAAAACAAGATTAGTGTAACATGATCAGACTGCTGGGTGGCAATATTTTTATGTATATATTTACTGCTTCCTTATTAATTGTTGAAGTAAGAGTTTGCTCCTTCTTTAGTGAGGGTGGTTTGATGCACGATGTACTTAATATTGTATTATCAAAGGCTTGCTGATTAATGTCAATATAGCATATACTGGACATGCGTATCATACAAGTCACAAGTGAGAAACACTTCTAAATCGAATAACTCAAAAATAACTTATCCAATCTCGTTGTAATTTTAATGGCACCAAATCACATGAATTATCTTAAGAATAATAAAAAAATAAGATCAGAGCGATAGTGAAAAGTGAGAAAGTGGCACACATAAAAAAATTAATCCAAATTATTAAATCCTCCTTTTTTATGTCAGTTAAAAAATAAAAATGAGAGTCTCAAAGATTGGAGCTAACAATATGACAGAACATTGATCGATGCTTCCTAGTAAAGTCGCAGGCGCCTACAATTTACATGGACCACATATCCATCCGCCATAGCAGTAACAACAATTTAACTCACGCACAAGCGAGTATAAGCGCGTTCAATAAATTTTATACTTAACAGAATTCAAATGAAAGCCTGCGAGAAACGCGAGCGTCACCTCTTAACTTCCATCATCTTAGTTTACGGTGGAACATTGTCATTCTCAGAATAGGATCCTGTCGTCTGTTCGGATTTAATTAAATTAACGGCCCTGTTTATTACGAGAGTGTCTAGTTACTGCATGTGAAAACGTTGAATGTATTTCTCATACAGATAAATTAAATAGAGAACTTTTTTTCTCACTATTTCACTTGATGATAATAATATGCGACCAAGGGTGGTACGTTGATTACCCACAAGGCTAAGAACCAGCCAGTTCTATTTGGGTAAAAAGGGAAAAATGGGTAGAGGGACGCTTTAGTCTCGAGTCCCACACACGACCGCAGGTCTAGCTAGCCTGCTGTTATAGCGCCTATATGCATTTTTCTCCGTAAAAAAAGGAGGTACGAGCTGGACGAAAGCTCCAGGGCCCGCCTCTAACTGCCTCTCTCGTAAGAGAACACAGACTCTAAAGTCGGTCTCGGGTGGGATCCGGATCTAATAGAGTCCAAAAAATGGGCCACCGCGCTTCTTGCGAGTGGGCTGCAAGCCCAGTTCGAGCTAAGCCAGCACGGCTGGTATGGCAGAATCCAAACATTTGAATCACAAACGACCACGAGAAGACCTTCTCAGGACTCAGGACGGGGGAAACCATTTCTACTAATTTTGATTATATTGTTAAAATATCTACAACAGTACGGCGACTGTAGAGTCAGCAACAACAGTAGCCGCACATTAATCCGTCCGCGTCCTAAGACAATCATTTTAGCTTTTAATGGTCAGTTGATCCCGTTGCTGATCGTACACGCGTCGACATTCAACACTGCGCATAAATAAAGTACAATAGTACTACATTGAACGTTTGGATCCTTTGCTATAAAGGCAGTATTACGATTTCACTAGAATGTACAAACTTTTAGTTAAAGTATAGTATTACAAGAGATTATACCTTTGAGGTTGCTTTAAAAGTTAAGACGGATTGCGTGGCGTCCAACAATAAAAACATTAATAAATTACAAGAGTACTTTTGACTTCAAGTTAAATTAAAGTTTAGTATTTACATACTAAACTTTAATTTAACGTTAGTATTACTACTAACGTTGGATGAACAATTTGGTGTAATGGTAAAGAAGTCGGCTATTGCGCCAAAAAGGTGGCGGATTGGATCTCCGCACGTAATATAATTTAAGTAATTTAAGAACTTTAACATGAATTTAACAGTTAACCCTTTCAACGCCAATGTCTGATATATCAGACAAAAAAACATGATCACGAAACGTTGTATTTTTACTTGCCTGAATGAGTTGAGTATAACCTAATAATTTTTTGGATTTTTTTTTTAATGGTCGTGGCGTGTGGGGCACCATTTTCGGAAAAAAGCGTGGCGGGGAAAGGGTTAAAGAGCTCATGTTATGTTATAAATAAGATGTTACTTTATTGGCAAATCTCTACGTAGGCGAAACCTTAATATTTTATAATCATCTAGGTTAAGAAAAAATGTCGAAATTATGGCTTTCAGAAATATGTCCCTTAACCCTTTCAACGCCAATGTCTGATATATCAGACAAACCATTTTCGTGCCCACCACGCCAATGTCTGATATATCAGACAAAAAAACAGGATCAAGAAACGTTGTATTTTTACTTGCCTGAATGAGTTGAGTATAACCTAATAATTTTTTGGAATTTTTTTTTAATGGTCGTGGCGTGTGGGGCACCATTTTCGGAAAAAAGCGTGGCGGGGAAAGGGTTAAAGGGAATTGTGTTGTAAATAACTTATTACGCCTAACTTATACGGACTTATGGCTTCGTACAATAAAGTGATTGGTAAACGTAACCCGTCATTTCATCAAAAACGGTCATTTTTGAAAGTTAATTAAACAAAAAACCTATTATTAAAGTTATAATAATTATAACAGTGCATAACTTTTATAACCCATTATTTCAAAACCGTCATATTCATCGACTTACATATTAATTAGTGATGATTTTTTGTATCAACCAGTTTTCGATAAACGACTTTAATTCTTGCCTCAACCTTCACCATAAATGGGTAGGTTCTGTAATCAAAGTTATATTATCCTGTAAGATTTATGTGTTTGTAATTAATAACTGGACGGAGAGATGTTATTAAATTACACCTTCTGTTTTAATGATGATGCATCGATGTTTGACGTGATTTCTTCACGAGAACTCTAATGTCATTCATATTCTCCAGTCATATATTACAAGTCTCGTTAGTACAATAGCTGTAATTTGAAGCCGAGTCAAATTATGTGACTGCCTCACGAACTCTTAACTGATAAAGGTAATTGAAATTAGAAGTAAAGCTCAAACGAGCCCTGGACACATTTAAACCCGATGAAAGAAAAATAATAATTAAGGCAATTTCGAGGGCAGGTCGCGGATTTGATTTCCGCACCAGACCCACATTTGCGTGCTCATGAACAAGAACGTTTTTTGATGTAATTCCAGTGGTGGTCGCTAACACACTCAGGTTAGGTACACTTGAAATCAAAGGCTCGAAGACCAGATGAGCCTTCAGTCTGGTAGCACATTGAGACGCTGGTGAAGTGTTCCTCAATGGAATAGGCCGCAGTGACCGCTTACCATCAGGTGGGCTGCGTGCCTGTGTGCCAACTTTTTTTTTTTTTTCGGAGGAGAATGCGTTTATGCACCATAACCGCAGGCTAGCTAGACCCACGGCCGTGTGTGGGACTCGAGACTAAAAAAAGCGTCCACTACCCACTAAACTCCCCCGGTTTCCCCTTCACACCCGATTGGGACGAGCCGGTGCCAGCTTTGCTATTGACCGGCCCAAAAGTTTTTTTGGACTACTTGGGATTTGAACTTATGTTCACTTATTACGTCAGCGTATTTGCACTCGGCCACCGAGCATTGTGCCTGTCTGCCAACTGACGTGGTATAAAAAAAAAAGGTCAGCCATAAGTACTGTGAAAAAAGTTTCCCTTAATAATTGCAGTATTGTTTTAACGCATCTCCACGCTTAAGTAGATATTATAACCAGTTCTCACCTGTTTTTTTTTTATAGATTACTGGTATGGTATTAATGTACCGTGAAATTAGGATTCTTTCAGCATAATGTGTTTTTTTCCTTTTTTTTTCCGGGACCTTTAGCGTGGTGTTAAGAAACTTTTATACAGATTAAAGAACGGGAGCCATCACAAGGCACTAACTCGATATCACATTTGGTAGTGACCACTTTTTTTTCAGAGAAGAAAAAAACTCATGCAATTTCCCTTTTACACCCAAAAAGGACCAGACAGTGCCTACTTTTGCCAATATTTCGACCCTTTTGGTACTATGTCCTATGCACAAGACGTCGTGCATAGGACATAATCAGTACTGGCAATTACCCATATGGGATAAACTTTAGTTTATTCTGTGTATAATTGGTTATAATTTTGAAGTTTGATATAAAATGCAAAATCATCAGTAAATCCTAACGATACACATTTAGTCCTATTAAATTCACAAATCAATTCGAAACCCAATATTAAGCGCAAAAATAATAAAAAATAAATAACTAAATACAAAGTTGCCAAACATAAAATCTATATAAATCACTAACGTCATAATTGCGATGATAAATAGCTGGTTTCTGGACACTGTTATTAAGTTGCCATTTTGAATGAGAACAAATAAAACGCAGCGGGATTGGCGGCAATTAACAGCCTTCTGGATTAACCAATAAATCGAGATGCGCGTGATTCGCCGCCAGACGACGGAGTGTTATTAGTCTAGGAGCTAATTTTCAAATGGATTTTACCATAACATTAAGTGTGGCACTATTTTTAAACTAATAATTCCGTGGGACACTTTTTAAAGTGTCTAGCGGAAATTAATCACACACAATGTGTAGTAAGTAAGGTAGCTATTTATTCTAGGAGGCTAATTCCCAAGATAATAAATGATTGTAATTTAAACTTAGATGGCCTAGAATCTACAGATCTGGTTGGTGGTAGGACTTTTTCAGAGTCTAACTGGCTAGTAGCAAGTTGGACAGCTCTAGCTGTGTTTCGGCAATATTCATGTGGGGATCGGTACACTTGAAATGAAAGGCTTAAAGATAAGACAGGAGGCTACAGCCTAAAATAATTTGGAAACAACCAGTTCATTTTAATTCCTTTTAACTTGAATATACCGTAAGAAAGTTAAGGCTATTTATTCGGGTTCAGCCCAAAGCTGCAACAATTATGGTTATTAGGTGAACAATGAGTGGGTGCGGAACATTGTCCTTTGTTTCTTAACACACTCATAAAGTTCACACTAACTAGGCTTGGTAACACTTATCTTTGCACACAATTGAATTGAATTTAGCACAATTGGTTTCATCAAAATAGCCCCAAATCTAAAACTGGAAATCTATTATAACAAAATAATTTACCTTTTGAGATTTATAGATGGTATTGGTCGAATATATTTTAATTGAATATTCTTTTTATTTATAAAATAAAATGAACTATGTTAAAAATAAGTCTTACTAATTCGCACGTGGATTTTTAAAATCTGCTATGAAATCAAAACTAGGATCTAGGAAAAAGCCTTTACTCATTTAAAACCCATTTGCTTATAATACCATCCAAAACAAAACAATATAAACCTTAAATACCAGATAAAATTTTGAAACAACTCATGACAATGTGAAAAATCGATTGTGTAAGTAATTCACACTTTTACCTACAAGCAACAATAAAATATATTTGTTTTTAGTCACTTCACAAAAACTCACGACCACAATATACACATTGTTCAAAAGAACAGATAAAAAAACGCTACATTATTTCCGAATACCTTCGATAAAAAGTACAATAACAAAATCGACTTCAAATCACAAAATGACAGTAAAATTCCCCAAATAACGTGTGCCTTTTCAACCCAGTCCCCTTTCCTAAATCGCGACAGGCAGTAATGACGCCCGATAATCGGCAACATCCTTCCCTTGGTCTTTAAGGCCATTCAAAGGTATTTTTATATCTTTATGCCACTCCCTCTGTTATTTTTAGAAAGAATGGAATTGCAATTGTTTTTTTTTTCTTCCATAGTAACTGAATACGACTGGACCGGTTTGTAGAGACCTTTTAACCCTTTCACAGTTCGCGGAATAGACACTATTGTTAAATTGTTGGGTACTTTTAATAAATACACTAAGATTTTTTAAATGAGTTAGAGAAAGCGATGTTTTTTTAACGCGGTCAAAGTTCTCAAGTAAATGAGTAGGAATATTAAAAATCCGATATTCTGCTTTGGTCAGCTAGAGTGAAATTTAAAATTCGCTTTTTTTGCAGTATATAATTATGTAGACTTGGATATGTTAAAAAATGTATGGACGAAAAGTTTGATGGTGTAATAGTTATCTAAGTCTTTCAATCTACAGCTTTCAAGACTTACGTTAAAAATATAGTAAATTTTTAGGTACACTGCCGATCGGATAAAAAACACGTGAAAGCCCAAGGCTTATGAAAACAGTAATAACCCGATAACCTTCACCTGCACTTTTATAATATCAGCAATTACGTGCACGTTCTAAATCTAAAAATAAAAAGTCATAGATTATTGGAAATGGGGCATTACCAATGTCAAACCGCACCATCAATTACCCAGTTACCCATTTGACGTATTCTCATTAACCCTCTAACCTTCACTTTTTAGATTCCCCCGATAGCCGATCGTGAGGGGCCTAATTGACCAATGTATGCACGGCGGAACGTCGCAAAGGCCGTCAGTTCGATTTGCCGGGTACAGCAAGACGTGTACCGCCTCCTGCCTAAAATGTCCTTCCGTGTAAACTGGTTGCAATGCACACGATAGGGTTATCAGTTAGAACTATTGCATTTAAATATACAGGCTTGAACTTAATTATGTAACGTGTGCATTGATTTTACAGATATCGGCCAGTTTTACCACTGACACACGTACCCTAATTTATCTGCTAGATAACAATGATTCTGGTTTCTTGTTTGAATATTGACAAAAGAGGCAACATCTGTGAAATCTGACGGATAAGTTCGTGACAACTTGATGCTGTCTTATATTTTTGAAAACTGTCAAAACAGACAGTCACAAACTTATCTGGCAGTGATATCTCTCTGGACAATTAATATCTCTGGACATCTCTGGACATTATTCACACAGCGCCATCTAGCCCCAAACTAAGCATTAGCTTGTGCTATGGGTGCCAGACAACGGATAAACATTACTTATATACTTTTTTTTTGTAAATACATACATATTATAACATAGAAACACCCAGACCGATACAAACAGACATGTTCATGCACACAAATGTTTGTACCGTGCGGGGATCGAACCCGAGACCTTTGGTGTAATAGCCAACTTCTCGACCATTACACCAAATGGCTCGTCAAATAGCTCGTTGCAGTGATGAAACTGGCTCCTAGGTTTTAACTCTTCTTCAAAAACCTTAAAAACTATACTGAAAACGAAAAAGTTAAGTTTGGCTAACTGATCAAAACCCAAGTCCAATATTTGCTTGTCTACCCAAATTGACCCACAGGTTGAGATATATTATTATGTATTAGGCTTGTAAGCCTTCGGTTACTTTACTGAGAGATATAAATGAGCTGCTGTCCACAATACTACATAATATGGATTGATGGAGGGTGTATAAAGTAATCCTTTCTAACCCTTCCGGTTTCTTTAAGCCATTTCCTCCATGACTTCACAGTAAAACAGTAGTTTTACATATTTTTATTGTATGAATGAAATGTATTATTTATTATCAAAGAATCGATATTTCATGAAATTGTTTATTTAAAGATGTTTTCAGAAGATAGGAAATCCTTGCAATAATTCAGAGATTTTTTCTCGCGAAGGAGAATGCATGTGCCCATAATAACCGCAATCTAGCCAAGCTTGCGGCCGTGTATTGGACTCAGGATTAAAGCTTCCCACTACCCGCTTAACTCCCTTCAAAACTTCACTTTTATACCCAAAAACGGACGACTCGGTGCTTGCCTTTTTGCAATTAACCGGCCCATTCATTTTTAGAAGACTTTGCCTTTTATACCATCAAATACTAATATTTAAGTAAGTGTTTACCATAAAGACAACCCTTGAATAAAGATCAATGCACACAAGCGGCCGGGCGCACCATTCCGCTCGGGTTATAATTACTAAGCCTTATACTAGACTAGTTGCACAACATTACTAAGTCATCCAGTAAAAAACTGCTTCCAATTGAACGTAGGACAGTCTGTCTCCACTGTTTTCTTACGACATCTCTTCTATCGTATGATTAATCAGGATTTACCAATGTATTAATGTTTTGTTCAAGTTTTTCAAATCATCTATGCAGTACTGTGATTATGGATTTCACTAAATGTCGCCTACAAATTAAATTACTATAATTCGCAGAAATAGTGTTATTTCACATTTTTGCCTATCTCAAGGGGCATGCAAAATATTTTATTTTATTTATCATCATCATAATTATAATTAATTGACAGCTGGCTTTCTTCTAGACAGTCTATTTACTCAAACGAAGATAATAAAAACCCCCAGAGTTTAAATTAAAAACATATTATTATGTATAACTAATCAAAACACCCATGAAATCTCCTTATTTTAAATAGAAAATTAAATATCTATTTAAAATATTTAAAACAGCCGGTGAAAAAGAATAAATAGTAAATGCCTAGATTTTACAACAACGACTGATTTGCATACTCGCATCAGATAACGTCAACATTTTTATCAAAGTTAATTATTTATACATCATTGAACTCACATATAAATTCCGTACGAGTTTCTGCTTAAATTATTCCGAATCTAAAGTATCCTATACCATATTAGTTTCGATTAATTAAAATTTATCTTATCTTCTATCGTGAAAATCATTTAATATACGTTTGACTAGACAGGCATATAAATAAAATTGTTTGTATACCTGATCGTATCTCAAATCAATTTCAAAACGCAAATAACACGGAATGTTAATTAAGAATGTCACTTTGGTCAACTATTTATGATGTTGAACTGTGACTGGCTGGGGACACTAGGTGTTAGTAATAACAGCAATGAAAGTGCAGTAATTAAATCAGTCAAACCGTTATGGATTTATTCGATTAAGTCACTTGAATATCTGATTCAGCTTGCATTGTATATTTTGCGAGGACAATTGACTTCTAGACAGGTATTGTTTATTGAAGTAGGTCAGACCGTTTTGTACCCTTATTAAGGGTCCCTTAAATAATTCCTTCATAGGAATATCGATGTCTCATAAAAAACACACTCTGCTCGTTAGTGACATCCTCACATCTCAAGTGTGTGAAGTTTTAAGCAAGGAGATTTCGACTTACAATATAATGGAGGGAACGTTATCTATTGTTTAAAATGTCAATAGATCTAACTTTAATAATTTTTTTTTCCATGTTAGCTTGATCTGACTTTGACATACGAGTATTCGTCAATTTTTTCAGATAGAAATACTAAACTTGCGAATAATTTTCAATAATCGCATAGCTTACAAAAAAAAAAAGAACAATCAAATCAACAACTTCCCGTCCTTTTTCAACTTAAAAAATAAATTCCACTCCAGATACTTCGCTGTATATCCAATTTTGTCATTTACACACCGTTTTCCTCACATAAACAGTTCACCGCACCGATTTACGATCACCAGCCCTTCCCTTTCTGCAGATCATAAACAAAACTAAAACAGCGATGTTCTACTTTACAAAGTACCCACACTACTTCAGGGCTACAAATCCAGCCAGTCGTACGCCGGGGTGGCATTGAAAGTACAGCCTCTTATGGATCGTGTCGGGCACACTCTACAGGCAGACATACAGGCTCGGTATTGACAATGCAATGGTCTTTTGAAACGTACAGCTCGTGGGACAACGGTTTTCGGAACGTGGTCCCTTATTTCTAGTAGGACTACACTTTACACCGACTGGTTCAGCGTCTCACAAGGATAAGAATTGAAAACTGAGTATAAGACGAAACAAAGAAAACCATACTTTATTTAATTGAAATAAAAGCTATATTATTCCTAGAACGACAACGAATTCGACTCCTCAATTATTTTTGAAATACAGGTAGCGTAATTTTTCCTTTCATTTAAAAAGAACTTGACAACTCTCCAAAGAAAAGCTTGTTTTTAATACTTGACACTTTTCTCATAACGTCCGTAATACTGCCTACGCAAAGGGAATATTAATGATTATAGCTTTGCATTGACTTATGATAGACATTCGATAGTTTGTTGTTCAACTGTCGATACTTCCAATAATTGACCTGGCATTGGGATCTTTATTTATTCAGTAAATGATAGCTTGATACAACAGTGGTATCACTATCAACACTGTTGGATCATATCTATACTAATATTATAAAGAGGAAAGATTTGATTGTTTGTTTGTTTGTGTGTTTGTTTGTTTGTTTGAATTGAATAGGCTCCGAAACTACTGAACCGATTTTAATAATTCTTTCACTGTTGGATAGCTACACTATCCCCGGTGAACATAGGGTACTTTTGATCCCGGAAATGTGGGGGGGAATATTTGAAAAAAGAAATAACGCGCGGGTGAAACCGTGGGCGGAGGCTAGTCTTTTATAAAATAAATATAAAAACACGTGTTATGTTTTTCGTATCGTGTAAGCTGAAAGCGTGAAAGTCAATCGGGTATAAAAACCAGAGGTCACGAGTTCGATTCGCAGTTCTCCCACTGTCTACCTACCAAGGATAAAAATTCACAAGTGCGAACGCAAGCACAGGTGCACTCCTTTTCCCTCACTTTCATAGCACGGTGGGACAACAGTCTCACATGACCAAAAATATATCAGACGCAGGTCCAACGGCTTTTCGAGGCACGGGGCGTTTTCCATCGGCTATCCTTGACTCTGGACTGTGACTGAGTATTACATAGTGACAGAAAAACCAGAACACAATTTTTTTAAGCGTAGGATTAAAAGTGCTACCTACTAGTCAATGCACCAGTAAGGCAGTCAATTTAAATTTGTAATAGTGATCTTAACTATTCTTTGGCTTTACCTAAGGTAAAGCGCTCCCGTCCACTCTAAACTCGGTACATCCCGATTGTATCGACATCGATGCCAACGCTGATACGCGCTGCCGGACGCACTGAAACAATGGACTCGCGTCTAGAACGTGTGTGGAAGGGTAATTAGTCCTCACTATACCCTCTTCTGTTTAAGTAGGCAGAACGTGGTCACTCGACACCGGTTAATGAGACGGTCATTGTAAGTATGTATACAGGAATAAGGTTCACTTTTCGATAACAGGTTGGGATATTGAAATTTTATTTTCTACTTCAAAGGTTGTTAGTTAGTCGAACATCCATACATTGCAAAACAATGTGTGCTTCAAAAAATAGAAACAACATATTTTTGTACAATTTCAGCTGGCTGGCTGGCAGGATAATTGGTCTATCAAATTGTAAACGGGTTTTTTTATTAGCCCATTCCATTGGGAGACAGTTCACCAAGAAGTGACATTAGCCCAATATGATTCCACACTGAAGGCTTCCCTTATTTTTAATCCTTATATTTTTTTAACCCTTGACGCATAGCTGCTTTGGTAGTGCAATTAATTTACTCGTACTAAAGTAAGTTTCACGACATTTTCTGTCTGTGAATAATCAGTAGTAAAAATCACTGGCTTTGTTCCTAGTGTTTGCATTTTAAAAAGGTAGCTAGTAGTTGTATCTTAGGTTTAACCTGCAGGTTCACAAAAGCTTTGTCCACATTTAATCACAGTAAACGTATTTTTTGGCGAACTTTGGAAGATGCCTTTGTCCTGTAGTGGACTACGCCAGGCTGATGATGATGATAAAACTTTTTTGTATGAGTTATTTTAGCACTATAACCGCAGGCAAGCGAGACCTGCGGCTGTGTGTAGGAATCGGGAGTCGTGATAAAAGTCGTCCAGACTAC
This sequence comes from Mecyna flavalis, assembly GCA_949319885.1. Lineage (NCBI taxonomy): Eukaryota > Metazoa > Arthropoda > Insecta > Lepidoptera > Crambidae > Mecyna > Mecyna flavalis. The sequence continues at coordinate 13,164,906 of OX439434.1, read as the reverse complement.
TACCCAATACACCCTCCTGATTTTCCCTTCACACTGAACTGAATCAACTTTTTAAATAACAAACCAATACGAATGCAGGTGAAAATCTCAATTCAAATCGCAACAATCGCAACAAATGCTACTAATGAAAAGTTACTATCGATTCTCATAGGAAACACTACCAATAACTTAAATTTAATGACTCAGACTATTAACAGGAACACCTCGGACCACCGCCATTGAATATGGATACGACTTAAATCTAAACTGGTAGCACCCGCATAGATATCGTAGATATAAAATGCAAATGAAAAAACTACGTGACTCAAATGCATACTGCACTAATTCTCAGACCACACAATGTGTAAACTGATTTCACAATAACGTTCCGAGATTCGAATCACTCGATTGATTGTAATCGATGATTATGTCCGATTGATTACAGAGTTTCGAACGCAAATGCAGTTCGGCTATTGTGACATACACATCCGGTGTTGGACATAACATTCTTTGTTCGTATTACAAACACCGCGTCTATCGTCTACTTAAGTAGTTAACTGTTATAGGGGTTATTACACTAAGTATAACTTCCAATAAAATGTTTCATCCGAATGATTGCCCCGGTGGTTTATAGTAAATAGCTTTTATGCAAATGCATCGGTGGTCTTTTGCACCGAAAATATGCTGTTAATTCTCAGTTGTAATCCATCTAATAGTTGGCGGTGGTTACATTTTTAAACCACGGAAATAGATGGAGGCTAGTGACTTTTAATATGAAAAGGAAGTGTAGCTTTCAATTTTATTTAATAATTGTAATTAAACAATACTGGGACAAAGAAAAAAAAACCCTTTTAAATATTGGTATCAAAAAATAAACCAATGTACAGGCGTAGCGCTTAAATAAGTAGATAGGTAAGAGAGCTGGTGGCCGGGTAGTTCGAACTTACAAGTTAACGATTTCATTGCAAACCAGAAAAAAAAATAGGAAAAAAATACTATACCTTATTTTTAATACCTTAATATGTTTTATAAAATTACGCGGTAAAGTAAGCCTCTTAGATTCAACAAATTTAATACCGTCAATGATACAGGCTTATTACCGATCTTGTATTTGTCAGAGAGGTGGAACGAATGAAATATTCATTGAGCAAGATACTCCAATAAATAATAGGAAGCGTTATGTGATTTATTGTCTCTTTTATCACCATTTGAGATACATAAACCTGGAAACAGGCTGGTCGATAAATATCTTGGCTATTGTCCCTCTTACAACATGGGTGGAGTGATCAGTAACACCAATTGCACAAGCTGTCAGTAAAGTTAAGGCCGTAGAAAACAAATTATGTAAGATGTTCTAAAACCACCTTGGGTATTGTCTGGACCGGTCTAACTGGCAGTACTGCTCTGACACAACGGTTGGGCACGAATAAAATAATCGAAGATAAGAAAGTAATTGTAAATAATGATTGTGGTAACATCAATATTGGCGCGGAATCAATTTGGGTGAGATATTGAGCAAGGTTGCGTATGGCTTGTAAAGTTATTTTGTGTGATGTATTACATTTCATTGCAGGTGGTAGCTGATAGGTTTCAAATGCTGTTTTATATGCGGTCATGTGGCATACAAGAAGTAAGATGTAAGTGTATTCGTAGGTCGTAGTTAGTGACTACTTTATTTACTTACTTACTTACTCTGCTGGCTCAGCGACCCGATGTGGATCTTGGCCTCCAACACGAGATTACGCCCTACTGCTCCCTTTCTTGAGCAACTTTATTTACTAAGATCCCGAAATAGGTACTTACGAGTTGGAGTTCGGATTTTTCTAACTCTGCTCAGGTTCAACAACACCTGAGCTGTGTTAGAAAAATCCGAACCGTCTTGCCCGATCTGGGAATTCAATACGATACACCAGGTACTTATACCAACGACTTATACCTCCCTTCTAAACGGTCGGCAACGCATCAGCGATCCCTCTGGTGTTGCAGATGTCCATGGGCGTAACTTGTTACTTAGAAAATCACCACTATAGTGTTAAATAGGCGTCAAACTGGCATTATTTTAGATAAGATCGTAATTGTTAATAATGGTTGTGGTAACGTCACGTAGTCTTGGCGCGGAATCAATTTAGCCGATACGATAATTTTGTAACGATGAAGATTAGGTATGGTTAGTAAAATCATTGTTTTGTATTCAATGGTAAGTTGCGACACAGAGTTTTATAAAGAAACATTGTTACTTTAATACAACTAATATCAAATATTAGCAATAAAACTCCACATACGATTCAAACATTATATTCTATCCTTGTTTACAATGGATTACTAGTTATTTACAATGTTTCTAACACGAACACCCGATTATTCATTAATCTCTATTTTTCCTATGCCCCGCGTCCCGTTCCCCAAAATTGAATGACGTGTCGCCATTTCAGGGTTGCCCACCCTTTTTTCCAATGTTGCCACCCTTTTACTTTTTAAAGTCACACATTTGACTAGTGATTAATTGTGGTATATAAATTATTTTGTATTTTTAAAATATTAAACCTTACACTCGTCCATCCTGACCTTCGTGTATGTCCCCATACACGGTTTCAGGACGGATTATTATCAATGATATTATAATAAAATATGATAATCTACCTTACACTCGGCGGGGTGGCACTAACAAGATTCATAAATTATCATTTAATATGGGTATATGAGGTCAACAACAACATTTTATACGTAACGACAATGAACAACTTAACATAATCTTATGAAACAACAAATATAATGATCACCAACTTCGTTAATAATCCTGTAAACCCATCCAATTCTTACAGGATCATTTAACATCATTCATGACCGTAAATCCATCCAATTCTTACAAGATGACAAATCAAGATAACATTGCGAACCAACCGATTCTCGCAATATTAAATCATGCTAACCCATCCAATTCTAGCATGAATCTCCGTAATTAACCTAAAGGTACTTAGTATTATTTCTTACTAACCCATCCAGTTCTAGTAAGAATCTCCGAAATGAACATTTAACAACAATAATTCACACTAATTAAATGCTCCCTTAATTACTTATTTACAAAATATACCATAATAGTGCATTATGCATTATTAACCCCAAGTACAAATATCAATACTTTTAACTGATTTATTATTCATAATTACACAACAGTAAACAAATTAACCTTAAGTGCATGTCCTTATGCACAATAAAAATATATAATCTCTGTGAACCCATCCTTTCTCACAGACATATTATATCTTTCATCATTATTATTTATAATTACACAACAGTAAACAAATTAACCTTAATTGCATGTCCTTATGCACAATAAAAATATATAATCTCTGTGAACCCATCCTTTCTCACAGACAGATTATATCCTTCATCATTGTCACAAGTTGAATAAGTTCCATTTGCAAACCCATCCATTCTTACAAATGGGACCCATTTCTAACGGACCGCCTCGCAACCCTGATCACAAACCCATCCATTCTTGCCACCAAGGCTGCGATGCGACAAAATTATGAACCCATCCATTCTCATAATTATGTCAACGTTCCGTACTTATTAACCTTAAGTGCATGTCCTCATGCACAATAAAAATACATAATCTCTGTGAACCCATCCATTCTCACAGACAGATTATACCCTTCTTCATTGTCATAAGTTGAATAAGTTCCATTTGCAAACCCATCCATTCTTACAAATGGAGCCCATTTCTAACGGACCGCCTCGCAACCCTGATCACAAACCCATCCATTCTTGCCACCAAGGCTGCGATGCGACAAAATTATGAACCCATCCATTCTCATAATTATGTCAACGTTCCGCCCTTATGAATGAATACATTTATTTCAACCATCAAGGATCATAATTATATAAAATAAACAAACAAATTTCAAATGTTATAAAAATCACACATTAAATCGAATTTCACAAAAATGTCACAAGCAACACATAAAATTCAAAATAACACAATAAATTACAAATAATATACAATAACCAATATAAGAATAAATGAAAAACCAATGATATTATATAAAAACAACATCATTGTTAAAAACAGATTAAAATTGCAATTCGAATAAAACAATGTCAAAAAGATGTCAATTTAAACTTAAATGTCAAATCAAATTCATTGCAGTTTTACTCTGATAATTTGTTTATTTGTCAGTATATGGACCATAGAACAATGGTTCACGTACAGACAGTCAAACCCACGAGAGAACATTTCTAAGATGGTATTGGGGCTGCCCTGAACCCTGCGGTTTAAGGATGAGCAGCGCTTCTTTAACGTTGTGTAAAAGCAATCGACACCATACTCAGCAACCATCCAAGAAGCGCTGCCTATTTATTTATAATTAAAAATATAAACAAATTAACATTTTAATCCTTCTAGCCCCGGATTACTAGACACAATAGAAAATCTATTGTTATGCGGCACCCGAGTGCCGGTTCGGCGTTGAGTGGTTAAGGTTCAGTAAAAAAAAATGATTACAACCTATAATAGTATATCGTATTGTAATAACCGGGTGTTCTTTAAATCTTCAATTATTTCATATTCCGACTAGCTAATATAAAATTATACCGAAATTATTTTCTATTTCATTCTAATAATAAGAATCTTTAATACACTACTTAATTAATTACTAAAAGGAAAATAAAATGCACATACAAAACAAATCTTTTCACTGATATTTGGTTAAAACAAATGCACATTTCTCTTTATGACTTATCATTTTTAAACACATGATAGTCTTATTCATAGGATAATTATTTTTCATAAAGATATAATATGATAATATCAATCATACGATATTCTTCATCGTAACATAGTTATTCTCCATTGGGCATATCAATCAAATGATATTTCGTATCAAATTCATATCAAACGCCCTATTCATATCAAACCTACTACAATCTGGACATATCATTCACATGGAAGTCCTATGTATATCAAAGTTATTATCAATTTGAACATATGAATCACATGACAGACCTATTCATATCAAATCTATTACAATTTGGACATATAAATCACATGATAGTTCTGTGACTGATATAATGACTATAAATAAGTAAAAAAAATAGAAAAGATGACTTTGTCTCTGACCTTGCCTCTGACCTTGTCTCTGACCTTGCCTCTGACCTTGTCCCTGACCTGGTCTCGACTTCGTCTCTGGCTTCGCCTCTGACTTCGTCTCTGACTTCGTCTCTGGGGTCCACTCACGGAGCGCCGAACGCAGCCTCGTTCCCATCCTCCTGAAGGCCTCGCCGTCGCGCTCGCTCGCTCCATCCCCCTCTCCACTCCAGCAGCCCGTCGAATCCCGCGAGGACTGCGACGCGCACCACGACGCCTCCGCCGACGCTCGGGAGCAGCGCCGCTGCGGGTACGGCCACGACCGCGTCCGCTCCCATCCCCGTGTCCTCGCCCTGGCCCAACGCGACCGGAGACGCTCACCACGACGCGTCCGCCGACGCTCGGGAGCAACACCGCTGCAGGCGCGGCCACGACCGCGTCCGCTCTCATCCCGGTGTCCTCGCCCTGGCTCAAAGCGACCAGATGTCTCCGCGAGACCGAGAGTCACCTTGTCTGAAACTCGAAACAAAACAACTATGTACATATTCAATACAACACGCGACAATTACCTAAGTAAGAGCTTCTGTTGTCCATTTAAAATACAAGTTTTAACTTAGTTAAAAATAAGGATAATTCAAGTTCCATAACTCATCAGACCATAATAACATGTTCAACGCAATGCCTAACGTCGTTCAGGTTTCAAAATAATACATACGACATAAATCTTATTGCTAAATAAAAACGTTACCAATGGGAATATAAATCCATGATATTTTTCCTACAAATTACTAGAACGAAGTCTTTGAATTAAAATATAAAGGTATTTATCTGTAAACTAGCCTTCCGCCCGCGGTTTCACCCGCGCGTAATCTCCCCTTTCAAATATCCCCCCAAATTTCCAGGATCAAAAGTACCCTATGTTCACCGGGGACAGTGTAGCCTTCCAACAGTGAAAGAACCATTCAAATCGGTTCAGCAGTTTCAAAATTGATATTCCCGCGGAATGAGACGTTGCCCGTAGGAATTTCATAGCCATGTCCCACTCCGGGCTACAAACCACACGTGTGCCAAACTTCATCCAAATCCGTTCAGCCGTTTAGGCGTGATTGAGTAACAAACATCCAAACATCTAAACATCCAAACATCCAGACTTTCGCATTTATAATATTGTAGGATTATCAGGAGGTGCTTCATAGAAACAAATATTGATATGAATATATACTTTTAAACTCCTAACATTTCAAGTATAAGGCACACCCGGTGTATTGGTTTATTATAGCTGGCTATATGCTGTTATATGATTGGCTTTCATTTATAGACTTAAATGTAACACAGAGATACATGTTCAGGTTTAGACGCCATCCCAAAGTGTGCACAGTGTTGCCAGTAATTGACAGATGCCTCACTTAATCAGAGTTGTGTCATACATGCTCACAACATCTCCCCTATTAGACAAACATTATTTTCAATTTTACAGAACCGACTCGACTTTTAACATAAGCTCTTGACGACAAGGACTACTTAACTTAAATAATTCAACAATAAGACTAGATAGTAGACTTGACTTAAAGACTTTATACCAATAAAACCACATACTGGACTTGCAGTCATGCAGTTAATATGTATGTATTTACATTAATCAGTCATTGACAAGAGTCACCAAAAAAAAATCTTTTATATAACTTTTAACTCATACATATCATCCCAAATCCCACAATATATTAGACATAACTTTGTCATATAACAACATTCATACGACATAACATTATAATACCTCACAGTCAATCACCACCAAAATGTTTCATCATCATCATCATCAGCCTATATACGTTCCCACTGCTGGGACACAGGCCTTATCTCAATTGTGAGATAGTGTGGGCCATACTCCACCACGCTGGCCTAGTGCGGGTTGGTGGAGGGGTGCGTAAGGCAAGTGACCAACCTTAATGTCAGATGTTATCAAGCCGCCAAATGGCCTCTGACTAGGCTTGACGACTAATATTTACATTATAGTAAATATCAGCCGGGACCAACAGCTTAACGTGCCTTCCGAAGCACGGAGACGCTCGAAATTAATGTCACTAAATATGGTCAGAATGGTCACCCATCCATTAACCGACCGCGGCATAGGTAGCTTGACTTTCGTTATCGCTAACGAACCACTGTCACAGCTGCGCCACGAGCGCCTAAATGTTTACTTAACTTTTATATTTGTTTATTACATTATACAATCATAAAAACCCAACCGTCTTGGTGGTCCCACAATTTCCCTACACCCAGTGTGCATATTCACCGGAGTTGCATGTTATTCCATAAATGGTACTACCATATCAGACCCAGGAGACATCCCGATATTTGAACTCTTGTGTGATACAGTTTGAGGAGACTGTAGCAGCTTTAAAACATGCTGTCTAGTCCCCCTTCCTATAAATCCATCTGACACCTCAACTGTACAAAGCCTAGGCCGCTCACACTTGTCTCTCTTTGTACCTGGAATCCATGGAGTATCTGGCATTTTCTTAATATATACTTTATCATCTCCTTGTAGTCTTGGTAATAATTTAGTCTTTCTGTCATGGTACTATTTTATTATATTCTTATTTTCTTCCTTATTATTATTTTTATTATTTTTATATATATATTCTTGAAATTTGACAATTCTTGGCTTGGTAGTTGTGTTCTAAGTGAATGTAACATTAACAATTGTGCTGGAGAAAGTAAGTTTCCTCTAGGTGTATTCCCCATTCAAAAATAAAATTCTTTAACTTTGCTTAATTAAATGGCGGTCCATTGTCTGAGAATAAGTCTACTGGTATGCCATGTCTACTAAATATATTTTTAAGATAAACCATTACTGTTTTGGCATAAGTACTTGCCACTGGCATTAATTTCAATATAATTTGAGTGTAATTTGATCTTGTACAGTCAACGGCACATCACGGTAAACACTTGCAGTTCGATAATAGCACTTATGCCCCCGACATAAGAGTGGTACAGAGTCCAAAGTGTTACATCTGACGTGCTTTTGACTGTGTTATAAATTCATAATTTATAAAATCAACACCAACTTTTTCCCATGGAAGTAATGTTACATCATGTGGGTATGACTGTTACTGACTTGACTGTGACTGACTCCTTGTAGCTTTATGATACATTACTTGACTTGAATTTGAGTCCTTTTGACTAATATTATTTTCTGACATTTGCATGTTTGTAGTATCCACACAAAAACTCTTTTAATTAAACCAATTTCTGAACAAGTAAGTTTACCTAGTACAGTTGGAAAATTCACATAAATATAAATAAAAATAAATAAAATGACTAATTAAACTAAAATTTAGATTCCAAGTTTTGTTAGGACATCTAGACTATTGCCAGTGTATAACTAAATTTCAACATCAGTTTTAGACAATGAATTCTTAATATGAAGTGAATCATAAACACTTTTTGACCTAATATTGACATCACTACCTGTATCGATGATACAATTTATTTGCAAGTTATTTATACCATACCTACTTATATTAATTAATTAATTGTCCACTCACCTTGACATTGACTTAGATGACTGAATACCTAGATAGACCTAGTACCTGTTGCATCTCTGTATTTGACTGAACATACTTCACTGACATATTTTCTTGTATTTGTAGACTTGGATCTCGACTGACCATTCTCCTCTTTTATTTGTTTGAGTTCTTCGAGGGAACATCTTAATTTTAATTCTAGGTATGCCGCAGTAGCCCTCCTAGTCATCATCTTCGAAGATATTGCACCAGTGCTCATGCTAGAAACAGAAAATGAACTTTAAAGCAACTTTTCTCTTTTTACCAGGCTGTGAAGGGTAGATATTTTTCTTATTTTACTTTCAGAATATAAGCTATAATTACTAGAAGTAAATGTATTAGAATTTAATAGAGAAATAATTTATAGTGAAAGTAAACAAACTCTTGCAATTAAGATAACCTACAAGGGAAGTCTGTATGTAACTCATTACTTTAATAGAAACTATTTATTGAATTTTATATTCCAATATTGATAAACTTTAAAGAAATAAATAAGAATGAACACATCATATAATACTCCCCAGTAAATCCGTTGTTATAAAGTATCCAGTTTGACCACCAGCGATCAGTTTTGTTAAAAATTTGTTGTTTATCCATTCATTGTGGATCTGATAACACTTGTTCTTGATATTTTGTGTATTGTTATCACTTATTTTCCATTTTAATAACTTTGTCCTCCTACAAGTCCTTGTAGTTCATCTGTTTGGCTTCTGGACGCCACCATAGCTTTTGCCATTTCTTGTCTAGATTGAGTTGATCTTCCATTAATAATTTTTCTCCTAAGTAGTTATCTAGGTATGTTATTCATATTGCAGATGAACATGATTTTTTTTTTATAAGCCGTTCCTGTAGCTGTCCAATCCAAGGTCACAGTTTTACGACATTAATTTTAGTATACAGGCAAAGTCTTATAATGATTCATTATCGGCTTGTTTGTGCGTTAAGAAGTTATCACATTGAGGTTGGTTTTCGGAGAGAAGTGACTTTGGAACAAATTTATAAATTCGTCATCATACCTGATTTCTTCTTCATTTTTTTTTTAATGTATTGAAATACCTCCACGCCTTTTCGTCTATTGAGTGTAGACACAGAGGCAATTTTCTGCAATATAACCTACAATAAAAACGCCGGCGCGGCATGGGCGCTGCACTTTCCACTTCGGAATTATTAGCAATAAAACTCCACATACGATTCAAACATTATATTCTATCCTTGTTTACAATGGATTACTAGTTATTTACAATGTTTCTAACACGAACACCCGATTATTCATTAATCTCTATTTTTCCTATGCCCCGCGTCCCGTTCCCCAAAATTGAATGACGTGTCGCCATTTCAGGGTTGCCCACCCTTTTTTCCAATGTTGCCACCCTTTTACTTTTTAAAGTCACACATTTGACTAGTGATTAATTGTGGTATATAAATTATTTTGTATTTTTAAAATATTAAACCTTACACAAATATATTTATGATTTTTAAATGTAATTTAATTTTTTGAATCCTAGTCAGCCTTGCCAATATACCGATGTAACCGACACAGACGCCAACACCAAAAATAACACATAAATTAAATTGCATACAAAAGACGTAACTTTTTTAACGTTTTAGTCTCTTTTTGTTGTGGTACAGTCGACAGCACATCAGGGTCACCACTCGCAGTTCGATAATAGCACTTATGCCCCCGAGATAAGAGCGGTACAAAGTCCAAATTGTTACGTCTTACGTGCTTTTGACTGTACCTAAATCCTTTCCCTGCACATTTTTTCTTTTATGGCACATCTGGGACTCTAATCGTCGGTCTCCATACGCGGTTGTGATTACTCACCATCCATCCTGATTCTATTTCACATTTGCTAGTTTATCACCTTCATATATAAAGAAAAACCCTTTATGGAGGAGAATGCTAAAAACCCTGTATTTTCATCCACGGTTTCAAAAAACAACATCGCCCATTCCTAACTCCGAGTTGTTCATTTACTTCTGCTGTCGACAGTACAGTTTGTTTGTTTATTTCGATGCCCAATTGTTGCAAACATCGAATGGATGGCAACAAACGTACTGTGAATGATCCGGGCTTCCATTAATCAAAGAAACGGGGACAGATGCTTCTGCTCGCATCACTTGTATACATCCATCAATGTCGATATGAATTAAGTTTAACTAACGTCGAGGAATTAGCTGATTGTTGTTGCGAGAAAATCACTGAAGAATTTGATCAATCAAATTAAGTCAAAAAATGTAGGTAGACTGATTCATAACCCTTCATTTGACGTGTGATAGATTTGAAATTGATTTCCATTACATAATACACAGACGGAAGCCGGCATAGTCATGTCATTAGTTTGGTTCACCGTTGATTGCAAAAGTGATGAAATTATTGGATAGCATTACAATTATTTTTGAACTATATTTTGACTTGCCAAAATTTGAATATTAGATTACAAATACTGTTTATTTAATACTTATACGTTAAATAAAATGGAACAGTCTAATCTTAGGGACATTAATAAATTAAATGGTAATCTTTTAACAAACGCATACTAAATAAAGTTGTCGAGTTAAAACGCAACCAACAAGCCAACTTTTAAACGTTATTATCATAATTTTCCTACCTTTACATTTCTTAAATTACCAAGATACCTTTAAAAATCTTTTTTTTTACATTCTAAGGGTGAATAATTTTAATAATTCCCGTAAAAGGTCGTTATATAAAGGGAACTCCCCAAGTGATGCAATTAGCTTAAGTGGTTTTAGAACTGCGTTAATCTGAATATTTGAATGAGCTATTTAATTAACCGTGAATGAAATGGTGGTCATTTGCCACAAGGTAGGCTCTAAAACGTACTTTTTGTTTTTGAAGAGTAAGTCGGGGAATAGTGTGTATAGAATGAGAACGGAGCGGTTTTTACGTCATCCTTCATCAGAACTGCAAAGCTGTGGAACTCATTGCCCGATTCTGTTTTTCCTATTGAGTACAATATTACGGTCTTCAAGTAGCGAGTGAAGAGGTATAGTAAGCATGTAACAGCTTAGGCTGCATCAACGCTTTCCATCAGATGTGATCGTGGGCATATGCAAGCCAGACACGGTCAGGTCCCGCTAGCCTGCGGTTAAAGTGTTTAATTATCCTCCGCAAAAAGAGTCTCAAACTGCCTTCAGAACAAATCCATTTGTAATTCAGTGGTTCAAGCGTAATAAGTTTGACTGAGCGTTTATGCGAGCAATAGCTACCAAACAACAAAAGTTTGATGAGAAATCCAGCGAGCAAATTATTTCTCTTAAGGTGGTAAGGAACTATTTATGCCAACGTGAACGAATTAGGGTATTACAAATAAGGCCCATAACCATTCCCCAGGTGAATAGAGCCTGATAAAGGTCTGTTCGAGTGGCTCCAAATACGAGAGCACAATAAACATTTGTCGTACACTAAAAAGGACATCGCTCTGTGGTAGTCGCTACTGGATAATTATAATACAGCGAGATTCCTCTCGCGGTTTCTATTGTTGTAACGGTTAGGGAGAACCTGGATTTTTTAAAGAACTTTTACAAACCCGATGGCACATTTTTAGTGGACCTAGCTCAGGCTTCGTGAGTTCGAATCTGACCAATAATAAACATCAATGTGATGAAATTTTGTTTATAATTATGTATTAAATAACCCAATAGTTTAGATTTTTTACTTGGAATACAGATCAATGTTTGTGATTTTCACCCATATTTGCTTCTTAAAACATCAGGTGGGCTGCGTACCGATTGATATAGCATAAAACATCAATAGATTGAACGTACATAAGTGACATAAAATAGATGTTTTTTAATGAAAAGACTAACATCAAAACCTACTTCAGTTTTATTCAAAAAATCTTTTTATCACTCTAATAGATTACCTGCCTCCCAACACCCAGTAGCTAGGAGGCATTCTAAATAAATAATATAGTAACGTTACTGTCCAAGTTAACGATACCAGTTGCACAGTCCTATTGGTTTAGTTAATAAAACGGAGCACGTAATTGCTGTTGTAAATAATGTAAAGATGATAAAAGTCAGTCTAAATTCTATACGGTTTTGTTCATAGATTTGCAGTTGGTAATTTACACTGTCCTAAAATAGCATGTTTTGATTCACCATCTAGGTAGAGGTTTTTTGATACGAAAGAAGAATATTCCAAAACATTGTTTGAAAGGCACTCGTATAGAATAAAGCTATCCGTACTAAAATTATAAAAATTAAATTAGGACAGCGTTTTCTGAAATAAAGTACCTACTGCGCGTGAATGAGCAGATACAAATAAATTGTCCTTGCAATGAAATTAATTTAGTTGTGTATTTGAGTTTTTTATAAACCAATACGCAAATGGTAACAAATATTTCTAAACCTGATACCTGATACGTATATACGAATATTTCTGATACCTGAGCCAAGCCGATGAACCAAGCATCAACACTATAAAAAAAAGTCGTCCAAACGAATTCCACCTTTAGCGACATCGTACGCTAAGTTATTACACTAAACGTAATGTATGCATGTCCGTGATGCTCGGGGCAAGCGTGATGGCGCTAAGTTTCCGCGAGAGGATAATTTGCTGGATGAAGAATGACCACTATACGCAGCTTTCATATCGCGGGTCACGTCATGGTGATCACGGAATGGGAACTAATGGCTTTTGGAAAACATTACGTGGATGTTAACGAAAATGCTTCGGGCGAAACCGAAGATGAAATTACGCCTTTATGGTCTGGTCATATACGTTGTAGGTAAGGGTTAAGATATTAAGTCAAACCTTTTCTTTTTATTTCTTGTTTAGTTACACATCTTAATTTCATAAATGCACACAAGGTACAATTTCATAAAACAGATTACACCAGTGTTAATAAAATTTTAAATTTAAAGAAGCTCAGATAAGTTATTGATAATATAATATCATAACGATTAGTCTAAATTCAAGTTAAGTTCTTCAAAAAGCCGAAAATGTTTTATCTACACGAGATTGTAGTAGATATTTTGTTACATACCACGCATTCGAAGACGCGGAAGCTAGGTAAGAAATTTTTCTCTTAAAATACGACAGACGTTGATTTTTTTCCTTATGAGTTCTAAATAAGATAATTGGCTGACTGCTCTGATATAAGGAAATAAGTTTATTTAATAACCATTCATTTAGTAGCGTACCTAGTTCATCATTAAGGCACCAGAGTCATCAAACGTCTAGCTATAAAAATATATAATGACCATAAATGATGTTCGAGTAGCAAACGGGTTGCAGTAATACTGGTATATGAATCCTTTTAAACGATCAGGTAGCCGTGTCACTAGACGTCGAATAAAATCTTAATTCAGCAAAAACACGCGACCCTAGAGACATCGGATGCGCTATGACCAGTTCTCTCACGCAATCAAACCAAAACAGAATCCGCATAACAAGATGCAACATGAATAAAATGTTCCACATCATTAGTTCCGTGTACCTTTTATGATCGTTTTAAAATTCTATATTTCCCGTCACGATCATACGTACGTTTACGATAAATAACGCCTAATTGAGCTTCATATTTGCTAATAGTTTCGATGGATTTGCTATTCGAGACACGCAGCTAACAATGCGCGTAGCGGCAGATAAGTGCCCGATATATGTCGGCCTCTGCTTCGCTCGCTACGCACTCCGAATGATAACTGTACCCTTTACAAAATACCATAAATTTTTCCCATAGAACATGAGTTTTCATTAAACTGCGGTATTATGCTACGCGGTATCGAAACGGCAAAGGCGAACGATCTTCCGACAACCTTGTTTAGGTGTGTTTACTTTTCAATTTCCATCGTATTGGCAGTCACGAATTCACATCAAAGTTAGATTGGATCTATATTTGTTGGAAAGGTAAATAGACGGTATTGTGCAAAAAAGAGATATCGTGCCCTACAAAATCTTCTTCCCAGATCGGATCGATAATCGACCTCTCTCATCTTATTATTGAAGAGGTTATTAGGTTGGAATATTTTTATTGGAACTCAGCACAAATACTCTTCTTCTATCGATGAAAATGGAAAGATGAACTCAATATGTTCACACAGAGCATCAATCTTAAAATAGACTTTCATCGTATAATTTGTTACAAGAGGCTTCGTGGAATACCTCCTTCCTATGATTCTTAACGAAGAAAGAAGAACATACATACATAAGTTAGCAACGACTTCCACTTTTAACTCACATTTCTGCGGTGTAAAACCCCGACGTAGTTTGCGTTCAACCATATTTTTAGAGCAAATTTCAACGACACTCCTCTCGGCTCGCGAACAAAAAACGTACCTGCGTTCCATGAAAAGGATGCAGGACCTTTTATTTTCAATCTGCATATTAGTCTCGCTCTCTGGAGACTTAAAGTTTAGGGAGCCATAAACGTTCCTGCTTCTGACTGCTGAGAATTAAATATCTTAGAAGGCAGCAACGTTTCTACTAAAAATATTGAATGTTTCGGTGCGACGCAATTTATGAGTTCGGGTCGCGCCATCTCCGAAAGAAATTCGCGTAGTCATTACTTAAGATATATATTGCTTTTGGTACTTCCGAAATTGTTCCTGATGTAGGGTTAGCACTCAACACATGTCATGTGTCAATGATTTCAGTGAATTGTTTTTTTTTATACTAGTACAGTTAGCAGTACAGTACTGTATATATGACTCATTTAAATGACAAAACGCATAACGGTCTGTTCCAATGGGATATCATTCATTCAGTATAATGCCAAAATGTAAGCTTCTTTGAATTTCAAGGGAGTAGTTTTCATTTTATTGCCTTACACAATGCTACTCGTGTTTACAACAACGCACTCGTACGGACGAAACAAATAAGTTCAATGTTTCAATCTCTATAAATAATACCTTTTAACAGTAAGCTACTTTTAGGCCAATGAAGAAAAGGAACAACAGCTAAAGCGATAGTGCAACTCAATTATTCTATACCACTATAATTACCCTTCAGTATAAATTAAAGCAGTGAAGTACTAGACGTATAGCTTGCCGCCTGCATTTCATTAGAAAATAAATTTTCCAACCTATTTTTTACTGCAACATTGTAAAACGCAGTAACCCTAGCAGCGCAAGTATCGTCGCGTCGTTTATGATAATTTATTCGCATTTCAATGGGATGCCTGTAAAATAGTATTATGCATTATCATGTCTTTTATTTGTATTTATGTACTTACCTACTGCGTCGTAACCGCTGTCTCATGTTTTTAAGTCTAGTTATTACCTATGGCTTAGATCGTTCTTATGACAACCTTTTCTATAAGACTCATTTAACATCCAAGTTTATTATTGTAGAAGATTTTGTGTCACGTTTACGTCGGCAGACTAAATTGAAAACGCTTTGTGGGCTAAAGATTGGAATGTTGCGCCATTGGATAAGCGGTTATGCTTTACTTGATATGTTCGTTAATGAAACAACGAGCTTTGACTGCATATCACACATTACTCCAGTCTATAGAATCCAGTCTATAATATCCAAGATATAAACCAATGGTTATTACTGAACGTAATTGACGAGCCATTTGGTGTAATGGTCGAGAAGTCGGCTATTACACCAGAGGTCGCGGGTTCGATCCCCGCACGGTACAAACATTTGTGTGCATGAACATGTCTGTTTGTATCGGTCTGGGTGTTCCTATGTATAATATGTATGTATTTACAAAAAAAAAGTATATAAGTAATGTTTATCCGTTGTCTAGCACCTATAGCACAAGCTAAGGCTTAGTTTGGGGCTAGATGGCGCTGTGTGAATAATGTCCAGAGATATTTATTTATTTATTTATTTAATTACTACTGAACTTAAGACTGTAACTAGAAATTTGCAGTTTAGAAGTGTCCCCCGTACATTATAAAGTGCAGTGACTTGCAACTAATCTCTCTCCAGACGATTTAAGTAGCTAACCTACTGGTAAGGAAATGGGGAGTATGCCTGCGCTTTGAACTCTTCTTTGCTACAACATGTGCTATGTTCTTATTAAACCCAAGATAGGTAAGGCTAAGATAGGTAGCTTACTTTGCCACTACCACAGGTAAAATTTGTCACTATAATAGCAGTCATAATGTTCTAGCATTGATATGGAAACCAGTATATAAAACTGAAGGGTCAAAGATCAGAGGATCGCAATACGCAAGTGCATTGAACGATGCATGCTAGTAAAGTATCTCCTAATGAGATAGTTTTTACTGACTGCTTATCGTCAGGTAGGGCTCAAATGTGTTTGCCAGCTGCAAGTATAAAAAACAGTCTTCCTAGCATGAATGGATCCCCGTATGTAAATGTAACGGTCTCATCTGACTCGGCGTATAAATCCTTTGTTCTAGGACGCGTGCTCGCGTTTTCTAATTTTGTAAAAGCAGCGTGTGATAAACGGTGGACCTGAATACAAATTATGGTTTAATTTGTGAACATTTGCGAGGTTCTTATACAATGTCAAAGTCATGAGTCAGAAAATTTTAATACATGTTTTTTTCATCCAAAACCTTTATACTGCTTACTTGAATAGTGGTTTGATTAAGATGATTTTACCTTATATCTTCTGAAAGTGCACAGAAACTAGTCCAGTGTGCCATCTAAGTGTCTTGTTTACATAATTATAAACTTTGCTTTCGCGGTGTAGGATTCTATACTGATTCGGTCCAGTTATTTAGTTCTGTTAGTTGTTATCAGTTGGGTTTTGAACCGCATATTAATATTTGAACTACCTACATATTTACTGCAAAGGGAGTTTTTCTTTCTGACGAAGTAAGTGTTACTATATTACACTCGGTTAACATCTGTCAGAATATGCTTATTTATATCATGTTTTGATTAAACACATTATAAAGTTCATTACGTTTATTTCCTCCGAAGCTCCCGTTATGAATTTCCATCGCACGTTATGGATCTCATAGCATATTCTTCCGTATATTATATTTGTCATATCCGCTAGCTGTAAGGAAGTATAAATCACTGATATTAATAAGTGGAATTAAGCGGACATATTCACGTTAAATAAATAACATACGGCTCCTACTAACCACATGTAGGTAATAATTTATTATATAATATAAAATAGAGGATGAAGAATGGCTGACAGTTGTCGCATTCTATAAGCAATATACACAATTTTTTTCGTAAAATTCAACACATAAGAGAGATAAATCAGTGAGGCATTTCGGTTTTTTAGATCGTGATTTTGCCATAATATTGACAAAAGAAGCGGATATTTTTTCAATGATGAGCCTATTGATAAAATACTCTGAATCGTCATTTTTAACTTTTCTATACTATAACATTGTTAACTTTTCTAAAGACAATAACATATTTTGACCAATTTTAATATTATAGCTCATAAATAAATAAAAATTTCTGGACATTATTCACACAGCGCCATCTAGCCCCAAACTAAGCTTGCTTAATTAGCTTGTGCTATGCTTATATTAACTTCTATACTGTTTTTGTAAATACATACATTTATACATAAAAACACCCAGACCGATACAAACAGACATGTTCATGCAAACAAATGTTTGTACCGTGCGGGGATCGAACCCGTGATCTCAGTCTCGACAACTACACCAAATGGCTCATCAATCATATAATCTTAAGTCTTATCTTCCTAATTCCTTTAAATCAAAAACCATATTATGTTACCTGCCACGCTATTAACTATAAAACAGGAAGCTTATACGAATAGTTGTGTTGTGAGGTAAACTCCAAACTAAACTTTGGTTCATCTCCGTATACAAATAGATGATGTGTAATATTAATCTATTCACTCACGCTACCTAACAGGCTCGGACCAAGTTGAATTTAAGAGGCGACGTGAAAGCAATTACGAAAGGGTACATAACATAACCATCAAGATTAATCAAATAAAACCCTCATCACTGTAATCCTTTTAATATGTATTTGTTATTCGCATTAGAAGAGGTGCGATTTTAATACCCCTTTTAATGACGTGTTTTGTCGTATTGTATTAAGAAACACTTAGCAGATATGTTTGTATATTGTTTTATACTACTACTGTTGATAGACTCTAGTGATATATCCGTGGTAAATAGGCACGTAGTTCACCTGACGAGTACAATGCTTTTAAGCACCAAAATAACTTTAAAAAAAATCGGGACTTAATAAGTTCCTCCCACTACTCCATTTTATTAGTTCCTCCCACTACTCACCAAACCCCAACGGTTTTTACATCACAAGTAGTTTAATCAATTTTTTACCCAAACTACTTCTTTTTAAATGAGATTTACCTGAAAAATCAAGTTTTTTTTGACTTTCTAGGTAAGAGGTATTAGTAAGCAAGCAGCTATTCTCGATTTCATGGAAAAATTTTAGCACCATTAAAAATATAAAATACACATAAACTTCAATTAAAGTCATATTATAAAGAATTTCAAAATTTAACAAAAAATCCATTAATAAAAATGTTTAAAGGAAGTTCTTGAAAAGAAAAACAACGTCCCAAATCGGCAGTTCCTTAAATTAAACCAACCAAAACCCACCGCCTTCGGTTAGTTTAACCGTGGCTTAAATGTCGCTAAAGAAAACAAATGGCGACCCTACATGCTGTCACAAATGTGTTTTATTACCAAACATTTAGCAAAGTATACGAACAAAACTCCAAACACCAGTTTACATCGAAGAAAGTTAAAAATAGCACGAAGACAAGTGGAAAACAGAACACGGTTGAATAACGTTGGGAGCATAGAAAGTAACGGTGAAACTTTTGAATTTGTACATTGACAGATGTTGCTGTAACTCAAATAATACTATGACAAATTGTTTTAGCTCTCGAGTCATAGCTGTACCGCAATTGATTTACTTAAAGTAAGTAGTCCTCCCACGACAATACTGTCTACGCTTAATCGGGAGTAAAAAAAATCATTCACTTTTTAACCTAATTGTGGCATTTTAAAGAGGTAGCTAGCTGATTGTAGCACGTAGGTTTAAATCAATAAGCGTTTTTAGGAAAACAATTTTTTAAGAAGTACCACTTTATAAAAAATCTTGTTTTATGAATGGTAATACTTCTTTTTCGCATTTTCAAAATATTAATCTCTCAAAAATATATCGTACAAACGTTATCCTACAAACAACAAACCGAAAAAAAAAACATCAACCAAATCGGCTTACCCGAAACTCTGCTAATTGATTTTCATTTTAAATACAAAAAAATACACATTCCCTATCTACGAAAGGCATAAAACCTTTTGAACTTTTAGTCTAGAAACCTGGATTACCAGGTCCCTGTGTATTATAGTCTGGAGCAGCTAAACTGGATGCCGAGCGACTTGGCGCAGAGGGGAAACTTACGTAATAGTTAAGTCGACGCTTAGTCTCTCTAATCAATGAACTGCACTGTTAATTTGTCTGCTCTTACTATTGGAATTAAACCGGTAATAGTTTAATTATAAGACAATGAAGTACGGTACAGTATAGATGCTTAAATTCCGTGACTATGATTATTTTTATGCAATTTCGCATAGAAGGCGTGAGCCTTCACTTCAGTAACAACGACTAAAAAAACACGCAGTAGGTATATGTGACTATACTGCGTGTTTTTTAGTCGTTGTTTTCCCGCAGCAGAACGCTTCACCTTCAGTAGTATGAACTATCAATTAATGTAAGTAATTTTTTTTTTTAATTTTTTTTTTGATATTTTTTTTTAATTCTTTTTTTAATTTTTTTAAAAGTTTGATGGGAAAATGTAAACCAAATGAGGGTAGTTTCAATATTCGAGCCTTTGATTTCAAGTGTAAAAAAAGGGTTCTATTCTATTTTACATATCAGTGTTCCCCTAACACAGCCAGAACTAATGTTTTTGTAATAATGTGCTAATGTGCCAGTTTCAAGTGTAGGGTTAGTAGTAAACCAGTTGGGCCCTGAATCTCATCTATCACTCACCAGACTTGTTATAAAATTCTATTAGATTTTTATAATATTGTGTGGGAATGAACATAATACTTAACCCAACACCATTCTGATTTATCTTACATAGAAAATATTCAAGTTACGCAAAAAAATATTTTAATGACAATAATTGGTCGTTAGAATCTATCTGCAATTACATCGGTTATGTGAAAACTATTTATAAATCATACTCAATTTTGTACTAGAATGTCGTTGGAGTACAGTCGCACGCAACTCACACTTTTCGTTTGAACTTTATTTTTATAGCATTATGGCTTATAATGGGTTGAAGTTGTAAGCATGTTGTACCTACAACTGTCGAACTCCCACGGTCTTGTGTAATATCTATATAAGTTTTATGGCTAACAGTTGGTGTGAAATATAGTGAGTATAGTATCGTAAATATGTTGTGACAAGGCGGCAGTATCTCTTGTGGCACTTTTGTGCCACCCCGGTGTGTTTAGAGTGTAATAATGTTTACATCTGTAAACAAAAGTACATTCGTTTATTTAACCTTATTTATACATTTTTAAAAATAATGTAATTTTGGTGTATTCATTTTAATGTTTGTTTCAGATTTCTATACTTCTCACTTTCCTGCATCCTTAGTATCTCTTTTTTTATTTAAAAAATAAATTTTTGCTTTTTGAAACCGATAATCTTCAGGCTGTGTTCGATATTTGAATTTAAAAAAAAACAAAGATAAAACTTTTTTTTAAATGGTTTCGCGACAAAATGAAGTATTTATATAGTTTAAAAATATTTTCATTTACGAGTTTTAGTTTGCAAGTCATGCATACAATAACAAGTGGTAGGGGTAGCTAGTACCGCAGACAAAGATTTGTTTTAACTTTAATTAATATTAATTTATCTTTTCAGAAAATATTTTAAGTGTTTAAAGTCAAACTTACGTAACTCATGTGAGATGAAGTCTCATCAGAATTGTAGGATAAAATCGAGGTGGTTAGATTGCTAGTCTCGAAAATCGCGAATTTTTTTTTGAATTATGCACCGTCTATTTAAATGAATGCACGTTCTATCGCTAAGGTTTGATAAGTATTACATTATTTCTTAGCCAAAGTTTACTAACAAGAAATCACGTGAAAGTAAACTTCGGGACGCTGAGAACATTAAAGTTTACATAGAGGTTCTCTTTTAAAACCATTAAGCTTTGACCGCATCGGCTATTTCATAAGCATAAACAAAGGTCTTTTTACAGAGAAAAACCACAGTGTAATAATACATGCCAGCGAGTTCATTTTGTTCCTGTTCGAATCCATAACGTGAAAATTCATTGTTTATTTTTATTATGTTGCAGCATACAATTTTGTCTCTATCCTATATTAAACATTCACCATTAAGAATGTGATGTGATGCAGCACGGGACTTTTCAGAACTTCACAAAATACATTAGAAGTAGAGCTTAGTACTATTAAGTATTCTGTGCTAGAGCCCTGCCTAATAAAATAGTAATAAAGTTTAATTAAATCGTTTGCCTATTACACCTATTTAGGACCACACACTAACATTCTGTTATTTTGTTTCAGGTAAGCATGACATTATTTTCGATGCGACATAAGATTCAGAAGGTACTACAAGTAAGTTTTACTTTATTACTCTACACTGTGGTCACAAAACTCACAGAAGAGCCAATAAAGTATAATTAATAACCGAAAGTCGAGTTACGAGAGTGTTGCACAAGGCTCGAGGGAACAATACTGCCCACCATTACCAATGGCGGCTAAATGATTGGCTCCTGACGTAAATCGGTCACAGAGACATGGATGTCTTGTTAGTGGGGACAGCTGTTCTCAAACTGTCGTTGGAATAGTACGAAACATCAGCGGTATTTATTATTTGTTTTTAAGATTGACAATTGATTGAAATGATGCCTTAGGAAAAATATATTGTGAGACTTGTTGTTAAATAGACATGCGAAATTGTTAGAGTTACTTTAGTCACGAAATTGGTCGTGAGTGAGTTGAGATTATTAAACATTAAATATTATCTGTTAATGTATGTGACAACATTTTTGACGACGCAAAATGAGTAAGTGTCCTATCTGAAAGATAATAAATTCGTTTTTTTAGCTACAACACATACATACTCATTCTCTGACCGTGGAAAAAACATTATCATCAACTGCTTTTGGAAGATAGTAGTTTTCACCATTAGAAAAAGCAAAGACGTTATAAGAAGATAATTAGCAATCTAGCGTTCTGTTTTAAAATTCCACAGGAACACTAAATACAAGCTAATAATTGTGTACTACAATACGTTGCAAAACTGTTGTTTTTTTTTTACTATAAACAAAAATATAACAACGTAAATAAGAAGATAATATCAGCCCACAACGAAGTAACTTGCAAAAAGTAACAAAATAAATTAGTAGTACATACAAGCCATAAACTACAAAATATTTCTTGCACGCATTCAGTTCATTTTCTTCAAATTGTACTCCGTAATTGCCTTACCAAGCTGCTTAGTAACACGTTAGCCAATACTTTGCTTAATCAAGTGAAAAATCTCTGACCTGAATTCGGACCACAAGTAACTTGGTCACAAAATGTACGGTGTACTAAGCTATAAATAGCATTTTATTATAAAGTATGGTTAGAAACAGCTTTTTCGCGTTTTATTGTCAAGTTTGTTTAGTGAGGCCAAACGACTGCTGTAAAAACTGAAACATAAAAACGAAAAGCAGAATTTATGTGTGAACTGCACAGAGCAGAACAATTTTTTTTATATTATAACTAATTTTGTCATTACATTGTTAATTTTTATATAAATAAAACTTTAAGCTGTAAAAACTGCGGCAGCCCTAATTACGAAATTGCCAAAGTATTTCCAGGATCAAAAGTACCCTATGTTCACCGGTGATAGTGTAGCTTTCCAACAGTGAAAGAATTAATCAAATCGGTTCATAGTTTCAAAATTGATATTCCCGCGGGAATGAGACGTTTCCCGTAGGAATTTTATAGCCTATGTCCTATTCCGGGTTATAAACTATACGTGTGCCAAATTTCATCTAAATCCGTTCAGCCGTTTAGGCGTGATTGAGTAACAAACATCCAAACATCCAGACTTTCGCATTTATAATATTAGTAGGATTAGTAGGAAGTAGGATTTATCATGGTAAGTTGTACAGTCAACAGCACATCATGGTTAACACTTGCAGTTCGATAATAGCACTTATGCCCCCGACATAGGAGTGGTACAAAATCCAAAGTGTTACGTCTGACGAGCTTTTGACTGTACAACGAGGAAGTAATACCACACAGTAGATTAGAACTGGTTTACTATTGTTTGACAAAAAACGTATGACAAACGATCATTTGACAAACAACGTTTGAAAAACTAATCATTTGACAAACTTTCATTTCGCAAACATATTACTTTAAAAACAATCATTTGACAAAATACAGGTTTCGCAAATGTTTTACTTAGAAAATTATTCAAATGTTAAAATTTTACTAATAATTCGAATAATTCGTTTGCCAAATTGATGATTGTACAAAAAGCAAGAAGATAAATTATTAGTTTTTAAAAAATACTATTTTTTAACCAATACTTACCTGCGATCAAATTTTGAAAATACTAAATTGCATGGTTGCAATTTTCATCTTGGACATTATTTATAGGCAAGTAATAATTTTGTATTACGACTAATACTAATTCCATAGAAACTTAAGTCTTTAAAAAAATACACACTGCCTGAATTAAGGAAAATAAGTAGAATTCGGTTCTGGCACTCGCCGGCCGCTGCCGCGGCACGCTCGCTTCGCTCGCTCGGCTCGCGCGTTGTGGTCGCAGTTCTAACCTAACCTAACCAGCCATTTTTTCAGTTGACCCTACACATATATAATATGATTCCGTGCTTAAAGTAAAATATTCGACATAACGTGTACTTAAATATGTTATTTTTATATAGCAATGCATTTTGTCAAATGTTTTTATGCCTTACGTTGTTTTTCCAAGTAACATGTTTAAAAAATAATCAATTTGTAAATTAATGTTTTTGCATAATAAGTTTTTTTCTTTTAAATATATTGTCTAATGCGTAGTTTATCAAACAAAAGTTTGTAAAATAATAAATTTATCAAGTATAATTTTGTCAAACGTTGTTTTTCAAATGAAAATTTGTCATTCGTTTTTTGTCATATGAACGGACACCATTAGAACTATTTTAATTTACATTCAATATTAACAATATTGAATGTAATGTAAATATTTATATTTTTCTTTGAGAGTTTGGTTACATTTTACAGACCCAAGCTTAAGATTTAATTCAGTATATTAGTATGTATCTGCTGTAGGTACACATTTCCGACGTA
Source organism: Mecyna flavalis (assembly GCA_949319885.1). Classification (NCBI taxonomy): domain Eukaryota; kingdom Metazoa; phylum Arthropoda; class Insecta; order Lepidoptera; family Crambidae; genus Mecyna; species Mecyna flavalis. The sequence goes on along the minus strand of OX439434.1, from coordinate 13,140,021 downwards.
AACGCCAACATGACGTGTAATTTAACAAAAAAAACTTTATATTAGCAGTGATTACATCAACTAGAAAGTAATATAGTTTATTGACCGATGAAACATAGTTATTTTATTATGAGAAATTAATGCTCTTTTTCAATCATTTCTCTTTTCCCGTATCTATCTTCCTTCGTAATTTTAATTGCTATGACTACAAAGATAAGACCACTCTTTTCCGAACAAATACTTTATCAAATTGAAATTAGGGCTTAAGAATGATGAATCAAAATAATGAATTTTGAAAAAAAAATCGTGTTATTTACCACAAAAACCAGGGATTTTCAGAATATTCAAAATACAATGACATGTACCTATTTTGCCTAGCCTGGTATACGGATCCAGAATCTTTAATCACAAAAATGAGGCTTTTAAAAAAATAATATGGCAACTAATTAATTGTAATTGGGTTAAGAATGGTGTAAGGTATTTCACTAATATGGAAAAACTATTTTCACGGTTCAATAGTTTGAACTCAATTGATCCGTTGAACTGTGAAAATACTTGCAGTTGCAATTATAGAAAAATTCCTCTTAAATGTCATTCCAAAACTAGTAGTTTGTAATGCCACTGATTTAGTCGTTGTATATTTATTTAATATTATTATGATTTGAATGCGAGGTAAATTGAATTTTAAGTTGACTACCCTTATAGGTAATTTTACACAAACACGTGTACAGATATCTGTAACTTTTATTATCTACTTACAGATATCTGTAAAGTAGAAATAATATAAGTTTAAATCCGTAACCAAAGAACAACGTGTCTAGAAAACCAGCCATGTTTTAATTTTATAATATGATCAAATCAAAACATAATGAACAGGTGATATAATTATTAATATTATGGCCGCTGCGTTCAAAAACTTTAAAGTTTGACGACCACTGTCTCAATCAACAATAGCAGTGTCGCAGGTACACATGAACGATCTATCTTCGAGATTGGGCAACTAAGCTCGGTGTAAACTAAGCCGGACCGAGCCACGATCGCTCTAAATTAAAAATTAATGCCTTATCGTTACGACCCACATTGAAAAAACATCCGCTACTTAAGCATTCAATTATAATCTTTTGTTGTTTTTAAGAGCTCTTGTATCTGGCCCAGATCTTTTAAGTGATGACACGGATGATGAGCTATTTGTTTGCAATTGATCAATGGAAACATTGAACAATCGTCTGGTGAAGTGGTTCATTCTTTTGTTGCTTCAAGGCTAGTATATGTAACAGGCTTAGTGACATACGGTTACCATCAGGTACTGTCAATAAATTACGAGTTCACTAGCTTATTCCCACGACTTTTAGGTATCGAACACCCTAAGTATTGCAACTGGCATTCAGTATTCAGTTGGCAGACAGACACACAGCCCATCCTATGGTAAGCGGTCACTGCGGCCTATTCCATTGAGGGACACTTCACCAGGAAGCGTCGCTATATGTGCTGCCAGACTGCAGTAGGCTAATCAGATCTTCGAGTCTTTGATTTCAAGTGTACTGGGTCCCATAATAATACTGCCGGAACACAGCCAGAACTGTTATGGCGGAAGATTTCCCCTGTGACGGTGGTAGCTAGCCAGTCGGACTCTGAAAAAGTCCTACCACCAACCAAACCCAAGGCGTGGCGAACCCACGACCTCTGAGATTTTATACTCGAGCAGCTTAGCCACTGTTCCACGGAGGCGGTCTGCCAAATATATATAAGAGCTTATCAATGATTTGATTAGTCCCTTAAGTTATCAATTTATAATCATTATGACTGCCTCGAAGGACTATTAAGTTCGCATAGCCTAAATTATATTATGAACTTAACTACAACTTAGTAACTCGGGTTTAAGGTTATCACAACTTAACTAAATCACATTAGAAAAACTAGTTCAATAGGTTACAGTAAGACGATAAGGGAAAAATATTTATAATCTGATTTCAACGTTTACCGGCTTATAAGGGTCTCGTAAGCTGCTTAGTCCCGAAGGCAACTTGACCGCAATAAAACTGTACTACGCTTACGCTTACTAGTGATGTGCCAAGTCGTCTAGTTTTGGTATTCGAATATTTTGGTATTTATTTAAAAATATTCCAATTAGACTCGAGTCGAAAGACTTGAAGAGGTACGCGATTACTGGCACGGGTATTCGAATACTTCAGTGGGCTCTAGTACTGTTTGAATCGTACTTGTAGTTTGCTCTTCCTAATATTTCATCAGAAATTATAAATAAGTATGAAGAATTTAATTTCCATATTTCACGTTCACAGTAGGTAAGTGAATAAAGACGGTTGCTATTACATTAAACGCCGTCGTAGGATTCGAATACCACAAAAGTACTCGAAACCAGTATTATAGAGCGAGTATGGTGGATCCGAATACAGTATTTTATATAGGTAATCGAGTACGTGAATACTGCTGGGTATTCGAGTCAGTACTCGAGTCAATGTGACTCGGCACATCTCTAGTGCTTACAGTTCGCGGGCAATTTACTAGACTGGAAGTAATGCAAACAACGTTACTTACTCGTATATGTTTCAAAAGTGTTCTTCAATTCTGTTTTCTGATGCATACGTGATTATTACTTTTGTAAATGGAAGATGAACATATTTTTATATGTTTAATAAAAGTGTTCATTATTTATTTTCAGACGTTTACGCGATAAGTACTCGCAAAAGGCCTCCAATTATAATTAGCAACATTTTTATCTTGTATTTTTTTATAAGTAATTTTTTTTAACTTTAAATTATTACTTATAAATGAACATAATTATATCAATAATTATTATGAAAATTATCCAAATGACATAATACGAGTATTATTTCATTTCTTCATAACTTTGTTGTGAATTCTTTAAAAGTCTATTTTCCAACAAATATCTATTGCTTGACATGTCCTACATACATCCACATATTTCAGAAAATAGAAACAGAAATCATTTTTCAAAACTAATGACCACTCTCAAGCGTCCTTCAATTCCCAGCAATGCAATCGCAGACAACCTTCTCCATGTTAAAGATTTGAAAAGAAATACTTCTATGCAAAGAGAGACATTCAAATGAAAACAAAAAGCGCAAAGGCATTGGATAAAGCACACTACCCCGACTCAGCATTATAAGAAATTGATAATACCAATTTGCGCTGCGCAAAAAACGTTGAATGAATAAATAAGCAGCATTTCTTTAGAAATGAAGAGCAACAAAACGAGAAAGCCCATGGTCTGTATAGCATAATCGTTTTTATAAATGGAGCCTTAGGGCATTCGTACACGGACCACTCACAACTGCCACGGAACGAATGACAAGCTATCGTGTTGATAGTTGAACAAACTCAACTGATTTGAATGTTTAATGTTTATAAGAGATAAAAAAATAAAGGAGTTGAAAATGATTAACAGATGTTTATGATATTTGTTTAAATTGTAGTCTCTATCTACTATTAAAACAAGTTTTCACATTATCCCTATGTTTTTATTGAGAAAAGGCAACAAAAACATTTAAATTATTCAGCACATAGCTGTACAATTAAAAGTAAAATTTTACTTAATTTCTTTTACATTTCCTTCCTTCTACATTTGATCCAGCATTTGGTGATTGGGTTATATGAATAAATGATTGACGTATTTTACTGCATAAAACAATCTTAAACAAACAAAAGGACAAACTCAATTAATGTTTATCACAAAACCTTTTTTTCCTGTGTGAGATTCGAATCCACGACCTCTGGCGCATAGGGCAGGCGTCAATACCAAATACGCCACCGTGCCAGTCAAAAGATGAGTATGTAATCCGTGTTTGAGAGCCCTAAAGCTTACACCATTGGATAATATTTCACTTTTGAAAGTTGACACGCATTATGCTTCGGGCATAATAATGAAATGCGTAGTAGGATAAGCATTCATCTTATTCATATCATTAAGGGTGTATTACACGCTTGTTTTTAAACAAATAATGATCATACCACGCAACCATGCAAGAATTTCTTTTACGTAAAAGTATTTATTTTTTATTTTTAGTGAACCTGTAGTTTAATAATAATTTTACATGAGTTAAGATAATTTCAATGAGACATTCCCTTAACAATACATAAACAAAAATAGAAAATTGTCAAATCTTGTTCAAAAAGTCACATCTATGTGATTTGATGACTATCTCTAAAATTAGTGAACTAAAACAAATCATCAAAATAGGCACCTCAATAAAAAGTTAACCATAAAAAAAAATATGTTTTTGGAACTTTCATCCTTTTTTTTCAAGTCGACTAAAACATGGCGTACATCCAATGTAACTTTTGAAGTATTTTGGATAAACCCATAAAATACCACTAAAACATTCTTAAAGTCAAATATTCTATTTTACAACGTGTCATCTTAAATCGATTGATTAACTCTTGCCGAATCTGGCGTAAGACCTAATCGAATAAATCTCTTTGAATATTTGACTTGACTCGTCTTTGCGAATATCATTCTTCGAAGACCTATAATACAGGGTGATTAAAAATTGACTACAAATTAACTATGATATAAGTATCAGTATCGTAAAAACGAGTACCCTGAATGCTATTCTGCAGATCGGATGCCTTACACTTTTAATCGAATAATCAATCTCAGTCATTATAATCTAGCTTTAAAAAACTAATCATTACGCCTTGCCAATAGTGCTCATAGTCAAAAATACGAGCTTTGTCCCAAAAAATCTTAAAAAAACCCTACTTATATGAGAATTGAATTTAAAATGAGATCGCGACTATAATATATGAGGCTTGTATATGGCAATGAGGCTTACAAAATAGACTGTCATGAAAATACTAGTTAATTTACATAACGCGTATTCAGAAAACTGTTAGAAATAAATTTTAGATTAACAGTAGCAGTTCATAAGTAAGTATAAAGCCGAAAATATTAATACAATAACATGTTATTTTGTTCGTGTTCTGAATGTTGATACCTATTTAATATTGACCTTAACTATTAAAGCGTTGATTGAATTGACGAAATTATAGATATTGACACATAAACTGAAGTTTCAATTCATTCAACAATTTATTTTGAATGCAACCGTATATGACACTGTGCTTAACGATTAAAATAATCTATCTATAATAATCGGACCGCGGTCCCAGTTGCCGGATTGATTAAATTTAATAATTTTTCTTCCGGCGACTGGGACCACGCATAAATTTATTAAAGAATCTATTGATTAAGCCATACAGTACAGTCAAATGAAAATGTTTTATGCAAAAATATTTATATTGAATAAGATTTACTCGTGTCCTGAATTTATTTTATGCGCTTAGCAAGCTTAGCTTAGATTAAGTCAGCCCATTTTTACGTACGTTTTAAATATTATTATACACATAAAATTTAATTCAGACCAAAAATAAGCGTCTTAAGACGTTATTTTCTATTGCATAGCAAATAAATACACCTCCAATAAGGTCATGATGCCCCAGTACCATACCAAAGTACATCTTGAAATTATTTACTTTATTTTTTATGAGTTATTTATATTCTTGATGTCTGTACTATTTATAACATTTCTGATTGGGGACGAAAAGGGGATTGAATAGGAATGTGGGACAAAAGAGAAATTTTTTGGAATATGGGACAAAACTTTGGGACGAAAACGGAATAAATCAAAATTATATTCATAAATGATGGTCAATCATTTTTTTTTATTTTTCGTTTAACATTTTTTTGTTTGACTGTACTTGTTTTGGATTTTACTAGCTTTGGTCCCAGTCGCCGGAAGAAAAATTATAAAATATAATCAATCCGGCAACTGGGACCGCGGCCCGAGTTGATTGCGGTCCCAGTCGCCGGATGCCTCAATATTAGCTAAACATGTTTTACGAAGAATTTAAAATTAAACGTTTCGAATTACAGGTCATATTTTAAACGACATTAACATGACCATTTGAGAAGATTCAGTTTCAACACTTTTTTGTTTTAAAACACTTTTTAGTACCGACTAAATATTTATCAAGTTTCTAATGACAACCGATTTGGTGTTTACCAACCGATTAAACAAGAGGTTTCTTATACATACATTTCCCATAAGGTCATGTTGCCCTAGTACATCTGTAAATTATTCCCTTAATTTTTTTATGAGTTATTCATATTCTTGATGACTGTACTTTAGACAATATTTCTGATTCACATTTTGTTAAGCGTGCGAATCGCCTACTAGTAGGTAATTCTTAGATGGGTCAATTCGCACGCGATTAAAAATCGTTCGGGCGAATCGACTACTAAAAAAAATATTATTTTTGAAAGTGGACGATTCGACATTTGTGTAGAGGTGATTCCATGTAGACATGTGTTTGAAAAAAAAAACTATAATTATTATTAGAGTTATGTTTATCTGATGTCGAGCACCCGTTAGTACTCGCTATATTGTAAAAAATTGGGGCTAGTAGGTATTTTGAATGTGAATGTTTTAGTTTTTTTTTATTTCAGTGCACTCGCTTGCGGGTATTAAAGAAATATGCGTATTTTACTTACTTAATAATGAACAGCACGTGCAAAAGAATTTTATGGTGAACCAAATTGCAAAAAAAATAATTTGACTTTTGACTTTGACATATTTTGAATTTACCAAATATTTATTTATCTTACCCATTTTAAATTTTTATTTATTTATCACTTTTAATTGCTTTTCCCTACATAAGTAGAAGGACGGAATAGTTTTTAACTACATTGAATTTTAGATTAAGTGAAAAATATAAATAAGCTGAATTACATATTTTTACAAAAAATAATTTCTCGTTAATCTTTAAACCTTACCGAGATCTAAGTGTAAATGACGTCTATACAAAAACTCTGCAAACTAGAAAACCAATTTCTTCAACCAACGAAAGAAAATCTTGGCGGTTTTTATTTCCTTTCATAACAGGCGGGTGTCTACCGTCTATTTAAAAGCACACTTAAGTAGGATTATTGACGTCAAGTAGCTCCTCAATGAACCAAATCCATTTACTAATAGCATTAAAGGGGATTTTACCGCAAAAGGTTTCTCTGAGAGCCAAATCGTTTAATTAAAATGAGCTGAAGACCTACCTGAACATTATGAAGTGCCATTTCCCAGAATAATTTATAATCATGAGGGTAATGACAAAATTAATTAAATAAAATTTTATTTATCGCTTTAATTGAGCGATATTTTTTTATTTATACTAAGTCAGTTGGCAGACAGACACGCAGCCCACCTGATGGTAAGCGGCCACTGAGGCCTATTCCATTGAGGGACACTTCACCAGGAAGTGTCGCTCAATGTGCTGCCAGACGTTAGGCTGATCTGATCTTTGAGCCTTTGATTTCAAGTGAAATTTTATTTATCGCTTTAATTGGGAAATATTGTTATATCTAGCAAACATATATTTACCTTTTTACATTTTCTAAATTATATTAAAACACTGCATATGTAGTTTATTTTTTACTTAAAAAGGTAACATACATAGTCTGTCCATCCTCCATCTATTTTCATTTATAATATTAGTATTAAATAAAAGGATTACTTTAGCTCGACTTAAATAAGCTCGAAACCAGTTCTTGAAACCGTGAACATCACATTTAAAAAAATAATAAAAGAGTCCTCGTTACTTTAATTAAAATGCTAAACGATCTACTTATTTCATGATTTTTGGTGATTTGGTTGAGTTATGTTAACTATAATACTTAAAGTCAAATTATTTCAATAAAAAATCCTACTAAAATAACATTTTCAGTGAATGCGGTAATCCATGAAACTAGCAAAGCAAGTAAACCATTTTAGGAACATAAGCTCACAGAGCGTATACAATTTCTGCCCCAACGATCGCTATAAATTTTTATACGCTCCTCCATGTTACAATACATTCCCTACGACAAACAACCAAACCGGCGCAACGATACACTGCAGTTCTATTCCAGAAATAAACACGTATAAATCTTCTGAGGGTCATATTTAATCACTGCTCTCACAGAGCGCACGTTTGCAGTTGAAGTCTGAATTATTTTAATCCTGAACGTGCTATCTTTTATTGTAAGCACCGCTTTGCAGGACCCCACTAAATCAGCTTACTCTCCGGATGGCTCGGGTACTATCTCTCAACCTTTGTATTACACTAATCTGTCACTATTTCTCCTATTTTCAAGTTGAATCTCCATTCGTGGATTCTGTTTCATGACGTTAGAATTCTCAGTTGCGTTAAGATTAGCTACAGTCTTGTTATTGTTGCTTGTAATTTGTCTATGTATTATGTTACTAAAGGTGTGCAATGATTTAATATTATTAGGCGGGATATTTATTATATTCACTTGTATCTTTGTATTTTTGGTATTTGTAAATAAATGCAAATATAATTTTAAAATACTGTTTATTCCCAGATATGATCTCTCTTTTATTGGTTTTTGTTGAAATAACAATTATGATTAATTTGCCATCACAATTAGGTGGGGACAAAGTACAAAACCTTAACAGCTAGGTACAAATGTGTTGTCTGTTGCTTAAAATGGGGATGCGATCCTTGTAGGTTCTCCAAACTTCGAAACGGTCGGATATGGGAAGTATTAATGGTACAGAAATATTCAGGTCAGGGACTCCATCCGTATACAGTAGGGATACCGCACATACGAACTAAGCGATTTACTTCATCTTTCTTGATACGGACTGCGCGGGAGTGGAATTCTCTGCCGGGATCTGTCTTTCCTACACAATATAACTTGGGGCTCTTCAAGGCCAGAATTAACGGGCTTTTTAGACCGCATAGTTGTTTAACATCAGGCAACTTTGTGGTCAAGTGCTGGCCTAGTCCAAATACCTATATATATGTATATAAAAAATCTATATGTATAATAAGAGTATGTATATTTTATACTCGTATCTCTTCAACTTCATATCTTTACTACTAGACTATTGGGTGATTTTATACGAGTATTATGGCAAGAGTACACTTGAAAAAAACAAAAAGTGTGTGAGTCTTGCAGCTTAGAGAATAGCAAGCAACAGAAACCAGATCAACCAAATTATAAAACACACGATGCAACAAAAAAGTTATGAAAAGTAATTTCGTTGCATATATAGGTACTCTAACATCAACACGTGCTGCTATTGTGAAAGCAACAGGAGTCATTATACTATTGCAGTATTATTCTTTCCAAACAAAGGCATAATTTGAGAACTGGGTGATTGCCGTGCATTGCCTTGCAAATTTATTTATAGATCAATTTTATTGTCAGCTGCAAAAACAATCCCAATTATTAGGGTTGGTTCTAAAAATTAAGTAGCAACAATATCAGTTGCGGCACAATTTGTCAGCTGTACAAAGAGTTCAATCCGCAGTCAGATTATGTTGCTATAAATCTTTGTGCAGTTGTACCGGGTGGACACATGGCCATATTGCGAAACTTAACTGATCTGAACAAGCCGGCCTGACTGGGCGGACCCTAATTAAATGTCAGTTAATTCGACATTATTGCTATTAGTGCCCAATTTTAAGGTAACCTGTAGTTCAGATAGAGAACATAATTACATACATTATAGAATACATGGAATAGACTTTATCCAATTTAACAATGAAAATAGCTGCAGTGAACCTATACAACGATATAAAAATAAACATGGTTTTTGAAATAGCTTTCTTACCAATTCACATGGTCTTAATGCCTCTTCGAGATTTTATATATCAGCTGTGCCGTAAGTTTTCCCTTAAGCATCGATTAATAAGTTAACATTATTATGAGCGGTCAAACCCGAGGTTAGGGCTTATGCAACGTTATCGGCGTGGCCTTCAGCATCGGCCGACCTGTTCTCCGATACGGCTATTAGCGCATCGGCAGCCCGCTCCAAGCTATCCTCATGCGGCAGACAACGACGATCGCATCGCGTTCGCACGCATATTACCGGGCCTCAAGCCGCGGGCGGTACCCGCTCTAACAGTACCCCACGTGATTAGACGCCACGCGATATCGCCTATTGTCGGTGCACGATCACTACGTCTTGAAATTGCGGAAATGGATAGCACCCACTCCGCTAGCGGGACGTTTCAATTGCAGCCCTGCCCGGTGGGCAAATATCTTTAATGGAATAGAATTGTCCTTGCGAGGCCGTGGAATTCATTAAGGTACGGAGATTTACGCTGCGGAGAGGAGTTAGCGCGAGACGTGGCAATTACTTTAACCATTGTAGAACATGCGGTGTTTAGTTTAATCGCTGTTTATTTTCTCTTCAATGCTGACGTTTCGTTCTTGATGGTTGTTTTGTTCGAGGGTTGCGATTGATTTATAATATGTGCTGCTGCCATAGACTCAAATACTGTAACATCGACGTGGGAAAAAATCCCACTAAAATCAATCCAGGATACATATTTGAAACAAAACAGTTTCTCTTGCTCTGTTATCTAATATATCACGACACTCATTCGTAGACACAAACAAACATCAATTTTGACAGTTAAAATAAAACTATCATTAATAACACATTTAGTACCATTATCACAAACACGTTCTTCAACAAAACGCTTCAGGGAATATTCATCAGCTCAAACGAATCGAACATCATATCGTATACCGATTTTAAGCAGCATGGGTCAAAAGACATTTGAGTTACTTGATTCCCCTAGGAAAACTGTAAAGCTTGCCCGATCCAAGGTTTTACCTGATACACTACTGCTTCTTCAAGATGTATTAACACGAAATCACAATGACTGCATCATAATACTGAATTGTCTTATTGAAGCGATGAAAATTCAACACTCCAAATTGTAAGTGTAATCGTGAATGTTAATCGAACTCACACTAGTGTCTCCCGCCGAGTAATTTATTACGATCTCGTCGTTTAAGACTATTCTACATCTTAAAATTGTGGGCAATAATCGTAAAACGGTGACGCGAGGACATTAGTAAGCGTCGAAGTGTCCTTATTTACGAGGTGCCTAATGAGAAATGCCATCGGGTGAGAACTGGTGCGTGACTAACAAACCTCGAGACTGTCTCAACACGACCTAGCAGATAATATATTAAAGAAAGACTCCGGAAAGCAATTTCGCTTAAACGTTATCACGTGCTTAGTTCCTATTCTGTTTGAGTAAAGTTTGGGATCTCTGTGAAATTCGCAGGTCTATCAAAGACATCGCAGGGCTTGGAGGAATAATCTTGGAAGGCTGAAGCCTGCGGTGGGCGATTGCTCAATTGTCTCGAAGGTACCGCCGCGGAGGGAACGGCCAGCAATCGATATCGTTGGGAACACTCATATCTCAACGCCGACACTTGAATGTGAATTTGCTTTTGCTATAAATATCTTCATCCTATCTATTCACACAAATTTCAAAGTGAATAACTATATTTTATTCATTCGCTCCTTTAGTATTCAAATTTACGCCTTGACGGACTGGAGGCAAGTTGTTTCGAATTGTTTGAATATCATTGGTTTACGAGCATTCTCTTCATGTGCGATTGAAACATCTACACTGAGCTAGATTTTGTCATGTTTACAATGCTTTTACCTTTCTTAACTGTCTTAAATTACTGTCTGTGTCTGGTATTATTAGGCCCAGATTTTGTTTATGTGCTATTATTATATCCTGTAATATTACATCAAAATTATTGATTGTAATGCACTGGCATAAGCAATTTGAAATTAATAGTTTCTATATTTTTAAGAAGTCACTTTACAATCCTCCTGATTACTTATCTTAAAATCTTAATATAACATTTTGTGTTCCCACATATTTGGAATATTCTGAAAAGATGTAATACGATTTTAAGTTAACGTTCTAAACTAATCTCTTCCTATTACTCAGGTATCAACCCTTTTTTCAAGAACGCAACAGAAATAAAACTCAAAATATTTACACTCGGACGCAATCAACAAAAACTCCCACACCATCAAGAACAATCAATCTTCGGAACTCTGAAAGGAGCCTCAATCAAAACAAAATACGGAGAAGCAGGGACCGGATAAAGGGTCCTATAAATCATAAAATCAAGCGTCCATTCAAGGCGGTTTATTCGGTTGAGAGAAAAAAATTGACCCCGCTCCTTCGGGTATTGTTAACTGTCGGGTGCCGGCCTAAGGGTACATCTCCAATTTGTCCTCTATTCGAATAATCAACGCCCGAAATGTTATTTATTGCCTCATTAAAATTTCGATAATCACTAAAGCTTTTTACTTTTTTATCTGCGCTTGTAACCCATCCAGGAATGTCTTCGCTCACCGATATCGGTACAGCGCGTTATTACGTTGCGTAGGATGATTTTAATTGGATATCATTTTACACGACTGCATCAGGTATAATGCCTATTACAATTCAAATTATATTGATTTTATTCACGAGACTGTCACCTTCTTCAACGGTACACAATAATGCACATTTAAATCTTTATTCAAAGTTCGTTGGCACGGGCTTAATAGTTATGTCTTGCTGGGTTCAAAAGATGCTATCTTTTTTTGCATCATTTTAGTTACCGTTTTATTAAATGCGTTAACTTGTCATTCGAAGAAGCACGTAGAAAAATCTGTCTTAATATTGACACCTGTATTCCTAAATTCGATTGTCAATCCAGGAGGTATATTATTTTTGTGTTTCAATATTCATAATTTGACAAAGCAAAAATATTTTTGCACCACTTTTATGATTATCGTTTACGAAACATTTACCCGTTTATATACAAAAAAATAATTATTCACTGTGATTTCGTGACCCGTACCCCCAAAGTGCTTGCAGTTTAGCGAACAATACCCTCCGATAAACACTTAAAATGCATCATTAAAGATAATAGCTTATAAAAACAGAAGAACAGTAGCAGTGAGTGCGACTACAATCAATATACATATTGTGAATTTTATGTGTGGGACTTATTTGTTTTGTGAAGTTTATTTTTTGCAATAAACGTTATTTTCCCATAAAATATCATGAGTTAAGCTTAGGAGCTTTAAACGTTTATTATTACTGCTAGTAAATTATAAACAGAATGTAATAAAAATTAAAGAAAACCTTTTGCTATTTTCCTATTATCGATGCTCTGATTATGAGTATAGTAGTACCAGTTGACTGTCTAACGAACCAACTGCGCCTGGGGTCTCATAATATTTGAAACTCAGGCCAGACTTATTAAGTTTTCCTGTTGGAAAATTGTTCAGTTACAGTTCAAAATATAGCAGTTGAGAGCGTTAACATACATCTTAAGGAAATATATAAAAATGAAGCTGTTTTGTGGCTTGCTGTCATACTAGAATAAGGCCTTTACTTTAAAACTTGTTAGAAGTTGATCAATTTTTTAAGATAAACCGCAACGACCGAAATTCAAACAGCGAACGTTATTATTACTATCTAAAAAGAGTTGGTAAGGTGCACTGTAAAAAGTAGAAGAGGCTAGGATCTCTTACAGCAAATTTTCCATTTAACGTCCGCTAACTAAAAACCGTGAGAGCAAAAATCTAAACCTTGCTCATAAAACCGGCGCAATTTACTGTTCATCACACGTTTTAATAGAGTATTGTATTCCCATTGGGCCCTGTTTTTTACAGACAAGCCCTTAGACCTTCGTAGCATGCATTGTTTTATTATTCCGCCTTATCACCGTACCGGCGCACGCTTCCTCAACCGCTCGATTAACCTATGCTCCTGCGCATAACGCGAGAAGTCTGACCCTTCTCAATTACATTTTTACTCCGGACAGGTACAATGGGTCCTTGATTGATTTACATCGTCTACCTGAGCAAGAATTTGCTCTTAGCTACGCCCATCTTTGTAGATTTATTTCTGTGGAGATTTACAACCAAATACAGCACGTGTCATGTTGTAACATTTATCATGTGGGATCGCTGCTGTGGGAATTTGAAAAGGATTGGATATTATGGCCATGTCAATGGTTTGAAAATGAGTCTACATATTTCTAATTTCTGAGAAAGTAATCTATAGATATTGCGTAAATATCTGTAGTTAAATCGTATTCTTACCAAATTGATCTTGTGCGTATAATATTACATACGTATTGCAAAATGAATACTGTGTTACGTATCATTAATGCCTTGTTAAAAATCTCAACAAAGTCATTTTTACTGACTCTGGAATGATTGTACGAACTGCTATTCGAGACAATAAATTCAATTGTCATTCTTTTAAGACGCGCAAGATGCAATCGACTAAAAATAAACAAGGCGAAATAATAACAGTTTTATTTGCAAAAATGACTCGCATGACATGGTGTGTATTTACAGAAGGATTTCAATAATGCCGAGCCAAATGAAGCAGAAATTACACATGTTATTTCAAAGCTTGAAGCACACGACAGATAAGAAAGCAGAAATAGTACGAACAATAAAATAATTACATTGCATTTATTCTTGTGTCTCGACAATTCCTTACACATTAACTGTTATCACACGGAATATGCAAAATTCGTTCCAATCTCGTAGACAATACGTATACTTCACTTCAATCTCAACTATATGGGTTAGAGTTCACACCATACCGCATTTCAGCCAGCAGTCGTCCGTTACATCGTGCGCTCCATATAGAGCCATAGCCGAGATAAGTTTATGGTGATTTGATACCATTCACTTGGAAATTGGCGTTTAACGCTTACAACAAGTGCTTGGTTCCGGATCTTAGTGGAACCAATTTTATCGCTCTTTCTTAGAACTAGTGTCAAGGTACAAAGCAACAATTTGGAGTAACTTTGCCCAGAGGCGGTAATTTGAATCGTAAATCACGAGTAATGGATGCGTATGGCGGTGGCAAATTAGACGAATGGTAATTGAGTTATTGTAAAAAAATATGACGAATGCTATATGGAATACGAAGATATTATGTGTAACGGGAGTTGCTTGTTTACTACAAGTAGTTTTTTTTCTTCTTCTTGCATCCATAATTTTCTACTAGGTTAGACAGTGTCCTATATTTTGTACAATTTGTTATTGAATATTTATGAAAGGAGATTCTCAATCCTATTTAGCAGACTGACCGATAAAATATCAGTTATGTTTATGTACGTCGGCAAAATAAAGACTAATAATTATCAGATTAAGGTGAGCAATTTGAATTGCTCTGTTTTCTACTGTACTCTCTTGTAGTAAACCTTGATTTCATTTAATTGGTTTTAGTAGAAACTTTATACTTTTACACTAATAATAAATGAAGCCATTATTGACCCTAGTCTATGCATTGTTAAAAAAACATCAGATCTTAGAGATATCTTTCACACGTTTTATTTCAAAACATTGTTAAGATCATAACTGTCAATGAGGCTTTAAAAAGCAGTCAAGAATAACTTATGAAAGGTACCGGTATAGCCAAGCTGTGCACCGGCGGGGGGCAAAGGAATAAATTGATAGATGTGGCTTTGCTACAAAAGAAATCAGTCATCAATATAAATATTTTTTTAATGGGAAGAGAGACGATTTGGAAATCCAAAAGTAAACAGTAAAGGAACGACGACGTGAGGACATAACAATGGCTAATAATATTTGAATAGACGGGTGTTGACAGGATGGGAGTGAGATTTTATCTGTGATGTCTATTTTAACTTGAGAATAGCTTTCTCAAAATATATCAACACCAAGTTCCTTTACGCGGCTTGAACTTGTTTGTTGTAAAGATTCATTCAATTCAATTGACAACAATTGTTATTATGTACTAAATGTTGTATTTAAATTATCCTAAAGAAATACGAAATGTATTTTAGTTTTTGTAAGAGATGGTTTATGACAAGTTTTCTGGCACCCTGATCCTTGCTTAAAATTGGTGTTTGCCTGCAATGACGTGTAATAATTTAAAGTATTAAACATTTTAAATATTTCTTTTTGTATTTATTTACATATTTTAGGACTTCATTATTACCTCATAATATTAAATAAATTTCCGTGAAATTGCCAATTTACAAACAAAATAATGTTAATTTCACCAATCGCAGCTGTTTGGAGACATAGTAATGTGATTAAGCCACACCTAACATAAAGCTGTGAATAGGAATCTGCATAATTTATGCGTTATAACGTGCGAGAACGACTGTTAAGTTGATGACATGTGCCAAAATGGTAATACGGCGCCATTGATTCTCTTTGTAGTTGCCGAATCGAGCAACTGCTTACCGACTATTGCGTTAAATTGTCATCACTCATTAGTATGCTTAAAGCTTATTACTTTGCTCTCTCTCCTTTTATTGTTTCCTTGGCTTTTATTCATAATATGCGTTGACCTATATAATTATTTTTTTAATATTTAAATCTGTAAACAAAAGCCGCTCGGTACCCAGCATAAATCTATGAAATTGCGACAGAATTATTAACAACAAAGTAGATCTGTATGAAGATAATACACTGGCAAAAGAAATTGTTACAGTAAAATGATCATCGATGAAGACGATCAGCGTAAGAGCATTGACATTAACGTTACATTTGTGAGACCTTCAAGTGACGCAATCCAACTAGCCTAGAGCCACACAACTAGCGTACAAAAAATAACATATGCAAAGCATGTAGATAAAATCAATGTATTGGATGCTTTAGATCCAGATAACGAGCGTACCGAATGTGTTCTACAAACAATAAGACGTTAAATGATAGACAATGGCGACCTTCACGGTGCCATCGAAGGTAGTGCACATTACGAAATCCTTGCTCTCACAATCCCATCAAATAGTAGAATAACAAACAAAGAACGTCAAAACGGACATTAATTATTGACTGGATACAATCTATCACGAGGGCGAATAACAATGAAGTAACATCTTCTATTCCACGTAACGACGTATCCGGATGGCTTGCGCTGCGCTTGCGCATAAATGCGAATAGGGATGGGCTTGGTTGCAATATTGATATTGCTCCATATATTTTTGTAAATACAGAAGAAAGATAACCCAGAAGACGAAAAAAACAATTTATGTACAGAAATATGCTTCATTTGAGACAACCGAGACAGAACACCTCTATCATTTGTTAAGTACAGGCAGTGTCAAATATCTCAAGTACTTACGCCCAACTGGCCAGCTATAATATGGCGGGTAGTTCATACCTACATGGAAAAATCCAATGCTTTAAAAGACCGCAAAGTCAGTATCTGCTCCTTTATCCTTAAATATTTGAATAAACTATAACTTAAACTTTGTAAATATATCAGAAAACTCAACAAACTAAATAATATTTGCCAATGAAGATGAATATCATTTTTAACAACGTCATGACAAGTTTATTCAAAATTGTAACGGAACATGCTACCAAAACGTCATGTCAGATTCTGCGATATCTAACTCAAACACAAGCACATCCCTAAATGCAAGGCGAAGCGAGCATCCCCGACCCTGACCCGAGGTGAACGACCCCGCGCGTGACACTTCGATCTTGTATCGATCACGACTCGCGATCGACTCGATATTTTTCTCTCCTATCAGATCGGCCGATCGCGCAGCGTGACTACCTTGCCGAATCCACAACAAAGATGATTGTGTTTTTTTACAAGATACCTGATACCGCTAGTTCGGCAGGTGGTGTTTGGCGACGAAATGCGGAACTAATGTCGTAATGCAATAACAATGATATCAAAGTGAATAGATACTTTCGTATAATTCGATAAGTTATCTTTGAATTGATTGGGCACTTTATTATTGAGCTGATTATCAAAGAATTAACGAAGTTTAACGGAATTGCAAAGGATATATTTTATGACTTGACTTACAAAATTGCTAGCGTTTATCCACGTTCATCTTCATAAAGGTTAAACGGTGGCAAAGGCAATTAGTTTGAAATTATGGTACGGTTTGGACATGTGTTTAAAGTCTGTTATATTATTGTAAACAAAGTTGAAAGTAGAATTCAGCTATTTCTAATTTACATAAGAAGAAATTGACAGTAGTAACACGTCATAACTTAGTAAATGGAACTGACTTCGGTCCATGGAATTAATATTATCTTTCGGTCTGCGTATCATGGTATTGATCTTTATGCTCTTATGTCTGTATATTATTACCTGTCTGTCTAGAAATGCTTTTAAATATTTACATCGATATTCAAAGGAAACGAGCAAGCTTGTAGAATACTAAGCTCCATAACTTCTCAATTATTGCAAATTGTAAAAAAAAATGTATATGTATGTAACTGAATGTAATCAAAGTTGGTACAACGTCCATGCATATTCAGATGCCGCATAAACGACGTTGCAAAACTGAAACAAAAGCATATTATTATCATTCATTCCACGCGTAGTTAATGCTCAAAGTGTGTTCTTGGTAGGGCTGTTGCAATACCTGGCATGTGTTCAAAGGATACTGATAAATAAAAAGTATCTAATAAGTACTCACTTAAAGAACTTACTTTCATCGCTTTTGCTTCATATTCTGTTGTCAGGTCCTACCAAATGAGCATGCTTTTTATGATAGCATCTAATCCAAGACTAATTCTTTTATATGTTTTCAGTGATGGAAAGACACTATCAATTACTTTTGCTGTACTTTAAATACAGCTGCTCAAAATATTTACCAGCTGCTCGTTTATGCCTTTTTGTGGGTCTAGGTGATTTCTTTATAAATACTTGTTAGATAATATGTATGATTTCTCAAACCAGATAACATGTGTGTATCTATCCGTTGTCTAACGTCCATGGTAGGGTAAGATCGCCAGTCAGCGTCCATATAATAGGTAAGTATATTCGCACTGTATAAACTTCTACAAGTTACATCAAGGGCTATGGTGTTTAGTCAAAAATGTTTCAGTGTTTTTATTTACCAACCCTATTGAGAAAGTATTTAAATTGTAAAGAGGGAATCCGCTCGTTACGGTCTACTTTAAATCTGCATGTGCAATCAAAAGCTGTAACTTTTACGTCGATGTAAATAAGGTTTATAATTGCACACTTGTTTCGCACGTAGTGTAAGTACTTAATGGCATTTTTAGTTCGCGAGAGCATTAATTGATTATTACGCTTATTAACCATGATGGGTTTTAACAGCCGTTAAAATTTTCAACTCTCTCCAAATTAAAAGGTCTATGAAATAACACTTTATTTCGATTGGAAAGTCGCGTACTTTTAAACGTGAAGAGTTTTACCACTGCCCATAGCAAAAGTATAAATATTTTTTTTTCTGTTAGCAAGAAACTTACTTTATGTCTTTTCAAGTTAGGATGCACAGTAAGTAGTAAATTAACTTACCCTAATCTGTCAAATTTCTAAATCGAATTTTCAGCCTAATGCCCAGCGCATACTTATTTTTTTTTTTTTGCAAGTATGATATAATTATTTTACGTTAATTTGAACTTCCAAAACCCTATAATATCATATCATTAAAATAAGAGGTACCAATATTCATTGTGCTATGCTCTGGAAATACAATGTATTTTTTACGATCGCAAAACAACTCATCGGCCCATAGATAATCTAAAATCAAAATCAATTAAAACTAAACAAATAGAAACACAAACACAGTCACGAATCACTACCACAAAGTCTGCACTATCATTCAATTAAATGACCACTTGTTGTTGTAAGATGTGAAGATTCTAACACTTATCTAAAACTTACCTCATCAAATCGACATGTTTAAATAAAAAGTTCTTTTTTGTATCAAATACACTTAAAATACGAAACGTGACCACGATCACTAGGATAATGAATCTACAGATACATAATACATCACTCCTCTGACAACAATGGTCGGTTATAATAAGGTAGTAAATAAAAACCAGTCCAATGTAAGTCAAAAGGTCAAATACAATAGAAGACTCCAAATACGGACGTACAAATGAACTTTGTAACAACAATAATATTGCGCATTGTAAAGCGAACATTACGTAGATTATCGAACTGGCTGAAGACAGTCGAGTGTCATTACCAAATAGGTTTCATAACAAAAGTTAAATAATAATAAAGATAATTATAATGCTCTTTTCATACATACATACTTAAATAAATAATAAATGCTGGCGATCGAATTCGATATTTGAATATGCTGACAATTGTATGAATTAGAACTTTTACTCAACAAACTTTTTGTTTTAGTTTATTTACAGCCGCAATTGGCAGAACGACACAATGGTTATATTATGTATATTATGTTTAAATGATTGATTTGAGTGAAACAAAGCAATTTTGTGTGTGTGATTCTGCCAGAACAAACTAGCATTATTGCGGCTTATTTAACCAGTAAAGACGATACCGGCCATTAACAAAAAAAAAATGCAAAGTCCAAAGCTAAATCTTGCTCAACTGTATCTCGATCAGATCAGACCAAAGTACTCTACAATATCGTTCATAATTTGAAGTGACCTATTGCTACAGGTATATAATATTATATGTTCAATATAAAAGTAAAAAGGATGGTGATTTCACGGTTCGTGATAAGCCTATTAAAAAATAATTTAATTTTTCATTGAGCATAATAGCTTCCTTATTATATAATGAGTTAAGGTATGTGGTATTAAAGGTTACATGTTATTATGACTTAGGAAAATTATAATCTTAGATTAGTACAATTTTTTTTCATACTTTCAAAATATACAAGATTGGCTTATCAGATGGCAGACAAGCATATAGCCTATCTGATGGTGAGCGGCCACTGAGGCCTATTCTATTTAGGGATACCTACCCGTCGTCGCTCAATGTGCTGCCACTCAGTAGGCTCCTCGGATCTTCAAGCCTTCGATTTCAAGTTTACTGGCTCCCACATATATACTAATGGAACACAGCCTTAACTGTTACTGCTGCTTTAATTAATATTGAATATAAATTTTGTACATACTAGATATATATTAATTTTACACAAAACACAAAATGTTAATTTATTTTTTGGTTTTACAGGTAAATACTAGATCCAGATGGAAACTTTAAGGAATTGTACAAGTATGTAAATAATATAAGAACTCACAAATTTTTTTTTTAACTATTCTAAAGACATTACAATATCTTTGTTGTTGACACTGGATAAAACAGATACCTACTTTGTTCAAACAGGGATTTTGAAAATCCCAAGATCACTTCTCATTTTACTTAACCCTACAATCATTATAGGATTTTGAGCCTTCCATTTTTTGTGGCTATTATTTTCTTACCACTCAAAAGAGGATTGACGTGATCTTAAATGCAACAAAATAAAACTTTTCATTTCAAAAAATCAAGGAAAGACCCATTCGCTTCATTCTCAAATCAAACGCTCGTAATTCAACCTCAACCCTCACAGGCAGACACGCAACGCGAATACCCCGAGTGCCCATTATACATTCCTTGCATGTGATTCATAAACTTACACGGTAAAAAGGTTTCATGAAAATAAAGTCAATGAACTTTAGTAGCATTCTTACGTCGCCATTCGAAAGGGTTGAGTTTTGTAAGAACGTGGTTGGATTTTCGATCGATTTGAGGAAGTTGTGACGCCTTCGGAAATACAACGGGACTTTAGCGTGACACTTGAAATGAAAGGGTCAGAGGTCAGAGAAGCCTACAGTGTCAGCTCATTCAACGATAGTTCCTGAATGTCCTCAAGATAGGACACATGGTTATGTAGCAACAAGATACTAGATTGGACCATTCGTTTCAACTCGGATGAATGACTAAAATTGGCATCGATTTTGATCTTTGCTTTGGGAAACATGAAAAGCCTTTGCATGATGGTCGTTGCAAAATGGCATTCATACAAACGAGACGTAGTTCGGTGGTTTGAAATAAACTGATCACTCCCACTCCCTCACTCACTGATTCCTTGGAAACTTCCGTAAACGAGTATATTTTGAAATTTTTTGAAAGTCGCACTAAATAATAATTCTTAAAAATAATTTCACAAATCTGCAGTTTTGAATTTGATACAAGTCCCCTCGCGTACCTACCAAACGAAGCACTATAACATTAGACAGTTACTTCACAAACACAGTTTTCTTGCATATATGTATAAGTACAACATCTACAATTATGCGACATACTTAAGACTATGCCTGCACGATTACATTCATAATAAAATTAAAACCGTCCAAGTAACGCACTATGTATGCTGATGATACATTCTTAACAACTATTAAAACAGCATATTCCTGAATAGATTATACTCTCTCATTGTTTACAAAACAGGTAGTTAAACTAACGGAAACCGTAACCACTTATTATCTCTGCTAGCCTGCATTAACAGCTAATCATGTGGAATTTGTCCACGCCATTGCGATCAAAAGGCGAGTACCTACCGAATAAGGGTCTACTATCACGGTATCTTCAGATGCTATCCACGATCCTGCGCAAGCGACCGCGATATAGCGGAGTTACACGCCTTTGCGCACATCATTTACGCTTCCGATCTTATCTTCCGCCGTAAATGTACTTAGCATGTTCCTAAGGGCTTGCCTTGGTTCGGACCACCCCCTTTTCGCTTTCGATAACGCTTCAGATAGATAAATTCGAGGTTAGGTTACGATATCATCGATGTTGTTAATTTTTTACATTTTCTGTAGATTTTGCAATGATTTTAGGAGTTTCTGAAACGAATGAATTAATATATATTTAAAAAAGTTCATTTGCAAATTATAAAAGTTAACGTCACATTTATTTGATCTCAAATAAAGTAACAGCAGTTTACTTCAGCCATGGAGGAAACGGCTATTTAGACGATTCTGAATTTTTTTGATGCATGTTGTTAGATAACAGTTTTTACTCGTTTTAAGAAAATAAAATCAACTCAAGAAAATCTATTCGCAACCAACCTGAAGTAAAGCAACATAGGGATGACAATAACATAAGATACCTGTTGCTTCACGAAGCCTCTACAGATGACAAATGCAACAGTGACTATAAGATGCCTTATTTGAATACAAGTGCCTTTTATGATAATCCAGCCTTTAAAAGTGTTGCGAATACGCTGGATGGTTGCAAAAAGCAGGCCGTTATGGCAGCAACGTTCATAGCTAACGCTGATATGAACACGAACAATACACGCCATGAGGACATTACACCGATGCTCCGATAGCCGATCCATGCACGATGTTCCGTAACTAGACCCGCCCACACAGTATCTACTCTTTCGACAGTCAAATAAGCCATAAATTATAATTTTAAAACACGTCATGTACACCCGCATTTCTCCACACCAAACGGTCCAACACCACTTACCAGTCCCGGTTTCCGACCCTCTAAATCAAAACCAGTTAACAATTTAAATGCATCGTTATTGCAATTAGAACCGCTTTAAATCTCATCACTTATCTCTTAACGCAATTGTATATCAAAGTCATATTCAATAACTGCGATTTACAATCGTATGGGATACATTTATCAGACGCAACATAGTACTAGATAGTTTAGGTTGGAGCTGAAAGCAAATATAGGCCCGAGTGGGAACAATGCCTCGGGCGAGCGACGGTGACCGACCACGGCCGACTCGACTCTTGTCCGTTGATTGTACCTTACGATGACAAGCTCACGATATCGCAAATAAGTATTTATTGCAACCACACAGCCTTACCTTCAATCCTACAACCTTTTGTTTGTGATTCCTGGTCCGACGTAATCGATTCCTAACGAAGCGAACGTCATCCGAACCGAATGTTTACCGTAAAAAGTCCCGAACAAAGATGGCGTCGATAACAAAAAGCAACAATAATCTCCCACCGACGAAATACGATGAGCGTCCGACACGATTATTAGAGGAGCAGAGGTTAAAGATTCCTATCGATAACCAGAGTAATCTGACCATCTCTGTGCAGAGTTGAATTATTATAATAGCGTGTCGTTTTAACAAAAAGACGCGGTGAACGAGAGGAAAAGAAATATTAGTCTCTCAAACGAACATTTTCATAATGCGTCCACAAGTTGAGTTTACCGTCAGGATAAACGAATGGAATATCAAAAGGGAGTGCGCCATTATCGTACATAAGAACGCCCACTAAAAATTGAACTGGATCCAACTGGATGCCGGTGAAATCTGTGCCCTAGGGTCATCGCATAGACTCTACATGCACGCGAGTAGTTTCGTTGTGGTCAGCTAGTTGCTACCGGTACCCTTCTGTCGGTGACCTCGGTTCAGTGCATTCCTTCTTGGGCATAATAATACACATGGCCGCGTAACGATCAGCTCGGCTCATGCTCATTAAATATCCTTCTGGATTCGTGCTTGCCGTTTGTTATTATGCACCACTGTACCCTATGATACTCTCGAGCTATTATAGACATTTTGCGTTTATTTTAAATCGTAAGTCAAGGTTAGAAAATGTTAGTTCGTGTTGTAACTTTCTAGCTATTTAGTGCAATGCTTGTTTGCTTACTTTAACTATGTAATGTGTATGCATGTGTGGATTACCTCATAATGCCATGTCGTTTGAGCCAATTAGAAATGCTATAAGATCATAAATATTTATGACATTTAAATCCTTACAAATGACAAAAAGCTGCACGATTTTGCGGACTCTGGACAAGATTACCGTCATATTATTTTTATCTTTATAAATGAATAAATAAGACTTACGTTTCTTTTTTGTGTTTTCAAAACCCAAATTAACTTTAAAGAAATGTAAATATAGGACTTACACAATAATAAATTGCTCAATTTTTCTTTTTACTTCTAATCTTTATAAAGGCTTAACTTATCATAACGGCAATTTTAGTAGCATATTTTTTTCTTTATATTTACTACCCAACTTAAGCTGTTTTACTTTAGAAAAAAAAATAAAAAATTTACCTAATTCCTCGCAGAAAAACTTTTAGACACAAATTAGTATCAGCTTTTTTATGCCCCACAGGGAGGGCAAAGGCCTTTTTCATTGAAATTAAATCGTCAGTACAACCCAGTGACTTTGAGCCAGTATCTAAAAGTTAATACTGACCGAATTATGCACCACGCTTGCCATTTGGCTTGCGGAACACGGATTAGTGATCACAAACCCGGGCCACATTCAAACAATCTAGAACAATTTTTTTTTTATGTCAGAGACTCAAACGAGCCAGCGGGTCGCCTGATGGTAAGCAATCGCCGACGCGCCGACATCTGCAACACCAAAGGGATCGCTGAAGCGTTGCCGGCTTAGGGGGGTAAACATTTTTCCCGGACCAGGAATTGAACCCACGACTCCGAAAACATGACTCAGCAATAAAACCATTACGATCGAGGCGTTGACGGTAGTAAAATAATAGGAGAGAAATAAAAAAACAAAACAACTTATAAGATTGACAGAACAAGAAAGGGAACAATGACAGAATAAAAAGTATAGAACAAGATAGCCTACCGCGAAGGCCGTGGCAGGACAATTTCATATAAGCTGAGAGGAGTGTAATATGTTAATCTCCATCTTTAACATCCGGCGCCGCCCTATACGAGCCTTGTCGAGAAACAACACGAGTTACTACACGACCTTTGTTTACTGATACAATTTATTTCTAATTGTTTTTCGAAAATGCCAGTACGTCAGCCGAACCACAGATTATTAAATAGTTACGCCGAACTAGCTAATTTTTGGAATAATATAACTTAATGTAAGGTAAGATAAAAACCTCATGTAAATGAATATCTCCAATTATATGCGTAACTATACTATATTATGAGGGGTTGTATTTAACTGTACATCAAAAAAATACTGATTGTGCATCAAAAAATACTGAATTGCTAACCTAACCTAACCTTTGCCTTTGGTGTGCAATCAGTTATTTTGATGTAAGTACATTTCAGTACTTTTTTGATGTACACTTAAAATATCCCTATTACGAGTAATCGTAACGCTTGCTAAATGAATATTTGAGATTGAATTAATGAAACCCAGAATCCACTTGATTAAATTAATTTATTTTAAAAGTATATTGCTCTTTAAGTGCATATTCTAACAATCAACAAAATCATGAAACCGACAATAATATTCCCTGTCTCAAATAATAGGTAAGTACTCGTACTTAAATATGGAATACATATAAAGTCATTCACCTAAGCGACATAATTAGATTAAAAAACGGAGACTATTAAATTGGTATTAAGCATGAAAAAAAGCAATCATTTTACTTTTATTTAATACTGTGAGACCATGGATTTACCTAACGAAAAAACTGTTACGTAATCGCTTTAGTGCCAGTAACTGTCCAACGAATGAAAAATGTCGCTCGAAACCATTACTCCGTGATTCAGTTTTCGTAAAGATTAAGTTTAATTGAAAACTAAGATTTTTTAGTTTCGGAACATACATAGTTCTTTAATAAAGTTCGAACCTTGTTGGAACTTTTTAGTTCTTTTTTCGAATAATAAAAAACAAATTGGTCCGAATCAGGTTCCGAAGAATGACATTGGCTCGTTTTTTGTGCTCGTATACGGGTAACTACGTGATCTACGTATAACGGTGTCAAAGAATTGATAGTCCGAAATGTATTTTAGTGGTATAATGGTCGCATCTCGTTAGAATGGGTAATTGAACACGTCACAGACCAAAACAACCGTGCTTCAGTAATAGGAAAGTAACTGTTACTGAAATAATTTCCGGGACAAATTGGGCTGACGATGTCGAATTGCGATATCGTTTTCGTTTTCCACTAACAGGTTGGAAGTGTTGTTTATCTGGTGTTGTATGTACGCTTTTTGTATTGTTAAATGTTCAATTATCGCCGATATCGGGAATCGAAATCGGACGTTTTAAGTAGTAGCGTTGATCGTATCATGGACAAGCCCTAACAGGAACCACGATTTCTTCAGACGATTCATTGTTTTCGCTTTTATTTAATGCGAAAATATTATTTTTAAAACATAAATGTTTAATTTTGGCTAAAGAGTGTTTTTTTTTAATTTTGCTTAAATTATTAATTCGCCTTTTTAAGTTTCTTAGTCAATCGTTGTCACAACGTTAACTAGTATAGATTCATTGAATCATTTTCTTGAAATTGAACGCTAAAGCCAGTTAAGATATTTGACAATTAATCCAAAATTTGAATCAATAAAACTAACATAGTTCTTTGGTTATGTTATGAGTTACCTCAGTTACGATATCAAATAAACAAAGAATATCCATGACAAACGACTTTATCGTACCTAAAAAACTCTATGCCCAGTTCTTGCCCACCATCCATCATTAATAGCCACAGGACGTCTCCCGTTATATTTCAATAAAGATCAGTTGCAGCGATGCATTCAATGCAGTCCCGCGACCTTTAGGTCATCGCTCTACCTTTCACGCGTCACTTATACATCCTTTATATCTCTCTAACACTTTTTGAATTGAATCATTGTCTTAGAAAACTGTATGATTACGTAGTTATAGACAAACAAATTAAGATTGTGTTAAAAATTCTTGTAAAACTTTAGCGATTGAAAAGAGTAATTATTACTCTTTCAATTTTCAAGAATTATCAACACAATCTTATAATATATCGAGCTTTATATTTTTTGCCCCTTCTAACGTCGTAATGGAGAAACTGGTATTTTTGATATGAGAATAGTTAGTGCAGTGACAAGTGAAATAAGCTCTGTACTTATAATCCTAATTTTCATCCAATTCCTGCGTCGTACATATTTATAGTCCACGCGGGCAAACCCGGTGAAAGGCTACTTATGAATAAACTATTCCACTAATAAGTCTCCATTATCCATTTAAAAAATAGATGTACATATCCGTCTTCATCATTTCAGCCGAAATATGTCCACTTCTAGACTTAAGTAAATGCCTCCTCCAAGGATCTCCAAACCGATCTGTCTTGCGCCTCCCGTAATCAGTTATCTATGATAATAATATTATGTACATATTTTACCAGTAATCGCAAAGCTGCATTCTTATATAGTTTCAATCAGTTCAATATCATCATGATCTGTGTAACTGTCGATCAGACATTGATATGCTTTAATTTGATATAACACATGAACTTGAAAGGGTCAAGCATTCTCAGTTTACTAGAGGTCGTGAGAACATTGCCAGCTTATTCAGTGCAGTAAATAAGGGTCATTTTGGCATGTAGGTTCGACTCCCGTATCAAAGATGTAGACCCCTTTTAGGTGAAGCTGAAATAGGTAAGCTTTATTATTCTTTGTAACTTAGACACCTTTGGTGCGATGGTTGTAAAGGCGACCATTACACCAGAGTTCGCGGGTTCGATCTCTGAACGGTACAAATAGTTGTCTGCATAAACAAAAATGTCTGTTTGTATCAGTGTGGGTATTTCTATGTTAGAAAATTAAATAAGTTATGTTTATTCGTTATCTGGCACCCATAATACAAGGTATGATTTGTTTATAGCTAGATGGTGTCGTTCGAATAATGTACAGGATTTATTTGACTTTCAACTCTAAATTATATGAATATGTATGACCTACCTATAGATTATTATATTTTTATACCATTCTTGTAGTAGTCATGAAGACCATCTGATGGTATACATGGTTATGTGTGTAAGCCTATAATTATATTGGGATAACATCATTTTTTCTGGACATGTTAACGATGGTTAGTTCAGTCAATTACTATGATCACTGTTGCTAAACGTAATATTAATCTGTTACTCTAACTTTTATTCGAAACTCTATAATAATTCAAATACTATAGTGAATTTCTTTTAAAAACAACCACACACTTCATTCTTAGCACACCGGAAAGACACAACCCATGTAAAACCAGAAGGATTAATTACTTTCCCGCATCCGTAAGTGATGACAATTGCCCTAAATAACCGTCCACTTTATCGAGACCTTTACAACGAATGCCCGATGAAAGCTCAAACGTGTTCGCCGAGTCTTCGTTAAACTGGTTTTGCCGTATAAGCTGTATTGCCCAATAGCAAACCATCGTTGGTTACACAATCTGGGCATTTTTGCTCTGCCCACTCAACTCGCTCTAGAGAAACAATGAAAACCTTGTGGCGGAGTTTCTGATGCTCGTTCTTGTTTATATTTCTCCTTATCGATTGAATAATGAACTGTTTGTTTCGTCGGTGTGATAGTCGGTCAGATGTAGGTTATTTGATACTGTGCTTTTACTGGATGTGAAACAGACGTGTTGAATGGGAATTCTGACGACGGTAGGATAGAAAGAATTAATTAATGAGGCAGACAACTATACATATTACACGATAATTCAAGACTCCCCAACTCAATATAGGGTTACTGGTAATGTGTACCGATCCTTTTAAGGGCATGTAAAGGAGGTCCCCAGCTAACAGTTGACTCATGAGAATGCAGGTCAAAAGTAAACATAGGGTACTTTTGATCCCGGAAATGTGGGGGAAGTGGGGGATATTTAAAAAAAATACGAGCGGGTGAAACCGCGGGCGGAATACTAGTTTATTATAATGACATTATTCATAATGTGCGAAAGCGTAAAATAACAAATAAAGCCATCAATCGAACAAGTAGACCTTTCCGACGTGTTTACGGAAAAATAATTAAGGAAAAGGAATGTCGAATGAACAAACTTGAAAAATTTTAATGTCCTAAAGAGGAAATGGCGTGTAATTTAAGTATAAGGCAAAAACGTGACCGGCGAAAGTGGTACTACGGGTGCGAATTCATCAGTATTACAAGGATGGGGGCTACCTTTACGTCATTGCGTCATTACCTTCCATCTTAGCTCGAATACAGTGCAGAAAAAGAAACAGTAAAGTACAGGTAAGGTAAAGTATTATAATATGTGGGCATTGCACAATTCATCCGATCCATGCCTGAGGATCACCCTAGTTTCTCGGGTAGTCTCGGGTAGGTGTCTCTCCAAAGACGAACCCCTCGAACTACACCTACACCGAGGTAACTGGGGATGGGCCGATCACCATAAGGCAAGCTTTAGCTCGTCACTCTAACAGATCTCGCTATCCCATGAGCAAAAAGTAAAAACTAAGTCGCATATTTAATATGTGATTTTTGATTGTATTTTCATTTTATTTTATAGTAATCAACAAGGACTGCGCAAACATGCACTTCAGCACTGACGTGTTTCATACAATGTCATTCTTTCTCAAAATAAAATACTTGTATATTTTATGTACTTGTATTATTAATAACGATAAGTGCAAGTTTGGCTTGCTTTCGAGCTGGAGATATGCGAGAGATACGCGAATAAAAACATACTCAAATTCCTACAGTTTTGGAACGGAGACACCTCACTGGTTCTTCAACTTCAGTTCAAGTATTAAAGATCTTATCAACAATTCGTGACAAATTACACTCAACACGATATAAAACACACGAAACCGCACTCAATCAATTTTATTTAAATCCAGAGCATTTTTATTAGATATTCGTAACTAGTACCGCCTAAACTTGTGCAATTGCTACTTACCGTCCGATTTGTTATAAAAAACTGTTCAAGTCAGTTTGTTTATTGGTTACTAGTTTTATTTACGTAACGTAATTTTACACTTTCTTATCTATAGCAATTACAAACAAGCGTGATTATTTATTTTATTTATTCGATTAGGAAATAGATATTATCGTAATTGAACCCAAGACATGACAAGCAAATTATATTTTAGTTTTCTCCGTGGCACAGTGATTAGGCCACTTAGGTATAAAAGCTGGAGGTCGTGGCTTCGATTTCCGACTTGGTTTTGAATGGTACCACAGGTGAAATCTGGCGCTACTACAACTCCGGTTGTCTTCCGGCAATATAAATGTACATAAAACAGAGTCAGTACACTTGAAAAAGGGAAATCAATTGCTCGAAGATTAGAGGAGTCTACAGTGTGGCACTACATGATTTGACAAGCCTTGTTATTACAATGGAGCGATTGCCATCTGACCTCCTTAATCCTACAAGGAAAACAAGACCTACTTGGAACATCGTCGGACCAAACGGCTTACGTGCCTTCCGAAGCACAGATTCATTATTCTTTTCAGACATTCAGATGATTCAAGCCTGCAATGTCCCAAACAAACTGGAAACAATCACACAAAGTGATGCTCCCCGTGAAATGCGAATCCACGACCTCCGGGCTTTTAGAGCCCAACGCTCTAACCCAATCTCTAACCACTGTACCACAAAGGCAGTTAAGTACCCCTATTACTGTTAAGAAACCGAATAGGCCTTTACCATATTAGTCAACTTCTCACCCATTACGCCAAATCTGTCGTCTAAATATATTAGAAATAGGCAGGAATTGGTAAAATGCGGTCTATGAAAGGACGGTCCTTAGGAATTTAACGAGGATTCACGCAAACTGTACCATAATAAGCTAGACAGAACCCAATGACGGAGGTCACGATCTTTAGCTCTATTTAGAAAGGAAAGATAAATAAATCCGCTAGCCTTCTATTCATAACTCCAGGTCCCACAAACCTATCTCTGTAAGGGAACCTCATTTCACAACTTATTTATAGAACCGAATGCTTAATTTACGAATTCAATTGAAAATAGAATTAATTTCGCCTCAATGGTTTAGTGGTCCATGATCTCGGGGTCTTAGGCTAAGCTAAGAACGCACGGCGCAGGGTTGCAATCTCTCAGCCTCTGTAGAGTATTGATAAAAAAGTAACAGCAGTTTTCACGACGCGATTTTCACCCGCAGCGCGCGCGGTTGTTGACGATTCCCGCCCGCAGAGAATTTGGGGATGGGGAGGGAGAGGCAAAAAGACATTCGAGCTTTTGGCACTTTCATTTACCAAACGAAGCACAATAGTACATCACAGGGAACTATCAGCAGCATGGTTTTGCCACACCTGATAATATTTATTAGTATTTCTTTTGCCCTAACACACAATACCTATCTGATCAAAGTTAAACACGGCTGGCAGCACCACTGCTGCCAAAATTGCTTTAACTCATTTTTTTTCCTACCATTAGTCTATGTAGTTAGTTGGTTTAAACAAACAACCTTCTGCAGACCCCAAATCAACAGATAACGAAGTTGTCATTCAAGTCATCAAAATTTATGGCTTCAATTATATCGCAATTCAACAACAGAACTCAAGGATTCATGGGTAACAGGGTCCAATTAGACCACGGTGCCCAAGTATCGAATTAAGTGACTACAAATTAACAAAGGTCCACAAAACAGCTCGTTAACCAGAAGGGCAAACACAAAAGTTACTATTTGACCTTATACCCATCAAGTTGATTGCTACAGTACGCCCTCGTTTCATTTGCATTAATTTATATTCGGACTACGTTACGCCACAAATATTAAAAAGCCACCGTTTGTGTTACAAAATTAAGCCCACAAATAACTTTTTAATAATATGGTCAGAGTAAATTATATATGTTTTGAGACAACAGTTATTGATTTCGGACGAAACAATTAAGTAGGTGTGACATGCATTAGTTGTAAAATGTTATTTGTGTATGCGTAATTTAGTAATAAAAGCGATCACGTTGACTTTCAATGCTTTGCCACGATATTACAAACAATAAAAACTACTCGTCGGATCTTGTCCAAATTTTAATGGGACCACATCACATAGACCAGCTTTCAAACAAAAAAAAGAACCATCGAAATAAGTTGCCAATAAAAAAAATTAAAGTCGAATCTTGAACCTCATACTTTTTTTTAATTTGGTTAAAAAAGCAAAGACTTCAATTGTTCGTTAACATTTTATCTTTTGCAAGCATTCCGATATGTTCTAAAAACCGGCCAAGTGCGAGTCGGACTCGCCCATGAAGGGTTCCGTAGCAGCAAGTATCATCATAATATAAAAGTTCTTGTAGTTCTTTATAAGTTTGATCGACGTTTTTATATTTGAGTTGATTGAATGAGAGGAAAATTGCGGTTTACGATTTATGACGTTTAAAAAAAAAACTAATTACTTGATCTCGTTCAAACCAATTTTCAATGGAAGTTTGCATAATAATGTACATCATATATTTTTTTTAGATTTATCGTTCTCTTATTTTAGAAGTTACAGGGGGGGGGACCAACATTTTACCACTTTGGAAGTGTCTCTCGCGCAAACTATTCAGTTTAGAAAAAAATGATATACGAAACCTTATTATCATTTTTAAAGACCTATCCATAGATACCCCACACGTAAGGATGGGATGAAAAAAAATTTTTTGAGTTTCAGTTCTAAGTATGGAGAGCCCCCAAAATTTATTATTATTTTTCTATTTTTGTATGAAAATCTTAATGCGGTTCACAGAATACATCTACTTACTAATTTTAAACAGTATAGCTCTTATAGTTTCGGTAAAAAGTGGCTGTGACATACGGACGGACAGACAGACAGACAGACATGACGAATCCATAAGGGTTCCGTTTTTTGCCATTTGGCTACGGAACCCTAAAAATGGACTCGATCATCAAGAATAATTTAGATATGTTCCTAAAAAAAGAACCCGATCACCAAGAATAGAACGAAGGATTAACAACACACCCAATTAAGCTTTGGTCATCTTAAATCCCTATAAAATATACCTAATACAGCCAAGGAATTGTATTGTAATGCGTGTCCAACACGCACCCACTTGTTTTTTATTTATTTATGGATCCCATCTGATTTAGCACGCTTTACCAGGACAATATATTCAGGTTTTCGTCCCTAATGAAACCTGTGGCCTTCTTAGAAATGGTCTATGGAATAGAGATGCCGTCTCGAGCTAATTTACGACCAACGACTTTATAAACCATAAAACTTCGTGAACAGAATATATTAAGACAACTATGAATGTTCATCTTCATAATAATCCTGTACGGTACTGACTGTTAATTTTAAATGGCGGTTTACTCGGAAAGTGTTCGCACTAAATTAAATTAGCATCTGGAAGACAGTAAATAAATGACTGTAACGTACAAAGTTGAAAGTAAAAAAAATATATTTTTAAAAAAACTTTTTTAATATTTGTACTAAGTCAGCACTTTGGTAAATAACATTACTTTGGTTAGTGATTTCGAAGGCCTGAAACCCTCCCTTCACCTTCCTTTTCGTCATACCCATATTACCCATACCCCTTTAACTCCTCTTTTTCCCATATTCTTTCCTCAAAGTCCTTTGGTAGGATTCACTTACCATCAGTTGTAATGTAGGAATTGCTTGCTTCCTATAGTTACAATAACACATATTTGACAAGATAGGTGACTAACGCCCTGTTGCAGAAAGCTCCATTAAAGTCAATGCTTCATTAAATCTAATGCTGTCACTTTTCGTTATCATGAAATAAAAAGTGAAAGCAATAGCTTTAATGAAACATTAACTTTAATGGACGTTTCTGCAACTGAGTGTAAGTAAGACAATACCTAAGTAGGTATTAATGTAACTTTGCCTTGATCTTTATACTGCGGTAAAGCAATAGCACACTTTTAATCGTGTCTAAAACATTTTTTAAATGTTTTCCAAGTAACATGATCCGATATACCGAACAGCGAAATTCATTGCAGTATATCGTGATAACAAAATGCACTGGAGGTACTTAATTCACTAAACATGCCTTAATTGCATGTAAGACATGTTCTTAGAACACCAGTTTTCTTGTTTCTAAAGCATATTACAAGCAAGCGTGTTAAGGAAGTACAGATTAAACCATCTTAATTGTAGATGATATACCGCTATCATACAATCATAGTCGTTTGCACGGAACAGAAAAATCCGTGGCCGTTTGACTGGCTCGATTGTGCATTTGTTAGTGACCACCCTTGGCCCAATTATACTGAACTACTATTTAAACGCAAATTTCGAATAACACCCGATTTTCAAATAAAATTAAAACACATTTGATAAACTTCTATATAAAAAAAAAACAAAATGGATAGCGCAGCAATCTAAAGTTTGTCTTGGCTTTCGATATCAACAGGTCAATTTCCATAGAGATCTTAAATAATTTTTAGTATCTGATAACTATGTCAATTTCTATATTTTGCTTGTACGTTATGTTGATATGTATTTTTGTTCATATTAGAGCTCTACCGTTATTTAGTCTGATACCTGATATCTATAGCACAATTTCTTATATGAAAACTAGCCAGCTGCCTTCCCCGGAGTTGCAAGGGTGCAAAAAGAGTGAAAAATAAGAGTAACATTGGCCTAACAATAGCGAACACAACCATTTTAAATAAAACATACATTTATTTCCGCATATATACATTTCGGCAACGTGTCTATGTGTTGTTCCTGTCATTTTGTAAAAACCGGCCAAG
Source organism: Mecyna flavalis (assembly GCA_949319885.1). Classification (NCBI taxonomy): domain Eukaryota; kingdom Metazoa; phylum Arthropoda; class Insecta; order Lepidoptera; family Crambidae; genus Mecyna; species Mecyna flavalis. The sequence goes on along the minus strand of OX439434.1, from coordinate 13,105,059 downwards.
TGCGAGTCGGACTCGCCCATGAAGGGTTCCGTAGCAGCAAGTATCATCATATATAAAAGTTCTTGTAGTTCTTTGTAAGTTTGATCGACGTTTTTATATTTGAGTTGATTGAATGAGAGGAAAATTGCGGTTTACGATTTATGACATTTTAAAAAAACTAATTACTTGATCTCGTTCAAACCAATTTTCAATGGAAGTTTGTATGGTAATGTACATCATATATTTTTTTTAGTTTTATCGTTCTCTTATTTTAGAAGTTAGAGGTGGGGGACCAACATTTTACCACTTTGGAAGTGTCTCTCGCGCAAACTATTCCGTTTAGAAAAAAATGATATAAGAAACCTTATTATCATTTTTAAAAACCTATCCATAGATACCCCACACGTAAGGGTTGGATGAAAGTTTCAGTTCTAAGTATGGAGAGCCCCCAAAATTTATTATTATTTTTCTATTTTTGTATGAAAATCTTAATGCGGTTCACAGAATACATCTACTTACTAATTTTCAACAGTATAGCTCTTACAGTTTCGGTAAAAAGTGGCTGTGACATACGGACGGACACACAGACAGACAGACAGACAGACATGACGAATCCATAAGGGTTCCGTTTTTTGCCATTGGGCTACGGAACCCTAAAAACGAAGAAAGAATATGACCAAAATACTAATTAATTATTAAAAATGTAACATGTACAAGTCTTATTGTTCTATTCCGTTCTCCCCTCTCGAATGCAAACTTTGGTTTGCGTCACCACTCTTCATGGTAATGTAGGTTGGTTTGGTTTTGGTATCTTCAAATTCAAATCTAGCCAGCACTAAGCTGCCAGCACTTCGTGGACAACTGTCACAATATAACAACAATAATAAAAGATTAAAAAGTTCAAAGGGCAAAAACTGTTTCTAATGCTAGAGATGTTTGCGTCACCACCCTTCATGGTAATGTAGAAACACATGAAAACCCAGTAGAAGCTAACGAAATACGGAACCCAGGCCGCTTTGTAACGGGGTCAGAAGGGTCACTTCGCGTGATCCCAACTATAAACTTACCTTTTTGTACGGATTTACCGCACGATACCCATGGAGGTCACGATGTTAAATACACTATTAATAAAGCAAACTTAATAAGTCCAACCCTAACTGTTACTCTATAAACGGTTATCAAGCCCACTATCTTCATTAAACTATCCGTTATTAGACCGATACACCAAGCATTCGCAACAATTAGAGAGGTGGGCAGCTGGGTAAATTGCATTGCCTGAACATTGTAAATAAGTTCAACTTGATTTCCATTGCTGCATTGATACTTATTCTAATGCAATTATCCATTTGTACAGACGGCGTTTTTAAAGGTAATAATTACAAAAAAAAAACATTGATTTATTTGTTTTAGAGTCATAATAAATAATGATAGATGATAGATTTAGAATAAATAATGTCTCATTTCTAAGTAAGAAACGGTTTACCTGCGGGTTGGGGGCGGGTTATTTGTCCGCAATTTTGCTTTGCTTTTGTTTTGTTTTTTTATACTATATTTATTATGCAAATGTATTACTAACAGACTATGGAATTAATTCTAAAATAAATGATTATTATTATTATTATGTAGGTACATCTTCAGATCTCGGGCCCATGGGGACCCGGTCCTTTGAAGCATGCGTGGGGCCAAAGCCAACACGCAGAGGCTTTTTGGTACCATTTTATCTAATGAGTAATGGGTACATCTGCCGGGTTTTATCTCTGCATAGATATAGAATCTATCCAAAGACAACACCCAGCAGATGCAGGAACTATTGCAGAAATAAAAAGTAAAAGAACCAGGTTTATGTAGGTGTTTTTTGATGGACTGGTTACTGGGCTATTGCTTGAGACTACGGACGTCTGCCACGAAAAATGTCTCAAAATTTTACCACTGGCAGACGGTGACTCGCCTCCCACTGGATGGGCCCCCGAAAAACAGCCACCTCTCTAAGCGGCCACCAGGGTCGCGGGCAGCACGGGCGCAGCATCGGCGTGGTCGGCTCAGGGTGTCGAGAGGTGTACACCGCTTTCTGCGAGGTGGTTTCCCACCTCACCAACTCGCGACTTATGCATCTTTCACTTCCACCCTGCGAGCATATAGCTCTAACGCCCCACTCTGGACGGCCAATTAAGGCAAGCCAGAGGTGAGAGTCCTGCGGCCCCCCTTGGGGTCCACTCGGACAGCCAGTGAAGGCAAGCCGGAGACGGAGGGCCTGACCGACTCTCAGAGGATCTCGGGTCCGTGGTGTCGCTACTCACCAACAGCTCGCCACAAGCTGCCCTGCGGAGACTGGCTGCACTGGTAAACCAGTGGGCGATGGGGTCGTCACATCCCTACGCACTTATTATTATTATTATTATTTGCCCGTTTTCAAGAAAAGAAGGCAGCGATAGTTAAGAAAAAAAAGTTATAAAATATATTATTTATTTTTAAAAATGGTGTTTAGCGCCCTGGTCTAGTGATTTAATTATCTGGTCATAATGTCTTTGCTGTAATTCACGGTTTTCTTATTGGCCAGCTCTTTTTTTGTGATGACTTGATTTCAGTAATGGGGCCTGCAGTTGGACATTAATTGTCTGACTTCACTTTTTAGATAAATGTGCAAGATAAACACAAGGATATACGATGTGTGATAATTAGTCTGATGCGTTTCCTGGAATACTTTTAGTCCCAGAAAAATGATAAAAATAAACCATTTGATACTATAACTGTGGTCATGGCGGATAAAAGAAACTTTAATACGATAAAAATGATACAAAGTATTTACTCAAACAAAATCTAAATAGACCGGTGAGACGCCACACTACTATTAATATAATTGGATAAACCTTGGTAAGTTTTGTCTTGAGTCGTTATACACTGCCGATATAACCTAATTTTGTCAATTGAATCTTTCGAAGAACATAACAACGTAAAACTATTATCAAATTCAACGTATTTTATACCACTATACTAAGTTAGTTTATGAAACAAAGACAATAACAATAAGTATGTTAACGCAAACTTCCAGTCTTATCAAGTTTCTCAATATATTCTAACTTTCGAAACGAAATACTGCTTTGTATCTTTAATTGGTACGGGCTTATAAATTCTAACAAATAATGTCTTCGAGATACTACACACTCACAGCGTTGTGTAAAGCAAATGAAAAGTTGGAATCTAAATTTTTAACAACTATTGATCTTCAAGTAGCCTCGATTAAGAAATTTAACTATCGGTCATCGACACTCTTGAACTACTGGATTTAGTACGCAAACACAAGTGAGACAGAAAATCAATAATATTGACCGTAGGAAGCTCTTATATCGTGGAGCCAGTAGCCGCTACTATTAACTTCGCGATACGTAGGTACAACCTGGTTTATCTATTCATACAGCTTAGATGCGTATTAAGACTTGCAACTAACCCACTTCAGACTGTTAATGTTGATTATTCAAAACATTGACAAATTAAGCATTTAATTTGAATAATATTGTGTCCATCGGTGAGCATGGCGAAATTTATAGTCCTAGTATTTCAACTGTGGATGAAATAACACATCCGTTAGGTAAAGTTAAGAGGTCACTGCATGCTAAGCCTGAGCTTATGTTACAACTAAAACCTTATCGGATTAAACAGTAAATCCCATTGCGGAAAAATTCAACAGACTTCCTACGATTTCGGTGTCATTAAAACCATAAACAAACCGTTTTATTTTCAACTGCAACTTAAACTCCGAAACTGTAGGCTTGTAAATTAGCAATAAAATTTTATGAGTGAATAGGTGGGATAGCCGCGGGCTCAAGCCGTGACCCGATATCTTTACAAATCGATCGGGGAGCGTACAACGCGTTGTTACGAGATTGTATATTAGAATTTATAATAAGCGCGAGGCGAGTGTGCTATCATCGCGTCGGGCTTACGTCCGCTCCTCACACACTTAGTGTTATGGTAATGGGTTGCCGTGACCAAAAGCGAATAGAGTCGGCCGGGGTCGCGTAGACCGGCGACCGACGACATCGTGCGCCGGCCATTTTTGCTTACTATCTCCCGCTGTTCGGCATCATGCTGCCCCGCGGCCGGCGACCCGCTACTCCCCACTTCCAACGCAACGAACACTCCTCATAAATAACAATGACAAATGATATTCCGCCACGATCGCACCAACCATTCCTGGAGCACCTAGACCGTTCATTACTTTTTATGGAGATGTGATACGATATATTTCAGTGCGCTTTTGGCGCGGTCTATTTGTAGCCTTTCACGATTTCGTGCCGAAAGACCCGCTATAGCAAAATCTCCTAATACCGAAATAAACTAAATAATATACGTATAGAAGAATAGACACGAATACGATACATTACCATACCGTAGAGCTCACATTAAAGTCGGAGTTTAAACGAACAGTCTTCGATGATTTAAGAGCTGGATTCTCGGTTTGCTGGGACCTCGGGATAATAATCCCTTAATTACGTTCCCGAGCTTTTCCAAATGATCGAATGGCAGTAATTGCTTTTCTGTCTGGCCAAAACGGGTTTAATTGGCACCAAGGATGGGAATGTGGCTTCATATTTCCAGTAAAGGACTATTCATTATTATATTGCGTTAAATTATGACAATAGCTGATATCACAACTAATTGGAACTGCTTCTATTCGAGACACATTAGTTTAAAGTATGGTGTATAACTTACTCACAATTTACCGTCGGAGTCCGAACTAGAATACAAAATAGCTTGCACACTTAAATCTTACTGCGGAAACAGAATTTCTCTTGCTGCATGAACTTTGCTAATAGGTATATTTTTCTTCTGTGTTTGCACTGAAACAGTTATTGGAATTTGTTCTATACGAACAAGTTCGAATAGCTTAACGTCATTTGTAAAAAAGAGTAAAATACATATTGTTTTTTATAACGCTTTCAAGTGATTTTGTCTGATTCTACTACTACCTCCTTTATTCTACTACAAATTTTTAAGACATTTTACCGAGAAATTAAATTATCTTTATTACGAACTGCGCAAGACTATAAAGAAGCATTATAATACTTAATTTCCAGGTTCATAGATAATCACAGTCCGGTTCTTGCTCGTTCGATCTTAGCACGCGTTGAAAGTTTTTGCTTCGCAAGGTCGTGTTCACGCATGTATTAATGTTGTCTCGCCATTGTTATTCACGTAGTAGTGTGGGATTACAATTTTATGCGCCATTATGATTTTAATCGTTACACTGTATCAAGGTGTCGTCGATATCTAGGGCCCGTTGGTTGGGCGAGCACGCGACAAGATTTAGAGTCGTACCGTCGGGCGCGTGTCAGACAAATATTTCACGTTGGTTTGCGGCGCCATGCGGAAACACGGAGAACTGACGTGAGACGCGCCCGTTGTAAATCAGAGAGCTTCTTTGAGTAGGAATGCACGGTGCGTTTTCTTCCACTGTAAAAGGGCTAGGAACCAAAATCTCATAGATTAATCCATGCTCATTGCCGTATTTAGAATCATAGCTAGTTGTGATCCTTACTCAACAATCCAGGTTTCGAATTTCATACAGAGCATTTTTGTGGTAAATGTATGGCTGTCTATTAAAGTTTGCGTCTGTTGTTTTCTCATTGTGATTTTTGAAACATTTCTAGTATTACTGCATACTCATTTGTGCAAATAGTCAAGTTGTAATTACTTAAGTTTAAGTCTAGACCCAGTTTATTTCACAGTTCATTTACCTGAAACAAAATAGTAGTCAACAACGACAAAACTGCGGACAATACCATCGTATTATCAGAAAATGTATTGCATTTTGACTTTAGATCAATTAAATTATTAATACGAGTCAGCGATATTACATCATTGCCTTCAGGTTCAACATTGACTTACCGTCAATCCGTCTTTTGAATCGCACCGAGAATATTCACGCGCAAAAAAAGGCTTGCACCAAAAGAAAGAAATACGTGCAGTCTATTCCCAGCTTTTCGCCTCTCATTCGACCTATCTCTTGAGTAGTGTCGCACAAGGTGCACGCAATAAGTCCTCCCTGAATAATTACTCTCGCAACTGATGGGCTCCGCGTCGCAACTGGAGGGCTTTCTCTTTGAATTATCGCGGCGAAAACTTGAATGAGACATTTCACTTTATAATGCTCTAATACTCGGAACGGTTTCGTGCCTGGAGAAATTGAACGGTTCGAAGACTTGCGACAGACGGCGACTTCTATTGCTTAGCAAAGCATAAACAGTTTTCACGTTTGTGCGGTAGATTAGCGCGTTGTTGTGAATAATTTGGTGACATCTTCATCATAAGATCATAATCAGGACGAGGAGAGCATTAAATAGGATTGTAAATAATAAATATAATTCTGAAAAAAGGAGTAAAGTCGTCACTCTAAAAAAATTATTGGCTCAGCATTTGCTTCATCGGTATACAGACTCACGCTCCTCCAGCGTATTTGTATCTTTGTACTCATGTACAATATGTACATATACATTGCTTCCACATCTGCATTTGAGCTGCTAAACTTGTCATTTACCCAACTGCATACAACCGATAAGCCATAACACAGTGTGTTCGTGCCCGTCTCGATATAGATACTGCTAATGCCCTAAGGCGCTGCGCAGACGTAAACACTTTGTGTCTTGTGTCGCATATAGCCACCAGTAAATAAAATCAGCCCTCCTAGCGCAGACGTAGAATGTGCTCTCTAACAACAAAATGTCTGCGCAGCACCGAACTGTTATAGGAAGAAAAAGTTTTCTATGGCATTAGATATAAACAAAAACAAATGTTTAAACAAAAAAAAGTGCGGAGTGGAATTTGAAATATTTGGTTGTAAAACATAAAACACAAGCAAAGCTTGGTAAAATTCAAGTAAGTTTTCCACAATGTATATTAACTCTAGTAACAAAATATAATTGACCCCATTACACACACACACAAACACACATAACGATTGACACATAAACTTTTATGTTTGGAGTAAAATCTTAAATTTTGATAACATTTAAAAGCTACTACGCTAACGATATCGCGATGCAACCTACTGGCAACGCCACCTATTGACATTTGCAAACATTACCGTTTCACCTATATAGCTTAGGTGCTATTTTGATCCAGTGAAAGATAGCAAATATAAATCCAAGTACCTTAAAAAGTTTTTAATAGTTAAGCTATATCAACTTTCATTTGGTTGACCGCATTTGGCTTCCGCAATAAAAAATATTCTTAATCAATATAATACCCAATCCTTAACCACTGCTGCTAATAGATTTCAGCGAAATAACACAACCACAGTTCAAACCAATCTGTATCTATCTAATACGTGTTACCTTTTAATATTCCATGATGACATTTCCCAAAAAGACGTATTAACTCTCGTATATTTTGGCTTTATTTACGCTGTTGTTGTCACCAGCCACATAGCCATTTAAGGCTGTGTAGTTCCGCAGATGCCGCGCGTATGGTTTTTAAAAGCCACCTGAGACATACAAATCAGTGTTTTCAATTCTAAAAAAAATATATGTATCAGTTAAGGATCTGATCTAGTTAAAATCGCATTCAATTACATGTTTTTATAAACTTCACTCGATAGAAAAAAATCCCAAAGTTACCCCTTTTTTTAACGATTTTCGTATTTTATGTCTAAGCTCCTGCCAATTAACATTTGAATTTTCACTCAATTATAGCCACTAAATATTTACAGATAAATTCGCAGAGTTTGACTTGATAAAATTAGTGTCTCGTTTACTATGTTTAAAAAACTACGAAATGTGCGAGCGCGGCGCCATATTTGGACGTCGCATAATACAGACCTACAAACTTATCTGTTCCGGTGGCCAAAATTGGAACTACGTGAAATACAATGCAAAAACGATATATTTTAATGACAGTTCTAAATAGACAGTAGCGACGCCGCCACCGGAACAGATAAGTTTGTCGGTCTATACCTCTTTTATGTACTCCCACCCCCCCTTAAGTAGATTTCACTTCACTACAAGCGGACTTGTTCGTTCAAACGAACAATATTGCTCATCTTATTTCTCTGCGTCTTCGAAAGCCCTGAAGAAAATCACTTCAACTTTACACTACGCTTGAATCCGACCACGCCTTAGTTACTTAACTTTTGCGATGATTGCATAAAATAGACGGTTGTACCTATGCCACTATCAAAAGGCTTAGTTTCAGGTTATTTCAATGTATTATCTTTATCATTATAATTATGTGTTGAAGTGACCTACATATATTTAGCATAAGCTTCTAACCAGAGCCTGATTATGATTATGTGATATTACAAACTAAAGTTCTGCTCTTGCAGTTAAACTGCTACGTGTTTGCTCAGAAAGTTATTAAAAAAACCTTAAAGATTAATAAATATGCCAATTACCCTAGGTATTTTGAATAACCTTGAACTCCAACTTCATAATGAACTTATCTATATCTGACGACTGAGCAATAAGACTACCGCACGCTGTACCGTTCCAATGGCTCATTGCAAATTATTCCCCACAGAGATTACAAACGAAGGAAGTTGCCTGCATGAAATAGAAATAAAATTAATCTCATAGCATCCTTAAACGAGTTATTACCTACAGAGCTATAAAAGAGCGGTTGCTTCCTGGTGCAACAGAAGCGGTGCGATTTCATAACACAATTTTCCCTTTCGCAAGTCGAGAGGTAGTAGCGGTGGTTTAGAAATGATCCGATTTGGATATGACCGAAACGGAACCGATGGAAGACCTTAAGTAGCATTAGGATCTATAAGTACATCAGTGTATTTATTAGGGAGTATATTCACTGCTTACATAACTTATTTTTTTTATTTTCTTTGATGATATGTAAGTAGTTTATTTTTCTTCGACAAGGACAGCATATAAACATCTTAGGGTTAATTCAGTTATTTGATAAATTCATTTACAGTTTGTAAGCTCCTTCTATAAATCTATCGGTAAATATAATTTTACCTTCCAAATTTTGACTTTAAGATATAACACGAATCATTATTTACATTCATCTGATCAAGAGAATCTTATCTCAAACAAGTATGCGTTCCTGAAGTAGGTAATTTTTTTTATGAAATAGCAGGCAGACGATACTGATGGTAAGTGACTACTGCCGCCTTTAGACATCTGCAACACCTGAGGAATCACAAATACGCTGCCGACCTTAAAAATTATTATGAATTCCATCCTTTATAAAATAAAGAAGATGCCTTTAGAAGGCATCTTTGGCACCGAAACCGAAGTCGTCCCAACACTAGCTGCGGTTGCGCACTGATCCAGCGCCTATCCTAAGATACGGACAATTTATAATTTAATGTACAGGGCTTGTTCTAGATGCGTCTGCGCTTAACTTTTGATTCCCGCTGAAGGAGTTATCGAAGTAGCGACGTATATAATACTTGACATTACCGAACTACAGCTTGAGTTTGCCAATAGTTCAAGCGTTGGGTTTGAAGCTGTTGATCCATTAGTATGGGTAGAACTATAATAATCAATAATCTTATAGTTCAATATTGATTGCTAAATAAAATATATACTCATATTTGTCATGTTTTCACTCATATATGTACAATTGTTATAGGAACTTGAAACAATTCTTTCTGTAACAACCAGAAACGAACAAAACTTATGAAATTTTGATAATGCATCAGTTAGGGTGCTAGTATGATATTGATTGTTGACATGATCTGTAATATTTTTCATAACATACAATGACGTCTCTAAATAAATTTTGCTATACTAGAAATTTATAGTTACCAAAGCAGAAAATCTTAATGGTGATAAACTTTCACCATCATCTATCATTTTGATGATGGATGCCTTTAATCTGCAGAAGACTATTATATAATTAAGTTACTAAAATACGTTTATAACTTACTTTTCTCCTCATTACTGATTGTAATTTTAATTATGAAAAGCATCATTCATAATTTCAAAAATATAAGTCAAATGTCGGAAATTAATCACTCTGCTATTAATTTGTCTGTTGAAAAGTCATTTAATTAATATTAATTTGAAACATTATTAATCCAAGTAATTAAGGTTCTGATGTAAATATAGTCACAGTACCTATTAATTAAATTCTTTGAGTCAGCGGAAAGTAATGAAAGAAATTAACGAATATGCAAATTGAAAGTTATGAAATGTTAAGCCATTTTCCTTAAAAATCTTTTATTATGTACTCTTCTCGCGCAAAATTTATAAATAAATATTTATATGTTTTAAGGGTCTTTTATAAATTATGGTTACACAGCTGTGCCACCCATAGACAAAAACTCAAAGGTTCGTAGATCAGATGAGCCTACAGTCTGGCAGCACATTGAGGGACGCTTCCTGATGAAGTGTCCCTCAATGGAATAGTTCGCAGTGGCCGCTCACCATCATTCATAGTGGTGGTGGTGGGCTGCGTGTCTGTCGGCCAACTCACGTAGTAAAAAAAAAAACTTTAAAAAATTAGTTAGGTGGTAGGTAAACCTTATTAATCTTACTTCAGCTGTAAGACAAATAAATCAATATGAATCATTAGGAGATACTTTATCTTAATACGTAGCTTAATGTCATACTATAGTGCAAGGTCTATATTGGTCTTCGAATCTTCTGGACTTATTAGGTCTTGCATTCATCTTTATGTAAGGGAGGTGATTAAACTGATGTAACAGTTTAATCACCTAAGCTCCCTCATGGGTCAGTAACAATAATCTTACCAACGAACAAATTAATATCAGGCGGAACCACTGTTCTCAAGAAATGGTCATAAGCACCCTATTCTTACAAAATTGTATTCTCAATTGCAACATAAACTCCAGTCTTATTCTCTTCAATTCACTTTGAAAACGGAAGACAGTGCTATTCAAACATACGACAAAGACATACCGAGCGCAAAGTGCTTAGTGCCAAATAGATGAGCAACTTAGTGCCTAACTTCGTCTTGCATTTCGTTCCAAAGATCTTTGCGAGCTCTTTCATGTGCAAAGATCCGAGCTTTGCTCGAGTCGAGCTAAATTAGCTTTGTTCTATTTGAACACGTTTGTTTATGGGCTTTGCGAGTAGTTGTCATGAGTGTTTCTTTGAAGAAAAACATGTGATTTTTATGTTTTTAGGGTTCCGTAGCCAAATGGCAAAAAACAGAACCCTTATGGATTCGTCATGTCTGTCTGTCTGTCTGTCCGTCCGTATGTCACAGCCACTTTTTACCGAAACTATAAGAGCTATACTGTTGAAAATTAGTAATTAGATGTATTCTGTGAACCGCATTAAGATTTTCATACAAAAATAGAAAAATAATAATAAATTTTGGGGGCTCTCCATACTTAGAACTGAAACTCAAAATAATTTTTTTCATCCAATCCTTACGTGTGGGGTATCTATGGATAGGTCTTTTAAAATGATAATAAGGTTTCTTAAATCATTTTTTTCTAAACTGAATAGTTTGCGCGAGAGACACTTCCAAAGTGGTAAAATGTTGGTCCCCCCCCTGTAACTTCTAAAATAAGAGAACGATAAATCTAAAAAAAATATATGATGTACATTATTATGCAAACTTCCATTGAAAATTGGTTTGAACGAGATCAAGTAATTAGTTTATAAATTTTTGGGGCTTCCCATACTTAGAACTGAAACTCAAAAAAATTTTTTTCTTCAAACCCTTACGTGTGGGGTATCTATAAATAGGTCTTTAAAAATGATAATAAGGTTTCTTACATCATTTTTTTCTAAACGGAATAGTTTGCGCGAGAGACACTTCCAAAGTGGTAAAATGTTGGTCACCCCCCTCTAACTTCTAAAATAAGAGAACGATAAAACTAAAAAATATATATGATGTACATTACCATGCAAACTTCCATTGAAAATTGGTTTGAACGAGATCAAGTAATTAGTTTTTTTTTAAAACGTCATAAATCGTAAACCGCAATTTTCCTCTCATTCAATCAACTCAAATATAAAAACGTCGATCAAACTTACAAAGAACTACAAGAACTTTTATATTATGATGATACTTGCTGCTACGGAACCCTTCATGGGCGAGTCCGACTCGCACTTGGCCGGTTTTTTATCTTTAAATCGTTTCGTCTGTGATGTAATGTAAAATGGCTGTCGAAATATAAATTGTATAACAAAGAAACTTGAAGGAACATACTTTGTTTTACCTTGCATACCTTTATAAAGAATCGTTCAGTTAAAGTTTCGCCAATCACAGGTCAGAATTTTCCATCACCCTAAAACACGGAAAAAATATAATATAAAAATAGGTCTTAAATAAAAACAAAAAAAAAATAGTTTATCCTTTGCATGCAACTTTTATTTATGAAAAAAAGACAGTATGTAGTAAAATTCCAAATTCAAATGACACGTAGTACACTAATAAAACAATTCTAAATACAAATAACTCGTATAATTCGTCAGTTTCATAAATTAGAATGATGCCACAGTTCTAAATTCTCGTGAAACAATTTTAAATTACAATAGCTTGCAGAATGCAGACTAATGTTCTAAATTCAAATAATTTAAATAAAAGTTCGAAATGTATGGTATGTGTGCATTTCGAACTTTAAGAAAGAATTAAATTATTAAGAAAGAAGAAAAAAAAAACACTAAATTGATCCTCGTTGTTCCAGGATGACGTTTGCCGTGGCGCTGGTCCTGGCGCTCGCGGCGGCGGCGGTGCGCGCCGGCGAGCCCGTGTTCGACCCGAGCACGCTCATGCGGCTCGTGCTCGTGCCGGCAGACGCGGCTGTCGGCTCCGTCATCTACCGCGTGCGCGCCTCCGACCCCGACTTCGACTACCCGCTGCACTTCGAGCTAATTGGTAATGTTAATTAACTTCTCCTTGCCTAACTTCCACCGTACAAGCCAACTAGAATATACTCCATCTTGTATCGAAAAATAAGGCAATTTATTTATATATAACTTATTAAATAGTCTATTAATTATATTTTACAAGCTGAGTACCATCAATATTTATCGGAACCAGAACCTTTTCTCTGTAAGGCATGAAATTGTTACCTAATATCTTCTGACAAGGGTCCTTAATGAAATAAATCGTGTTTGCCGTTTGCCATCAGGTGGGCAGACAAAATATAAACCAAACGTGTCTCTTCATCGTGAAAATGTTTTATTGTGTAGTTCTCTTTCTCCTCAAAAAGATGTTTTTTGTGATTACATATTTTATTTAAAAAAATTGTAGTAATTTTACTGCTTAACGTTACGTCCCCCCCTCGCCACACAATTTCTACCCACTATTTAGTAATCTGTGCCACTGGTAGAATCTTTTCTTGCAAATTGCAAGTGACCTCAACCGTGTTAAGCACACATGACATTGATTACGAGTATTCAAAAATTTCCTTCAACCTCTTTATTTCCCCTCAGGTCAAATGGGTCGCCTGGACATCGGCATAGTGACGCTCCCGTGCACCCGCTACAACTCCGTGTGCCAAGCCAACGTGATCCTCCTGCGAAGACTGCAGCCGGGCCGCTACGTCGACTTCAGACTGTCCGTCCGCAACACGAGGGGAAGCAACGCTCACATCGCCTGCTCCATCACCGGGACTAACGCTACCACGCCGAGGGACACCATATTTCCGCACCAGCCCAGTATCATTTTAGTACCTGAAGTAAGTAAAATTAAAAATCTTGGATAGAGTGTTGCTTTGTGATTCTGCTACGGAGGTTGCAGCTGGGCCGCTACGTACTTTAGACTGTCCGTCCGCAACACGAGGGGAAGCAACGCTCACATCGCCTGCTCCATCACCGGGACTAATGCAACCACGCCGAGGGACACGATATTTCCGCACCAGTATTATTTTGGTTCCGGAGGTAAGTTGAATTAGGTATAAGGTTTTGCCCGTATCTGTGTTTCCTAGTGCACAATGTTGGGGTCTTTAAAATGTGAGTCAATGCAGATTCTGTGTGACCAGTTTCACCACATCAGATAATTTCCTGATATTTTTTCTGTCAGACATTCATAATCAACAAAAAAAATATTGAAACTTATCTAACAGTGAAACTGGCCCATTCTTTAAGTATAGTTCGTCTTGAGCCCCGACATCATATTTATTAGCGGCCAATCCCTGACTTTCAATATTAAAAAATCTTTAAGTACTTCTATTAACACTGGCTTAGACCCAACAGGGTTTTTGTGCAAGCTTACTCCATCAACTATAATATGTATACGAGTAATCGTCATCCATCAGATGTCATTTTGAACATCAAAGCCTTGCAATTGTTAATAATAGCTCCTTTAATAGATATAAAGGGGCTAACAATACATAAAGTAACGACTAAAAAGTAGAACGGTCAAATGAATATTAAAAAGTTGATGAATGTATTACACTTGATGAGCATTCGCTGCGCAATGAACCACGAAAAAAACTCATTAGGGACAATTATTATCATTTCTCATACATTACGAAGGCAATTTTGCCTTTTTTGCAATGCAAAATATTAATAGAACTTCTTTTTTAAGTATATCAGCACTTTATTAAGTATTATTATTAAGTAGACGTTTTACAATTTTTTCCCATATTACTAATCCTTTTCACACGGCTTTGCCCGCGGGGAAACTGTGACTTTATCCTTTAGGAATTCAATAATTTATTGGATATAAATGTTATACATATAATGTAAGAAGGAAAAATATCTTGATTCATTATTTTTTGTAAAAAGACAGAACATATTCTAAAAAAAATTTACTACAAGTGATCGTAAAAAGCATGTACTTACACATCAACAAATGAGTCTCGCCATCCGTGATACGGAGTGATTGATGATAATGGCGGCCGCCGCGGATATGAAATATTGGAATTAACTCGCACTCTATTAAATGTCGCACATACGAACGTGCGAAATTGGGTCGCGATGAGATGAGAACAACTCTGATGCTGAGGGTTTATTTGTTATTTTAACAATATAGAACAGTTGGTTATAAATAAACTGGGAATGATTTTGGAGCCCGAGCCCTCAGGGTTAATCGAATCTAAAAGTAAAGTATCCTCGAAGTATTAGCCTCTTAATGTCTCACTGCAGAGCGAAGGCCTCCAACATTGAAATGAATTCATTGTTACAGTATGGATGGGTATCGGCTATATCACCAAGCTTGACAAATGCAGATTAGTGATGGTTTGGAAACTATGCAATCATTAATGGCAGTTACAGTCTTTTTCGCTATCCGGAGACTCTAAGTTAGCCGTGTGTAGATTCTGGCTTGACCTATTAGGTCATGTCAGACTGCTATCCTACAGTGTAATGATAGTTAGGGTATAGGTTACCTCCTCTACCCTCCATACACTTATCGATGCTTGCACACTCTTTGTGCATTCTAAAATATCTTGCGTAGTTGGCTGATCGTAAAGATTGACCGCCGTAGCAGAAATTCTTCGAAGAGAACATCATTATTAGCTACTTCAAATAAAAGCAATTGACCCGACACTAAACATCCCTGTAACACAGCTCGTAAATTAAAGCTACAAAATGGAATATTGAAATAAGCTCACATTTTATATGTCACATACGAACGTGCGAATATAGGGCGTCGTGACACGCGAACACATCGCTTTATGGTTATTTTGTCCCACAGATACGGGCGATGAAGCCGCACATATCACATTTATCACACTGATAATTTACTAGCTTGTATGCAATGCTTTGCAATGTCATGTAAAATAATAAATAAAAAAGAGTGTAGTTTTATCAGTAACATTTGCAGGACCTACGCCAAATAAACTAAAGTTTTATCACAGTCTCTTTCGTCCAATAGTAAAGGAAAAAATAAAAGTCATTATATTGAGAATCGTATTTTTACTAAAATGTCTGTGTACAAATAGTTATTTATGTGACTGCTGCATAATGAGGGTCATTAAAATACGAATGTGGTTTTATGAAACGAACGAAGTGAGTTTCATAAAAGAATCACATGAGTATTTTAATGACTAATTATGTACAGTCACATACATAACTTTATCTTCATTCATACGATAATATGTCTATTTTAGGCTGCGTCCCCAGTAGGCAAACTGTAAGCCAGCCATTTTGAAGGGAGTCGGCCGCTCTACAGTGAGCGCAAAACTAGCAAACTGCGGACACTCCATTTGTAATATAAGGAAAGGCGTACTAAATCGAAAAGCGGCAAACTGTCAAACTTTAGTTTGCCGCTCACAGTTTGCCTACTGGGGACGTAGCCTAGTCAGGATTGATGAGCAAACGCCCTAGTTACCAACATAATCTGTATGTAAAAGTTAGTTTAGTACTGTCATAATTAATGACTGACGTTTGTAGTTTTTAAAATCCATAAACAATCTAGACTCGAGTTGATTTCGATTCTCAAATCGATTGTTATAATTTCAGCATCGAATTAAATGTATAGGAATGGAACATAAAATTACTAATCGACTAATTCGATAATCGAAAAAACCTATTAATTTTTACTTTTAAAGAAGACGTTCGAAATTTGAACGTAATTTCGTATCAGTTACCGACACTAAAATGTAAACATTTCAATGCAGCCACAGATACTTATATCTAAATGTAGGGCGTTTGCTCATCGCTCCTGAATATAAAATAGACATATTATGGTATGGATGTAGATAAATACAAATAGAGTCATGACCATTTTTATCTTCATGAAACACTTATTAAAATTATATTGGTTCTAAAAAAGATAAACATAAAGCAATTAGTTTACATAAACATATATAAGAATAGCAATAGAAAGCTAAAAATAGAAAAGACAATCAGAAAGTTTAACTTTATGATCTCTCCTAGACGCTAACATTTATTATCTCACAATTGAGATAAGGCCTATGTCCCAGCAGTGAGTACGTATATAGGCTGATGTTGATGCTCCTTTAAAAGATGTTGAGGGCCTACTTTTTTTATGTCAGAGGTGACAAACGAGCAAAAGCAATCGGTGATGCTTTGACGGCCTATAATATGGAGGGTGTGGGCCTCTGGCACTCTCACAAACCAGAACAAACACAATAGTAGTCACTATTATTTCACGCTGGTGTTATGTGTGAGGGTGGTACTTCCCCGGACGAGCCGGCCCATTCGTACTAAAAAACACATATGTAATATTATGTATGTAAAACAGCATGGCTCTACCACTACAAACTACTCGGAAATACTTATGTCATCAAAGAATTGTCTTTTCAAATCTCGCTCGACGCTCTGTTAATCAAACGTACCTTACCTAGTAAGTAAAATAGACGCCTAAAGACACTACGATACAAGCACATAAGGTATTTCTTGTGTTTAATGTGTTTAATCTACATTCATTAGACGTAGCACATAAACCTATTCAGTGGCAAAGATCTCGCGTCAAAGAACCCTTTATGATTTGATTTCGAGTCTTTGATGCGGTGTTTCCAATGTGTTCTTCAATAGGGAACATGCACTATTTTTATTTTTGTCTTCATTTTAAAGAATTCCATGTAGAATAAACCACAGTTAAATTAAAAAATTAATACATTGTAATTTATCGGAAAAAATGCGGTTTTAAATTGACCGTTTTAATTTTCGCGCGAAAACGGACCTATGGTTCCGATGACATGAATGACGTCACTCAAGTTTTGTCACTGCCTCACTAGTCGAGTGGTCGTACTTCACTGTACTTGTTCGTCGCTGGCTTTCATACTTTTGCATATTTTTTCGAGTTTTGAAATATTTTTTTGTAAAAAATTTAAAATGGACTATCTATCAACATCAGGTGATCATAACAATACCACTAATATTCCGAAAAAACCGTGTTTTATGCCAATGTGGACACGAGTCAACACGGTCAACACACATCTATTTCAACAAAGTTTCCAAATTAATTGTTTTTGACAGGACCTTCTGACCCAAAACTGAGAAAAAAGTGGTTTCAAGCTGCGAAAATACAAAGTTTAACAACTATGATTGATACATACCGTAGTAATTTAGTCCCTTTCATTTCTACCCTTGAAAACTCTGCACTTTCGACAAATAAAGTTAGAACCATGTCAACACTAACTCTTGGTAAATTCCTGGAGTCTGCTTTGATGAACCCAACTTCCATATTTATTACAAAAACGCAATTAATATTCCGATAAAATAATATTTACTTTTTCAACCATATAGACCGACAAACTTATGTGTTCCGGTGGCCAAAATTGGAACTACGTGAAATGCAATGCAAAAGCGATATTATTTATTGACAGTTCTATACTGACAATAGCGACGCCGCCATCAGAACAAATAAGTTTGTCGGTCTAACGTCAAATAAGTTGATTGCTGTTTTAAAATACGTTTCGTTTCAGTTATTTTTAATTCGTAATTACAGTTAAAAAACAACATTATGTAAAATAAAAATGTTGCAGTGACCTTTCTTTTATATTATTTTAACATTTTAGTCATAAAATTTTCATAATTATTATATATGCATCTTCCCTATTCGGAGGCTTGTCATGTTAGCTTTCTATTCATTTGAATTTGTTTTAGTTTTTGTTTGATAGCACGTGGTATTTATTACATGGTCAATTTCTTGGCGGGTCCAAGCATTTAGAGCCAGTTTCCCCACTGTCTGATAAATTCCATTAAAAAATTTTCAACTCTTCTAATTGCTGAGAAATAAAATATATTCTCAGTAATAAAAACAGTATGAGACAGTATCTAAAATATCTGGTGGATAAATAATAGAAACATGATAACATTTTGTTATGATATTTTTCTACAGACACTATTTTGATCTCTGAAAACGGATCTTGTTTATCTTTGTTCATATTTCTCAGACTCGTTTGACTTCTTATGACTAAAACAAAAAATAATTATTGGAAATAAATAATTGTAACAGAAACTAACAATTTTAGACTAATTAACTAATTCTCTGTTATTTTACAGGACGCAAAGCGAGGGACAGAGCTGGAAATTGTCATTGCAAGAAAGAACCCGCTATCACCGAAGTCCCTGGAATTAGAACTATGGGTAAGTACTAAGCAAATATTATAATAAACTATACTTATGATGTGATCAACATGTAAAATTTCAATGATATTAAAATGCTTGTATTTTCGAAATGTAAACATCAGAAAACAATAAACAGTTAGTTGATAAAATTTATTAGCATTTCCAACTCCCAAAGCTCTGTAATTATACGTTTTGCATTTAAAAGACGCGTTATAAACCGCCATTAGAAGGTTTAATGTCATTTTCAGACAGCGAGTTCGCCACGCATTTTGATATAACCACATAATGGGGTTTCGCTTACATTCTAATAGAGCTCATTTTCACCGTATCCCAACGCCCCCAACGAAATTCGTTATAGGATTTATGTGGTCGGCTCAGCACACGAATGCGTAGAAAATTATAGCTCAGTGATAATTTGTGGAAATATTTTTGATGTTAATATTGCATTTCTTGAAAGGTTAACGTTTTGTATTGTAGTGTTATTCTGACTTGAAAATTAGTGGGTCTCGAAGTCTTGAGTGCTTGTTCCGAATATCTCGGTTGTCTGACAGAGAAACTGCTCGCATGGGGGGGGGGGTCTCAGCTTCGTTGAGCAACTTTTAAAGGTTAACCACCAAAGTTGAAGCTCAGGTACTTCCTCAAATGACAAAATTATCATATCATAATTAAAGCAAATATTTCGTTAATATTGGATTATAAGATCCAAGGTAAACCTGTAAAATGCCAATTGTGGTAATAAATTTAAATTGCGTGGAAAACAATTGCCTCAATTGAATGTTAATAGGCCTTTCGAAAGAATTATGCAAAGTGGCTATCGAAGAATTGTACGCCGAATTGAGATTTAATTAAGCCAAAATTAACAATTTTAGAAGTCCGTTCATTAAGATTCTGAATCGTTTCGGATACCCCAATCTTGCATAATGGAGCGTCCAAATACACGATTATGGGAGAATGAAGCCTTGATTTTGAAGTTTTGTTCAAATTGCTCTAATTTACATGAAATCTTGGTTCGCATTCTTTATAAATTCTTGTATCTTAAAATAGAATCAACGAAATTGTCGACTCTATCGGTACGACCTTGTTGAATATGTGGAGTAAAATTTAACAGTATGTTGTTTAACTTTACTAATCGTCTTTTATTTATATCAGGAAAAGCTTCCACTGAAAATCTTTCTTTTTGTTCCTTAATAGTAAAATATCTGAAAATTATTTGGGAGCGACTTTTGAAAGTGTTTCTGCAATTTTTTTTATCCTAAGCGGATTCTTCCCATTCATACAATAATCATAATATGTAATGGCTATAATCGGTCTCACCTTCATTTTCCTAGCTTCCTAGTCTATAATACTTATACCTACATTCAACCACATTCAGTTCCCTTTATCTCACTCAAATTAGGCTTTTCCATGAATGTTGCTCATTGTTCTTCCTTCACCACTTTTGCCCTAAAATGCCTCAACCTGGATGCCTCTACGATTCTCTCCGACACAATAGGACGGGTCGGGTCCACGTTGGTCCCATTTGCGACTCCCTATCCAATGATGTTGCACAATTACTAGACATTAAGAAGGCTTGAGGCGTGTTAAATTTCTCACACTCCGTGGAGAATGGCCTGGCCCCCGTAACTTGAGGTTGTTTTGTCGGCCACTTAAATGCTATAATAAAGGAGAACGTGTAAGGACACGTACTGTAATTTTAAAACGGCCATTACTCGTCTTGTTTCTCTTAAATACGTGTAGCAATTATATGGTTATTTAATATACTTTTTTGTTCGCAGGGATCGCCGCTTTTCGGGATACGGCATCGGAAGGTGTCGAATGAAAACACGGAAGGCACGATTTTCTTGATCGGTCCCTTGGATTTTGAGGCGCAGTCGATGTACCATCTGACGCTTCTTGCTGTGGTACGTGCCTTTACTTGATTCAGAAGTTTGCAAGTTTTCTTAGTTTGTTTTGTTTTTTACAACTTTACGTATAATAAAATTGCAAGAAGAATTAAGAAGCAATAAGTACGCTTGATGAAAACACTGATTTGCTGCCAAAGGATTTTCTTGACTGAAATATTAAGTGGTTGGTTAAGCTTTATCAAAATGTAGAATATAATATGAACGAACCGTTGAAAATGGACGCGTATTATTAAAAGCTATAAATTAAGAATTTTGCTGCCAAGATGCTTAACTACGAAATGAATTTGAAAATAACACGATGGTTAATGAGGGTACTAGTAGAATTAATTTATAATAAACTTGCAACTAAATTAAACATTTATCTGTAACCACGCTTAATTATTATGCTAAGATTACATTGCACAAATTTGCAAGTGCTACTCTAATTGCTTAGTAAAATGTAAGGCCATTGCATTCTGTGACATTATAATCTAAAGAATTCGGCCTTCAATGTACTTAAAGCAACCGGTATGTTTATTTTTTGTTCATTAGTAGATAATGATCTAATTATAGTATATACATACAGACAGACGCTTATAAGTGTTCTTAGGACATTGAAAAATGAGAATTATTTTCTGACAATTGATTCATACCTACATTGTATAATAGTGGTAGCACGGTATACTCTTAGGAGAATCTATTATTATCATGGTACGTTTAAGCAATGGAAATGGGCCTAATTTACATTCCTGGATCCACAATTGCACTTGTGAAATAAGGCATCACCTTCGGGAACTATTGTACCTAGGTGATACATCAGTACATTTGTGGTCCTTCTTGGTAAAGGTCCCAAAATAATAAATTTGGTGCTTACCGTCTGGTGTCACGTACTTAACTGTTAAATAAATAGATCAAGGTGTACCTATATATGTGAATAGATAGAAGGAGAATAAAGTGTCCATTGACCACAAATAAAACAAAAAAAAATTGTGGACAGAGTATGCCACATAGGTTGTGCAGCAAAAGCAGCACAAGTTGTGCTGTATTGAACCAAAAGCCGCTGTAGCGCTGGCATTCAGGTGGTACCTAGATTGGCGTAAAAAAATATACTTATCTGAACTTTACTCATATTTCGAACATCTTTCCAGAACCCTTACGTGGAGCTAGGCAAGGACACTCGCAACATCGCTGCATTAGAAGTGGTCGTGGTGGTCCAAGACGTCCAGGACATGCCTCCAGTGTTTACCTCAGCTCCGCCCATCACCCAGCTGCCGCGGCAGGTGGCTCCGGGAGACACCGTCGTGAGAGTTCGGGCTGAAGATGGAGATAAAGGCGCACCCAGGGCTATAAGATACGGTCTCGTGTCTGAAGGGAATCCGTTCACGCCGTTCTTCAACATCAATGAAACAACTGGTAAGACATTTTGTATCTATGTAGTCTTTATGCGAGAAATGTATTGCGCAGGCGTCTCTGTAGGATTTTTTATCAGGGAAATGCCTTGCGGCACCGTGACCAATTGTGGTTTTTCATTTTGTACCTTACTAATATTTTAAATGCGAAAGGTTGTACCTAAGGATGAATGGTCCATCCATTGTACTCTTTCAAGCTTTTATGATAATAAAAATATTTAGATGACGATAAATAATAAAAATAACATAATAGTAATACAGTATAATATATCATTGTGATGGGCAACCAATGAGAATTACCACATATTATTGATTTATTAATCAACTCCCATGATCCCTCTACATCTTAGATACGAACTTTTGTTATGCTGCAACCCGGTCTTTTAAGGAAATTATGTTGTTAGGAGACATGATTATATTTTTATTAATTTGCGAATTATATTATTCTGATACTTACACGTTCTGTGTACACGACACTTCTCTGGTTCTAAATCATTATATCTACATGGCGCTTAAACCAATTCGTTTCACAATCTATGAGCATTCAAAATGGCTGTGACAAATTCGATTTCAACACGCATTAGCGTTGTAATGATACTGGAATTAAATACCCATTTTGCAACACGTCAAAGTACGACCCTTTCGAGTAAAGCGTCCGGCGCATTAAACTGAAATGAGGGCCAACATTCGCCGGGAAATTATAAACACGGTTTGCCCAGTCCGGGGTAATTTGTGAAGATTGTACGTTCACGTGTCGGGAAGGTCGGCGGCTTTTTAACGAGCTCGGCTTTCTTCACTTTATGGGTGAGGGTATTTTTTAACACTTCTAATGCCCACCCAAATTGGTCGGTCTTGCGCCACCCAAAAGAAGGAGGCCTTTGTCGAGCGGTCGATGTCTTTGGCTGATGATGAATACCTACCAAAAATGGATAAGCAATAATTACAGAATTTTTGAATATGAAAGAAAGATGTTATGGTATCATGGGAGTTGATCGTGTGTTATTCTTAGGGCAAAGCAAATATAAAGTAGAGTTGGTGTTGAATTGGTGTAATGTTGGTTTATGCAACATTAAACAGTATTTTTCGTGCTTTATCTGTAAAATATATAGATCTACATAGATGACAGAGGTATAAAAACATTCTTTGCTAAAAAAAAAATATAATTAATGCGCAGTAAGTAAGTAAGTAATGATTATGCGAAAAGCAAAAAAATATTTCCTGAAATGAAAAAATGATGACATCTTTTCAATTATGGAAGCATTTTTCTTTACAGTGTGACATTAACAAGATACTCGTTATCTCTTGTAACATAAAAATGTCCAAAGCTTTATGAGGATAAAGTTGTCACACACTGTATAAGTGGATATACAACAATGTTTTCCTACTCATACATTTGCGAACTCAACAATGTTCGCAACTTCTCGCTAAAGAGATTCTTTGCAGAGTTATTTGGTAGTTGGAAGCATACTTGCGATGTTAACAGAAACAAAGTTACTTCAGCATACTCATAGTGAAGTCTTGACCCGCTTAATATATAGTAAATTATTAATTAAGGTTACAAAAATAGTGGAAATTTAATTTAACGTACCAGAAGAAAAGATACTGTTTTTTTGTTAAACATTACAATTTGTAATAATTAGAATCAACCCGTTTGATCTAGACTAAAACACTATTCAGACCGCAAATGCTTTAAGTGTCCTTTCTTGGTTCAATTTCCGGGGCGGAAAGATTTTTATGATTATGATCACTAACCGGAATTTAACAACTATGGTGATCATCCTCTACTTGTTACGATGACTTGAATTCAATGTTGGTCTGATAATATACAAATAATCATAGCACTTACAATTATACGGAAGCAAATAACAAAAGCAACATTTCTAACGTAAAAATAATATGCTACAAAGTGAGTGAATTCTTTCGCACTGAAATAATTGGTGTAGGTGCTTGAACTCCAGCGTTATTCTACGCTACCTAACTCTTATGTTATTCATTTCCAATTACTTTCCTGAGCAATCAACTGTAAAGTAATTGGTGGCGTTGTTTTAGCTATACTTCTACTTGGTGGAACTACGGTGCTAGTAATCAGGTTTCTATTTAACAAATAAACGTTTCTTGTACAATTCAGGCTAAAGCGGTTAACCTCACTGAATTATTTTTATAGCACAAAAGTGCCCAAGCATGAAATATACACTAACTACTTTTACTTGTTATTATTATTACCAATGTCAATGGCTATCCGATATGACAAGAAAGAAATCAGACGCGAGACAAAAAGATTTTTAAGGCACAGGATGATTAAAACAGCTAGTTTCTAAACCCTGGCTAAAAAAGAAGAAAACCCAAATAATATAGTAGCCCTTATTTCACCCTAATTAAAGCCAAAATCTTGTGGCACAATCCTCCTATTAAAATGCAATCTAATCTGCATGATCGCAGCAGTCCCATCAAGTTTAGCCACAGATAATATAAGTATAGCAGACAATACCTTTTCAGTCGCACTTTTTGTAACAAACAAATTGATATTGTTTGTGACGACGTAACAAGAGATATTCAAAGTAGTCTGATCTTACGAGGACACTTTTGTATGCAAATCAGTTGAAATATTATCACTCCATGACACATTACTGTTTCCTGTTGTCTCGATGAAAGTGAAATAAGAATGACATTAGTTTCAAGTGTTGAACGTGTCTATGAATATGGAGCCATTTTTTCAAAAGAATATTTTACTTATCACATTCATCGAATCTATAACGTAACAAAATCAAACAATAGAATCCAAAAGGCATGTTTACTTGATGCTTTTTACTACTTATCTGAGTATAGCTTATTACCGATTAAGAGTAATTTTTTTAACATTATACATTGGGTATATTATATTCACATATGTTTGTTAGTATTATTTTATAAAAAAATAACAAATATTACTCATTGAAGACCAAACAACATGTCAACTATTGCATCATATCTGTAGAAAGCTTTAAAATATTTATCACCTACCTACATTAATCATGAAAGCAAGCACGTCCCATTGAGGATTCAGGCGACTGGGACCATATGAAACTGGGACCGCGGTCCCAGTTACCTGTTAACATTTTTGAATCGGTCGACTGGGACCATAACTTTGTTTTATTTATGACACCTTTTGTGCTAACTGTACTAAATCTTGTATTTCAACAATGGATTTGTGATTAAAATTACGGGTGGTCCCACTCGCCTGACGAAATAAATAAATAAAAACTAATCAGGCAACTGGGACCGCGGTCCCAGCTATGTAGTGGTCCCAGTCGCCTGAATCCTCGTCCCATTGTACTACAATGTTATTCAATATTAACCCATTACAATAGACGCACACAGCATAATTTACGTGGGTGTGAGATATCGTAAACTTAAGCGATCCGAATCACAAATTCTATTGAACACCTAAAATTGGAACGAGAAACTCATACGCCCCAGCAATATATCGGAGCGTTCCCGATCGGAACTCTGGTACCTATTCAGTACGAGTTTCAATTCAGGAGTTCGTATGCTGATTAATGCGATAAATTCCCAAGTATGCTCCGTACCGAGGCAAGTTTTAACGGTTCTTTCGGCCGACAGCATAGTTAGCGAGCTGATAATGTCGGAACCCGGGCATTATTGTCAGCTACTACCGAGGTATTCAAAGGAAGTTCCCTTTATGAAATAAGGCTCGGCTTTATAAACAATAGACGTAGAGGCGACGGGACCGGTATGGTCTAATGAGCCATTATTAGTGTTGTGATTCGAGACTTAATATAACTTAAGCGACTCGTGGAGACAGGATTAACTATCGAGGACTAGACTTAAGCTGACTTTATTGGTTTTGTGTTATAAATGTGTTTAAAAATTCACGTTATAGACACATTTTTAGTTGTGTTTGTGTCTTACTGTCCATAAAGAGAAAAACGTCATAGTTTATTAGTTTGATCGTGAAAGGCATTGCGAATTATTACTTTCTCATTTTACGAGTTTTCCTTTTCACATTCGACTTCATACGCAATTAAAATTCTACTTATTTATTCAGACAGTAACATATTGCATCTATAATTTTGTTATAACGTAGCTATAAACAACGACAGTTCCAGCGTGTCCCATAAAGATTCTAAACTTATAAGTACAGCAATGCGAGTCATACAAAGTTGGGAGTCTAGGACCCGATTCCGAAACAGCATTAGCTATTAAGTATGCAGTTAGCAGACAACCTAAACCTACCATTTGTAGCAAGCATTGTTTCCACAAATCGGGAAACGTCGAGTTTAAATGGCGCTGATGTTAATTGTTTCGTAAATGACGAAAGTTGTAAAGTTTGGATTTAGCATCTGATAGCAATAAACCGGGTCACGCAAGGGGCCACACTGGGGCCTCGGCTCAAGAACTTCAAGATAAGGAAGTAGGATATCCTACGGAAGCCGGACGGACGGCGGGCGATCGTATCGAGGAAGAAAAAAGCATAAACTGTTACATAGTACCGCTGACCTATTGTGGAGGAAGAAAACAATTTTTACCGGCGTCCGACGTTGCATACACGTGATAAAGAACCTAAATAGAACGATGAATTTATGCGAGTAGTCTGGTATGCACGTTTCTTTACTACCCATGATAGTTTATGTACGTAGGTGTATAGGTAGAATATGAAGAAGTATAGTAGCATGCTATGTGGACTTTAAAAGCTCTTACTATATAGAGATATAAAGAGTTTTATCTCTTTCTCCGTTTTCTGACGACAAACATTTATTTAACTTAGACTTCACCATTTTATGAGCTAGCCCGAAAAATAAGTTTCACTAAAT
Organism: Mecyna flavalis; assembly: GCA_949319885.1. Lineage (NCBI taxonomy): Eukaryota > Metazoa > Arthropoda > Insecta > Lepidoptera > Crambidae > Mecyna > Mecyna flavalis. Next base: position 13,078,060 of record OX439434.1, on the reverse strand, counting down.
GCAGAGCAATAACAAGCAGATAAGGTTTAATTAATCCACAATTCCACTGCCTTAATTATAAAGAGAGGGTAGATTATTTTCACTTAAACGGTTGACTGTCACACACACATAACTGTGCATAATGCCAAAAGGCAAGTACTATGGATGAACATTGAACATATTAAGCAATGTTCGCTAATGGGATCGTGTCCAATTAACCCTCAATAGGAAAAAACGTTACCTAATAAACGTTAGGAAAGAGTGGGTAGCATTCAAAGGGTTATCTAGTTACGTAACCATGATCCTTAGCGAGCCTACTTTCGTCACGAATGTCAACGTTATTTCACTCTCAATGCGAACTAATTACCATACAAAGTGCTCTCTTTGCTGTCACCCCAGTCCGCGTGACAAGGCGCAAATTAGTTGCTCATTAATATTTCATAATGAACGTCGTGTTTGCATTAATTACTGCTTGTCAGAGCTTCATTAGACGGTGTGCATTCGTTCAGGCGAAGATATAAAGGGGGGTTCTGGTCCAAAGGGGGGTAAAGCGTCAGAATATGCTCAAAGCTTATTCTGACGATCAATTAATTGCCAGTGGTGTACCTACTGAAGTAACCTTACTGTATTAAATTTTCTTTTTTTTTTACATAAGACTAAAACTCTGCTTTTTGCCAATTGATTCGATAAATTTTCTACTTATTTGGTATTTAAGCAATTTCAGCACGGTCATTATGAGGATGGGTAACCAAATTAAAAAAAAAGATTAAAAAGGATATGGAACGGTTGTTGCCCTTATTTGGAAAAATAAGCAGAATCTACATGACACTAAAAAAATATAATAATAATTAGGCAATATATTTATTTTAAAATGAGATTAGGTTATTAGAATAGGTATAGAATCCATACAAAAAAAATATGGAAAGGTATATCTTCTATTTATATAAAAGAAAGTCGTGTTTGTTCCAACACTTATAACTCGAGAACGGCTGGACCGATTGCCATGGTTTTTGATTTGTTGGATTTGTTTCCGTTCCGAATAGCAGAATACATCTTAAAAAAGAAAGGATTTTGATCAATTCCCACGGGAACGGGAACCACGCGGGTGAAACCGCGGGCGGCCGCTAGTTTTAATTAAAATTAAACAATCAACAGCAATAAAACATTTTGAATGTTTTCCTAGTATTAGTGGCATCTGGCGTAATCTGTTAGTACTTAGAAGTTTTTAATAAAAGCACTCTGCTGGGCCTCTAGCTGCTGTGCTGTGCCCACAACAAGCACTACAATGCTGCAAATATTTAGTTTTATGGCGGATTCACAGATGGCGGTGTTAACACTTTTTCTGTATTTTCAAAATAATGAAGTGCTGCTTTTAAGGTTGTTTTAAAAACTTGGATTATTTTATTTTTCATTGCATATTCAGTTACAGTTTTACAATAGTCCTAAAAAAACTTAAGCAAAGGTATAGGGTTAGAGCCTAGAGGGTAGCGAGTGTCAACTACCTAGGTACTTAGCAATCATTCTGCTCACGTATTCAATTAGTTAAATATTGAAATTAAACAAAAACATAATTATCTACCTACAGATGATCGTTTAATGTTTGATAATTCGGCTAGTACTTAAACAAAAAAAAATATTGTTGTTCAATTTCCCCACACGGTCGGTATAAATTAGAGAGAAAACAAAATAAAAAATTTATGTAACTTAAGAATTAACTGCTTTATTATTCCATTGTATATTTTTTTTTAATTTTGTTTCTTTTTGTTTAGATCCAAGCCTTATTACCTTATTCACACCTCTCTCTTTCCAGGTGAAGTAACCCTAGAGCGACCGATCGAGGACATAGCAGCGATCTCCCACGCAGGCGCGCCGATCCTGCTCACGGTGGTAGCGGAAGAAGTTAGGTTGTCCAGAGAGGAACCAGAAGCCATGTCCTCGACCGTCCAGCTGGCCTTCATCCTGCCGGAGAGGGAGAACTCGCCGCCGTACTTTGAGAATCAGTTGTGAGTATTTTGTGACTTTTCAAACAGTTTACCTAATTCATTTCAGTAGCGTTGCTTAGCTTTGCGCTACCCAAACAAACAAACATGATTCGACATAGGTACTCATACTTTTAGCCCTATCCCTAAATTAAGCAAGAGGTTCAGATAAATATAATTTATTTATTGTTTTCCTTACATAGCGTAAGATTCGAAGCACTCTTTTCCACAATTACCAAAAAAGATTAATTATCTTTCAGCTAAGATACTTTGGACTAATATTTCCGTATACAGCCAGAATTATTATGACCGTTTTCAAATTGCTGCTATGCACCTCTTAGAACTCATTTTTGGCAATTCATACTTTTGGACTAAATATACAAAACATTTTGCTTCTCACATTTCCAGCTACGTGACATACTTAGACGAGAACGCCCCTCAAGGCACAGCGCTGACCTTCCTCGATCCCTACATCCCGCAAGTGAACGACAACGATGCGGGGAAGAATGGCGTGTTCTCCATCTCCCTGGTGGGGAACAACGGCACATTCGAGGTCTCCCCCACCGTCGCTGAGCGGCATGCGCAGTTCATCGTCAAGGTCCGGGACAATACCATGCTGGATTTCGAGGCGAGGAAGTCTGTTGTATTTCAGGTTAGTTTAGTACTTTTTTATGAGTGATACAAATAGGTACTTAAATGTTTTTCCAACTTCCCGCTTACCATCAGGTAGGCGGCGTCTCTTGGCCATCTGATCTAGTATATAAAAAAATCATTTGTCTTAATTTGGTAGGTCACATTTTACATTTAACTTTAAAATTATTGTTGTTACGAGATAAAAGTTTCCTTCGATTAGCGGTTATAGTGTGCTATGAGATTGCTTTTAAATAGTTCACCACTAGCTATGTGATCAATTCCTTACTTTTTCAGTTATGTACAAAAGACGCTGTCTTCTTTTTTTAAGATTGTAAGAGACAGCACCTAGTCATTTGATGGATAAAATATAAGGGGCCTTATATACCAGACGGCATTGAAACTGGCCTTTAACTTTTTTAATACCAATTAATACACGAATTTTCTCACGGAAATTTTTGTATAATACCTAAATTATAAAAAAAAGATTTTTATCAGTTAGTGGCTAAATATAATTAAATGATCGAACTTGGATAAAAACAAAATTCTCCAAAGTCTCATTTACTATTCTTTCCCTTTCCAGATTCTGGCCCAAGAACTCGGTCCAGCAACAAACTTGTCAGCGACAGCAAACGTCACGGTCTACCTGAACGACGTAAACGACAACCCGCCAGTCTTCCTCGCGCAGTCGTACGACGTAGAACTGCCAGAGAACGTCACAGCCGGCACTTGGCTCGTCCAAGTTCAAGCCGACGACGTAGACACAGGACCATTCGGAAAGATCCAGTACACTGCCATACTAGGATATCTCAACACATCGCTACACTTAGACCCCGTGTCTGGGGCCATTACTGTAGCTACGAACAACCACGGATTCGACCGTGAAGCGATGCCAGACTTGCATTTTTTAGTAGAGGCTAGAGATAACGAGGGTGTAGGTTTAAGAGTAACAGTGCCATTAATTATTAAGTTATTAGATGTAAATGACAACCCACCAGAGTTCGAGAGGTCGTTGTACGAGTTTGTTCTGTCGCCGGGGTTGAATAATTTCACTTCGGCGGCGTTTGTAAAGGCAGTTGATAAAGACGCAGAGCCACCAAATAATGTAGTCAGATATGAAATAATACAAGGAAATGAAGAAGGCAAGTTTGCCATAAATGAAGAAACAGGTAAATATTTGATTTTAACTAAGATAAACTGCTTGCAAATTCTTAACTGAACCAAATGAACGTTTTCGTGAAAACGTAATATTAAAGCTAAATACTTATATACGAAACTTTGTAGTCTAGTCGCGTAAGTTTTAACAATATTTTAAATCTTTAAATTTTTTGTACAATCTCTAATCGCTGATATTTTAGATCCCTAATTTTTGTTTAATCAACAATGAAATAACCATTATCATCTTCTCAATTCCAGGAGAGCTATACCTCCTAGAAGCATTAAAACGAACGAAGAAACAGAACGTTCACAGACAAAAACGCCAAAACTCTGACGAAGAGAGTGAAGTCTTTGTCATGACAGTCAGGGCATACGACATAGGAGTTCCTTCACTGTCTTCCACCACAACAGTGAAGATTTATCCCCCAGAAAGCAAAACCAGAACCATGTCCTTCATTGTACTTGGTTCCAATCCCGATAGACAGAAATTGGAAGAGGTATTAAGTACACTTTCTGGAGGCAAAGTAAATATAATAGAAATAAAGCCATATAAAGGAAGCAACAATGCTACAGATTTAAGTGGGCAAGCGTCTAGTCAAGAAAAGTAAGTTTGTTTGTTACAATGACTATATTCATAAAAATAACATATAATTATGAAAAAACGTCCAAGATAATAAAAAGATATCGCTAATTATGAACATGATTCATTTAGAACCTTCCAAATGAACAAAGAGCATGTGTTTCCTAAAATAAAAAAGCTTTATAATCTAATTATTCTCAAAAGTACATACTTACCTCAGCAAGGTCGAGAATGATTATAAAAACTACATAAAATATACTCTGCAAAACATAAAAAAAACGAATATTTTTATTACAGGAGCGAAGTTATAGCCATAGTTCGGATGTCAGGAAGCACGGCAATTAATGTGGCAAAGCTCCAAGAGCAACTAGCCAAGAATGTCACCATTTACAATACTGGGGCTGGTGTGGCCACAAACACTGGTACTAATACCATTGCTGGTACTAACACCAATATCAATACTGGAACTGGCAATACTGGTACAAACACGGCTGGTACTGGGCAAACTGATCACGCAGCAACAGCGGATAGTAGTGATTCTGTAAGTATAACAAATCATAAGGTAGCGTAATTTATTATAATTAAAACATGCTATATTTAAAAAAACTTGTAAAGAACTTTAATCTCTAAAAATACGAGTAAAAAAGTTTATACCTTACATCAACGGGAATCATGCTTTGATTTTGAAATTCTTTGAATTGAAATCACCTATATCATCAGCGCTATTTATCTGCACATAAAAGTTGATGAAAGATTCTTTGAATATGAATAACATAATCATAATCGTAATCAAAAATATTGTTTCAGGGTCTTTACCGAGCAGAAAGCCGTCTATTGTTCTGGCTGTTGATACTTTTGGCCATAATAGTAGCACTTGTTTTGCTACTTCTTATTTGTTGTTGTATTTGTGAAGGATGTCCTCTTTATATGCCACCAAGGTAAATACTATTATATTACCCGGATTATATCCTTCACGTTTTAAACAAATTGAAAATATACGTGGCAGATTTTCATTCCTCATTTTTTGTTGCGAAGCCGTAAAAAAGGTGGTGAGCCGGCCCGAAAACCATAGTTGATAGTTATAAAAAATCAGCCATGTATAGTTTTACAACATTATTTCTTTAATGCCCACTTTATATTCATTTACAGCTATTAATCATTATCGTAATAAATCATAGTTTTGACCAAATAAGTTCCACATTTCTGAATTTACAAAACCAAAAGGCACCAACTAACCAGTCCATAATTTCACATTAGCTAAACTGTATTGCACTTAGGTATTTATTTATTTCAATGTATGGTATTAGTATCTATTTATCTTAACCTTCACCCAATTATTTATTTTCTGTACATTATTCAATAACGCTTTCTCCATGTCTGTCCCGAACCTTTAGTACACGATAAATTAACTATTTTCAATTTCCATATGTAAATATGTACATGTTTAAGTTATAACAGAACAGCTAGGTACATAGACATCCATTAATAAATTCTAGGAAAAGAGTGATACGTGTCAACTCCACAGAGGACGACGTGCGTTTAGTGGTTCAAGACAAGGGACTTGGCAGGGAAAACAAGTCGACGCAAAATATAGAAAATAAATCAGTACAAGCAAATGAATGGAGGAGAAGGGAGGCGTGGAGCGCAGAGCAAGCAGACTTGAGGACGAAACCAACTCAGTGGAAGTTCAATAAGAGAAACTACAGGTCAAAAGAGCCTTCCAAGCCGGCATCAACGCCTGGAGACATTCACCAAGAGTTTGTGCAGCAAGCCACTGATAATGACTACAAATACAACAATGATGCACGGCAATCCTTACGTATGAGGTAAGTTTAAATTATGATAAACTTTATCGCTAGATATTTTTCAAAATAGTTAAGTACATACAATCCCGATGGTTACATTAAATTATTGCTTTATTTTTTCAGGGATGGACCAAACATAATCTATACAAAAGAAATGCAGCTACAAGAAGCATTTGCTAACAAACACAAGGAATACATAGAAGACTTGGAAAATGGCTACGACAGGATTGCCACATTGCATTACCAACGAAGAGACCAAGACAACGATTCGATACGCAGGCATGAAATCGATCGCGGCTCTGACGTTGGCGTCTTCATCAAGTCTGATGATAAAAATCTTAACGACAAAGTTGATAGCAAGAAGTTTCAAGACAAGCAACGAGCCCCTTCTTCTCTTGGTAGAGATCAATACTTTATCAAAGAAGGTAACACGGAAATTCTAAGATTAGTCACGAGAGGGAAAAACGAAGAGGAGAGGTACGTCAATCTTCCTGTACATCAACAAAGGCCCGTGACACTCATTCCTCATACACAGTATGTAGTAGTTGACAGTGGCAAAGACTTGTTGATGGAAAGATTTATAAGAGAACAAGGAGAAGAAGCTAAAAATATAAGAGAAAGAATGAGTAAAGTTACGGACCTGGACAACATGTCCCAAGGTAAAGAACCTAAAGGCGTCGGTTCAAGATCTCACGCTGGTAGTGAGACTCATATTCAATTCCATGATTATTCAAATGTAGTACCTGATGTTCCTGGTGTTGTGCCATTAAAAAGTGATTATTTGCAATCAGCCCTACTAGAAATGCAAAACAAATCGACGATACATCAAGAATTATTAGAATCATCACTTAGGAAACAGAACGAGCTCTTGCATCAAATTCTAATAGAACGTGAAAGACTAATGCAGAATCAAGAAACGGCCTCTCAAGTTGAAAGCAAACTAGAAACACAGAGTTTACCCGGACATTCTGTAATGGCAACCCAAACAGAATGCCATATAGGTACGCAGACTGAACCTCAGCTTCTTAAACCTACAAGGAGAAAAGCGAGAAGTGATAATGACTCTTACAGTGAAGATGAATCACAAATAGCTGTAGAAGATGAAGACAAAAAAGTAGCATGGGTAAAAAGGAAAAAACCTAAGAAAAAAATAAAATACAAAGACCCAAGAAGAAGTATAAGAGTATACGACTTAAAAAGAAAAATAAAAACTCCAATCATTGAGGAAAGTGAGGTTTCGCCCTCTCTAGAGAGTGAAAAACACATTAAAATAAGTAAAACTAATGAAAGAGAAGAACACGTTAAAAATTACGGTGATATGACCAAAAGTATTGTTACTACATCTAAAAATGAAACTGTTTGTTCGACACAAATCAAAATGGCAGATGGTAATAAAAAATCAAGGTTAAGAAGGGATATTTTGATTGAAATATCCGATTCATTAGAAGAAAAAGTTGAATCTGCTTCAAAAGAAAGAAAGCGCCTACAAAGACAGTCCACAGTAGATGAACCTCTTGCTCTGGAGCATGAAAGTAGCAAAGACGGTAAAAGTAGAAGCAGTTCTGCTTCAAAAGATAATCGCAACTTAATATTTTCCAGGCAAGGTTCTTCAACAGAAGCACGTCAGATATCCGATATGCAAGCAAACATTAAATCGCCAGAAATAGAAAAAGTAGCACCTAAAAAAGAAAGCTCTAGTAACAGCGACTCTGCTACAAAGAGGACTGATCCAGCTAGCGAGTCCAACAAGTCTTCGGAGACTGCTAAAGCTCAGAAGAGTGTGCCAAGGTACATGCAATGGTATGGAAATAAAAAAGCAAGTAGTAGTTCTAAGCCAGCTCCAGAAAAAGTAGTGCCATCGAAACCGAAACGACCTTCAAAGTCAAAAAACGACCAAGATAAAGAAGGAAAAGAAGAAAAAACTGGGCGTTACGGTAAAATTATGAGCAAAGACAATAACGATGCTTCAGAGGTAAAAAAAAACGCCAAAACAAAAGAAAGTGAATTCATTCACCCAAGGCTTTTGAAAGAGGAAAAAGTCACTCCGGTGCCAGAAGGTCCTTTACCTGATGTACATCCGCTACTTCAACACTCCGAACATAGGTACGAACATCAATATGAAAACCAAAATCCTCTATGCTATATTCAACCCACACATATTCCAAAATATCTGGGCGGACAACCAAACGCGCCTTTGCTGCCAAGAAGACAGTCTATCGAACATCAACCCATATACGTAAATCAAGACGATGTTAAGAAGAAAGACCAAAAAGCAGAAATCTCTGAAAGTGCTCTTACACACAGTATTTCCATTTCTACAAGTTACGAAGAAGACAGAAAAAATGCGCCTGAGGTTCACGTTTCTAAGATCAATATTGGAGGAGATAGTGTCCCAGATGTAACGCATAGGACTGTAACAACGAATATAGATGATAATGATTCTGGAATTGCTATGAACACTTTGGTACAGCAGACAGGTAATATCAAGAGATTACCCATCACTGAAAAGAAAAGCGTCTTTACCATTGCTTACGACGATGTTCAAACTAAACAGCTTCGTCCAGATAGCAGTTCAACGTCGTATTAACTCTTTATCAATCCCGAAAAATAATTTAAAACAACAATTAGTTCGATGGTTGAGCCGTCAATCGTAAATTTCAAAATATATTCAGTTACCACAATTGGGTCCCACCACGTACAAAACACGCAGATCTAGGTAAACAAAAATTAAAAAGAAATTGATTGAAAATAAAAGGCTATATTGACATTAGTTTGACTTTGTGTTTGTATTTTATGTAGGTACTATGGGCTAAGCCTTCCTTGGTTTTATATAAGATTGTACTAATGATATCGATGTTTGCATAATGTAACCAGTAACATAATATTTTATACGAAAAAGTTGTTCACTATGGCGATCGTGCGTGGGACTCAAATGTGGGACATTGAGATGCCACGAAACAATTTCAAATTATTCCGTCCTTTGTAAAAGGACTGCAACTGTCACAATGTAAACATAGTATTATGTATGTATGTGTAACATCAATGTGCCTTCTTACGATTGTTACATACTAACTGTATAATAATTTTATCATCAATTTATAAGACTTTTCATGCCGTCCAATTTTTTAATGACAAAATTGTTCAATTCCTGAGGAAAGTGTGTGTAAATAATATTATTGATTTGAGTAAGATACTGAAAGTAATGTAAAAAAACTGCCTTTATTTGATGACTGGTATTAATAATTTAGTATTAATGACTTTCTGTAAATATTGTCACATGTTAAAATTATAGTTTAGGCAAATGGTATTATTTAACTTAATTTAGCTTTAATTATAACATATTGTAAATATTTTTCTTGTCCCACTTTAATGCATACTGATGCAGTATGTTATTCTATATTTGTTATAAAATATAAAGTTATAATTATATACTTATTACATGGTGTATTTTATTGAACTACCTGATTACTTATTTTAGTCTACATCAATAATCATAATATTTTTGCGAGTTATATTCGAGAAATATAAAAAATCTGTAACGAAACCCAAAATTAGAACCGAAGAATTGAACTCGGAATCTCGATAAGGCCTAACTCCAATACAGTAAATTTTAACAAAATATATTAAACAGAAACAAAATTATAATTCAACTCATTTAGTAAAATTAATTAAATTCAAAATTCAAAGTAGGTAGGTACAATAATTTAGCTGAACAACAAATCAGGGTCAATCCGAAGATACCTATTTCGATTTTACTATGAATTCTGACACATAATTAATTATTAGGTGCAATAACCAGGCTTGTCAAATCTAGGATCATAGTCGAAGCGGACCCTGAGCTTCATACCTACTGGATGCAATCGGGAATACGCTGGGATGATGATTATGTGCATTTTTACATTCTTTTTTCATGCTAAATCACGTAACATACAAGTAAAGTGAGAAATGGGAACAAAATATTAATGATAGGTCCCCAAAACCGTGCCAAACCCATTGAGCTACTAATAAGTACATAATATTTTTATGGCCAAACCTCAAGTCCCAATCAAATAACTACCTATTTTACCGTATACCAATACCAAAAACATCGAATGTGTATTGGTTAGGGGCAGCGCAGACGGCACACTTTTTGTGCGAAAGAGTCTGCCGCGGATTTTTCACAGACTCAACGCACAAAAAGTCTGTCGCGGATTTTTCACAGACTCAACGCACACGACGCACATCTTCGATCATTTTGTCGGCGGAACTGTAGGGACGTAGACGCTATGAAAATCGTGCAGAGATTAGAGATCGCGAAGTATTATTTTGTACTTGATGTAACAGACAGAAAAAGACGAAGAAAATTTTGGGTACATCCTATACTTTCGGAAAGATTACTGAAGGGAGAGTTCTATATTAACATTCAATTCTGAACAACACCGGTTTTTTTTTTAAGTTTTATAAAATGTCTGTTATTACATAATATGATGAGTTGCTATTTATTTTAAGACCTGCTTTGACTCATTCAGACACAACAATGAGGAAGTTAATAATAAATATCTCTGGACATTATTCACACAGCGCCATCTAGCCCCAAACTAAGCATTAGCTTGTGCTATGGGTGCTAGACAACGGATAAACATTACTTATATACTTTTTTTTTGTAAATACATACATAATATACATAGAAACACCCAAACCGATACAAACAGACATGTTCATGCACACAAATGTTTGTACCGTGCGGGGATCGAACCCGCGACCTGTGGTGTAATAGCCGACTTCTCAACCATTACACCTGATGGCTCGTCAAATTAGTATTTCGGTTAAAGAAACTTTATTCTTAAAAAGAAATTACATAAACACTTACATGAGAACATTAAAATTTATAATAAAACAAATTATTCGGCAAAAAAAAAAAATAATAATAATAATACTACCAATTACACAGAGCAATCACTAGTTACAATTTGTTTACAAAAATTTTCTTATACAGAATATTACCAAGAAACAAGTGCGGACCGAGTTTTAATGATTTTACATAATATATGTATTAATATCTATATTCTGCCATAGAAGTATCATAAATTATTGGTCTATTTTGTATTTCATTAATTAGCATCGTTACATCGATGTCTGGCGCCATAATAGATCGCATACGTAGTTACGTCCCACCACTAGATTGCAGACTAAAATGTACGCCAATGTGCGCCGAGACGGCGCGCCGTCTGCGTTACTCCATACAGTTGCATACGTTCCATTTTTTTCGCACACTTTTTGTGCGGAGCGGTGTGGCGCGGCGTGGCGCGGTCTGCCGGAATCACACGGATTTTGTGCGCGCCGGACTTTTTTGCGCGTCGTCTGCGTTACTCCATACAGTTGCATACGTTCTATTTTCGCAGACTAAAAAGTCTGTCACGGATAGTCTGTCGTCTGCGCTGCCGCTTACCGTCACAGAAATCTAAATAATGCATGTAAAGTTGTAAACCCAACGTACAAAGTTTGGTACACCCAAAAATCAGAACATGATGCAACAAAACAACCACCAGCTTATTCATTCGTAGGTCGTAGCGCATAGTACAATTATTATTTTATACCTACCTACTACGATTACGAAGAGAAATCCAATGAATGACATTGTCAATCAGTTTCACGTCATGTGTCATGTTGAACGTAGCAGTCATTGGTCCCAATTTACCAGGCGCGCATAAGTATGCGAGAGGTAAATTTTATCGGTCGCTTACTACGTCGGGTGACGTCACAATGACGCCAACACACACAATCAGAACTAACTACAACGTCATAGTAGCATGCTTTATCTTTGTCCTTGTCCAACCCGTTGATTGTTGGAAATTACTGCTACTCGACGCTAGATGTCTCTCAAAAGTACCAGGCGAGCATAAGTTTTGTGAAGGCAGAAATTGAAGTTGTATAACAATAAAGTATAGATGGCGCTACTTACTTGTAAATAAAAACGAAAATCAAATGGAAATGTTTTTTTATGTAAATGATTAACATTCTGTATTAATTAATTATTATATAGGTGCAGGAAAAATAAAATGCTGTTAAGTAGATAACGATACTTTATTTCACAAATTAATAATTAGCATTCCGCACAAGGACCTGTAATAAGGCAGACTGAATAGGGTAGTGACACCGGTTTGCCGACCAGCACCAGTTTCCGACCACTTCACACGTTTTTTTGAATAATAGATAGACTATAGACAGCTCATTTCTAATTTCGCGCCAGTCGACCTGGACAAACTCCACGGTTCTTAATCCAACAGCATGACTTTATAATTTGCGAACTGAGCCCTCAGTCGCCATTTCAAAATTTGGTGTGTTGACACGTGACAAATTTAGCAAAAATAGTTGTAGGTGGATCGATTTTCAAATGTTAGATTTTGAGTGTTACTATTATTTTATAGGGGTTTGATTTGGTTTGTGTGAAGGATAAGATGTTTAATTTCAATATTCAAGTGCCCAAACTCACCAAACATTTCATAATTTGTAATATTTTTGGTGGTCGGGCAATAGGTTATCGATTCATATCAAAATCTAGTTTCCGACCGGGTGGTCGGAAAACCGGTTAATTTACGTCATTTTTCTTTGCCTACATTGCGGAAACCTTAAATGCACCAACATAGATTCATTTACATTTGTGAACAGCTAGGAATTTGTGACTTGACAACCAGTTTCCGACCGCCAGTATACCTCATAGTTTCGAAGATAATGACCTTTAAAAATACCAAAAGTTTAGCGGCCGACAACCGGTGAAAACAAACCCTGTTAACGGCCGTCTTTAACAGGCAGTCGATAACTAGTAAAATTGTACCTGTTTTCGGGCCGTTCAAAAAAATCCTACTTCCTATTATATAATATTAAATGTATGTATTATGTATATATGTATGTACATAATTATAACATAACATTATAAATGCGAAAGTCTGGATGTTTGGATGTTTGTTACTCAATCACACTTAAACGGCTGAACGGATTTAGATGAAATTTGGTACACGTATAGTTTATAACCCGGATTAGGAGATAAGGCTATAAAATTGCTAACGTCTTATTCCTGCGGGAATAATAATTTTGAAACTACTGAACCGATTTGAATAATTTTATCACTGTTGGAAAGCTACACTATCCCCGGTCAACATAGGGTACTATAATTGATTCCGACAATTTGGGGGGAAGGGGGGGAGGGATATTTGAAAAAGGGGATTACGCGCGTGTGAAACCGCAGGCGGAAGGCTAGTAAGATAATATAAAAAGGATAGAAGAGAAGAGAGAAACGTAATTAGTAATAAATAAAACTTTATTTGAACTAGGAAATTAAACGCACCCGATAAATACTAAACATTTAATTTATTTCTGTTTGTTACATTTTTTGTTTGTGTTTTGTTTTTTCGCGCCTCGATGGTCTAGTGGTTTAAGTACAGGGCCGAGATCGCGGGGTACTGGGTTCAATTCCCGGGTCGAGTTAACTTTGTGTCGGTTTTTTCGGACACTGCTCGGGTTTGTGATCACCAATCCGCATTTGGCAAGCGTGGTGATTAAGCCAGTAGTAACCAGAGGATGGAGGCCTTTGCCCTACAGAGAAGCATGCCGGCAGAACGGAGTTCCAAGATCCACTATATTATAGGATAGGCTTTTCGATCGTGTTCCAAATCAAAAGAAATCAACAAATATGACCTTTTGGTTCCTCAATTGTATTTTTAGGTCGCAAAAGAGAGTAAAAATATACCGCTTTTTTGATTTTATTAACTGTTTCACTTTCATACTATAATATACCCTATGGCTATATTGAATAAGACTCATTTTTCTACCGTAAATTAGGTGGTCGATAACCGGTGCACAGGTGGTCGATAACTGGGCCAAACGGCCGATAACCGGTGTTTTTGCTAGTTTTACGAATAATTCATTTTTTAAAATTATGTATCACTGCTACGTTTATAAACGTTAGGTTTTATAAATCTAGACTATTGTAAGATCAAATGTTAATTTTTTGGAAAATCTTGACGTACAGCATCATGATAGAAATCAACTCTGAAGTCAACAAGTCGCTTAAGTGGTCGCAAACCGGTGTTCCTACCCTACTACGTTAGCTGAACAAGGGAAAAATAACAACGATAACTATTTTACCATAATAACAATGATTCTATCTTAATAAGATATAGTGAGATAGAACTACGGTGTAATGGAGATTGCTTACTAAGTCTTGTTTTGCTAGAAGGAATCAAAATTTGACAGCAGTCTCCATTTAATGTGTTTTTAGAGTCCGACTGGCCAGCAAAAACCACACAGGTGAAATTTGCCGCCTTGATAGCTTTGGATGTGTTTCGGCAAAATGAACGAGGAAGACAGTAAGTTGTTCTATTTTGATAGACTCTTTCCCGCGTTAAGTTGTACTTCGAAATACTCAAACATTGACATTGACTTATTATCAAGTTGGCTTGGGCTCCTCACTAAAGTAACACAAAAAAAAACGACTGGCACTAAGCTGGATGTAGAATCGCAAACGCATTTACTGGTGAACCTAGTTCATGAAAATGTTTTAATTAGACCAGGTGTTTCATCATAAACGTTTGTTATTATTAATTGTCGAGGATCGATCTGATAAATCTAAAGTTTACCCTTAGGTACGTATAAGATTTGGAACTTTTATAGCAGTATTATACGTATCTATACATCAGCATTGTTTCATAGCAGCTCTCAATCATCCGCCTGAGCTATTTCATTCAGCTCATTTGGGCAGACGAGTCGCGCGGAAAATTATTTCTTTTCATACCTAACATTTTTCACGTCTTACTTAAACTTTGTCGGGGGATTTGTCTGTTTATTTTCCCTTTTTTTCTACGGGAGATGTTAATTTAGGGTTCTTTATGATTGACACAATATTTTGATTTTGTTTTACTTTGAACGATGTTTTTTTTTTGTTATTTTGTGTACGGCTTATTGAGAACGGCAACGGTTAAATATCACAGTATATATTCATTTAATATAAGTATTAACGAAAATGGTGACATTAATGGACAATTTTAGATACATTTCATGCATTTTGAGTGAGTTGACATGATATGACTAGTGCTTTAGTTTACAATTTATACAATTTTAGTTCTTACCATTGTTATATTCCATATTAAGAATTAAAGAGGAAGAGTGTTGTGATGTAATATTAATTTGTGCGTTCAGTTATCAAACGATCTGTGGCCTCAATAAACTGGTAAGTAAATCCTTATTAATGACTAAAAATCTATTATAATTTAATTTCAATGTTTAGAAGATTCCATGGATATTAATTCCATGGAAGATTCAGACAGCCAGTTCTTTACTGTGTTTAATTTATTACATCTTAAGATACTACTTAGCATAATTTATTTAACCTATAGTTTATCCTCTATAATTCACATCGCAATAAAACGGACATTAGAGCCGTTACACACTTAAAATCGCATAAAACACCGCGCTCCCTAACCTTTTTAATGGTCTGCGCTCACCCCAGGGAAAACAAAGAAAAACTTCGCAAAAAAACTGGTATGGTATATTTTTTCTTATATTAAAGACAGACTCTGGGACGAAAGAACAGTGTTGCCAAGTTATGTATTTTAAAAATGTATAGTTTTATGTTAATAATAATTTTGCTGTATTCTCGCATAATTCATATGGGATTTCAGGTGTACTACCTAAAACAAAAGGCTCAAAAATCATGTAAGTCTACAGTGTGGCAACACATTGAGTGAAGCTTTCTAGCTAAGTGACAGTGCAATTCGCAGTGGCCGCTTACTATCAACTATCAAGTAGGCTGCGCGCCTGTATGCCTACTGATCCAATATAAGATTACATCCAACTGCAAAAGTTAATGATCAAAGTCATTAAACCTCGGCGAGAATTTCATTCCACAGTCCAAGCGGGAGAAAGTTTCTCACAAACGGTTACAGTACGCAACCATTTTGATTTATCATAAGATGTATTCAAGTACTTTTCTTCGTTGTCCCTTTCTTGTGGATGCTTTACTTGTTCCTTTTCTTACGCCACTCCCGAATCTTATCTGTAAAAAGTAAAATCTAAGATTAAAGTTCATGGGTATTGCATCGCAACATGTAAGTTAATTTTCTGGCAACACCAGTTACAGTGCCGCGATCACCGCGACCACCGAATTTATGGTCAAAGTTGGCGAAGGCGCGACGGCGAGCGTTTTTATTATGATCAGCGCAGTGGACCGTGAAGCCAGTCGCTCGAGGCGGCCATTTCCAT
This sequence comes from Mecyna flavalis, assembly GCA_949319885.1. Classification (NCBI taxonomy): domain Eukaryota; kingdom Metazoa; phylum Arthropoda; class Insecta; order Lepidoptera; family Crambidae; genus Mecyna; species Mecyna flavalis. Next base: position 13,061,693 of record OX439434.1, on the reverse strand, counting down.
ACCTCGCCGCCGCTGTCGCCCTGGTGCTTTCTTAATAAAACTTGCGCGTTGTCTTTGCTTGTTTATTAAAATGTCCAAAGTTGGGGATTGGTGGGGATACCATTACTTGCTTGAGGAATATTTTTGGTAGAATTTATACGTTTTAATTACTTCGATTATGTTAGGAGCGTCCTAGCAAATGGTGTCTTTAAGATGAATCCATTAGATACTTAGAAGTCAAAGTCAAAGTATTTATTTTGCAATTTGATTTACCAAGAAATTCTTTTGCACGTCATAAACTTTTTTTTCCTACCAGCACTTCGACGTGAATGAATGGCCTGCTGTTGAGAAGAAGTGCCGCAAGAAACTCAACAGTTACATATGATAGCCTTTTTTAAATCATTTTGTGTTGTACAATAATAACTTAATAATAATATAATGTCAAATTAATAACAATATAATGTCAACTTAATAATAATATATGTAATAAGTACAATAACTAAGCTTATGAGTAGATGTGCAGAGAAGCAAATGTGTTTCATGTCCACAGAGTCTTGTCATTTAAGTAATCTTCTACTTTATAGTAACCTTTCCTCATAAGGTAATCTTTAATTACGACTTTAAATTTATTTAAAGGTAATTCTACAAGACGTTGTGGTACTTTGTTAAATAGTTTAATGCTCAATCCAAAAAATGACTTTCCTGTTTTATGAAGCCTGACATTAGGAACGGCAAGTCTGTGCCTTGCGTTAAATTTGTGACATTATTCCTTGTGTTAAATTTGTGACAGTCGGATTTTTTTAGAAAATTATTGTAATTCTTCCGAACATACATTAAACAATCAAAAATGTATTGTGAAGGAACGGTTAAAATGTTAATTTGTGTAAATAGATCTCTGAGCGAGTCACGAGGTCTAAGGTTGTAGATTGCACGAATAGCTCTTTTCTGTAATATAAATAATTATAGACTCGATGTCAGCAGCAGAGCCCCACAACAGTAGACCATATGACATGACACTATGAAAATAACTAAAATAAACCAATCTTGCCGTTTTAACATCAGTGATATATCTTATTCTTCTTACTGCATAAGCAGCTGAGCTAAGTCTTGCTGCTAATGCAGTAATATGAGGACCCCATTGAAGTTAATAGTTAATAATTAATCAATATTAATTCCTAAAAACAAAGTATCATTAACTATTTCTAATTGCTCATGATTCATAGTAATGAATGTATCCATCTGTTTTACATTAGGCATCATAAATTTAACACATTTCGTTTTCTTTGCATTTAGTAATAAGTTGTTTGTGTTAAACCATTGTGACACTCGCGACAGAGCCCTGTTCACCTTGTCAAATGTTTTTTCATTTCTATCTGTTTTAAATATCAAAGAAGTATCATCAGCAAACAGAACTATCTCACAGAGGTCCCCGGTGTAGTATGGTAGATCGTTTATACAGCGTGGAATTTTAGTCGTTGTTTTCCCGCAGTAAAATGATTCTATCTTAGTAGTAAAATACATTAATAAAGTTCTTTTTTTAGTTAAATCAAAAGTTTTACGATTATGATAGACGAAACTCGAACCAATAGTACTAGCTGCGTCACAAACGGTCACCGGCCGGGGTCATTGCCCTTCGCGTTTATCAAAAAAATGATTATTTACTATTTACTCACATTTAGTTTCCATTTTCCCATTATAATTTAAGAAAAAATTTCAAAAAAAGTTTTAAAAAAATTTCAAAAAAAAAATTTCAAAAATAAATTACTAGCATAAATTGATAGTACTACTGAAGGTAAAGCATTCTGCTGCGGGAAATCAACGACTAAAAAAACACGCAGTATAAATCAAAAATAGCAAAGGGCCCAGTATAGAGCCTTGTGGCACGCCCATTCTCAGTTTAGCACCACACGAATTAATATTGTTGATATTGACTCTTTGTATCCTGTCAGTGAGATACGATTCAATTAGTTTCATGGCAGCGTTGGAGACACCGTAATGTTTTAATTTATTAAGTAATATTGTATGGTCAACACAATCAAATGCCTTTAATAAATCACAAAAAATACCTATTGCGTTCTGTTTACCTTCCCAAGCATCAAGGATATGTTTAATAAGTTCAATTCCCGCATCGGTTGTACTTTTGTTCTTAGTAAAACCATATTGCTTTTTATGAAGTAAATTATTGATGTTGAAATGTTCAAGTAATTGATTAAACATAATTTTTTCAATAATTTTACTTAAAGATGGTAAGATAGAAATTGGCCTGAAGTTGGATGGGTCACTTTTATTGCCCGATTTAAATAAAGGTATTATTTTACTGTACTTCATCAAATTGGGAAATTGAAGATATGTAGAAGTGTGTCAAGCACTTCTGTGTTTCGGGGAAAGGGCACTGAAGCTAGTTAAATTACTGGGTATATGAGACTTAATAACTGTCGTCTGCTTGCTTAGTTACTGTTTGGCACTGAACTGTCTAAGGGCAGACGTGGCGCTTACCATCAGGTATACGATCAGCTCGTCTTGTTACACATTGCAATAAAAAAAATACAATAAGAAAAAATAATGTCCTCTTAGCTGAGCAAAAATACCTCTCACTTTTCGAAGTCTCCGTGACAGCCGTACAGATATTTAGTAAATATGACCTGTAGTCGAGTAGCCAGAACTATGCATAGTTTTGCGCTTAATAGCGCTGGAGGAAAAGACCAATCGTCGCAGGGCGGGCACCAGCTCGTAGTACCTATCAGGTGTGAAGGCAAACCCGGGGAGTTTAGTGGGTAGTCGGACGAACGCCTTTAGTTCCGAATCCAACAGACCACCTTTAATCCCGCTAGCCTGTGAAAAAATAAGGTTTTGAGCTGTGTAAAATTTTCAAAAAAAATTATTCCTTTATTTTATACAAAGACGTATATAATGTACCCATACAAATACTAAAGTGAGTACTTAATGCAGAATATTAAGTGATTTCCCCCGTCGGATTAAGAACGAACTCCAAGCGGCGTCTGATACCACTCATTAGAGTGCGAGCGGTAAAGGGTTAACTTTGAAGTATCATTGCCATTTATTAATGGTCAAGTTCAACCCGCCACTGTCGCGGCAATAACAAGAGAACCGTTTAACTGAATTATTAAATGCTGTCATTTGTTTTATGGTATTTTCGGTAATATTTTAACAGTTTCGGTTTAGGAAAATTTAATTTTCCGGGCTGACGGATGACTTACAAATCTTACAATATCTACGCCTGTAACGTACATACTTGGAATCAGAATCAAAGAAATTATTAAATCCGAATATTTTGCTGCCACGTTATTGCTCATACAGTATCTAATGTCAAAATATAAATAAAGTAGGTACATATTTATTTATATATATGCAGCATAACAGCTTGACTTTTTATCAATTTTTTTTAACATTCTTACAAAGTGCTATTTATACACACCTTTTACTATTTAAATAAAACAAACAACTTATATATTATGCAATTTTATGGAATAAAAAACACACATTTAAAGAGTGCAAAAAGAAGTAGGTATACTGATAACTGAAAACAATTTATCACTGAACAATCCTTAACAACAATCCCTGACATAATTTAGCAGAAACAACATTAATTACGTTTCTTTATTAATTTTTCCAATGAATTTCGGACACGTAAAATTGACACTTATTGCTTTCCACCGATTCGGTCCAAAAGCAATTAATCACTACCTCCGTCCAATAAATCCCCTACGGACTTTAATTATTTTCTTATGATTTTAATTTCTCTTCCCCCAAATCAAGGATTTTCGAACAACTGTCTCCACTCCGCGTTTTTAGAGATTCTTTAAAGGATAATAAACCCTATGGGGTGTGTTAGACTAGTTAAAGTTTAACATGACCGCAAGCTTCAATTTTTTTACATAGTTTGATACGTTAAATGATCATGAATTTGGACAACAACATTACATTGATTTTGATTGATTGGGGCGTGATCTCCCCAAATTAAGTAGCTAAGTCCTTGTGGGATAGATATAAAAAACAACGGACGCACCACAAACATACAATACACTTAAATGCTAATCAAAATCCCGACACAGAACAAACCCAAATGTTCATCACAATTTTTTTTTTGTTTTGGATAGGAGCCTCCAAAGGCAAGGTCACTATTGCGCCATTTATCCAGAAAACTGATTGATTGTAAAACCTTTAGGATGATTTGACGTTTGTTTGTCTGGTTAGCAGAGACGTGTGGACCCAGGTGTAATTTTAAAATTATCTTTAAGCTGTAAAAATAAACTTTATCTAGCCGCACAATCTCATTCACAAAAAACGACGGGTTGCACTCCGGGAGTGCCGGCAGAAGTGAAAACCTGAAAATTAACGTTGTGCATTTTTGATATGTATTTTGGAATGGTTAGGGATTTAATTGATTGGTAGAGGTATAAAAGTACTATGTATCATTTATGTGGTAAAATACAATATTTATTTATTGCGCTATCGTACACAAACATGACAATTTATATTACATTAAAAAGTTTATCTCTCAAATGTAATCAGAAACTTTTTCAGACTTATCAGAAACTCCTTGCTGTGACACTGAAACGCCATGTAATAAACGATGATAAAATGATTGACAACCGTCAATGTCATACTTTTTTGATTGACAACTATTTATTTTCTAAACAACGAAAACAAAGTTTGGAATTTACAACTAATTGCATACTGGAATCTGCGGAGAAATGATTCCCTTTACAGAATCCGCAGACTCCCGAATCGTTAATAACACGAGTGGTGTTACAGTAATCAACATGTCGCTTTCGAGGATGTTCACTGGGAATTTGGGGTAACAAGCCAAACTGTGTGTGAGAACGAGCCTCTTGTCGCAGGAAATCGAACAGCATTTCCAACTTCATACGACCTGATGCATGCTCCGCAGCATAGCGGATCCAAAGACTGCGGAGAAGTGGTGTTAATTTCCACAAAATACTGTTATATAATTCCGGCGAATAAAGATATTCCAAACTTTTTAAATGTTTTATTACGGCAATTAAATTTTGAATTTTGCAGGATATCAAATTAAGGTCTTTGTGGTCACTTTGTAGCGGTTTACCCTTGTTTGGACAAAAATTGTTTCCCAAAATATCATATCGCAAACTATTTTTCGCAAATTTTCATTTGGCAAAAAAACGTTTGGCAAAACAACGTATTGCAATTTTTTATTTAGCAAATCTCTTCTTTGGCATATTTTTTTTTCGCAAATTATTGTTTGGCAATGTTTCATTTAACCAAATATCATTTGATCAAATGTTTTATTTGGCAAAACTTACTCTTCCCAAAATATTGCAATGCATATGATTTACTAAACAGTGTGAGTGGTGCTTAAAATACAAACTATATAACTAGCTTACGCTCCAACTTTGAAAATGTAATGCTGCATGGATGTTTGTTTCACCTTGTACAAATAATTTACAGGTAATAATTTCTTAGTATAAATTAATTTTCATGTTTATTTTATCAAAATTTCCAAATGATTCGATAACAATAGATTTGAACAAGCGCTCGGCGGCCGCTGCCGCGGCACGCTCGCTTTGCTCGCTCGCCTTCGCGCGTTGATGGTCAGTGTTCTAACCTAACCTAACCCAGTAACTGATATATTATACTTTAGGAAAATTCAAGCCCGGGGTTGTGCAAAAAAATACGCATCAGACATGACTTTTAATAAACAAGCAAAGTGTTTGTTAGCACTCAGCTATTTGCCTGAAGATGAAATACCGGTTTATTTTAATAAGCTACTACATAATATTGATGATCCGGATTGGCAAAAATTTGACCAAATATTTTTTTGGAATATGAAAATATGCAAAATGAATCCTTTGCTATATTAACATTTGACCAAATAAAACTTGACTAAGTGAAAGTTTGCCAAAAGATAATTTGACCAAATGAAGTATGTGCGAAATATACAGTTGCCAAAGGTCCATTTGCGAAATGAAACATAAGCGATAAGTTTTTTGCGAAGTGAAATTTGACGAAAAGTAATTTGGCCAAATGAAGGGATACCCTTTGTAGCATAGGAAGCATATAGGAAGCGACCGCTCTGCGGCTATAATAGTAGAAGAGGTCACACTTGACAGTTCATTTATGCAAAGAAAAATATACCCTACGATAAAGGAATAAAACTCAAGAAAACAACATCAGTTCTTATTAATACAATTATTTACTCTACTCCTGATGTACATAAGAAGCACTTTTCTTTGCATAAATGAGCTGTCAAATTGAACAAAAAACCATTATTGTCTATAGACCGACAAACTATCTGTTCCGGTGGCGGCGTCGCTACTGTCTATTTAAAACTGTCATTAAATATCGTTTTTGCATTGCATTTCACGTAGTTCCAATTTTGGCCACCGGAACAGATAAGTTTGTAGAAAACACGTGTCCGGACTTCAAATTTTATATGGATTTTCGATCAGGTCACGTGACATATAAATCCTGACGCGAGTTTAACATTTTTTCCCCATACAAAAAAAGTGCACAACGCCGCTAAAGAAGTTTTCACTTCAAAAATCGAATAAACCATTTCATTACGAAAAAAGATTATACGGAACCCACGTGCGCGAGTTGCAATCCTGCTTTGTTTAAGGCTAAGTTTGCGACTTTTATTAATAAAGGACGAAGATAATTAATACTACTTAAATTTTGTTCAAGCATTCCCCGAAACTTAATTAGAGAATCTTTTTTTCAAAGCGAAATGAAAACATGGACCAGATGTTGGGAAAAATGTTTAGGAATGACGGGATTTGATGAAGGAAGAAAGGTGCTACTTATTTTTTATCAAGCATAATGAACTGGAATTCGCAGAGTTTTTTTTTCGATCAGGAAAATACGGTGTGTGATGCTTTACGTTTTTATAATATACCATCTAAATAAATAACTATAACATAATAATCAACATTTTAAACGGGAAACTGCTAACACAATAATACCTATTTATACATAATATTCTACTATGCGCCACAAACAGTGAAACTCTACCTAAATACAAAATAAAGATTTTCGTTTGATTTTTTTTTTAAACTAAGAAGGTACCTATTTTTGTACATAATGATATGATAATAGGTTTGTCATAAAATTTTGCGTAATAGCTTGGTACTGGTACCTATGCGGTTTACATTGTGATATTTATTTATTATAAAAAAAGTACAATAATTCCTTATTGCTGGGCCAAAACGTGGTGGTTAACCCAATACACATAATTGGAAGTATTGGAACAGTGACCTGTTTTTAAAGATGGAGCCGTTTGCCCTTTGATACTTTACGTGAATCTTCTGTCATTGGCAATATCAAATTCTACTCAACACATTAGTAATCTTAACTCTCCATCTCTCTCTTTATCATACAAAACCCGCAACTAAAAAGTATTTCTGATTCAAATCGCATACACTCACACTCACGTTTCAAACCATAGGGGTGCGTTGAATAATTTTATTTGTTTATAATTTTAATAACTCCCGCGCCGTAACATCACCCTCTCAAGGGGTGTGCATACATTTTTCACGTTTCGAATACAATAAGGAATATTGTCACTTTAGAATTTGCGGGGGCGATATTTATAGATTATCCCGGATTTGGTTGAAATATACGGACGGTAGGACATAAACATTATTTCTGGGTTGTAAGAGAATGGTTTCTTGTGACGGTAAGATAGTTTCTCTATTTCAAACCCAAGAATGCATGACCGAAAATATAAACTATTTTATTTTTGGGTACTGCTGCAAATAATAATATGTAGATCTATATAATATAAAACTCTAAGGTGACTGACTGACATATTTATCTATCAACGCACAGCCCAAACCACTGGACGGATCGGGCTGAAATTTGGCATGCAGATAGATGTTATGACGTAGGCATCCGCTAAGAAAGGATTTTGATCAATTCCCACGGGAACTGGAACCACGCGGGTGAAACCGCGGGCGGCCGCTAGTGCAACATAAATCCTTAAATTATGGACATCCATGTCAATATTACTGTAATAATGACATGATTGATTGCATAATTGACTTAACAAAAACCTGTAAGTAATTATCTAAGCAGTATTAATAGTATGTGAATAGGTAGATTGACCGAGTTAGGTACTCAATATTTGTTAATATAACATAATTAATTAATAGTTCAGAATAACATGTTTATCCAAGCTCCGAGTTCCGAGACGGTCACATTTCCATAACCATAACATTCATCCTCCTTCTGAGATCAGCAATTACACAAATACACCCGCTTTGCATCTAGCAATGTTGCCTTAATATATCTGGTGTTGCCTTAATATATTCAATATCCGGGAAGATGATAATTTACCGAGTCGCCCGGAATCCATTATGGGTGTTTACTTGACCTGCCTGGGTCAGTGACTATGGATTTACAGAAGGTTAACTAATAACATTTATCGTTGTCTGAGGACGTTTTCAAACATGTCTTTGAACACTTAAACTATAAATTAATATTTGAAATCCTTATAAATTAACTAAGATTTTGATTGGAAGTTCAAATTAAACAAACAACTTAAAAAATATCATATCTTTCACAATGTTACGGGCTGAGATCTTTTCAATGTAAATGTTCTAAAGTTACTCAGTAATTAGTAACTTTTTCATAAAAATATTGAATAAAAATTGCTTAAATAATAGCCCAATAATATAATTATACACTACATTGAATTGATTATATTATTTTGTAAAGCTTATATTGACCAAATAAGTATTTTAATTTTATGAATTATTCCGCGAAGCTCCTTCGTATTTTTCTTTATTTATAAACACTACATTATTTTATTAACCCCATTGATATTTTGTAATTTATAGTATGTTAATTTAAACAAAATTACTCCCCGATGCTCCGCCATAAATTTTTCATCGCCTAAAAATTCACCTCCGCTCGAAGTTTAAAAAAAATTGTCCTTTCTGTGTTCTATATTATCTTTGACCACAATGCTTACTAAGACAACAGGGGTGACCGCTCGCCGCCTCTGCTCTCCTGGTACTTACGCACTTAGCATAAGGGAAAGTACTCGAATGTTCCTTGGGGATAGCCAAGGAAGGCCATTATTTTGTGGTTATGTTCATTACGTTAAATGGACCGAGATATTATTATGTAATAAAACATACCTGTGATTTATGAATGATGTTTCAGAGTTCCAGAAAAGCTTGAACTTTTGAGCTACGTTGCGGTTGATTTCGTATTTACCAAAATAGGCACAAAACGAGACTTTAGATAAGTATTTTCTTGTTCTGTGGCTTTGTACATACTTTTGGATTAATAGCCTGCAAATGTATATTTTGAGCCTAATAATACAATAGTTGATACTATCATATTACTTATTTATACCCCCCCCCACTAATCCGTACAAGTGGGTAGATTTATAAAATGTCATTGTACAGGTTTGCCAACATATTATTATGATGTTATAATAATATTTATAATCCTTTACACACAAGGAAACACGAGGTAAGTGCAAGGAAATAATAAAACAAATTTTTTTGAGTGGTTACGTTATGCCTCTGCTGATAAGAACTGAAAAATAAAATTACGATTCGTTTTATTGTTTTATTGAATCTAAATTTAAAATGTCAAATAAAAAATGTATCTCCATATGCATAAACAAACATCGAACCCTGGCTGGCAATAACAAAATAAAAGAAAGAAGATAAACAATAGGAAGAAAAACACAAAGGTGAATCGGAACACCGCGACTTTGAATTTGGAATTCAAATCTCGCACGTTGACTTTGCGTCGCAATGAACAATTCGAAAATAGAACGCGGGATCATATTTTTTCAACAGTTTCAGTTTTGGAACGAATGTAAAAATATCTTTTCATACGCATATCGTGGAAGTTTTAAGTGACAATACCTAGTTATATTGTCACTTAAAAGTTCCATTAAATATGTAAGTGACAATATGTTAAGTGTAATTGTTATGGACATGCTGCATTGTCCAAAAGGCGCCATTAATTTGTCGCGAAAAAAAATTTGCAAACTTTTTCTCATAATTGCATGTTTCGATTCTTTATTAAATTGTTATAATAGTTATAATGTGTCACCTTTTACAATATATAACTATCGAGAATAAGATATGCGCCCAATGTTTCCCAAAAAGAAATCACAATCAAATGAAAAAACCAAGACAACACACCAAATTTCTTAAGAAATAAATTATTCACGAGGGAATTCGAGAAAAAAAAAATGCAAATTTTGTTAAAAAAAAAGTTGTTTGGCAACAAGAGATCGCGATGGTGCGGTGGAGACACGGAATTTTTAATCCATTTCCTTGGCGATTAATATTCAAGGCGGCCGGTCTGGCTCATCTCCTCGGAGTTATTGCGTGGCCGAAGCTTTGATTTCGAAACTAATTACCTTCCTTTTGTACGTAATTATTCTGCGAGATAGCATCGTCTGTTGTATTCGGTTTACCGCTTATATTTATGAAGAATCTGGTATTTTATAAAATATTTTCTATCTAAGGAGTTAATAAATACTCTGACTCAGAATCGCGAATAATATGTATGAAAAATATTTTAAGATGTCACTAGAGTAATTTTGCCTTCTGAAGACATTTTCTCATTACTTTGTCAAGAAAAATTTACGGAATTTGAAAAGCAAAATTAAATAATGTGTTACGTGACTGATTTATAGATAAAAATTGTTGGTTGAACGATTACGACGAGTATACATCAAATTGTTAATCCGTTTAACTAGTACTAATTTTAATTATTACATATTTTTCCATTTAAACATTACATAATAATCTTGACCATTTTCCTTTACATTAAAGTTTGTAACTCAGCACACCTATTTTAATAAACCTTATTTTCTTTGTCCTGTCTTCCTGATCTATGCTTATAGTAACTTTTTTTAAATAAAAAGGGTCGAGCTCTATTTTCTCTTAAGTGGAGGTGCGAATTTTTGCAGAATCTCCTTAAAAGGCATTAGACGCGTAACAAAATTTAACGGATATTAAAAAGTTTAAGTCGTCCGGAGTTAATATTGACGGGCGTAGCAGATGGGAAGAAAGGGTTCCTTCAAAAGAATCCAAGCGGTGACAAAAAGGCGTAAAGAGAGCGCAGGGCTGTCAAACGGCATAATAAAAAAAAGAAAATTTTGTAAGCTACAAACAAAAATTTCAATATTGTGTTCGGTTATTTTAGAAAATAATCTGAAAGAGGTAAAGGGCATAGCCAATAGCGTATATTGTATCATATGAATTTATAGAGACACTATAACTCTTTTATCGCGTTTAATATTTTTTTTAAATAAAATTGTTTTAAAACAGAAGATTTATTGGTAAAAAACCGGCCAAGTGCGAGTCGGACTCGCCCATGAAGGGTTCCGTAGCAGCAAGTATCATCATAATATAAAAGTTCTTGTAGTTCTTTGTAAGTTTGATCGACGTTTTTGTATTTGAGTTGATTGAATGAGAGGAAAATTGCGGTTTACGATTTATGACGTTTTAAAAAAAAACTAATTACTTGATCTCGTTCAAACCAATTTTCAATGGAAGTTTGCATGGTAATGTACATCATATATATTTTTTAGTTTTATCGTTCTCTTATTTTAGAAGTTAGAGGGGGGGTGACCAACATTTTACCACTTTGGAAGTGTCTCTCGCGCAAACTATTCCGTTTAGAAAAAAATGATATAAGAAACCTTATTATCATTTTTAAAGACCTATCTATAGATACCCCACACGTAAGGGTTTAAAGATAAATTTTTTTTTGAGTTTCAGTTCTAAGTATGGGAAGCCCCAAAAATTTATAAACTAATTACTTGATCTCGTTCAAACCAATTTTCAATGGAAGTTTGCATAATAATGTTCATCATTATATTTTTTTTAGATTAAATCGTTCTCTTATTTTAGAAGTTACAGGGGGGGGACCAACATTTTACCACTTTGGAAGTGTCTCTCGCGCAAACTATTCAGTTTAGAAAAAAATGATATAAGAAACCTTATTATCATTTTAAAAGACCTATCCATAGATACCCCACACGTAAGGATTGGATGAAAAATTTTTTTTTTAGTTTCAGTTCTTAGTATGGAGAGCCCCCAAAATTTATTATTATTTTTCTATTTTTGTATGAAAATCTTAATGCGGTTCACAGAATACATCTACTTACTAATTTTCAACTGTATAGCTCTTATAGTTTCGGTAAAAAGTGGCTGTGACATACGGACGGACAGACAGACAGACAGACAGACAGACAGACATGACGAATCCATAAGGGTTCCGTTTTTTGCCATTTGGCTACGGAACCCTAAAAATGATGCAACAAAATGTGAAGCAAATAAATTATCATCCCAAAAGTATAATTGAAATCTTAATTTAATCTGGAAAACACTATTTATAAAATCATTTTGTCTAAGATACAATAAAAGCCTAGTTTGGAGATCCGTGATTTTACAATTCGAGCAATCGGACAATACACATTTTCATGCCTCTCAATCAATCTATGCAAATGTACATGTGCATTTTTATGTGCAAGAAAGATATTTTTTATACTTCTTTTTTTGTTGTAGATTGCCAACCATAAGTCTCAAGTAACTTATGCGGCGAAGAAAAGAGCCCAAGAATTAGCAAAAATAAAAGGTGACGGCTCGCTGTTTACGGGTCGGGGGTGGCCTTAATTAAAGGCTTTCTCGGACTTTTCGCGATGCAATTTGGTTGAAAGACAAGAATTATTTTTATTGAAGCCATCGCTAATTTCGGAGGGGCGAGAACTTTTGTTTTAGATAAATGCGGCCTAATTGCGTGGTTTTTGCCAGCCGATGATTGTTCGGCGACATTACCGATGATCGTGAATGGCTGGTGATTTTTTGTAAATTGTCTTTAAAGACGTGAATACTATTGTTTAGAAAAGAATATTTATTTGGTACAAAAGTTTGATTTTTGATTGTCTTTTTTTTTACTAATGTAACAAAATAAATGAGTGCTAGGCATAAAATAAGATTCATAAATAAAATCCGACGATCAAACTTAATTCCCTTAATAGCTTAAACTGAAAAAAAAATCGATATACTTTAATACATACAAGAATCTCTTTCAATACCAAAAGCTATTAGAAATAGTCGTAAATGTTTTATCACAAATAAACATGCATGAGACTTCGTGGCAAAAAAAATTAAGTTGTGTGAAATAAAATTAAAATTTACGATAAAACACTTAAATTCTTCTCTAAACTAATTTCATAACAAGCTCACTCGTAAAGAATATCCCCAATTCCCCACTCTCCATGCAAATAAGTACGCATCGGAATCTCAGACTCCGCACGTTTGCGACAAAAGAAAATACAATTTCCCGTCGAGAATCTCATGTCGGCGTTTTTCATCCATCGATAGCTAACGCTAGAATAAGGGCAGGGTTCCCTTTATTTTATATTAAAGCGATAAACATGTCGATTGCGAGCCTCACGCGTGGTCGCGCTCCCTTCGGTACGCGGAAAAGCTACTTTTGTGGGACGGACTTGGTAAGCGTAATTTTAGGGGGTACGTAGATTAGAAGTATTTTTAATAGGTGAAATTCTGAAGACGTAGTCACTTCTAGAAAATTGTCTGAATAGTTGCAATAAACGAGGTATACTTTGTATATAAAAGTCAGCGTGTTTCACAACATAAGTTTTAAATTGATGTTATTTAAATAGTTGATGCCCTATCTTAAGGTTCTGATATCTTAAAAGTCTTTGTAATTTCATCCCGAGGGTCCGAAAAAGCGTTCATTCAAAAATAACGCTTTTCATGACATTATCGGTCTCAGCGCATACGCGCTCTACAATACTGCTCACAAATGAACTTAGATACAGTAATATCACAACACCACAAGTAAAAGGAACAGCCCCCATTTTAAAATCTCTCTTAATACGGCCCTGTCTTCTTCGCTCAAATATGCAAGTCATGAGAAAGCGCTTATCACGGCTTAGATAGCCGCGATAGACGCGGGATGAGTTATGGCGGGACATATTGCTCGGTGATCTGCAACTATTACCTTGAGTGCCTTGCTCAGTTCCTGCCATGTTGCCATTGCCATGTTTTAAGGCAATTGGAGACAATTAAAGGGAAATATATGCGGCCTACAGTAACACAACTTACCGTACTGTTGCCGTAGCAAAATCTACGTCAATTTAGAAAGGCTGTGTCTAGTTTCAAGCCGAAAGATTAAAAATGAAGTTCTTCAATCTCTGAGAAAGGTATCTACGTTTGTTGTTTTATGACTTCACACATATTTAGCTTTGTAGTTGTTGATCCCTTGCGTATTTTTGACGTAAAAATCACGGGAAAAATGGAAATGGTTACTTTGTTAAATGTTGTTAATTATGTTTTGTTCGTGAATATTAATTAAAACGATACAATGTATGTGAATGAAAAATACTTAAACATAATTTTTATTTAATTTACTTGCTTAGGCAGCCAAAACTAGGTTTTCTTTACGGCAATATGCGCCTGTTGTAGTTAAAAACTTTTATTTTAATAGTAGCTTTTTAATAACCCGTAATTTTAATTTTAGAAGTGGTAGTTAGTTACTTAGTCGGTTTTTACCACCAACCAAAATATCTCACGACGACTATAACCACTCTTCCCAACTTCACAAATAACCAAAGGGCCTGATAGACCCATACCGTCCGCTGGACACCTCCACAATAGCGTTAAAAATGAACCCGTCTTCACCGCGGGCCTGATTGATCGTCGCTGCTTACTGTCGATAGCCACTTATGGGGGCAACCAGGGGCAACCATCAATTAGGTTGATACCTTTGGTACTGCACGCGGATAAACGTTGGGGAATGATTTAACTGGAATTGAGATTGTATTGGTATCTAAAATAGGTTTAGAGGAAAATAAATATGTGAGGAAAATAAATAGTTGCCCTTAAACAATCTATAAGCTGTAGGATTGAAATAAACAGCTCGTAGATCAAAAAACATAGATTTTAGCAGCACATTTTGAAATGTTAGTTTGTCTCAAAATTAAACATTAAAATAAAAGCCAGAAAGTAGTCTTTATTAAAAGAAAGCTGGTATGTTCCAAAGATTTATTTAATTCCGCTCAGTTTTGCGTGGAGGAATAACAAATAACCTTCTTCACAAACTTTTACATTAAGAAGGTAAAATGTAAGATGTTTATCAAGAGTGACCTATAACGCTGAAAGGTCTTGCATGGATGCACATCCTACTTAAGTACTGATGAAAAGTTACGTTAAAAGGTAGGATAACGTCCTCTCAGGGGTGTCTCAGTGGCTAATTTGCGGCTACAAGGAATGGGAGGATTATGGGAGGGCACTAATGTCCTTGGAACGCCCCCGGACCGTTTGACCAAGGCAAGACATGCGTGCCACATTAAATAGTTACTAGTATTATATTATCTGTGGTTTAGTTTAGATGAAATGGGTTCAATAAAAACAAATCAAGCTGATGCAATTTTTATAAACAAAAGCACAGAGTATATTATAACAAAAGGATAAGGCCTTGTGTTCATTTTTTTAAAAGAAGTAACATCCTAAAAGTTTTATATACACAAAAGTTAGATGGAAATGGCGTTTGTTTTTTTTTTCATAATCATTATAACGGATTTAGGATTAAAGATGACTTTATAGTTATAAAGGTATTGAATTATACATCAGAATAACTATGTTACAATTTAAGTAGAGTTTGTTGTCTGTGTAGAGAGGTTGTGCGGGTGAAGCTGCGGGGGGAATCTCATGCTAATTAAGTACATAAATATTTTGTGACTTACATTACGTCTTACGTTGCTTTAGTACAAGATACCACTTCACCCCAAAGATCATAATAAGTCGCATATTTAATTTAAAACAGACCATTTTTGTTGTCTTTTTGATTGACTTGTGTACTATTCCGGGATCAACAGTAGCCTTTGTTTTTTTCCAAGTCTAGTGAAAGTCTGTACCTTTCACCAAAATTGGTTTAGTGGTTAAGACGTCTTCAAAATATAACAGACAGACAACTGACGGTCAGAGGTCCATTTGTATTTTTTTTAAATTAGAGTGTATGTATTCTTCAAAGAAAAGTGCGGCTTAAGATTTGAGGTCCTTAATTTCCTTAGGTGTCGCGAATACTAATTTGCGGACACAAACAAAGGGTCCCTAATGTGTCCGTAACGCCTCCGGCCCGTCCACAGCTTGACCGCCGTCTCGGGACTCCGCTATTAAAGTGCTAAGAGGGACATTACTCTGCCCTGGGGCCCTGTCAACTGTATAACTTAATGTCTTAATTGTCCGCCGTTTTTGCTATGATTGGGGTGAGTTCATTTAGGTAAAATGATGACGGAGGACGTTTAAACTTTTTTGCAATTATTATTGTTATGGAGCTTTTTTTTTATGTCATAGGGGGGCAAAGGAGCAAGTGGGTCAGTGATCACCACTGGCCATAAGCACCCGAAACCCCCTTAGGGTCACAGGCGCGTTGCCCGCCTTTAAGGGTGGAATATGCTCGCTTCTTGAAGGTATTCATGTCGTATTGGCTTGGAAACACCGCTGCGGGAAGCTGGTTCCATAGAACAGTCGTACGCGGCAGAAAATGTCTGCAAAAACGTACGGTAGTTGATCGCCACTCGTCCAGGTGGTTTGGATGAAACTGCATTTTGTGGCGGGTTGTACGGTGGTGGAATTTAGCAGCAGGAAACAAACCAAATAATTGCTCGGATCACTCCCCATGATATAGGCGGTAGAAGATGCACAGGGACGCAATGTCTCTACGCAATACCAGAGGATCTAAGCAACCGGCTATGGAGGTCGTTGATTTTTTAACAATTTGCAAGTATAAGTAAAGATTGTTATTTTTGTTCGTTTAAATGGCAAAACATGCGACTAACAATAAATTTAACTACGTAAGTTCCCGCCCTTTGTCATAAGTATACATGAAATGTTGGACATGCATTATTTTTTCTGGATGTTTGTGTTGTTTAACAAACTCTTAAAACTACTATAGTGCCAAATCGCAAATGTCTTACCATCAGATGGGCAGTGTATCTGTGTCTGCCAACTGATTGAACAAAAAAAAACTTTACCGTCTTCAAGACGACGTCTACTAGATTATAAGATCGTCCCATGGTCGTCGAGTATAGAACATTTTTATTTCGTAATTCACATAACTATAAGTAACAATCCCTTTACCACAAAAAAAAACGAAATGAATTACGAGTGCACCCACAATTCTAAAACGTAATAAGTTGAAGGGCGGCGGCCACGATAAGCAAGTTAATCCGGAAGACAAATAGCCTCTGTATGGACATTACGCTGAATGACCAATGCGGGGCGGTGAGCGATGCGATTCTTTTGTCTGCCCGGGCAATCCCTATCGGCCGAGACAATGTAAGGAAGGACGGCCGTCAGCAATCGACAGTGGCTAAGGAATATTGGGGAGCAGATGTACGAATGCTATGGAAGCGACTGAATTAAAATTAAAACCTTTACAATTTAAATCTGTATAACAATGTCTATATCCTGGCCTGGGCTAAGCAATCGCTACAAGGTTGACACCGGGTCGTTCATTTCTGGTGTGAAAGGAAAACAGGATTATATCCTGGCTAAAAAAATTTATGTTATATCCTGGCTGGATGATACATACTTTTATGGTAATGAATAGACTTTTATGATTAACATAAAGTTTGTTTCCAATTTAAGCTCATTCAAAGTGTATATTAGTGATAACTTTATCGTTTGGGAAGCATTTGAAACGATTCTATAGCATAGAACTGGCGTAACTAAAATTAAAATTACCGTTTTAAATCCGAAATATTTTTCAACCGAAATCGACAAGATTTTAGAAACAGATTTTCTTGCCACCTCTTCAACTTTCTTATAGCTATACAACAGTCTCCGTACAAACGTTCGAAGTCTAAATGTCCGGCACATTAACTACAGGCGGGTGGAGGATTGTCGCCGAGGGGACTTATTTAAAGTCACCACCTATTGTGCTAAGGAACTGGCCAGTGTCACGGGAAATTTGTGGCTTTATCTGGATTAACGCTGGTGCCCCATTTAGTGAGAAATAACCTACATATCGAACTTTTGCAATATACTTATAAAAAGAAAAGAACATTGACTTGGTCTTATACTTTTTCGTTGTCTCTGGTGGGTGAGAATCTCATTGTGTAGCAGATATTTCATGATGCTTTATAATTGAGTTGTAGAATTGTGTAAATTTTTGCTATGGCTTGCGTTATAACTTACGAGCCTCTTACGTAAAGGATGAGTTTAGACTTCAAATCCGGGTTTAAAAATACTAAACCCTGTCAACCCTGATATTATTATAAGCTGCGTCTGAATTGGGCCAAAGCCTTTCAGTTTGAGCACCTACTTTAAATGTTCAGTGACGTTTGTATGAGCAATACGACTTTCGCAATAACAATTTTTTATGAATTATCTAGTAAGTAAGAAAAGTGAAAGGTCATGAAAAATATTTAGTAAACAGACACTTGACAATTTTAGAAGTAGAAAATACATATTCATAAATCGAAATAAAGGTCGTATAGGTATTATAAGATGTAAGACATTATAGCCAGCATTGCCTTTTAACAAAGCCTCTTTAGATTGGCAGAACACAATTGTCCCAATATTAATACCGAACGGGACAAGGGGGTGAATACTAAATTAACATCCGCTACCTTTAGCAAACATCGCCAAGACACCGCTTCTAAGGCGCATCTCCATTAGACTACACGAGACGGTATAGCTTTTCAAATCGTGAGAACTGTGTTAAAAGCCAAAAATTACTAAACAAGAGCTGTAGAGAGAATTGTTATCACGTGAATTACACTGACGGTTTTATATTTTATGACACCGGGTTTCATTGAAAAATTGTGTTATTGTTTAAAAACTCTTCTACCACGCGTCTTAAAACATTAATCCATTCTGACCCAATTTCTGTTAACTATTGGGC
Organism: Mecyna flavalis; assembly: GCA_949319885.1. Classification (NCBI taxonomy): domain Eukaryota; kingdom Metazoa; phylum Arthropoda; class Insecta; order Lepidoptera; family Crambidae; genus Mecyna; species Mecyna flavalis. The sequence continues at coordinate 13,042,799 of OX439434.1, read as the reverse complement.
TGCGATTATCATATTACAGTTGCAACAATATAGACAAACTGACTCTCATGCCAATGAAGGAGTATTTTTTGGATGACAATCACTACAGAATAACAAACCAATTTGCTCTCCTGGCCATGTCCTGACTGAATAGCCACTCTACGTCCATTTTAAGTAATTATCTGAGGAGTTATACTGAAGACAAGGACTTTCTATTATAACAAAACCCTAAACATACCTCTGATAAGAAAAAAGACCCCTGACAAAAATTATGTAAACGCCGTAAAGAAATATGAACGTGACGTGTCGTACGATCTAATGGAATATTGCCCGATGTTTGCCCATGTAAGGGCCTTCGATGAATCTTAATCTTCCTGAGTCAGGTTACCCTCTAGCCCGCATGTGTAACTTAATCGGCGCCCTCCTAACTTGCCTCTAATTGTTTGCCTACAATATTGTCTACGTCCATGTATTCGTTGTTTGGATTTCTATATTTGAGGCAAATAGTATTATGCTTGAGGTCGACAGATCATATCAATTTGGACATATAAACCGACTGCCAGGTAAATAATAGTTACGAGTATGTTGTCTTATTTACGTCATAATGTTTTGTCATAGTGATAAAACAGTAATTTTTCAGTGACTATGAATGTATGTCCGACTAAATAATTCGATTTTGAAATGTGGAAAAGATTTTGTGGTTCGGAAATTTAAGGGTCAATGTATCATGTTTTTACGGATTTTTTCTCCTAAATATGCGAAAAAATAAGTTAACTTGGTAGAAGATATTCTAAATACAATACTTAGATTTTAAACCAAACAATGTTAGTTTAACCAGCGCTAGTAAAAATTACATTCCACTGTCTGCAAAACATTGCGTCAAACTCTTCAACTAAAGTAACATTTCATTAGTCTTAACATTTTCTTACAAGGTGCAGAATTAAACGAATATCTCACGTTTTTACTGGCTCCCGCCCTAAGACACTCCCACGTGTTAAATCGTCGTGACGAATCGCACTCATAAAGTCACATCTTCCTACCTCTAGTGTGAAGTTTAGTAATTAGGCCGGAATAGGGAACAATCATAGTACTTTTGAGGATCTTTATTCGTATGTTTGTTTGGAGGAGGTTGTAATTTACCTTTGTAATAAGATTGTCTTGTAGCATGTTTGCTGCTTCGTTACGTAATCAAAGGGGCGTATGTTTTTGAGAGACCCATTTGGTGTATGGTTCCGTATGAGGATCCTCGCACAATTAACATGTTAGTTTGTATTAGTCTTAGTGTTTTTATTTAAGTTTGTGTTTACAAAAAAAGCGTATAAATGTTTATCCGTTGTCTGACCATCCATAGTACATGCTACGTTCAGTTTGAAGCCAGATAAAAAAATTGTGATAGGGTCCAATCACCGCCTTATTATATTTTGCTTACGTCCTTTCCCAAAATGTAATCTATTCCTATACCAATCTTCAGCAAGATCCGTTCAGTAGTTTAGGCGTGACAACATAACCAACATACAGACTTATGTAATAAAATATACTGTAATATATCAAGTACTATATCATATTCCATAAAGCGAACATTTAATAACATACATTGTTCCTCTTGGAGGGTTTTACAATACCGTTATTAGGTATAACACAACACGCCGCATCTCGGAGGTATTTGCTTCAATAGCTCTAGGGCCATAAAGGCCCTCATACACGATTGTGTGAACCACCGGCCCCTGGGACGACCAACTTGCGAATTCCCCTGGCGTGTGTCGCGAACAGAGTTTTACAGCGAAATTAATATGGCAAATTAATGCCGCTCGTAGTATAATTTTGGGGCTTCTTGCGACGTCCCACACCGACATATTGTAACACTGGGGTGGGTAGCGTTTTGGGGTTAAGACGGGAGTTTGAAAAACCGTAATTGTGCTGTATTTGTCAGAAATGTTTTAGACACACCATAATGTGAATATTTCAGAAAGCAAATTACCAAGTTTCACGGGGAACTTGATGCGTTCATCGATCCCATTGATAAAACAGAAGACGATTATCATAAAACTTATATATTATGTACGATTTATTAAGCAATAAGTTGTCAGAAATGGATAAACTAATTAGTATTGGAAAAGTAATTTTACTTGTCTACTTATTATTTACCAGTATAACAAAAGTTTATCGCCAACATATTTGTGTGCGCATAATTTTGGAACGAATGCACCTAATTCAACAATGTTTTTATGTTTTTCATGCAAATCCAGGGAAAGCAGCTGTTCAAAAATAAGTAAAATAACTAAATATGCTCAACCCACAAGTCTACGGAACCTTGTGGTGTGAAACTTTAACGCTTGCCCGGTTTTTCCATATGGAAATGAAGAACGGAGCGCAAGACAACAGTGATATGCTAATTAAAGGAAAACATAGAACGTGCTGTGTTTATTTTCTGTCAGTGAGACTGAGTATTGGTCCAGGGTAAAAAAAATGGCCGCGGTCGGTTGGAAATTAGAAAACGACAAGCTAATTTTTATTTAAGGGGGCTATTTTAAAAGTAAACTTAAAGTAGGAGAAAAATTCGAATTACGGCGCGCAAAAGAATTTTCTATGTAAGTTTTCACCACAAGTTGGGCGGTAAATAACTATTAGACTAGGATAAAAATACAGTAAATCTTAGCAATTGTTTTCTGACACTTAATGTTTCATAATTCGTCAAAAATTTGACTTTGCTAATTAACTAGCCAAATTGCATTGATCTTTAGTGATACAGTAAAAATATGAAAGTTTGATAGTTTGTCAGAATTTAAATAATATAGGTGATGGAAAGTATTAAATTTGTGCAGAATAAGTATTTGCTTATCTCCAAACATAATCTGTTTGGCCTGGTTTCAGTGCAATACTATGCCTTATGAAGAAAAATTACCTTCCTCTTGACATTGTTTCTAAATAACCAAACATTTCGCTCGTATTTACGTATTTGGAAATTTGACTGATTGTTTCTGAGAAAAAAATACAACTGTTTGTTTGTTCTGCACACAAACCTTTTCTGAAAGTCCACAGCAGCGTCAGGTGAGAAGTGTAATGGCACGTCCCTTTTGCGCTTTCCGAGCCGTTTCAACTGTGTAACTCGACCACAGTGCAGTAAAAAACAATAATTTATCAGTATTAAAAACTTCAAATTCAAAGTCTTTATTGCACTCACGTGTAGTTCGTTACCTTCATCCTTATTTTTTTTTAGAACTACAATATACTGCATTTTATGGTTATAGTGTCTTTAATTTTTTATTAGAATTTTATTTACCACACAGGTCATTACATCGTAGGTACAGGGATCACCTCAATTGCCACAAAATAACTAATTAAAACTAAGAAAATAATTTATAAATATGAATAAGATCCTGAGATGATTATCACCGTTAAGAACCAAATGAAAATTACACTAGCTCATCTACAGTAAAAAATAAAATCTTTGTCGTCAAAGTTTGTAATCTATGTAATAAATCTTTCATTGGTTTATCGTTTAGAACAAATGTTGCTAGGTCATCACAAGATGCAACACTTTCGATGTAACCAGTTTCTGTTGATAACACTGTACTGTGACTAAACCCAGGAGCGAATATCTTATGCGCCACTGGGCACTTTCTGCGCCCGAATTATAACGGTCAACTGACCACCCGCCGGAACAAACGCTGTAATCAGTCGCACAAATATTTCGTCCTTTGCAGATAAATCTATGCCCGTAGATTCTGAATTATCTGATAGTAGCCTTGTTATTCTCCCCGAAATTTAATAATAGAGACTCGGTTGAGTACATTAGCGACAAGCTTTACTTGTTTAGTTGTTTGAAAAAGTTGCCAACGGAATAGCCCAGAATTAAATGTATGTAAATAAATAAAGAAAAAGCCTTAGCTGCTGTAGATGTTAACAAGAACTGTCATATTTTAAAATTATTTATGTACCTACAAAACAGAAGAGACCTGCGGCCGTGTGTGGTACCTTGACCTGTGGCACCTTGAGGGACGAGCCAGTGCCTGGCTTGGACGATTCACTGACCTAAATACTGACTGTGTTCCCATCCCGTTCACATGAACACAAACTTTTACAATTACAGAAAACACAAGTAACAAAGCGATCCGATATCGCCTATGGCCACCATCAATCGTGACCATTCTTCCTCACATAACGCCTCGTCATCAGTCCGCGTTGATAGTTTTCCCATAAATGACCACCTCGGGGTGGCAATAAACCCCCCTATCTTTGCAGTTTTCCGATACACTGGCCTCGGACCAACAATTATCTAAATGGCCATCTACATTCTTTGTTAGTGTTGCCAGTCTGTAGTGTCGGTTAATACTTTCCGATTTACCTACACATCAAAATCGATTAGAGCAGATAAAAATAATTTTTTAGTGTTTATGACACAATATTTATTGAATGAATGTATAAGATGACGAATAAATTCAACACCTATTGCTGGGTATTCTTTATAGTTGCAAAAAGAAAACTAAGTAAAATTTTAAATTTTGTTTCAATCAATATTGCTCATTCTTGCTTAGTTTCTACTGAAATATCTCTCCATGTGTAATAGCCGTATACTATATTAGAAATAGAACCAAAAGCAGCATTCTGTTGTTTATATCCGTACTATGAATCTCTTAACTTAACAAACATTGAACAAATATAATTTTAGAGGTAAGGTTCGATTTTTTAAGTCAGCTTAATTTTGTTTCCAACTGCGAAAACAATTTGTAATATACCCATAAAACAAGTTTTTCGAATATAGCTTTTTCTGACGGACCTGGCAACACTATTTTTACCCCTTACGTTTTTGTTATTACCGGTCAATTTATCCGATGTTCGCAAATCTCAGCAGATCCTCGGACTCATGTTTGCCTAGTAGATTTGCCGATAACACCGAAACTGCCAGTGGAAATAAAACAGGGAATTTTTGCTAAGTTTAGCAACTACCGCGCAAAGCCGTTCTATAAGTTATGGCTGTAGTAAGCATGGAAAGGCATCAGTCGATATTTGAATATTGAGAAAAGAGAATGTTCCTTTTGCATTGCAATGCCTCATCAGGTTACTGATGTCTTCTTAGTCCTAAATGAGCTTACCTAGTGTTCCTAGAACCGTAACAGATGCAAGATTAAATTAGGAATTAATTGGTATAGGTCACCTTAAAAGTACTCAATGAATTTTGATAAAGCCTGACTGCCGGGCGGTGGCTAGAATATGTACATAATCACTACATAGTATAAAACAAAGTCGCTTTCTCTGTCCCTATGTCCCTTTGTATGCTTAAATCTTTGAAACTACGCAACGGATTTTGATGCGGTTTTTTTTATTAGATAGACTGATTCAAGAGGAAGGTTTATATGTATAATACATGCATAATATAGTAGAGAAACACTGATAATTTTATAGGTTTTTAATTTAAGGTCGTAAATAAACACATTTTTTTGCGCTTACATTGCAAACGCTGGCTGAACCCTACGAGATAGATCAAAAAAATGTACTACGGTATTGTTCACCTTAAAAAGGATTACAAAAAAGTCCGAGATGGTATATGTCTATCTATTAGGGATAACCCACAATAACCATTTTTATCCTTTACTAATGAGAAAATAAGGGCATATTAACGAAAAAGCGATTTTGAGCAATACAGTATTAATCCTTATCCAATTAAGTACCTTAAATAAATTGTGCATGTAATATAGATCAATATGGCCGTTTGCAGCATGCAATGTAAATGAATATTTTTGAAGATATTACAGATTTAAAATGCAGGGACATAGCGGTTGCGGCGGTACCGACCGGCCGGGGGGCGCATGGATGATGGATGAACGTTTGTTACTTTTTCACGTAAAAACTACTGAATTGATTTTAATGAAACTTTACAATAATATAGCTTATAACGTCCTATAGTTCACGCGGGCGAAGCCGCGGGCGGAAGGCTAGTTATGTATAATAGAAAAGACTTAGGACTAGGTTTTTTATACCTTAGAACTTTTAGTGTAGGTAACTTTCACCTTACTTATAAATCTGGCCCTTAACGTGATAAAACTACATAATTGGTGATGAAATCAAGTACATATGTGATGCAGTGACCTTTTCACCTTTTCCATTAGTTCTCACGATCCCAAAGCTCGCATGTACCTAAAGCAACGTATCAGCCTGGCCATCCAACGCGGAAACGTTGCTAGTGTCCTGGGTACTTTTCCCATGGACGGAGACCTCGGCCAATTTTTTATTTTTTATAAATATGTTTAGTTCTTTTTTGTATACATTTTTTGTGGTTATAACTAGTTTAGTTTATAAATTTTCTAATGGAATTGATGACAAATAAAATAAAGTAATAAAATGATTTAAAATACAATAGAATCTTAGTTAGCATTTCTTCATTGGTCACAAAATCCTAGTTCGTTACTCACATCAATATTTTTCAATACCAGTTGTACCGTATCGCAGTTAGGGTAAGAATCGTATCGTAAGACGTGACTGACACGGCAGCGATGCTCAAGTTGGATGTTTAGCGGCACCTGCGACGGCCATCGTCTCATAATATTCGGCTTAGCGCGCTCCGCATGCATAAAGAGGGAAACATACGGGGTTCTAACTTGCGAGGAGACGCTTCCATGATCTTTAGATTTTGGTATTGAATGTTGGTAGAAAATTTATTTGTTGAAGAGGGTTACAATCTATTATATTAAGAGGTACGCTATAACGCTGATGATTGTAAATTGTAACTCTTAAATAACGTCATTACGTGTTGGTTATAATTTTTTTATTATTTTTAAAAATTGTGGCATATTAACTTCTCATAATTATGTATAACTTGTATAGGATATTATAAACTTGTATATATTATAACTTGTATATATAATATTATAAACGGGCGGGCACAATCTCGTCCTTTTCGGATGTAAAGGGAAAACCGGGGAAGTTAAAAGGGTAGTGGGACGAACTTTTTGTGCTTAAAAGCATTCTCCTCCCAGAAAAAAAAATAACATTACAACTACATCATAAATAAATTTAATAACACAGCATCGTAACGTGACACGTTTGTGAACATAACGTTTTCGCGAATGTTTTCTTTCTTGCGATTTTCGCCCCACGCGATTCCTTATTGAACGACTTGAACTTCGGGCGCGGAATACATGTGTAAACACCGGGCGGTGTTTTATTAAAACAGCCTACGTTTAACCCCACTGACGGATAAGAAAACGATTTATACGTGTTTCTCCGTCATGATGACTTTCTTACTTTATACAAATCATAGACTTTATACAAATCAAGAGAATCAGTGATCTAGATAATGTCACTTTAAAAATTAAAATACATTGGGAATTTCTAATTATATTTTGTTATATTTATTACTTTGATCATAAATAAATCTGTTTTAAAAATATATTAAATTAACTAATTCTTTTGATCAATGAATAGTAAAAAAACTAATACTTGTATCCTTATCGTTTATAAATTCGTTTATTTATATTTTATAATATATGTACTGCATGTTTTTTTTGGAGTTGTTTTCCCGCAGCAGAACGCTTCACTTTCAGTAATTACTATCGATTTTTGCAAGTAATTTTTTTTTTTAACTATTTTTGAAATTTTTTTCCAAGTTTAATGGGAAAATGGAAACTAAATGTTAGTAAATAGTAAATTATATTTTTTTTTTATAAACGCGAAGGGCAATGACCCCGGCCGGTGACCGTCCGCGACGCAGCTAGTACTATTGGTTCGAGTTTCGTCTATTATAATCGTAAAACTTTTGATTTAACTAAAAAAAAAAAACTTTGTTAATCTATTTTACTACTAAGATAGAATCATTTTACTGCGGGAAAACAACGACTAAAATTCCACGCTGTATAATAATATTATAAAGAGGAAAGATTTGTTTGTTTGTTTGTTTGATTGTATTGAATAGGCTCCGAAAATACTGAACCGATTTGAATAATTCTTTAACTGTTCGATAGCTACACTATTCCCGGTGACCATATGGTACTTTTTTATCCCGGAAATGTGTGGGGAAGAGGGGATATTTGAAATAAGAAATGACTTGATAACTATATAGACTGCGTAAATAGATAGTCAAGATGAATGAAGAAACGTAATAGCAACTACCTTTTCAAAGAATACCTAGCCGGCAGTGTCACAGAAAAAACCTTCAGAAAAAATCGAAACGCTATGTAAAAGAAAAGCAAACTCTGAGACAAAACTTTTGATTTACTTTTTATTACTGTCAAACTTTTGTGACACTATTGCCAGTGCTACTTTAAAATAACAAAATAACCACAAAGGTAACATCAAATTAATGACCAAGCAGGTTGATATAAGTTTTTACAAATTTAATGCTGGCTAAATTATTCAGAAAAAATATATACACCAATAAAGAAAAAAATATTTAATTTACTTTTTATTGCTGTCAAATTTAAGAAGCATTGTTGCCAGTGCCTCTTTAAAATAAAGAAGGTCAACTTCTTTTCAAACCTTTTTGATATTCCTTTAAAAAAAAAAGATCTGCTTTTTATTGCTGTAAAATTAATCGTAACTCTGATGCCAGTTACACTGAAAAAACCAAGCAGGTTATTATGCAAATTTTTCATTTGATGCTGGCTAGATTCTTTAGAAAAATTAATATCTTAACGCCTTTAAAGGAAAAAAAAAACAAGTGTTTTCTTTTTATTAATGTCAAAATGGAAATAATGCTGCTAGCGTTTTCGATGATCCAAAAAAGGTTGCATGTTATTTGAAAAGAATGATACAAAAAAATCATAATCGACTACTAAAACATTAGTATTTTATTAGTCGAAACAGAATAAATATTTGGTCATCGAAACTACTGAACCGATTTGAAAAATTCTTTCATTGTTTGAAAGCTAAACTATTCTCGGGCGACATAGGGTACTTTTTATCCCGGAAATGTGGGGGGAAGGGAAGGGACATTTGAAAAAAGAAATTACGCGCGGGTGAAACCGCGGAGGCGGCCGCTAGTCGTTTATATATCATATGAATTATAAGAGCGACCACTGGTTCTTACTTTATGCACTCTAGTAAGTAGCTAGCTTGGGATAATATTATTAAACACTATTGCCTCTAAGTAAGCAACTGCTTATTTGACATCAGACTCAACCAAACTACTCAAAACGAAGTATTTAAACAGCAAAGCGAAACTAAACAATTTACCGCAACATTATTCAATTACCGCTTTAAGGACAAACCCCTACCCATAACAATAAGAAACAACACATCCCCCACACGAATCGCTCGGGCCGTTGAAATAATATTATCCTTACTCTTACTCTAAGGAAAATCAACATAAAGTGAATAAAAGAAAATTATGAATCCCGCGGAAATAAATTACCCAGTGTTGGCGGCAAAATAACATCACCATTTGAATGTCATTTATGCTTTATAACTTGTGAGTTGTGTAGATATATGACACTCACGGAGGCATTTTATGGGGCATGCGAGCACGTATGAAGTATAATTTTTGAACCGTTTGTAGCGAGGTAATAAATAGATGGTTGAGTATTTGAGTTTGGAAGTTAATGGTATTGAATAATGTATACACAGGCTGTTTTTATTGCAGGAATGTAAGATAGATGAGATACTTTATTTAATCTTAGGTGACTTTATGGAAGATGAAAATATTTGAAGAATAAGTCTGGAAAAGATCTTCTTTTAACTACTTTAAATTAATAGATCTTAATTGCCTCGTAATGCTCATTGTGTGAGGGTATGTCCTGAAATTTGTTTTTTTTTTATTGCAAGCGATTCGGAAAGATATCGATGCCAACATTGGATAAGATTGGATTCGCTGGAGTGTAGTAGGGTTATCCGAAGTCCGAAGACAGGGCGAGGACACGGTGATCCTTAAATCCGGAAACCTGCTCTACTTCCGAGAGGGCGAAGAGCTATCCCGAGGTGGTGTCGGGTTTATTGTCCACAAGTCTCTCGTGAACAACATTGTACAGATCGGAAGTGTGTCGAATAGGGTAGCGTACCTTATACTCAGAATTACCAGTCGGTATTCGTTGAAGGTCATACAGGTTTACGCCCCGACCTCGACACACCCCGACGAGGAAGTGGAAGCAATGTATGAGGATATCTCTCGGGCAATACATGCTTCCAGGACTCACTACACTGTTGTCATGGGAGACTTCAACGCAAGGCTGGGCAAACGTAGCGATGACGAGCGGAAAGTGGGGCAATTTGGATCTGGAAACCGGAACTACCGTGGTCAGATGCTAGCCGAATACATGGAGAGGGAGTGACTCTTTATGATGAACTCCTTCTTCAAAAAGAGGCAGCATCGCAAGTGGACCTGGGAAAGTCCGGACGGCGTAACAAGAAATGAGATTGACTTCATCATGTCGACTAAGACTCGGATATTCAATGATGTCTCAGTGATCAACTCGGTTCGGTCAGGGAGTGATCACAGAATGGTTAGAGGCACATTGAATCTTAACGTCAAATCCGAAAGGTATCGACTGATGAAGTCTACGCTCCGCCCTGCAGCCAAACAGATCCAGAACCCCGAACACTTCCAGCTCGAATTGCAAAATCGCTTCGATTGCCTGGAGGACTGCACAGATGTGGACAACTACAATGACAGGTTCGTGGAAGCTGTCGTTACGGTGGGGTCTAAATTTTTTGGACCTAGCCGTAATACAAAAAGTAAAAAAATCTCAGAGCCGACGTTAAAGCTGATGGAGGAAAGACGTGATATGGCTCTGCTATCTTCTGAAGATGCTTGTCGGCATAGGCGGCTCAACAGACAGATCTCCAAGTGCCTTACCCGCGACATACGCCGATTTAATACGGAATGTATTAAAGAGGCCATTGAGCGAAACAAAGGCTCTAAAGTGTTTGCCAGAGATCTGTCTCTTGGAGAGAGCTTGCTGACGAAGTTGAAGACGGAGGACGGTAGAGTCGTCTCGTCACGACCTGAGCTTTTGGCCGAGATCGAACACTTTTATGGGCAGCTTTACGCGACGACACGAACGCCTGTCATTGAGGCCACAGATCGTAGAGCCAAATTGACCCGACACTACACGGAAGATATTCCGGACATCAGCCTTTACGAGATTAGGGTAGCTCTGAAACAACTTAAAAACAACAAGGCGCCGGGGGAGGACGGAGTTACAGCGGAGCTTCTAAAGGCAGGAGGCCGACCGGTCCTGAAAGCTCTCCAGAGGTTGTTCAACTCCGTTATTCTCGAGGGTAAAACGCCAACAGCATGGCACAGGGGCGTGGTGAAGCTGTTCTTCAAAAAGGGCGATAGGACGCAGCTGAAGAACTACAGACCCATCACGCTACTGAGTCATGTTTATAAGCTGTTTTCTAGAGTTATAACGAATCGTCTCGTACGTAGGTTTGATGACTTCCAGCCTCCCGAACAAGCCGGATTCCGTAAAGGCTTTAGTACCATAGACCACATGCACACGCTGCGGCAGGTTATACAAAAGTCTGAAGTATATAATCTGCCATTATGCTTAGCGTTTGTGAACTATGAAAAAGCCTTTGATTCTGTCGAGACATGGGCCGTGCTTCGGTCACTCCAAAGGTGCCAAATAGACTACCGATACATACAAGTGTTGCAGTCGCTGTACGAAAACGCCACCATGTCAGTCCGCCTCCAGGACCAGAAAACAAAACCCATTCGGCTCCAGCGGGGTGTGAGACAGGGCGATGTTATATCGCCGAAACTGTTCACTACTCTGTTGGAGGACGTGTTTAAGCTTCTGGACTGGAGAGAACTTGGCATCAACATAAACGGCGAGTACATGACGCACCTTCGCTTCGCGGATGATATCGTAGTCATGGCTGAGTCATTGGAAGACCTAGGCATAATGCTCAACGATCTCAGTAGAGTGTCTCAATAAGTGGGTCTTAAAATGAACATGGAAAAGACGAAAATCATGTCGAACTCCCATGTCGTACCCACTCCTTTAAACTCAACACTGGAAGTTGTGGACGAGTACATTTATCTGGGACAAAAAGTCCAACTTGGTAGGTCCAACTTCCAGAAAGAGGTCGATCGACGAATCCAACTCGGCTGGGCAGCGTTCGGGAAGCTTCGCAGCGTTTTCTCGGCCCGAATACCGCAGTGCCTCAAGACGAAAGTCTTTGATACGTGTGTGTTGCCAGTGATGACTTATGGAACGGAAACGTGGCCGCTTACAATGTGCCGCATAAAAAGGCTCAAAATCGCGCAAAGGGCAATGGAAAGGGCGATGCTTGGAGTCTCCCTGCGTGATCGCATCAGAAATGATGAGATCCGCAGAAGGACCAAGGTCACCGACATTGCCCGAAGAATTGCGAGCCTTAAGTGGCAGTGGGCAGGACACATTGCAAGGAGGACTGACGGCCGTTGGGGCGGAAAGGTCCTCGAGTGGTGGCCACGTACCGGGAAACGCAGCCGTGGTAGGCCTCCCACAAGGTAGACCGATGATCTCATAAAGATCGCCGGAATCCACTGGATGCGGGTGGCGCAGGACCGATCGGTTTGGAGATCCTTGGGGGAGGCCTATGTCTAGCAGTGGACGTCATTTGGCTAAAATGATGATGATGATTGGATAAGAACCACCTTCACAAAGTTTGCTACGTCAATCGTTAAGCTATTTAAACACTTTTTAAAAGTTTTAAAATAACATTTACTCTCTTTCAAATAAGAATGCTATTTCCAATTTTGGAAGCTAAGATTATTCCCATAGCCGCTAAAATTATATAAACACAAGCTACGTACCCACTTAAATTAATTTTACCACCATCGCTTCATCGCCATCCTTTTCCATTACGCAGTACAATCTACAGCGACGAAAACCACTATAAATTGTCGAATAAATTTCCAATAATTATATTATCAGGCGGAATTTTCGCTGCCATCTCACCGTTCGTGAATTTTTCTTCTACCTCTCAAGCCCATAATTCCTAATGACATGCAATAACCGTACCCCCAATTTTCGACATAAACCCGCCATAACAATATCGACATCAGCGAAATTTTTTACCCCGCGTGTTAGGGTTCTGTATTCAAATAAACAACCGAAACAAATCAACTAACATTTCTTTCTATAAAATAATTGAACTAAATACTTAAATATAATAATGTTGTTTACTTGGCTAGCATCTGCGAAATCTGACGCTAAGGCTGCCTGTCAACCGAAGTGGAGCGAGGCAGCGGAGCGGAGAAACGGTGGAATATTAACCAATAAAATTACACAAAATCTCTGCTCAGACAGGGAGTTGCAATCGTATTGGTTAAAACTCGGTTTCTCCGCTCCGCTGCCTCGCTCCACTTCAGTGGACAGGCATAGGCAGCCTAAAACAGTTTTGGCTGTTTGGAGGCGACACATTAGCTATGGTAATAGCAACACTTGGTTGCTATACTCACAAATAACTCACAATATCCAATAGCAACAAGGCACGGTTGACAATTGACATCACACTTTGACAGACAGCATTATTGATTGACATCTTATATTTTTTTTTATTTGATTGTTGCCACTTGAAGTAATTAGTTCCAATAAGTATATTTTTATATTATTGGTCGGACTAATAATATTACGCTAAGCTTTTATATTGGACTAAATATAACAATATTGCATTTTGGAATAAGTACGGTTAAGTAGGTATTCTGAAGTAGAAAAAAGGCTAACAAATAAAATAATTTTCTTGCACACTCGATTTGTATTTTGTGACTTCTACGGGCCCATATACGTCTCTCCTGCTAACGCTTTTCCGTTTTTTTTATTGGGGAATAAGTAACACTTCGGGTGTAATCAAAATTTGGAGCCGGGTGAGCTGTATATCGGCCACTCAATTTGATTTTTACCGCAGCTCTGATTTCACTCCGCTTATGGAATGTTAAATGGTTGGGGTAAGAAAATAGTTATGGACATACCCTGCAAGCATCACTCGATTGTGGCCAATGTATGATTTTTTTCTTTTATTTATTAGTCGGCTGCAAAGTCTCTTAAATACTAATAAAAAAAGAAACTCTTATACACATTTATTTATTCCTTGTCTACTCCCCATATTGCGTAAAATATTATGTGTGTGTCTAATAGGCTAAATGTGTTATGTTTAGCCGTGGTAAAAGAACACAAACAAATGACGTCTAAAGTTATTAAGTTTTTACCTAATATTGCGGTAAGTTTATCAAACAAACGAAAAAATTTGCCCAATCGTTCTCGGTCTCGTGTTTCTAAGAACAAAACAATGACTGAATAATATACTTATTCTATTTTCATTAACGATAGCATTATTGTACAGCTTGCTCGATAACAAAAACAAAAGTCGCTGCCTTTTATTTTATTTTTTTATTTACCTTATCCCTTTTCAACAGACCACACCAATAAAATTATATTTAAATAAAAGAACTGTCAGCCTAGTGACATGTCCACACTAAATCATCTTCGTCACCAACTACTGAATAAATATCCTTTCCGATCCGGCAATTCGAGCTTCATCCAAATAACTTGAGACTGACCAGCGGTCTGTGATAGCCACTCTATTTATATTCCTCTCATTCCCGAGGGATTTCAATTGTCAAATCCTTCAAAATCCAGTTAGCGGAGAAGGGTGCGTGTTATTTTTATTCGACGTATCGAGGATTCGAAAGTTACTTGGAATAATATATGATGATTCTTATGAAGCTTGTCTTGTACCTACATACATGTGGCGTAACTTGATGGATAAGGGGAAAATGGCAAGTATCTAATTATTAAAAAGATTTTATTTTAACCATAGGCAGAACAATGCTTAAAAATTTTAAATTTATTAAATAATATGTCCATAATTTTTACAGTCGTGTGTTTTAGAAATATCTAATTAATAATAGAAACATCACTTTGAAGTAATATCAATATACGATACTTTTGCAAAACGATTGCTATTTCTTCGATGCTGAAACATGACATAGTTTTTAATAATACCTCGCAAAATCTCACCTTATTTCTTTAAAGATTTTGCGATATAAAAATACTGCTGCCATTTAAAAGACTATTATTTCTAGGATTTTCATAAAAAGAACTACAACAATGGCCATATTACGGAATACAATCCATACATCATTCCTGTGACTTTAGAAACAGTGCCACATGTACCCAAAAACTCTCAAATCTGTGAAAACGACATCAACGATAACCGTCATCAGAGGTTCTGATCACGTATAGAAGACGTTCAACATTCACACCCTCCCCTGTTTATGACTAATGACGAGCTCACATGCCCGTCACACCTCATGAACCACTCTGCCTCCCTGACCCTTATCTCCTAAAACATAGGGTTGAATTTCGCGTCAAACTCGTAGAGTCTTAAAGTGTGGACGTTTTATATTCAAATCATACAGTTTCCTGACCCTGATTAATGCTATTTTCTTTTCGCAAATTCACTGGCGTCTTTTGAGAAGACGCGTATCATATGCCGCTCATGTTAATGTTGAGCTTAAAATGCGATTTGACACTGTCTATTAACAATGTGTTCGAGGGGCTTCTATCACTTCTTGAGAAATCCTGGATGTTAGTAAATGATATTTTTAAAGGTTGTTTGTAAATATTGATACTTATAAGCCAAATTTTCCAATTTGCGAATTGACACTTCGTAGAACTCAACTTAGGTATATTAAAATACTCAACATCGATGCGGCACCCAAACCAAACACTATTACACTAATCTTAAGAAATTTTATTTCTCAAAGAATCCTTTCTTCGTGCGCGTATTCTCAACCCGCTACTTATTCAAACATTTTAATCCAATACCAGACTTACACAAGTGGGTAATATCTCAAAGGGTTTAAGGTGTGCCAGTTCCATTGAGTTAAGTAATTCGGTAAGTTTTCAACAAATATTTGCCTCTCTCTCGTTTGTAAGACGTCTGGGTCGGTTCTAAGACAAATTAATAACGAGATAAAGAAACTCGCCGGGTCTTAATTCATTAATTAACCTAATTGTATTTGCGCGGCGGCCATTATTATTGTGTTTGCCTGATTTTATTGCACAGAGTAGGGTAGATAAAGAAGTTCACCTCTATGAATTATCAAATAGAAAATTGGAAAAGGTTCCACTTTTTGTATTTGATGATATTATTTCTAGAATACTAAAACGGTCTTTAATTGTTTTTGTATTTTAAAAACAATTAATTTGTAAGTAATAGATGTAAGGTTTATTATAAACAAGCGTTGAAATTAAGATTATTTGGGATAATTAGATAAAAGTATTATCTTTTGTCAAATGAGTCTTGCATGAGCACCTAAAACTTATTCTTGAGGAGTTTCTTAAAAAATAGTGCACATTGTTGTTGTTCATTGGGTAATTAACCTGTAATGGGAATAAATGCATTGGAACTATAAATAAATAAACTAAAAATATATTTGTAGTCTCTACTCAAAATTACTCTGTGATAATCGCGTGGGTGCCGTAAGAATTACTTGATTGCCAAAGAAAGGGGTTGAATCAAAAAGTTTCCATAAGAAAAATTTGACCAATTTGGAAAAGAAGTACCTAAACGTTGGAATCGGCTCTGGGGAGTTTTGCAAGGTTTTTCACTTTCAACATTAATTACTAAGAATCAGTCGCGGCTAAAAATATCTGTGCTATTTTGAACTTTACAGCGTTGACATAAGCATAATTGTTTTTGGTAAAGTCCAATAAATCTTTGCCTTGCTTTTCTTAAGCTTGCTTCCGAGTTAAGTTTAGCCTAATCAATTAATTCATTTGTTGACTTAAGGCGAGTAAAAAATTACTGATTTCAAACTTTGTTTGAGTTTAGAAAAATACTTTGAAGCGAGTTGAGAAATAAGCATAAATCAACAATATTTACTGGTATTTTGAAATATTATTGTACTAATATTTTATAAAATTATCCACTTCTGCAAATCGACAACATTTTATCATTTTTTATTTAATAAAATTATGTATGTAATAATTATGTATACTACAACTCAAGGGTGACAGCAAACTTCACAAATTAAAAACAAATATTTATATAACAAAGTAAATATGATATTGTTTGGCCAATATATCAATTATATTGTTATACACCTATGTTATTCATGGTTATAAAAATCTAAAAATAAATGAGTATACCTTTTTACACTGAACAATTCTTTTTATTATCTGGTTTATTTCGGTCGATTCTGCTCAGGTAAGAGTAACTTGTGTATTAACCAATAAATTTGGCTCATAATGTATCTACACCATAACAGAACTTTGTGAATAAAAAGAGAAAAAAATATCTGTCCCCTACCGATACAAGCCCGTAACATTTTATCATAGGTGTAATGGAATCCTGATAGTAAAAAAGTTCCCCGACAAAGTTATTCCTGAAGTTTCCGTATCAAATGTTTATTGTTTGTTTTGATATGCGTTCGTTTGTCATTTGTGTGATTCGATTATTCCGAGTTTTTACACTGTTCCTCAAACTATAGGAAAAATGATACTAGGGTACTTTTTTGGTTGTATTAAGAATACACCAGTTTTGTCGTCTCCAAAAATTTTAAATTAAACTTTCATAATTAAAATTATTTCAGAACACCTAAAAAATATATCTAAATTCAAAATCTCAAAGGTAAATAATTTATTTATTTTTATAAGTTAAATACAGTCGTGGTCAACTAATTAGGGACGCTCTATCATTAAACACAAGATTGTCCCTTCAGCCCGAAAAAAAAATCGTCACGAGACTTTGAAGCTGGTACCTATTAAGAACAAGTAATTTGACTACTATTCTAAATATTTTAAGGCCTGGAAAGAAAAAAGCTAGTTGCGATCAATATTTTTTAAATAAATTAATTATTGCCACACACACATAATTGACTTACGGATGGACAACTAATTAGGGACACGTAAAACTTTAACTGGAAAATATAAAAAACTGGTAATTATTTGAGTTTTTATTACATGAAAAGTCTTCATTCATAATAATAGAATACAAAACAAATCATTATACGTATTTTTATAACCAGTATTGTTGTCTTTGTTGGTTATAAACCATTTGACATCGGCGCGGCATCAATGCAATCAAATTATCACAGGTGTCTAAAGAAATATTATTCTACACACCTTGAAATGTCTCGTAAAGCTGACTTTTACTAGCAGTACGTTGAGCTGCAACTTTTTTCTTCGCTTCATACCATTATTGCTCTATCGGGTTTGGGTCGGGGCTGCCTGCGGGCCAATCTAGTATCGTCACTGACTGTTGCCCTAGGAACAATTTTACAGAGTGCGTGATATGTTTTCGGTCGTTGTCGTGTTTAAACCTTCTATTAGACTGGTAAGACTTCTTTAGCATACTATAGCATCGTTTCCTCCAATATTCCTTTGTATTGGAATTGATCAAGTTTACTTCCAAATCTTTTTATAGGTCCTACTCAATGTCCTGAAAAACAGCCCCAGAATTAAATATTGCCGCCTCCATATTACACCTGCTTTTTCGTGTACTTTGGATCAATTTCAGACTTTATAGGTCGGCCCACGTATTGTCTCCCATCGACATGGACATGGGCTCGTCAGAAAACAGCACATTTCTCCATTGAGCGAGAGTCCAATGGCCATACTTTCTTGCAAACGCGAACAGGCTATTTTTCTGGACATGGAGTAGGATCAATAAAAAAGTTGGAAGTAAACTTAATCAATACCAACACATCAGAATATTGAAGGAAACAATACTATAGTATGCTGAAGAAGTCTTACCAGTCTAATGGACGGTTTAAACACGACAACTACCGAAAACATACAGCGCACTCTGTGAAATTGTTCCTAGGGCCACAGTCAGTGACGGTACTAGATTGGCCCGCAAGCAGCCCAGACCCAAACCCGATAGAGCAATAATGGTATGAAGCAAAGAAAAAAGTTGAAGCTTAACTTACTGCCAGTAAAAGTCAGCTTTACGAGACATTTCAAGGTGTTTGGAATAATATTTCTTTAGACACCTGTGATAATTTGATTGCATTGATGCCGCGCCGATGTCAAATGGTTTATAACCAACAAAGACAACCATACTGGTTATAAAAATACGTTTAATGATTTGTTTTGTATTCTATTTTTATGAATGCAGACTTTTCATGTAATAAACACTCAAATAATTACCAGTTTTTTATATTTTCCAGTTAAAGTTTTACGTGTCCCTAATTAGTTGTCCATCCGTAAGTCAATTATGTGTAAGTGGCAATAATTAATTTATTTAAAAAATATTGATCGCAACTAGCTTTTTTCTTTCCAGGCCTTAAAATATTTAGAATAGTAGTCAAATTACTTGTTCTTAATAGGTACCAGCTTCAAAGCCTCGTGACGATTTTTTTTTTCGGGCTTAAGGGACAATCTTGTGTTTAATGATAGAGCGTCCCTAATTAGTTGACCACGACTGTATATAATTATGATCGACTATATTGTGGATTCACTGAAATTAGTCAAACAATACATGCCAAAAACACAGTCAAATTACCAAACAAAACAAATTACTCAATTTGAATTTCCTTTCACTTTTTGACAGTCGCCTGTGCTAGCTCTACACTACTGTTACCTAACTATCTAACTAAAATAAATGATAACATCTTCAGCAAAATCCTCAAAAACTAATTTTCATAAAAAAACAAACTGCATAGTTGAAACAGAAACTTGTCCAAAGAAAATATTAACTCTGTCCGTCAGGTAAAGCAAGATCAACATGTTGCCAACACTTGGACACTCAATTTAAAAAGTTTCTGCTCTTTGTTTTGTCCTGAACAAACTCAATTAAGTGCCCTTTGCCCTTAGAATGTTTAATTTTGCCTCCGTTTCTTTTAAGTAGATATCGAGTTGTGTGTAAGTTGTTCTGTGTAATCGTTCAAGTTTTTACGAGGGCAGTAGGATAAATTTAATATTTTAGAATAAGATTCTTCTATTGGTATTTACTTGTGATTTCAAAAGTTTTTTTTTTTTGTAGGAAGTAAAAGTTTTATGCTGGTGCTTTCATGGTTTGCGGCTACTTGGCAGAGGACAGATCAACACTCATTACAGCTCGCTAGTAAGTACAATATAATTTTATTATTAAAATTGTAACGTACTTTATTATACTCGTTTATGCACGCCATGGCACTTTGTACCGTTTTCGGACTAATTTCAAAGTCGTGTTTGCAAATGAGTCTCCAATGCTTATATACTTTTTTTTGTAAATACATACATATTATAGAAACACCCAGACCGATACAAACAGACATGTTCATATTGTTCATGCACACAAAATTAAATGTTTGTACCGTGCGGGAACTGAACCTGCGACCTCTGGTGTAACAGCCGACTTCTCGACCATTACACTAAATGGCTCGTCAAAGTGGTGAGTTATCTGGCAATATATTTTTTTTGTATAGATCAGACATTAAACTAAAGATTTTTTTTTGTCAACAAACTTATTTAGCCAGGAGCTTTTGTCACACAAACACAGATGAAATCCTCCACACACTGTAACAGATCAACCTCATTGGAACAAATGATTCAATCGTTATAATTTAATTTAATTGTACTTGATTACGATGTGATAATAGACGAGACAAAAAGATAGGGCACGGAGACTAGTTAAGATTGTTGCGATTACCTTTGAGTTGGTCATATTCCTTGTAGATATCCTTGGGAAATTGGTGGTACATCCTAATGCCTTCGAATCATTGGTTTTCACTTCAAACAAATTTATTTTCAAAGAAAGTTGTTGTTGTAATTATAATATAATACCTTTCAAAGTGTCACATTGACATTTGACATTACTTTTTATAATTTTGGAGCATCGTATGAAGCAAAGACTAACAATCTATGATGCCATAGATAAAATAATAGTGTTACCAAGATCACTTGTAAATAAATTAATTTTATTCATAAAAAAGTCCTGAATAATTTAGTAAATAATGTATTTGATAAAATAAACACTTAAGAGGTATAGGCGGGGAGGATCCATAGACAATTATAGAGTAATTTTGTTATTGGTATCTCTCGACTTAGCACAAAAAAATCTAAAATTAGTGTACATACATGTCATTGGTTATAAATATGAAAATACATTACCTATGATGTCGAATAGACTGAGAACTTAGGATAAAGAATTACTTTCATAATAAGGGTACTACGAAAGACCAGTGCGTTCATAAAAAAACCAATACCTAAATATTATGTTAACTTGTCATAGATAGAATATCATTGGGATTAAATTTCTAGACAAAAGGGAACGGACTTGATGTGGTTTATGTATCTCTATGAAGTTTGCTAGGTAGGTTCATTTCATCACTATACAGAGTTGCCAAATAACAATAAAAATAATAACCGGCTAATTTTCAAGTAACATAAATTTAAGAAACTAATGACCATAATAATAAATATATTACAGGCTAACATACATACAGATAGATAAATATACGAAGACAAAGGGCCTATTTTGTTTACAAACAAGTAAAAAATGGATTTATTGTTCATCACGGATATTCGCATTTACTAAGAAAATAAAGGAGATTCTTAAATCTTTCATAAATAGATAAATAGTTCTAATGTTTATCATCCGACTGCCTACTAGTGTTGCCGTAAAATTGATTGTGCATCGATTATTAATCGATGGTACAAATGGAGCTCAAATATTGACAACCGTTATGATAATCGAGAGTGTAAAACGACGCTGATGTAATCCTACTTTATCCAATATAATTGATTATAATCGAATTAATCGATAGTATTCTATTTAAATAGAAATAAATGTTATTATTATTGTTATTATTATTATTAAGATAAAACGCCCCATAGTGATGGACAAATCGATCGAATATAGTATTCTCTAATACACTATAGGTAGTTGTAAGTACTTATAAATAGAATTGTCTTGTATCCATAAGATTTCAGGGTTATAGGAAAAATTGTAGGCTCTCCATGATTTCTTATAAATCTCTATCACAGCCTTATAGAACTTGAGTTACTACTACGATTAAATAACAACGTAGGTTATAGACGAGTATTTATTGGCCTAAAAATAATAAAAATCAAAGTAGGTAGGAGCTTTCGTTACAACACCCATCTCTAAAGCATTTTAATCAACCAAAGACTAGGCAATCAGAGGCGAGTGGGAATGGGTGTTCCGAAATTAGAATTGAATGTAAATGCGGGCGTTATCGCGGATTATAGTGTAGACTGCGAGGAAGAGATAGTTGGGTCGAGGCTCCTGGCCAGTTTATATTGGACTTTGAGAGTCGGAAAAATGTAAATGCTTCAATAAGGCTCAGAGAATTTTTGCTTGACGGGTATTATAATCACGATTGTTTACGGTGCGAAGCCTAACCTATTTATATAGTTGTTTTATATAATCAATCAATAAGTTACATTAATACGGTTTTTATAGGTCGTGGTCTACAATAGTTTCTTTATTAGTGTTGTTTTGCCTAGAATAACAAAACTCATGTGGGTGAAAGTATCCTCATAACAGTTATTTTGACCTCTACCGCGCTTACACACGCGGTCACAAGCTCACATAGAAGCATCTTAAATAACATTTCAGAAAGCTATAAAAAATAACATTATCAGTGCGCCACGAGTTTCGCATGACGAGCGACTCGGTTACCACAACTCGTATGTATATGGGTCAAAGTATTTTCATAGCCGTTATGAGGTAATTACAGCCATCGTATTCCGTGTAAACAACACTAGTACCGCACACAGGTCCAAAAACACTGGCCGCCCTCGGGCATAGGACCTCTTTAACAAATTTTCCCGGGCCTAATCCCACAGTTTCCCGACACGCACCCCTACATGGCTTGTTTTACAGTTAATATGAGGTTATTATTATGATATCTTAAATAAATTTGGGGTTTCCGGGATGGCTTAGGAGCACTGCTCATTTTGATATAAATGCTTTGTTAAACAATGCTTTGAACCTTAAAATTTAACATCATAATTTAAATATAAAACAGTTTAAAAAAATAGAATTCTAATAAATAAATATATAATATCTGTATGCTTCTTGTTTACAGTTTACACTTCCTGGGCTATGCGTTCCAGACTGATAACTAAAGTAGCCTAAAAATATATTTCACTAGAACTCATTATTTGCATGAATATGTTAAATGTTTACACCATTTTATGTAAAGCGGTCTCCCGAACAAGGAATTTAATGACATTGAACAGTATGTTCAATAAGAAACATTCCACTTGTACCAATATCGCTTTCAATTGCTTTCAATCCGAATTCGCGTCATTAAATCAGTTTCAAACTGTCATTAGTTTTGCGGTAGTTAGCGGAGCGGAGCGTTTGTGGCTTGAATGAAAGCGGTTTGGGATTAAATCCTAGTCAAGCCGAATTAAATGCATAAGGACATATTTTTGATAGGTTAATAAGATGCGTGTTAGGTTTATTTTCGTTACGGAATTTCTTGATTCGGTCGCCGCGCTCAAAGTCCGCGATAAAAGCTATGCAATAGCTTAAAAAATTAAACGTCGGCACGAGCTGATTTATTTTGTATAACTGTGATATCGTGAAGACGCTAACGATTACATCTCAGTACTCTAATTACTGCGTAAAATGATAAATCACGTCTCATAAAAGACGGATTTAATAAACGTTTATTATAAAAATAAAACAGAATATAAGCAATATAAAAAAAGTTTTCTTTTATTTGTATCGTCTTTATCACGAATTTCGTAAATTGCCATAACTTTTTGACTGTACACTTCATATCATCTTGCTTTGTATGAAGGTAGAGATTAGACTGCAACACACAACAAAACATGAATGAAAAAAAGATGGCTACATAAAAATAAGTCTATGATAGCTCGTTAGCAATGGAGTCGTCTGCAATACTGGCAAGGTATAAACAGTAATATTTTTATACTTTAAAGTACTTACTTACGTAAGTTTACTTTAAAGTTCAATCTTTATTTACTGATCACTTTAAATTTTGCTAAACGCTCAACTTCTATTGTTGAAGCCCCGTCCTATCCCAGCTGTCAATCCGAGCAAACCGCGCATTACGGCAAATGGCGCGCAACATCCCGGGAATCCGGACGGGGTAGGGAAGTAGTGGGACACGCGAGGATCCTTATGGACGATAAAGCAATGTTACACTGACTAACGAAATGGACCTTGTTATTTGATGAGCGTCGGTTTGTTAACTTTGTTTATGGTTGTTAGAACGTAACTATTAGCTATGATAGCCAGTTTCATACGTCGCTACACAATGACATGTTTATTATTGTCCCACATAAGATTTTTCGAGGAAGTCAAATTATATCAATCTTTAATTAAATACAAGGTCCTGCTAATTTATATATTAAACTTTTTATAATAATAGTACGCTCATTAAAGTGCTTTCTAACTGAACTGAAGTCTAACAAACGAATAACATTTTAACAACGTCCAACTCCAGACAACGTCGATGTATTTTTTTTTATAAACTACATCACTTGGCAGACAGACACGCAGCCCACCATGGTCAGCAGTCACTGCGGCCTATTCCATTGAAGGACACTTCATCAGGAAGCGTCGCTGTAATGTGCTGCCAGATTGTAGGCTTATCTGATCTTCAAACCTTTAATTTCAAGTGCACTGGCTCCCACGTTTTAGGTCCAACTGATAACTCAATTATAGCTCAAATCGATTTAATTTCCAATTTAAATAAACAAGCAAAACCATTTAAAAAAAGAAGACAAAAATAATCGAACACCGACTATTTATCTAACAGCCAACGAAGTCCTTCCGCAAAATATTCAGACCAACCCCGCATTATCGCCGTTTGACTTCACATTAAATCTCGGAGGCGTCACATAAATAACTGAAACTTTTATCCCACTCGAAATAAGCACTCAAAAATGCAAAGAGCAGAACGTTATAAAGCACGTTCACTAAATTTATTTTGTTTCGCACAATTCAAATAACCATAACTCACCGAGCCGAAGCCTACCTAACGATATAATGAAACTCCGGCAGAGCTTAAGTTGGGGAAAGCGGGTATTTACAGATAAAGACGTTACCTCCCGATTTATTGATACCGAAGAAAATAAATGAGTTTAATTGTTCCAGGTTTATTTTAAGTTTTATTGGACGACAGTTTTCTTCGTGAACTTGTTGAAGTAGAACAAGAATCTACCCAAATTTAAAGATTTACTTACTTTTTACTATGTAGTTAGCCTCTTATCAAGTGCTTATAGCTTAGTTGTACTTGTTTGTATAGATTTTAATTTTGTAGTGCATCTACTAAAATCGTCGAAAAAAAGCAATTAATTTATTATTTTAACAGCCAGCATTTGGCGAATTCGTTAATAAGACCCATCATTAAGAGTAACCACCCAGAAGAAAGCTATAAGTTACGATAATGACAAAATCGGCAATTAAAGTCACATGAATTTGTTAATGAGTGTAGGGTATGCAAGGGTTGTAAAATTATTTGTATTACATACTTTTAATAGGCTTTTATTAAAAGACTAATAAGAAAGTTTTCATTTAAATTTACACAATTCAAACGGTCATTCCATTCCCAACTTCAACAAAAACTTTTCATATCTCGAGAAAACTCTTACAAAACTCACCCGAGCGCACCTGACTTCCTACTTAAAAGTATCCGCCATCTTGGCGTTATAATTAGGCTGTTTGCATTCAGCCCGCGCGCGAAGTATGAATTCCATCTAGTGTCTGACATCGGACCTTTGGAGCTATATCATTTCCTTGCATTACACTCACGACCCGGCCGGGGGATGCTAAAGTGCGAAAGTAACGCGTTATGAAATTTAAAAGAAAGATTTTTCGATGCTAATTTGTTTTTATTTTTGTAAGTTGAACTTTACACAATCCGCGCTCATTACAATTGTTTTACTTGTCTATTAATGCACTAAAACAGTATCGAAACATGAACCCATTATATGATTATCCGCCAAGAAATTATTTTTATTAAGTAGGTATGTGTCATAATGACAATGGGTGAGCAATTAGTTAGTCTGAATTACAAGAAATGTTAACAAATCAAGAAATTAATTTCAATTTATTTCTAATTGAACTTTATGGTTAGTCTAACGATACTTTCGTTTGTCTATTCTACATCAAATAAAATCCAAACAATGTTATTTATGAGAATCGATTTTGAAAATAATGTCATCAATTTCATTTCGAACAAGTGTCAATTGTTTCTACTAAACATTTTGCTGTACAAATTGTACACAATAATTAGAGCCGTTTACAACGAAAGAAATACAATTCACAGCCAGAATGTCTTTATCAAAACAGCATATTTCGGATTCCCCCGGGTGTTCCGCAAAGAAGAAATTAAAGTAAACAAAATCCCGAAATCTCCATTTTCCTGTTAACTAACCATCCCAACCCTTGTTTGTCGATGTCTGCACCCATTTGTTCTCAGACGTCCCTAAACATAATATAAACGCTCCCATTGAAAAATATTAATCGCACAGTGCTTCCTAATAGATATTTATGCATGGTTGGAACCAATTTCCACGAAGGCTTAGACGGATACGTCGTTATAATAAAAATCTGATGTTTACTACCGATACAATTTAACAGTCGAGTAACTTTATAGTAAATTAAATTTAATAAGGATCGGGTACTTGTTTACCTTATTAGTGAGGGGTTTAAAATAGAAGAGATGCTTGGTAAAAAATAACCATCTTTTTCACGTGGATAACCCTGACTTATATCAAAGACACCAAAAATTCAACTTGATTAATGTAATTTTAGGATCATAGTATACAATTAGGATAATAATAGTAAAAATTAAATGTGTGTAAGCCAAAGTAATAAAACTGCAGGCATTATACAGGGTACCCAGGCGGACCATTTCGACGAAAATCTATTTATGTGAAAACTTAAATGTTTTGCGAAATTTGTCAATGCAAAGGTCAAAATAACAAATTAGTGGGATAGTGACATAAAGAATGTAGATTTTTTCTCACTCTTGCACACATAAAGGCTATCTTTTCTCTCTTTCACTCTGTGTGGAATGCGCGGCGAGTGACGCTTCCCAAGAAGGTAATAATACTAATGTTTCACTCTAGTACACTTACATCGTATCTTCCCTCTCTTTCGCTTTCTAAATATAAATTTAAATAAATTATAATTATATAAATTTGATAAATTTCGCAAAACATTTAAGTTTTCACGTATGTAGATTTACGTCGAAATGGTAGAAAACATCGAATAATTTTGGTTACAAAAAGGATATCAAAACAAATGACATATCGTTAGAAAGCTCACACTTTGGAGATGTTTTTAACAAATCAGAAGTCATCCATCCCTTTTATTTATTTTTTAAATGCTACGCGAAGTTGAGATTCAAAATTAGTTTCAACTCTTATTTTATGTTTGAGGGCCCATAACTTTGTTTCTAGCAATGTGCAATTTACAACTTTTTATTTAAAGGGACCTACCAATCACTAAGATTCCAATAATGAAAAAATTATTTGAATCTGGTCATTAAAAAAAAAGTTAGACGGGTTTAAAGGTACAAAACCGAAAAATTATAGAAATTTATAAAAAAAATAATTAAAAAAAAATCTTGAGACCTAGGTGAAATCTTTTGAGCTAGTTAGTTAACAGACCACCCCAACTACCCCCCATTATCGTATGTTCAACGTTCTTCCGAACACCCTGTATAAGTAAAAAACATTTTACTTTGGATTTTTATACATATTGCAACTATTAATAAATGAGTACAATTCTCTCTTATTGTCCCTATTAACTCAAGTAAAAAGTGGTGTCTAAGTACAAATGTGCATTATCATGTCTAGTGTCAAAACTGGACATTCGAACGAAATCACGATAGGCAGAGCAGGCTTAAATACAAGTATGTAAAACCGGCACATTAGACGGTACATGTGACTATAATATCGCTCGTCTAGACGAAAGAAGGGTATAGGTCTCGATTTTACTATATCCAAGCTCTCGCTAACGTCGAACGAATATTCGATTATTCAGAGACGGAATAATGAAATCAAGCTCTCTTTTCAAACGCTCCACTTTCGTTCAAAATTGTGGATAGATTTGAAATGGAGACTGATTTTTTGATGACATGAGAGCTCAGTGCACGCTTTGGAAAGCTCAAGCTACATAATATTTAATTTTTAATGGCATGCTGTAATACTAAAATGTAAATATACACTTGGCGCTGGCTAGCCCGTTCCTTTCCTTTTTGCTTGAACTTGGCTTGACACGCTGCCGCGTGTCTAGATACCGTGAGTTAAAATATCTACGAATTTAATATACATACCCATATACTCGTATCTTCAAACTAGAAACAAAGAGAAAAAGTATGCACATTTGGCTTTTATTCATGAAATAGCCCACAACTACTGACGTTTGAACCTTTGAGTAATCTGTGTCTGAACTCTGAGCGCTACTTGCTTTAAAACCAAGAATGTCCTATTAAATGTGATCCAAATGAATGTAACCCGTGTGATAAAAAAAATATCAACGTCGATCAGAAAGGATCAAACGAAAACAACCCAATGAATGACAAACAAATGACTTTTTTTCAAAATTTTCAAGCTGGCCCTCGACTGTTACGAATTCCAACGTCCGATGGAGGCAATTATGTCCCACCGTGCAAGGCAAGGAACAAAAGCGAAACAACCCAAAATTAAAAATGTGCGAAAAAGAAGCATTCAGAGAAGGCCGGGGCGACAGGTTATGACAAATATGTGAGCCGATCGCGTTAATGAAAATGAACCTTTTTGGTCGAAAAAATTGAGGAAGCATGGTGTTGTTTGTATAGTAGGATTGGACGATTTTGGTACTTGGTGATGAATATTACAATTTATAAAATACATAGTTACATTACCTGAACTAGGTAATAGACTAGAGACTAGTAAACATAACTTTCACCTAAACAAGAATTCGATGTATCACGAATACTTTTGGAGAAAATATTATAAAGGAAAAAATATGACACCTGATGGTAAGTGTGCTCACTACGAGGATTTGGGCTTCCGGAACTCTCGCTTCCAAACGAATGGCGAAGAGGATCGAAAAGCTCATAATGTCGATATTCTGAAAGATCACTGCCCCAGTTAGCGGCCATAACAATAGAAATAAGAACAGTGCATGTTTTTGTTTCTAAGAATTAAGTATAAGTATGCTTCTTCTTCTTCTTCGTTCTAGCGATTTCCCAGCCTAGTGCCGGGATCCGCTTTCCTGCTTAACTTTCTCCACTTTGCGGTCTTCTGCATACTCAGGAGTGAGATCGTTCTCTGTCATGTCGGCTAAACCGCATAAATTATTAACTCAAAATAAAATAATATACCTTCGAGTCTTTCCGTTTTTGAAATACTTCCGTTGTCCTCTAGCAAAATCAAAGCTTCAAAGAGGCACAGTCCGAATATGTTCTGCTTAAACATTTTTCAAGCAGTGAATTTCCACATCAGCATCGGAATTTAGCAGACAAATGGTTTAATTAACCTGATGGCGTGACTGATCGCCTTGGACTGGCAACGCAATTAGAAACACTTGCAAATCTCATACCAATTAGGCAGCTTCCCAAATTCGCGCCCTACTAATTGTTTTTGAATGCGTAACTGTAGTTGTGCCAGTGATTTATGCTCATTTGCCAACTTTACCGAGAGTTGGGTGTAATTGCAGAGTGTGGGATTGGTTTTTCTGCTTCAGTCATCAAGCGAAGAATATACGAGTACATTAATGTAGTTTTGAGTTGGAGAGGATATTTTTCTTATAGCTCTTGATATATTTTACCTTTTTTCTTCTTATAACCATAATTGAAACGTAGTTCAGATTACGTCATAATTTATTTAGGCTGTTTTTTCGTCTACTAATAGCCTTCGATCTGGTTTGATAGTTATGTCTTGTACCACTACTACTAAGGAAAATTGTGAGTCATATAGTATTTATATTCTTGGATTGCTATAGATTTATTAATATTGAGGTATTTAACCTCACTACAGCTCAAGCAAAAAAATGCTCGAAGGCATAAAAAAACCATCCAACAACTTTCCTGCATTTTATTGCATCTCCACTCAGTAAAAAAATGTAAGTGTCGATAAAACTCATGCATAAACAATTCGCGTGTCCGCAGCGAGACAAAAAGAAACAGAATCCGACATCAATCCGAATCTATTCACCGCAAAGAATTGAACAAAAAGAAGGCTACTCACATACAGATGCCACGGGAGACATCTTTTGAATAAATTCGCACTCCTAAAACAGACAAACGCAGAAGTCTACAGCCTTGACAGCTAATTAGGGCCTTATTGTTGCACAAATCTTACCGCAAATTCAACTTTTTAAAACCTTAACAACACCTTTTTAGAGTCTACATTTCTTCAGCTGATGCGTAAGATTCATTAATTCCTTTCTTCAATATTTGGAGTAGTGGAAAAATACAATAATCCGCTATGAATGGCGTCCATTGTATGGAATCGTTGTCCAGGAAGGATGTTTTGTCGGGGCGTTCTTTTTATTGCCGAATTTGCGTTTTATGGGCCGTCACAGAGGGAGTGGTGAGGGAATGTGACAATTGCACACCCTTGTCCTGTCTGTTTTTTTAATTCCGATGCTATGATTAACTTTGTGGGAAGAAAATAAAAGACAACTTTTTAATGTCTCTCAGACATAATATGACGCTTCGATCTGATTCCAAGACACAGCAGCACATAATATTTTGTCACTTATTCATCAAAACTTCTCTTCCTATTGACTATTAGCAGAAAGGGTATTTATATCGTAATTCAAACTATCCAATTTGAAATTTGCGTTGGTTACATACACAATTCCTCGTAAGGTCTAATTAATTCTACTAATACGGCTAGTTTCAACTTTCTGAATTTAATCAAACAAATATTCACAGTAGTTTTAAAATTAATAGTGACCATTAAAATTGGGATCTGGCTTCAAAGGCTTGATCCCTGTTAATTATTTCTGGAGTGTAACCCCCGTCTCACTAGCCGGTGTCCAGATGTAAGCGACTTTGAAATATCGGTGATATTTGTAACTTGAGCAGGGACAGTTGGTTTTGAAAACTCCTTGTTTAATTTAGGGTGAGCTTAACCAACTGTGCTATTACATATTAGGAGAAGTTGATTGTGAATTTTATTGTGCTAATGTTTTTTTAATTTATATAATCAAGTTGATTTTGCTGGCAATTTTGTCACCAATATCTCTTATTCTTTACGTGTAAAATCAGTTATAACTATATGAGTAGAAGTTGAAAGTTCCAATATCCCTGGTATAAGAAACCTCAAATGAAATTGCATGTAATATCTTGATTTGTCACAGAATAAGTTGTTGAAAATCATTTCAAGATCATTACCAAAATCATATTCATCACCCTTCTTGACAGACGGGTAAAAAAGGCTGGCAACAAAGGCCAACTACAAAATGAAATAAAAAAGTGCATCACGTCTCGTTTTCACTCAACCGCACGAACCGATACCAGGAGAGCATAGACGACGAGTCGATAAACTCCAGCGGTCGGACGTGACGCGGCACTTGACGACGGTCACTTTATTGCTGACCTCCGTCTGCCGCTGCGCTCCTAATCACCATGTCGATGTGGGTTTCATCTAATTCAGCACTTTTTGTTTTAAAAGGACATTTGAATCGTTTGAGGTAAGACCACAATTTGTGGTCCCGCCCGTTCCGTCAAATCAATTCTTGTTGTTGTGTTGCGGCGTTTCAGCGCGGTAATTTTGTCAAAATTTACTACTGCAACAACTCTGGTTGCCTCTTTGTTGTGTCCTCAAACCACGTGGCGTCTTTCCATTCTATACAAGGCCAGAACGCAGCCATAGGAAACTGCTCGAGTATATATTGTAATGCTGTTTTTAACTCTGTTATTACAATGCAAACACGAATTTTGCGTACTGATCGTGTATAGTTTGTATCGTGGATTCTCGCGTCTTTGTTCCAAACTATACTACAAACTATTTTACACTTGACAAGTTTTCAGTCTAGTTTTTTAGTAAAATATGGAATTGTATTTTAACTTTATTAGGTAGAAATAAATACAAAACAATTACTTAATCATAATTATTTTGATTAAAAAGTGCTTTTCAACTATTATTAAGTTAAATGCTAGGTCGTGTTTCCTTTTTCCATTTTTTGTCGCGGTGGGTGTTGAAGGCCGGCCTGCTAGTATTCTATTTTTTGTAGCAATTTTTTTTTTCAGGTGCAAAAAAATAATACCCACGAAGGCGTGTGTTTTTTTTAACTTAATTTCTCTCAGTACGCCGTAAGTAAACGGCGGAATAATACAAATTGCCTGGGCGACATATATACGATTAGTCCGATTTCCGTAAGCGCACTGGCGCTGTAGATTATGGAACAAGAAAAACTTGTTCGTTACTACGAAGTATTTGCGTACTGCTCTTGTATGGATTGGAAGAACTTAGTAAAAAAGTTATTTACAATATATACTCGAGCAGTTTCCTATGGCTGCGTTCTGGCATTGTATAGAATGGAAAGACGCAACCACGTGTGTTCTTCTGATGTAGCGTAAAAAAGCTTAGATTATTGGATTGTCTTACGTTACAGGATAGTACGTATGTTTGTACATAGTAAGTAGTAGTAATAATATGTGTGTTACACAGACACGAAGATCTATGAGGCTCATTTAAAGCTTTGTTTTTTTGTCAGCTCACATGACCTACACCACACGTGTATAATATTGAAGTAAGCCCGAAATATTTGAAATATGCGTAATGTTGAATAGAGTGACAGCCGATTGAAGTTTTACAGCAAGTCAAAAATCTATTTTAATGAAATTGGCATTATACTCAACTGGCCGTCTTAAGAATCTTTCACACAGGTCTGAGACGTAAACTACTCAGATAGGGAGGGCTTTTATCTATCCCAATACACTTTGTCTACAAACGAACAAAAGCACATATGCATAAAAGAATCTCTGTCTCATGCAGAAGCTTATAGCCCTCGGGTCAAGCAAATTTGACGAGAGATTAATATAGCCCGTAGAGCGGTGTTTGTCTTTCGCCTAATGGTCAATGATCTCGCATATACATACGACCTTAATTAATACAGTTTGAATAAACTTGCTTATCAAAATATTTATTTGTAATCCTTCCCCTTTAATTGGTAACGAAAATTGGGTTCTGTTTGTCGTTTGAGTAAGTTATACGAATTCTGATCGTATTTATAAACTCCTACTCGTAGATTCGTTAGAAAATAAATCTTGTGCAATATTTTTTTAATAAGATGAATAACATCAAAACTGTATCAATGAGGGACGAGCAAGTGCTCGCCTTGCGGTGTTTGACTGGCTAACTTATATAAGTCACAACTTATCCCTGAAATCTACCAGAAATACGAGTACTTATAATTGCATGAAATGAAAAATTTACAACAAAAATTAGTGAAACCTACCAGAAATATAATATTACAAAACGAATAAATAAAAGTCGAAAATCAAATGTTAGTTTTGTACCCACAACGCTCTTCATGAAAACTCACCGTGTGTACCGTCGTTTCAATGAAACTGGAAATACCCCGTAGTATCTTGTTAAAACAAATCCTTGCATAAATAATAGCTCTTTGTTCTGGTCTCGGATTTACACACTGGTCGTCTAGGCAGCGGCTTTCATCTGGCAAACACTGTTTCAATATTTAATAATCCGCCGGTAACGAGCTTCCGTTTGCAGTTAGAAAAGTTTAAATGGGCAGCCTGATCTGCGTACGGTATTACCCTTTAAAATCGTGCGCCGTGAGGAAAGTTTTTAATAAATGTGTAAGGGAAAGTGCAATACTGGAGTTGATCGGGATCATACATAAATCCGGCCGTCCAACCTGGACTTAAGCATAGCTTCTACTATGGGTGCCAGACAAATTTTTTGCAAACCCATTCGTAATATAATACATAGATAGAAAAAAAACTCAGGCCAATACAGAAGGTGTTAAACATACAAATGTGGTTACCCTACGAGGACCGAACATAGCCGAACTACATCTGACACGAAAGAAAAATAATCGGGCATTAATGAGTAACTGTGGGAATCAAACATAAATTAACAACCTGAGAGATGAGATCTTTACATCTTGCTTTCCATACTTATTTGTTAACGTCTCTGCAAAACATGTGTTAATGCCTTTTTTTCTTAGTTATTTTACAAACGGTTTTATGTACGTTTATGAATCAATCCTAAAATGCGATCCAACGCTTCAAATAAAACGTCCCTTAACGATTTCTAACAAAACATCGCTCAGTATTCATCAACACGAACTGTCCGCACCGTGCCACAGTACAAGGAAGATAGCAGTGTGGATTTGCGAACAGCCATTAGGGTCACATATCTCATACCTTTTTGGTGGAGGAGCATGCAATTGAGTAATATGGTTTTTAACGGATATGGAACCGCCAGCTAATGAAACCTGTGTCTTGTGTAGGACTTGAGAGAAAGCATTCGTCCCACTACTCACTTAATTCTCCCGGTTTCTCCTTTACACCCAAGAGGAAAGAGTCAGTGCCTGCCGTGCGGCAATTAACCAGCCTAAAAGATATCTCATACCTATTGCATCCTATCTTTAGTAAAAATACTAAACAGCATACAGATCGAAACAAAATATTACTTTACTATGTCGTTGCAAATTTAGTTAACAAAATGCTACTCGTATTTTGTAGTCATATCACATTTGCAGTTAATGAGGTCGTTTGTATAACTTGTCAACATTGTAATTTTTTTATCTCAAAGTATGTAATGTCTGAGAGTCACTCCAACAGATATTCCTTACTGAAACACAATATACTGTGTCTGTAGCCATATACATTAGACGTTGATCCGGAGGTAAACTCTCGTGATTGTTGGATTAGGCGAGGATGGACTGAAAAAAGACGACTTCCCCCATAGGATTTTAATCTGCTACCTTCCACATTGCTTCCACTATAGTATACATTGTTTCGTTTTTTGTAACGTGATTGGATATCTGAAATTGTTCTTTTCTGTTCACATTTTTAAATGAATGTAAATTAGGCTTATTATTATTTTTGGCCTTCTAAGGGTCAGTTGCAGAAACGTCCATTAAAGTTAATGTGTCATTATAGCTATTGCTGTCACTTTTTATTTCATGACAACGAAAAGTGACAGCATTAGATTTAATGAAGCATTAACTTTAATGGAGTTTTCTGCAACAGGGTATTAGTATGCTATTTTGTAATCCTTATTACATTTATCAAAGAACCAATTAATTGAAGTGAAAATTAACATATAACTTTTTAGGCAAATAAATTATAATTACAATACCAGACAATTAAAGAAAACGGTTATCAACTTCCATTAGTTATCAGCAATTGGCATCCGAGTCGTCAGCAAGTCCATATTTCAGTTAGTCAGAGTGGAAAAACAGACTATAATGCCTAACTTATATTTCTATATACTAGATTAATGCGCACACATCTTTGATTCCTCTTGGCATTACTTCAACTGATAAAAAGCATTAAACGCACTCAATCCGCGCTAAGCCAAAGCGGACCAGTTATCATCTCCCTACACCCAGGGTGTTTAATTGTGAAAAGAAATCTTTGCTCTTTGTCAGCCACCCCACCCCTATTGATTTCTTTTGTTTTATGCTGATTGAGACACCTTCGAACCGCGACCCCCTCGCGACGCCTGACAAAACACTTTATTCCGTTTACAATTGGAAAAATTTCGAGTTTTTAAGTTTTTGTTGCGGACTTGCAATTTTTATGGTAGGGTTGAGATGATGAATATCAATTTGAACTGCGACGGGACCTAATAGACTCGTTTGTTAAATTATAATAAAGCAATTATAGCGCTGTAAAAAGCAGTAAAAAATTAATAAAGATAGCAAAGGGTTTTGTTTTTTACTATCTTTGTTTTCATTCAAAATCAAATTAAAATAAGCTTAATTTATATAGGCTTTAAAGATGCACTTATAAATCGTCAGACGTTAATCTTATAGACTCTACCACCGGATTTGGAATGTTTTTTTGTTATCTATCAAGAATCGGCAAGAAACTATTTTTATTTGCCAATATGGTTACAATATTTAAAAAAACAATCTCCAGTTTTACTTTGTTTGTCGAAAATGCATCATGTCAAATGATAAATTCAAAATATAAAATAAGAAGAAGTCATGTAAAGACTAATAACATTTATCTTGTCGTATGTCACTCAAGTAATCTGTACCATGAGTAAGTGCATTCCAAACGTTCGAAGAAATACCGCGATTTGTTAATCTTAGGGAAATTCCCTTCGACTCCCGCGAACGTGCGAGACACATAAATCTTCGTCAGCCCATATCTATCCCGGTAGTGTCAAACCACAACCCCTCCTTCAAAGAAAAACGAAACTTATCGGTAAAAAATAAGGTTGAAGTTTAGTTGCAGTTGTGTGCATCGGCATGTAAAGCCAATCAGCATTAGTCCCTTTGAAGATCGCTTGTAGGCTCATTTCTCTCGTGATTGACTGCAACTTAAAAAAAATTAGATTGCCACCTCAACTGAAGATAGCATCGATTTTTGGGATTCCGTACGTCAATAGGAAAAAGGGAACCCCTTAAATATTTCTTCGCTGTGCGACAGCTTATCAAGGTCTGTTTTCTAAAGAACGCGTAGAAGTGTCAAGGGGTTTATATCTAAAAATTAGGAGATTACTCCGTTAGACTCGAAAATCGAAATAGTTTAAGATAACATTAAAAAATTAATCAAATAATAGACTGACTCGATGGTACATTTAGCAATGAATTCCTCCATACGGCACGAGATTGTGGGGCTATATGCCCACCAAAAGAAAAAAAAACATCACAAAAATTATCTGGCTGTTCCTAAGTTTCCGACAATTTTTTTAGCATAGAGCAGTTTTCATTGGACTAGAACTATAAAATCTGTTATTAAGCAATAGCTTATAGCACAGGGTAAGAAAAAGGTCCTAAAAGTAAAATAGCTTAAAGAAAATACTTTTAGAAAATTTCATAACTTTTTACATCTAGTTTTTACGGAACCCTTGGTGCACCATCAAACTCGCACTTAACGGGATTTTTTTCCAAGTATTCGCTAATAGGGGTCTGTTTTATCTCGCGCCGTTAATGTCCTTATGCGGGCGACAATAACAAGATTTTGACACATTAATGAACCAGGATTACTTGGGCTTTGAAGTAATCAGCGACATTCGATAGGTACGATGGTACAAGAAATGTACACATCATAATTTATTTTTTAATATTTACTGTTAAGACTCTAAGCTTTTCAAAGAATATACGTATATTGTATTTCTGTTACTCGATGTCGTGTGTTGTGACAATCTGTTTAATTGTTTTTATTGTAAATAAAATGCGAAAATGTTTAAACGGCTCCCTATAATTGCGTTTTGAGATGTGCGCCGTAGAAAAATATATCTGGAAGACAAAGATCTAAGCGTAATCCTCAAAATAGTTTCGCAAGTTTGTTAGAAAGTTTACTTACGAAACGTCGTAAACAAAATTGGATAATTTAATAATACTAAATTACTGTTTAAGAACTACTGTTGTACTGTTGTTGTTGAACTGTTGTGTATTTTTGTTATAAAAAGGTTTTTTTAGTTAATCGCGAATTTCGTCGACAACATAGTAGATAAACTAAGCAACTCCGAAAAAAATGACAATCCACATCTCCAGCGCAACCTAAATAAACCATCACAAACGCATTATCACCACGATCTTACAAGACCAGTCAATTCGAGACGTCCTATACAAACAGCCGAGGGCCCGTCCTAAGTGCGTCCACACTTCGATTTTCGATTCCACCCACTACATTAATTCGGGTGTTCATTAAAAATGCCATCAAGTCGGCCGTTAACGAAGTGTTGAGCAATTAAGTCGCCGCTGACGTCATACCCTCGGCTTGAGGAGGTCCTCGAAGCTCTTTGAAGACGAGGCGAGTAGGTAAATTGAGTCGTGATCGACGGTGGACGAATAAGTGATTAAAATCAAGTGAAGTGAGCAGTCGGTACTTTTTAAATGATGAAGACTTTATTTTTAACATACTTAAAATTTTAAATTGTCTCGTGATTTAAGTAAAGTAGGCATTCAGTTATGCAGTTTATAAAATAATTTAATTCTTACCGTAATCATATTAAACCATTAGGTACCTGTACTTTTTACAAATGCTATTATGACATCATTTATTTACACAATATCAGTAATATCAATGGTAAGTTAAACATACACAACAAAAAACAATCATAAATAAGAATGACAAAATATAATAACTATTGGGCTTTTGGAATATTTCTATGACATAATATGACCTTTTTACTTACGTACATTTTTTGAGAAACAAAACACCTAAGAGCTATAATTACTTGCAGCAAGAGTGTAACAATAGAAGTCTAGAAGATACAGCTCAACATAAATCCAAGTTGTCAAGTCAGAATAATTTATAGAACCATCATCTGAATAAAAGAATCGGCAACATCTGCCCTCATTCCTTCTAATAACAAAAACACCAATTAATCAACTTTCCCATCTCACGAATACTTTCAGCCAGTCCTAAATACACAATTTTTAAAACAAGAACAAAATTGACGGCTCCACTCGAGGGATTCGAAATAAAAGAAACTCTAGATTGACAGGTGTGTCTTAATAAGGAGGCGACAGCTGTTGAAAGAAATGGGAAAGGCATAGGAAAGGTGAAATTGCTGGCTTGATGAAAACAAAATTGTACATTTTTATTGATTTTGCAAGTAATTTGATCTTCTTTCTAAATTAGAATAGGATTTTTTTTTTTTTTTATGTAATAGGGGGGCAAACGAGCAAGGTTTGATTTTACCTATTCTAGATTTTTAAGGTATGTGTTGTTTACTTGTTGTATAGATCTAGTGAGTATACTCTTATAATTATTTTTATGGTGATAATAGATCAGTAGATGAGAGGATCACTAACAGGCAAATACTTTTACTTTTTTCACTGCTAGCTGTGCGTGTAATAAATTGTTGCCTATAATTATGTTTCTAAGGAGAAAAAAATATAGAAATCATGTTTATCTCTAGAAGTAAATTTAAGTATTTATAGGTAGTGCAGTTTAAGGCCGATAGTGTAAGTTTGGCTTCCCGCATCATCTAAATTGGGTAAGTTGAGTAGGCTGGACAAATAGACAGTCACATTTTTCTATTAAGTAACTGCACCCTAAAAATGGACGTCACAACTAACCATCAGTAAGCCAGGGCTTCAGTACCTCATAACAATATAACGGCTTAATCTTGCCCCTCGAACATAACCGTGCTAATTCCGTAGGCGAGCCTCGGCCATATTCTTATAAATTAATTACTTGTAATCTACTCATGAAACGATACTTACAGGAATGAAGTTACAACGTCGAGAAAGGTGCGGTCCAAGTGACAGCAATTTTAACACTAAGTGAGAATAAGTATCAGATATCGTTAATAATTTAACGTACCAAACTCATTCATTACCTTAGAAGATTAATAATATTTACAAATACTATTGATTGATTATTCTATTCATGATAGTTATTAATCTTTGTAATGACTCCACATACGCGTGTTGTAGCTAAAAAACTTTTTATCCATCTAAATATTTAAAAATGTATGTCGTGCAGTGGTTATAAAGTCATTTCTGTTTAGTTTGTGGCTACATTTCTATGCGTAAAATGTTTTAGAGAAGCATTTATGTATTCATTACATATCAGAACATCAGTAAAGTCAATGTGCAGCAAGAAGCAAATCAGGTGACAATAAACTGTCTTTCGAAATATTTTACTTCTCAAGTTAAAAATAAAACTGAAAGTTGGTTGTGAGAATTTGACTAATTAGTGTTAATGTACAAACTGTTTTTACCTATCAAACTTCGCCACAAACTTAAGACAAAAAATATTAATTGTCAAAAATACTATCGCAACACTCAGCCTCCACCCTAACAAGGTTTCTCGGCTCTTCGCTCCGTAACGACTTAATGTCTCGCCGAGAACAACTCCGAATTAGAAATGAACCCTTGCAAAGTCCCCGTTTAATAAGGCACACATGCCACGATTCGCGATACTTTGTCGCAATCGACTGAGACGCTGCCTCCGCTTTTAGTGGAATTAACAACCCTCATAAAAATTTAAAGGTGTGACTGAAGTGATGTTAATCAATCCCGAACAAGTACGCTTCTTCGCTACGTAGATTATAGGGACAAATTTAGAATTGTAACTACGAGTAAATTATCAGTGGGTTTGCGATTTCTGACAAAACTAAACTTTTATAGAGAGACCAATGTTTTTTAACTACCAAAATTGGACCGATAGTGTGCTACATGTATTAGGAAATTTTGAGTCAATTTTTTTCCAGGTAAATATAGCTTCAATGTCAATTAACCGTTGCGCAGTAGCTTGGTGGTAATAACAAATCAAGTACAAAGTTGGTTATAGTATTATTAATCTCGTTACAAGATATAGCCTTACTCAATAAAATCAAGAAATCGCGGCATCATTTGGTGATACAAACCGGAATTATTTTAAATTACAAGCAAAACCATCTTTGCCTAACACGGATATCGAACCTAGTATCTCGAGATTACAGTCAGATATGGCACTAACGAGCTATTGTTCTCTACGC
This sequence comes from Mecyna flavalis, assembly GCA_949319885.1. Taxonomy (NCBI): domain Eukaryota; kingdom Metazoa; phylum Arthropoda; class Insecta; order Lepidoptera; family Crambidae; genus Mecyna; species Mecyna flavalis. The sequence goes on along the minus strand of OX439434.1, from coordinate 13,002,321 downwards.
GCACACCTTAGTTACTTTTTTAACTATTATATCGTTTCAAAATTGACAGTCTGGACATATGAGATGAAGTTTGCAAAATAACAAAAAAATGTAAACAGCAGATTCCCTATTAACGTTTACTGCGATTAAAATCTGGAATTGCTACAAGATATTATTTTGTTGCGTAAGCATCAATCTTAGAAATGATTCCCTAGCAGTAGCAGTAAAGGGTAGCAGTTATCGTGGAGCGGTATAATTTCTGTTCCCCTGTTCCTACGGGATACCCGGCAAGCTGTTACTTTTAATGCGTTATTCGGTTTGGAATTAATGATTTTATTCCCGACAATTACCAGTGATTGCGGGCAGTTGATTTTAATAAAACATAACCCCTTCTTAAGACGGTGTTGTCCTGGATTATAAAGATTTTTGGAGATTTCTAGAATTATTTAATAATTGTATGGGATTTCGGAGGCATTAATTATGACGAATTATTCTACTAATATGTTAGGTATAAATAAATTGTTAAATTGAGAAAATAAATAATGCGTTAAATTAAAAGAATATTTTGTTGCTTTTATATTTTCTTCCACATTCAAAACCGCTGAAGTAGGTAGGGAAAAAATTATTCTTATTATTTACTTTCTGCTGCCGATATTTTTAAAACGTGTAAAGCACACAATGCTTTGTACATATTTTAAAAATATTTATTAAGTATTCTTATTTTTTATTTAAATATGGCTCTGTTTTCTTTCCTGCAAATGTATTTTACTTTTCGTACCTCAAGATACATTCCGAGCATTGATCTATCTCCCCACAATATCTGTCTTTACGGCATTTCTATAAATGCGACTTTTGTTTTTCTTCCGTCTGTCACAAAGTTCCCGTATCAATATCTTGCATGTTTGCATAAGTACTTCGCTCCCGTGGGGTAAACACGTATACCTGTAACAAACAAAATATCCCATACAATAACAGAAACATAAAAACTTGCGACGCTCTATTCCAATATGAATCGACAATTTATCTCCGAAATCGATATTATTAGATGTCCGAAGACGGACGATAATATCCTCGAAGAATGGAAGGGCAAGATATAAAACGCACTTGCGCGCATAATATACGTTTTATTAATAAAAAAAGCGATGGTGAATCGCCAATAAATAGCTTTAACGGCTGGCCGGTCCCGATACACCGTAGCGTATTTGTTTGACAAATCCCCCGGGAGGCGTCACTATCCCCACATTATCTAACTGAGGGATGACCCCCATTTGCAAGGTGATGACGTCGTATCGTGTCAGCGGAGACTTCTCTAAATCATGGCCAGGTATTCTGACTGAGGGGGGTTGAACAAATAGTGAGGATTTTCTTTATTTATAACGGGTTTTGTGGGTGACTGGGAATTGTGACTGGTTTTATACGTGAAAAGGTACTGATGTCACGCGGATTGATTCGGTGTAAAGTCGGCGCCGAAAAATGATATAATAATGATATGTATAGTGTTCTCGTCATGATGCTTTTATTAAATAGGAAAAGGACAAAAATATAATAACATTACTGCAACAAATAACATTTTACACAGTGTGTTTGAAATTAAGAAAATGAAAGCAAAGGTTTGACTTTTTGTATGAAAATTACTATAATCTAGTGTTGTAAGTATACTGTGTTTATGATTGCATTTTATAATGAACAATCTGTTTTATTAGGGTCCGAAATATCTTCTCCGCCACCAAAGAGCACAATTGAGTGATCAGTATGCAAAGCCAGTCTTGTGTATTAAGCCGATTTGGAAGAGGAAGCGTTAAAAGAAAATTTATTGCATTGAAAAGTCGTAAGTAATTAATAAGACATTTGAAGTTGCGCGAAAATGTAATTTAGATTGTTTTCCGCGGGTGAAGGTTGAGGGAGGCCCTCTTCCTGTCTGTGGATCACAAACGCGGCTTATTTATATATGGCCGCTTTATATTAGCGTCTTAAGAATACCAGGGGAGCATAATAAAAAAAGAATCAGCATCAATGTCTTAGGCCGAGCGCAGACGATTTTCCGACAGCTCGTTACGTCTCGATTTTCCTGTTTTGTCGTCTGTTTTTTTTTTTCATTTTACAATAGTCAAGTCGCATGTATCACAACTGGATTCTTATGGATTTTTAAATAATGTGTCGAAATCAACAATTAATAGCTAACCAAGCTCTTTATTTCGATTTATTCAAGCCACGATCACCAAAATACGATCTAAGATTTTACAAAAACATTCAAACCAAAAATTTGCCAGGAATACCAAACCAATTAGTTTGTAAATGTAATGAAGGTTACCTCAACCCCGAGTCTAATCACCAAACAACTGATATACGATCGCATCATAATCATGATCAATACAAGTTCAATAGTTGTAGGTACTAAACGAAATAAAACTCAAGAATCAAGAATCAAATTAATTTATTTAATAAAGTTAAGGCACATTTATGAATGTCAAATTGTACTAATAACATGTTTAATTTCTAATCTGTGTGATGTCCTATATTTTTTATTTCTTTTGAATTTTAAACGTCTTAAAATGTAGTCGTTCTCCGAGACCCTTAAGGCGCTATCCGTGCGATACCGAGCCCCACCACAAAATGGCGTCCACACTCGCATAAATTATCCCACCCTCCGATTCCGATTCGATTGTTCGATTCTTTCAAACGGTTCCCGTTTTAAAGTTGCCGCGCCTTTATTAGTGTAAGCCAGCGATTATCTTGAGCCGCCATTACATATTCAAATTGGAGTCATTTAGCTTTGTAAGAATTGACGCGAAATAAAAGAGAAGCCTTTGAAATCGCATCGCATTAGGAGCGATGAGATTTTTAGAGCGTTTAAGGTTATTTTGAGAATGAGGGTATAGGTTTGCCAAAACGGTTACATTTGCATTTTATGTCTTTTTATGTAACGTTAGTCTAAGAAGTCAACAACCAAGTTTTAGTTCTTTATGGCTTCTAATACAGCGCCACAAGTCCCACACTACACACCACCACAACACACTATTCCCGTAGAAATTACTGGATTCGATTACTTTTCACTTTTCGATAGTTGTTCGCGCTAGCTCTATAAAGGTGGTAAACGGCCACCATCGAAGACACTTAATTAGGAAGCGCCCCACTCGACCTGCTGCCACACTGTAAGCTCATTGAAAAATTACCTTAAACACAATTTATCAAACATTTAAAAATCAAAATAAATTTTCATAATCACCTATCCTTAGATAAGGCGGCAGAGCGTAGATGATGTACTGGGTGTCTCTGATACACCCGTAAGTAAATTAAATGAAGCTTGCAGGGTAGCCCACTTCCAGTCCGGTGAGTTTGCCGGCGTCCGAAAAACATAATTTTTGCGCGACTGACCAAAGATTAACATTTAGATACCGCAACGGTCTTTTTGTCCGAAGCGGAACTGTTCCTTGTACGCCGCATTTTATATCCGCAGATTTAAATTTTGAAAATAGAACGTTATCTTGGCATCGACCCATATTTTTATAATGGAACTTTTTTGTATTTATCAGATTTGAACGTAAAGAGATGTTTTTATCAGCCAGTGTTTTATAAATGAACGCAGATGTTAAAAATTTGAAAATAGAACATTATCTTCCTCCAATTTTTTTTAATATCTATTTTAATTATATATAATTACATGCAGCTCATAGGCTTTTTGTGATTTAATCAGAGTCTGTAGATACCTTCGTAAAAATTTAAAACTAAAAAGAGAGAACAGAAAAAAAACTCGTGGTGCTCTACTTCCTCTAGAACAACCAGATATTTCTATTAACTACTCCCTCGCAGCAAAAAATTATAATATGAACACAAAAATAAACAAAAGCAGTACATATCCACCACGAAATATTTTAATGAACTTATACTTAATTATTAAATTATTAAGGCAGAAATTAAAAACAAACAGCTTTGAAGGGTCTTTTGGCAGAAGAATACATCTCGTGCAAATTGATATTGTGAATAATAAAAGGCGGTACAGTCGGCGAATTATTATGAGTACCGCAAACAGAGTCAATAGCCTGCTAGCGGTCAATATTGGATTAGCAGCAAAAGGAGGCAAAAAGCAACGTATACAAAAACCTTTTACAGCGGTTAGAGCCACGAAAAATATTTATGAAACGCTTCGAGTGGATGGAGAGCGCTTTCGGCGTTTACGTTTGGCATTTGGGCTGTGGTAGAGCATGTTTTCAAATTCTATAATAAGCTTTGTAACATTGACGCGATTTATAGTCTAATATTTAGGGGTCTATTTTAAACTATTACGTAAATACTTAATAGCTTAAAATAACTCTTCTTTTTAACCGATTAAGTAAAAAGTAGAGATACTTTTTAGCTTATCAGTTGAAATTAAAACACAAAAGTTAAGTATCAATCAAGGCACAGTCATGTATAGATAAACGTATAATTTTATACATAAATCTTTTTATTCAACTGCTGCATTCACAATGTCTCCTTAGAAAATACAGATGAACTGCTTTTTCTGATAAACATTGACTGTCAGCCATCAATGGTGATGTTTTCTATTTTGAAAATGGACAAGAGCAACTAAGTTATTTGACAGATAAATTATTATCATGAACTCATCTACCTCGATGGTCTAGTGGTTTAAGCTCCGAGTTTTAACCCAGAGATCTCGGGGTCCTGGGTTCAAATCCCGGGTCGAGCTAATATTGTTTTTTTTGGACACAGCTCGGGTTTGTGATCACCAATTCGCATTTGGCAAGCGTGGTGATTAAGCCAATACCCATCTTTGTAGTGATAACTTGATTTCAAAGATGGCCTTTGCCCTGCAGTGGGACATTAGTAGGCTGATACTTTTTATCTGACAACGCCGAAAATGGCCCAAATGTCTTAATTTACACAATCCCCTTCCACACTCTCTAACCTCAGCGCGAAGCAATAGTGTAGAAGGGTTGGGGCAACCATTGTTTACACAAAGTATGGAATAATATAATCAGAAGTGAAGAAATAGGAATCCGGCGAAAAACCAACATACCCGGGTGGAAATTTGCTTAGGCCAGCGGAATAAGTGAATACCGGCCATCCCCCCGTCTGGTGTCTGGTGGATAAACCTTTTATCTATATGGATGTCTGAGGATCTTGGTTAATGAGATTTTACGGGTATAGGATGAATTACGGAATGAGTTGTTCGGTTTTCACGCAGATATTGCCAGTTTCATCCGAACTAGCTTCGGTTCGGTTTTGGTTCGGCTTTCGAGTAGTGTGCTGATAAAAGTAGCTTCCGTTATTCACATGTAAAAAAAAAAGAATTATTACGAAGGATATGGCCAGATCAGATAAAATTAGCGATGATTGCTAGTGCACTAGGCTATTTCATTGACATATTATTCTACAGATGGCAGCAATTGCAATCGGTAAAAATTAAATCTTATAGAGTTTTCTTTTAAAGTTGTGATCCATTTGTACTATAAATCCCATTTGCTTTTCCTTTTTCATTGACAAAATCCTCGAAAACAAAAGAATAAAATCTTAAACATGACACTTACTAATACAGTGCAGACGAACTGCAAAGCAGTTTTTTTAATTTTCCCCGCCGCTAGGGGAGGTGTCCCCATGATCGCTTCTTATCCACTACCCAAACATTCTTTACAAGGGCTTTTCTCAGTGTTGCCAACGCGAGTCTGATTACCCCAACTACAATATCTTTTTACATATATGAAACTATTTTTTTAATGAGCTATCAAAAAACTAGGAATTTTAGTATAGGATCTCAAATAGCAATACAAAAATGTTTTATGATGCAGCAAAAATTAAATGAATAAAATATGTAAGCTGGATATAAAATATTCACTTTATATTGTCATACATAATATAATCATAAAACATTTCATGACAATTCTTGAGATTAAAAGTAATAAATATTTTGTAACATAGTTTTTCTTAAAAAAACTTTAACACTATAACCTTTAAGCAACTACTACGAGTATGTTAATATTTTTATCTTTTATACAATTAATCATCAACGCCAACTCACAAACCATTATAAAGTGGAAAACTCGTTTAAATGGCAACACCATCACTTCTCATTCCATTCACTCCTCAGAGGTTATCTTTTATTATTTCTCCCGGTATCCTCTTTTATTGCGGCTCATATTGACTTTTTATACGGTGCACGAATAAATACATTTTGATTTTCGCTCGCGTACGCACAGTTCATCAGACTGAGAATTAGCACGCTCCAAGTGTCTCGTAAAGCATTTTGTGATGCAATAAAAAAGGAATTATATTTTTTCACACCATCGTTCGGATAGGCAAAGGAATATAGAGTGTTCAGCCGTTCATGCGGTATTGCATTTTATATTCTTTATTGTTATGTCTTTCTACTGAGTAAGTTTCAAGAGCATATTTTTCTTTTTTGTTGTAAAATTTTGGTTTTGTAATAGGTAATTGCTGTGCCTGTATGTTGTTTCTTTATGTGGTATCCAAAGCTGCACAACAAATGCTACCGTCATACATAGTTTCGCTACTCACCTTTTTATTAAGTGCCGTTTTAAGCGACGGCCGAGCCAGTTGTCTACAGTTCGAATTCCGGGCCTGAACAAAACAATTTTTTTTTTCTGATTGGAATTGAACGTACTTATTACCAGTCAGGTTTTTTTAAAATTTTAGCGGTGGAAATTACCACATGCATTAAAAAGTATGTAAAGCCGTGGGTCATTCCTTCAATTTATTTTTTATTTTTTTCCTTGTATGTGAAAGGTCATTTGTCCCTGACAAAATATTTACGTAAGAAGGTTTACCTTAGCAACTTTTCTTATACGAAGAGCTAGCGAACACGTGAATAAGTGTTGCCAGTAAGCCCTTACACAAACACCACGAGGGATTGGCAAGTTCGTACGCGGTGAAGAAAAACAAAGATAAATCCAACTTAAGATCCGCGAGATTTGTGGTCCGCTAGATAATGTTGATTTTAACTAATCAAGTCCGTTGTTGGAAGGGGGGTGAAGTTTTAATGGCTGTTTTTAAGTATTTTGAAACTATTTTTATTTACATAACGACCGCTTTTTAGAGGTAGACATGAAGTAAGGTCTAAGATCCGTACCGGCGGTACACTGACGGATGTTTTTTTTTCAAAGATTAAATAAATTGTGCACACTAGAATAGTATTTTAAAAACTTTTTAGTGATTTTTTGTTTAACAAAACGATCCATGAATTCTTCTGGGTTAAGATATCTTTTAAATATTTAGATATAAATTAACACGACGGGTATTATAAACCACTTGACTGGTCAGTTTTATAACTATTTATTAAGACCATAGTTTTACAGTAGGTGGTACGACTCAACATAGTCGAGAGAAAGTCTGCAAAAGATCACATCTCAATTCGTCTGCAACCACGTTCAAACATCTCAAACAAAGAAAATAGCTGTACCTTCAAATTAACGCGTACCTTGTTCCATCGCTCCGAAGCGTCCCCCGGGACCGATTAAACATTTAAAAGCACAGGATAACAAAGTACCTGGGAGATGTTGTCCCGAAGAAGACGATTAGCACGTGCCGGGAACGTCGGGACACGTCGGGAAGTTAGCGGGATAGGCTAGTTACATTGTGTTTTATTTTGTCGCTTTTTGGTTCGTGGTTGCATTTTAATGGCGTTAGAAGTGGTCTGGTGGAAACTTAATTGCATGTTTTAGAGCGCGATTGACATTTTGTTAAGATATTTTGTGTACAATCTAGCCAATTATTGAACTATTTTAACTAAATTAGCTGTTCAACTTGATTATATTGTTATATTTATTAGTGCTATTATTTTCTTATTGCCGCTTTGCTCTTTAAAATGTTAATTGATAAAGTTAAGCTACTAGTTAAATTCAGTTTAATCATCATCTGGCTGCAAAGTAGTACATGACTGTGAAAGTTTATTCGGTATTTTTTATTTGTATTTATTATACTATAAAAAATTAAATTCAAACATCTCTTAAACTTATTATTCAAAGTAAACCTATAGAAACTCCCATTATTGAATCAGTATTATCGTTTTTGTTTCATAAAATTATTTTCTATTGTACAAAAATTATTCAGACGACTTTTGGACCAAACGTCATCGCGTTAGGCCATGTCAACACTGGCCGAAAAAACCCCTTTCAAGCATCATCGATCCGTCGAAAAACAAACTACACAAAGCGTTGTTCGCATTGAAAACATATCGGCCGTCAATTGTCGCCTCTCGCAACTTACACACGCTATTGTTTACGTCCGTATCAATCAACAAAAGCGCTAACAAAACCAATCAACTTCGTCTCGCCTGTATTTGCTTATAGGACGAGTTTTTTTACCTTTTGTCTTTCCACTGACCCTATCGTCCGTCACCGGTCCACGGATATATTTGATTAAAAAATAACGTCGTCAGAAAGCGGACGTGTGTGCCGGGACGCCTACGACACAAAACGTATAAAAACGTCCTTGCGAAGCTTAGCTGTCATTGTCACGTATCACGCCAAATAATCAAGTGCAGATGGTGCGGTTAACGTTGGGTCTTTAATTGCCTATTTTCTCGGAAACTTAAACGAAAAGCCTAAATACTGGTATATATTTTAAACTATTTTAATAAAATAAACTGTCAATTTTACTTAAATACAATAAGAGAGACATCATGTTACTTAATTTAACATAAGTACAATATATTAGATAATCACAGAATACAAGTCCATAATAATAAAATAGGCTGAGGTACTTTAAAAGTAATTTTATATCTATTCTTTTTTGTAAAAAAAAACGCACCTATGCTGTCATTTACAATTTATGTCAGGTTATCATTAATCTTGCTCAATAAAAATAAAATTTAAACAAAAAATATTAACTTATGTTTTTGTAAATTATTTATTTATTTAAACTTTAATGCACCATCCAGAGTACATAAGGCGGACCTAATTTATGTTGAATGTACGAACACTTTTTTTTAAGTTTTATTATTTATGTATAGATAATTTGAATCTACATAATCCGTACACACGGAGAGAGCATGTCCTTGCGTCTCAGTAAGGTTTTAACTAGGGCCTTCTGTAATCCCATGATCTGTGGCACCGTTCCGTCGTTTGCGTTTTGTAGTTCCACTATCTGAAACCGAAAGGAGTTTCGTGCCATTCTCCCTCACAATTTATCCTCTCAATTTCGAGAGAGCCTATTATTGGCTCCTCTCTGTTTGCCCGTCCTGTGTTTTATTAATGTCCACTTTTTAGTGCCCGATGGGGGACGACAACTGGCGGATAGTGGCCTAAGGACAATGGAAGCGATTAGTCGGCAAGGCCTATGCAATTCCGCTCTGCTATTCTTTTAATTGGCTTTCAATTTGGCGGTAGGGAGGTTTTTTGAGCAGGTGAAGTTGATCATCGCTTGGTGCTTTAATAATTTTCAGTTTGGAGAGTACGGTGGGTTTCTACAGTTGTGTCTTTGGAAATGTCGCGTGGTCAATGCCCCTTGTATGTAATGATAATCATGTCTCGTTATTTGAAAAACACCATAGATTTAAATGAATACAGCTCGGGTTTTCGAACACCAACCCGCATTTGGCACGCTTGGTGCGTAAGCCAAAACCCGTCCATTGTAAAGATGAAATTGATTTCAATGTCTTCACGCAAAGGCAAAAATATAAAAACGTATTACATCCAACCACTTCAGTTTAGCCTTGTACTTGAGAACGCATCCAACTGTTGTGTGAAGGTAAACACATAAATCTATAAGACAGATCCTAATTGTCTAACTCACCCCGATAGCTCACCAATTACAACGAACTGTTCTGTTATTTATTTGTTTTGCTCAACCAGAACAAATAACACTGAGGATACATAAGTAATTGATACCTTCTCAAAACTTCTAACTCTATGTTAGCAATTAAGTACTACTACATTTTATGGCTGATTGTAGTGGGTTTATCACCAGTCTTATTTGGGTTATTATGTAATTTTCCTCGTTGGTCTAGTGAGCTTAAGTACGCGGCAGTGATATTGGGGGTTCGATTTCAGTGTCAGACAAACGTTGTGTCGGATTGTCTATTTATATATTAGTCCGTATTCCTAATAATGCATGGTTATTAAGCCAGATATATTTGTTATAAATAAAAAATCTCAAAAAATAAAACCTTAATCTTCAATGTACTGCAGTAAGTTGTAGTTTTTTAAGGCAAACAATCCACTAGATTGTAATCGTCCACTGGGCATTTATACCTACATAGTTGTAATAAGCCGCAGCAAATTAAAAGAACTAAGGAATCATCGCTCAATATGTAACCTTTTTAGAATTTGCACTTCGCAAATCGTTTTATGTCTCATCTCTTAGTTGCACTCATCTTAGCGTTAGAGCTTTACTAATAGAAATAATAGGTAAACCAATCTTATATTAATAATTATTATAAACTAATAAAAAGAAAGAGTTATCTCACGCATCGTAAGACAATATTACGATTACTAAGTTTTAATTCGGTAATGAAATCCCGTAGACGGAGGGTAGTCGGCCAACTTTTAAACGGCTGGCATTCTTGGGGGCTTTACGATAACGATCACGATAAAATATGGAAGTTTGTTGTTAAACTAAACGTTTTATTGTGAACATGGCGCCGGTTATTGTTTTTTAAGATGTTGCAAATATTATTAAAAATAATTTGAATGGGTACTTACTTACATATAAAAAACCATTATCTTAATATATTTGCAGGGGCCCTGGACATTGCTTAGGGATCAATAAATATCAAAAAAGCCTTAGAGGTGCACTTATGAATCGTCAATTATCAAGATAGAGTGACTCTACCACCGGATTTGGAATGTTTTTATCTATCGAGAAAAAGCAGAAAATTCGATAGTTACTCTTTTGAATCGCCATTACAATAATTAATATAAAATAATATAATCTCCATTTTTTTAACAAGTGATATAGTCGGGGGGCATAACGGCCGGACCCGGTTTCTGTATCAAAGAGAAAATAAAAAATTTAAATAAATAAGAATAGATTCGGTCCTAATCGCCACAAGGTAGGTAGGAACTGGCTAGTCCCTTTTGCTTGTAAAGGGGTAAACAGGAGAGTTTTTAAAGTGGGACGTCTTTAGCCTGGAATCTCACACGTGGACGCAGTTCTCGGCCTCCGGTCATCGGCACATTCACCTCCGAAAAAAAAAATCGCGGGAAAGTATTTTCACTGAGTTGTCTAACCATAGCTTGAAAAGTTATTTTATATTTAGTAATCCTCGAAAATAGTTTATGGCGTTTTATCGAAAAATGTATTATGAAGGAGCCGTGACGTGATCGGGGTTTTCTTTTTTAACACAGCTTGAGTTTATTAGCACCAGTTTGCATTTGGCGAGCGTGGTGATTAATTTAGTACGCACCATTGTAATGATGATTTCATTTCAATGATTTAGTCCTTTTCTCTGCAGTGGGATATCCAACAGGCTGCTGTTGACTAGTGACGGGATATTTATCTTTCTCTTCTAGAATTATCTCAAAGGGCCTCAAAGTAAGCATCATAGATAATGCATATAAGTCTTCGGTCTCCCCGCTCAAATCAAATTTGCTTCCCCACAGTACAAACAAAATGAGATGTTTAGGTGCAAAACTTTCAACATTGTCTGGCAAGCGTCCAACACTGAGACTGATATTTAAACCAACAACTCAGTTTACATTTTCACAGACGACTGAACTTTGCAGAGACATTTTAAAGTTAAACAACATGTTTTGCACCCAAAATACACATTACAGTACAAATCTTATTTTTTCTTGAAATACTAATATCTACCATTAAAGATCCTCAATTAGAAATACGCTGGATTTATGTTGCTTTAAATTGGACGCCTATGTTTAGCAGTGGTCATCCTTTGGCATTATGATTTGTCAAGGAATTTATGTGAAGTCTTAATAATAGGTAAAGTCAAAGCGTAAAAAGTGCAAAACTATAAAACCCGGTTCAAATTTTTGAAGTGAAAACTTCTTTAGCGGCGTTGTGCACTTTTTTTGTATGGGGAAAAAATGTTAAACTCGCGTCAGGATTTATGTGTCACGTGACCTGATCGAAAATCCATATAAAATTTGAAGTCCGGACACGTGTTTTCTACAAACTTATCTGTTCCGGTGGCCAAAATTGGAACTACGTGAAATGCAATACAAAAACGATATTTAATGACAGTTTTAAATAGACAGTAGCGACGCCGCCACCGGAACAGATAAGTTTGTCGGTCTATAGACAATAATGGTTTTTTGTTCAATTTGACAGCTCATTTATGCAAAGAAAAGTGCTTCTTATGTACATCAGGAGTAGAGTAAATAATTGTATTAATAAGAACTAATGTTGTTTTCTTGAGTTTTATTCCTTTAGCGTAAGGTATATTTTTCTTTGCATAAATGAACTGTCAAGTGTGACCTCTTCTACTATTAGCCGCAGCGCGGTCGCTTCCTATATGCTTCCTATGCTACAAAGTGACCACAAAGACCTTAATTTGATATCCTGCAAAATTCAAAATTTAATTGCCGTAATAAAACATTTAAAAAGTTAGGAATATCTTTATTCGCCGGAATTATATAACAGTATTTTGTGGAAATTAACACCACTTCTCCGCAGTCTTTGGATCCGCTATGCTGCGGAGCATGCATCAGGTCGTATGAAGTTGGAAATGCTGTCCGATTTCCTGCGACAAGAGGCTCGTTCTCACACACAGTTTGGCTTGTTACCCCAAATTCCCAGTGAACATCCTCGAAAGCGACATGTTGATGGCAAAGATGTTGATTACTGTAACACCACTCGTGTTATTAACGATTCGGGAGTCTGCGGATTCTGTAAATGGAATCATTTCTTGGCCGATTGCTCCAAATTCAAAATTTTATCCGCAGATTCCAGTACATATTCAATTAGTTTTAAATTCCAAACTTTGTTTTCGTTGTTTAGAAAAAAATAGTTGTCAATCAAAAAGTATGACATTGACGGTTGTCAATCATTTTATCATCGTTAATTACATGGCGTTTCAGTGTCACAGCAAGGAGTTTCTGATAAGTCTGAAAAAGTTTCTGATTACATTAATTCTGAAAGATAAACTTTTTAATGTAATATAAATTGTCATGTTTGTGTACGATAGCGCAATAAATAAATATTGTATTTTACTACATAAATGATAGTACTTATAAACCTCTACCAATCAATTAAATCCCTAACCATTCCAAAATACATATCAAAAATGCACAACGTTAATATTCAGGTTTTCACTTCTGCCGGCACTCCCGGAGTGCAACCCGTCGTTTTTTTTTAATATAATTTCTTATTTAGCCTGCGATATCAGTATTTTGAGAAACAAAGGTCAACATCAGTATCTAATTCGACATTTTAATTTTGAAGGAACTATTTGAAATACAAGACAGTTTTAAAACTAATATTTTTATTAATACCTTTAAAAGTTTCCAATACCTTTAATTTCTCCCTCGTACTAGAAAAGAAACCACAAGACTTAGAGAGTTACGAAACAGCAGTAATTATTCTTTTTTAATGAATTAACGACTTTTGTTCGCGAACACCGATTAAAATAATTAAAAGAGTCATTATGAGCGCCATCTATCCGCTCTCAAAGGAGACGTTAGTGTTTTAACGGTCGTTCAGTTGTAATAAATGACAAGTTTATCAGCAAAACATTGTAAATAAAACGTGAGATTATTGTTTTATTCGTTAAGGGTTGTTGTGGCTGTACCTTGGGGAATAATAGACTAAGATGTTTCATCTAGTTATTGATGAAAAATAAGGCATTCTGTTCGTGTAAGTTCAGCCACAAGTTTTGTGCATTTAAATCAGAATTTTATTCTTTTATCTATTTTTGACGACCTGATGTCGGCTAGTCCACCAAGATGTCGCGGGTTCGATCCCCGCACACGGTACAAATATTTTGAGTGTACCGTGCAGGGTGTGGGGGTTGAACGGCACTGTAAAAAGTTTCCAGGAGTATTCCGAGCTTACTGTACTGTACTGTACTGTTTGGCTGGCATTTAAGCCATGTCAGACCTATACTTAATTTATACTCTACGTCTATATGGAACATGGCGTGTACATCGTGTGCCCAGCTTTTACTTTTAAAAACACACTGTTATACCCCAAAGAAAACTTGCTAGACTTTGCAAAATTCTCCCATAACCGCAACGCTCCGTTGTTATTACAACAATAATTGTCGAGTGCCGTCCTCATCCGACTTTTAATTGATCCTCGAGGGTGAGTTCGAGATAAAATGCGGATATCTAAACTTTCTCTATTACAGTTTAAGAAAAGCACCGTTTTGTTTGGCCGATAGCGCGTTTTCATTGCGTAAGGCGCGTAAATGGAGGAATGCTCGCGAATTATTGCCGGAACTTGAATAGATGGGGAGATAAAGGTGAATATTTTTGGAGAGGTTAATTATATTTCCTTTATTGGTATTTTTTTCTGTTATTTCAAAATCGGGTTTTGAGTTTTACTTCAAATATAAATTAAACACCAGTTTTAACTCAATCATTGTCATTAAAATAAACGCGTCAGTAGTCGTTTTTCCCACTTCGTCTGCGTAAATATAAAGATTATAATTATGGAAAAATAATATATCAAACTCTTTTTACTTTCCACATACTCAAGACTAACAAACTTTCTCACTTAATTATTTAGTACTATTAATATTATTCTATTACATACTAATTATATTATGTATTAATATAGAACAAAAAGTAAAAGTCGACGAAATGTCATAATTGTGTCGACTTTGACTTTCATTACAATGTTTTAAAACCTATATTTCAATAAAAACATAGCAATGTTTTATTAAAATGCAAATAAAACTAACTACTAAAATCGGTTCATGTTCATTAATTTTAGTAATGACAACGATGAACAATAAACTATTTCTAGAACATACATACACCAATGTCCATCATGATACAGATACTAACATATGCAGAGAAGTGAAGTAGGTAGAAAGTTTGAAGTAAGTCGGTAAAATATACCCGGCCATTATCCGGGTGGGCATAAATCAGGGGTCCAGGGTTGCATTAGCGGCTCAGCACGTCTACCTTCCGCACTATGCCCATTTTGAACATCTAGTAATTTATAGATTAGTACTAGACAAGTATCTATTATATCTAATGTACCTTTTGATACGCGAGACTCTACCAAAAGGATCGAAGTGAGTTAATAAACCTTTTTAAAAACTGTTAGGTTTAAAACTTAAAAAGTTAAAACTACATTTTTAGGCTTGCAGTTAGGCTCGGAGATCAGCAATGTAAGCGCAATAAGCGATGCTTCCTAATTAAGTGTTTCATATATATAAGCCGCAGTAAAAGCTTAACATCAGGTGGGCTGCGTGCCTGATGGTGCCTGGGTAAGAAATGGTTTTCACCGGGGCGGGGTTTTCAAAAAACAGGATGCCACCTGATATAACATAAAAACAGTTTATACTCAAGAAAAGGGTGCTTTTTCCAGTAAAAAAGAACACTTTCCCACAATTCTCAGGCACTAACTAACAATTTTCTGCATGCTTGTAAAAGTTACCCACTTACAAATGCTAACTTTAACCCGCACTTACTAAGATTGCAACAGTCAACTTATACTCGTAGAGTGGAGTTTACAAGAGAAATAGTTTCCTTATAACCTTGCAGCACGCATAGGAAGTGGTAAGGTATGGCCAATTTCCTGGGACCCGGGAGAAGAGTTTATTTATAGCTGAAACCCTCTACGTAGACAATTTTAGAACCTAAAAGGTATTTTAATGGAGGCTTGATGTAGTCTAAATATTTATTTAATGTTTTTTTTTTGTTTCGGTCTCTGTTTTATCACAAAAAAATATACATTAAATTTAACGTCATTGATTAAATCAACATTTTCATGCAATTCTGACGAGCCCTTTGGTGGAATGGTCGAGAAGTCGGCTATTACACCAGAGGTCGCGGGTTCGATCCCCGCACGGTACAAACATTTGTGTGCATGAACATGTCTGTTTGTATCGGTCTGGGTGTTTCTATGTATAATAGTAATATAATAGTATTATTTATTAAATTTAATTAAGTTGCATGAAAATAAGATAAATTCGTATTCATTCGTATTCGAATATTATCACTCTTATGCAACGATATAATTCGTTGCTCTTTTGTCTTCAATGTAAAGTTCTAATTCAAAAAATTAATATGTTTTGATATAAAACATAATATAACCGTAGCAATACCATTTTATACTAAGATTTAAAAGATCTTGACTATTAGAACATGCGTGGTAGAGCCATACTGCGTGAGGCAGTTCCTATCGATCAGTCAAATTAAACCGGCTTATTGGGGCAGTAGGTACCACTTTCTCACAGAATACCAACGAACGAGTGGAAGGCCTTGTCTATTTCTATTATTTCTTCCCTTTTTTCCTAAAAAAATATAAACATACCTACTTATAATTATAAAATTTACCAATGTATGTAGAGCCATGCGGTTTTTACAGTGCGTATGGGCCGGCTCTTCCGGGGAAGTATACCACCCTCTCACCAGAATAACACCAGCGTGAAATAATAGTGACTACTATTGTGTTTCGTCTGGTTTGTGAAAGTGCCGGAGGCTCACACCTCTCCCACAAGGCCGGCAACGCATCGGCGATCACTCTGGTGATGCAGATGTCCCTGGGCGGCGGTGATTGCTTACCATCAGGCGACCCGCGGGCTCGTTTACCGCCTCTGACATAAAAAAAATAATGTCCCACTGTACGGCATTTATTTTTATCAATACTCCTTTCCCCTTGCGTTTAGAATGTCCGAATTAAATATCCTCTCCGCTAATAACTTTGCGGCCGAATTAATGGGGGTTCTAATACAACCGTAGATTATTTTTGTATCAAAATCATGCACACTCGAGTGGCTGGCCAGACTTGAATAAATTACAGTGGAGAATTTCGGGTTTCTCATTACCGGGTATTTATGCGAACAGATAAAAATATTAGGGACACATTTAATCGGCAACGGGGACTGCTGTCCCCATTTGTTTGGTTTAATTTTAATTTTCGTGCGATATTTTAATAAATCTGAATTTTTGTCGTAACTAGTAATTTCGTAAAATATTTAATATATATTTTTTTTTATTTAAGCATTAAAATTATTTTATTATTTATACCTACAGCAAAATAAGAAAATTACTCTTAATGGCAGTTAATTAAGCCAATATTGTATCAGCTATTTTATAAAATTGTTTCATTTATTTACGTAGCAGATTTCCAAGAGGCAGAAATGTTGTATATAGGTTTAAGAAATGGAAGATTCGAGGACCTCACCTTTTCAATGTGACACAAAGATAACATACTGACACTTATTTATTTATGTTACTTAATATACATAAGTCTAAGTTCAAATATCTTCAAGAATATTGAACTGCATTGAAGTGAGCATCTAACGGCCAGTCCAACAAAGCATTTTTATCGCCGCAAAATGACATTTATCAAAAAAGCACAAAGTCGACCGGTGCCCCGGACAGTTTTAAACGCTAAAATTAATTTCCCCTGATTTCCTTTAAGAAGTTGTAACTCTCCAAGTGGGGATAATGCGATGATATATAAAAAAAGGTCCCCGTGAGCCTCGGCCCCTAATAAATTATACCCTCGATAACAATGGGATTTTTTGGGGCCCTTTGTTGCAACTTTTGATATCACCTGAACGGACGCGAGAAGAACTAGGAAAATTTTAAAATTGTTTCGTGCGAAATATATGTTTGCTTTGGATGATAATGAGTATTTAATGACTTGTATGGTTGTACTTGTACGCGATGGTCCAAGACAAAAAATGTCAGACGATTTTGTGCAGCAGCATAATACGAAAAGTAGTTAAATAAAAGACAGCGATCTATGAAGTAAGTGCGAAATAAGCTGAGTGTCAAGAGATGCATAAAAGAGGCAGTTTTTTCTGACCTCATACCCCCACGCTTATCCACCAAGTGGGTTAACATATTAGTTACTAGCGAAGATCGAGGCGTAATAAACTGTAAAAAAAATTAGACAGATTCGAATAAACCACTTTTTTGTGCAATGAGCCATCTACTTTTATACAGTGTTATTACTTTTTTCTACGTAAGCAGTCAAAATACAAAGTTATAATTTTTTTGCCGTACAAAAATACAAGACGTGTTGAAATACGCCATTTTCAATACAGTGTATTAGAAAAGCAGTATAACAAGCCTAATAATAGCTTGTTATGCTGCTACTTTTCTAAAATAACTAAACGAAGTCCGCAGACATGTACAAAAAGTAGCTAAAATAAAAGAGAGCAATCTATCAGGGGAGTGCGGAGTGACCGGAGTGCCGAGAGCCGATAAATGAGGCTCGTTTTTTCCCGCCTCAAACTAGCCGTTTTTACCTCCGATAATATCGGCGACTCCGCGTAATGTCCGCGCGGATTATTGCTATATAAATTGTCCGCAGTTTGCCCATTCGATTGTTTAGGGTTGACGGAGAGCGTGTCTCAAAATCTAAGATTTGTTTTATATTTTACATTGATATTAGTTATGACAATAAAATTCTATTGATAATTCAAAGACTTTTCGTATGTGCTACTCTATGTACTTTATTTAATATTATTTGATGACTAACACGAGCAAAATAAAGCCCCACGTTGGGTGCCGTCATAATAAATATGAAATTCAAGTATTAGTTTGATTATACATTTTATTTTACAGTTAAAATATTAAATCCACTTATGAATAGAGACTAAAAAATAAGAACTATTAAATTTCATATGTGCATTAACTTAATTAAATATTCATATAATCATGTTATGTAGGGCTATTGATCTTTTTCGATTTTTTCGCGTATTTGGGCATTGTGCTATTAAAAGCAATTTTTTATAGTATTGAAAGTATCAATATCAAGGGCAACAATAATCTTACAAATTCGTATTTATTTCTTTACTTGCATTTTATCTTTGTCAATCAAAGTCGTCGTTAATCATTAATTAAAGGATTTCAAGTCTAATTAACCCATGTGTAATGCCTTCGTGCAATTTTTTTCTTATAAGTACTCTGCCAGCCCTAATGGCGTCGAATTTTCCGCTTTTGGCCAGTCACTCCCCATGGGAACATTTAACGATATTAGGGCTTTATTTTTTATAGTTTGGGACAAAAGAGCTCGATATATTTGAGGAAGTGGCTACTTTTCCATTTTGTCATATTCACTTACGAATCGATGGCATTACCATGTGCGGAAAATGTTTGAAGCTACTTTGAGAAGTGTGAAAAAAAATTTTTTAAGCTACTATCAGAAATATTGTTTGGAAGTTCGGTATTTTGTACCTGTTTTTTAATTCGATAGGGAACTAATAAGTCTCTTCATGGGTATCCCATGTCTCTACATAAAACCTTACCTGAGAAGGATTACATGAATATAAATCTCTAAACGCCTCGATGGTCTAGTGGTTTAAGTACCGGGCCGAGACTCGGGGTCCTGGGTTCAATTCCCGGGTCGAGCTAACTTTTTGTCGGTTTTTTTCAGACACAGCTCGGGTTTGTGATCACCAATCCGCATTTGGCATGCGTGGTGATTAAGCCAATACCCATCATTGTAGAGATAACTTGATTTCAATGATGCAGGCCTTTGCCCTGCAGTGGGACATTAATAGGCTGATACTTAACTTATGTTTAAATTTAGTTGAAGTGCTTACAGGCTACAGCTAAGTCGCCCTTTGAAGTAAAGTCATAGGGCCTTGAATAAGATGGACAATGTGGTTGTTGATTTGTGGAACCTGCATTTGGAAAGCATGTTCATTAACTCAATGATGACGTATTTTAAGATGATTTCAATGCTTTATGCTGCGTTCACTATAGGTTTTGTCACAATAAATCCTACAAATTTCTGAATTCAGATTTAAAAAACATTTCTTTTAAAAATAAACTACGCTCGGGGCAATCGTTGCGTTCGACAAAACGGTATTTCTTTCAATTCTTTATTTACAAACGTTTTGAATGACTGCGACTGCTGTTAACATAAACGCATTGTGATGTAATTGAAAAATCGCAGTGGAACCAACCGTTAAATTATTCACGGCACAATCAAGTGGAATTCCGAAAAACGACGCGAAAAACGAACGGCTGTTGTTCTACGACAATAACGGGTTAAAAATTCACCAACTTAATCGCAGTTGCGACCAAACAAGCCGGGTTCGATGAATTGCAGACAGCACGATAGTTCGCAATTTGCAAATCGAAATTGCGATGTGTTTTTGTTGATTCATAGGACTTGATTTCGTTTCTCGATGGCTGTGTCCGGATCTGGTCAGAATACGGTTGACTTTCGCAAGTCCAGTTATAGTCTCGAGTCCCAACACTTGGCCGCAGATCTACAAGTCTGCGTTTATGGCGCATAAAAGCATTCTTTTCAAAAAACAAGTACAGAATGTTGTGATCTGTGTAGGGGGTCTTAATGTGCATATTGCACAGACAATATCTCGGTATCACTAAGTTACTCATCTGGTTCTCCTAAGACGCCATCCCATGGGCAGACCAACATGAGTTGAACAGAGCATTTGTGTTTGTCCCGTTTCTGGATGTTTATGTGTATTTAAGTGTATATTTGTGCTAACTTTGTTGATATATTGCACAAAATATGCTTAAGCTCAATGATTTTCTTAAGCTACCAACTTTTTTTAATTTTTTTTTTTTTTGACGAGCCATTTGGTGTAATGGTCGAGAAGTCGGCTATTACACCAGAGGTCGCGGGTTCGATCCCCGCACGGTACAAACATTTGTGTGCATGAACATGTCTGTTTGTATCGGTCTGGGTGTTTCTATGTATAATATGTATGTATTTACAAAAAAAAAAAGTATATAAGTAATGTTTATCCGTTGTCTGGCACCCATAGCACAAGCTAATGCTTAGTTTGGGGCTAGATGGCGCTGTGTGAATAATGTCCAGAGATATTTATTTATTTATTATTTTATTATAAAAATTATTCCACTTTAAAATCAACTCTAAATTTCGGCAGTAACCTTGTATGCAGGCGCGATAATAGAGGTCCGCTAATGCCTGCATTCTTGCATGGAGGGGATATTTCGCAGACTCATCAAAACAATAAACAAAGTATCGGGGGCCTATTCTAAGCAACTTAGTACAAACATTAAAACGTGCAAGCTCACATTAAGAAGCAGACCACAGACCACTTCAAAAAATATCTTTTTTTTTTTTTATATCTCTGGACATTTTTTTTAATCATAAACAATAGGTACTGTGTTCCGGCAATATCGAAATAGGTAAGGAAACGAAAGATCAGACATGAATTTATGTGTATCCAATATTTATTTAGTTATTTACTATTAATACCAGCGATTTTGGCCGTGTGTTATATAAAGCCAATGTGATTTTTAATGTATGACCTACCTAGCGAGACCTGCGACCGTGTGTG
Source organism: Mecyna flavalis (assembly GCA_949319885.1). Lineage (NCBI taxonomy): Eukaryota > Metazoa > Arthropoda > Insecta > Lepidoptera > Crambidae > Mecyna > Mecyna flavalis. Next base: position 12,980,963 of record OX439434.1, on the reverse strand, counting down.
GAACTCGGAACCAAATATGATCGTCCCACCATGTATTCAACACCCCCGGTTTCCTGACAGTGGTGAAAGTCCTTGAAAAGAAAAATAGAAAATAATTCACTACGATAAAATCCATACTGTCAAAGGTCCGAAATCCAAACGCGGAAACTGTATGCGGGCGCGAACGCCTGCATTCCCGCACAGGGGGATATTCCGCAGACTCATCAAAACAATAAACAAAGTATCGGGGGCCTATTCTGTTATAAATATGCGCCGCCCTATGATTTACGCTGCATACCTCGGTGCAAGCTGACTCGAGCGAGGGAAATAATGGGAGATGTATTTGTTTTGAATTTATTCCTCTTATATGGAGAAATAAGATTATATTATAGCAAATAGATAAAACGTTTACTCGTATTTGCATTATCAGACACACAACAAAAAAGTACAAACATCGAAAAGTTAATAATCGAATTTTGTTTGTGTGATGAAGAATCATTAATATATTTAGCACTAGAAGACAGTATGAAACTTGTTTTTGCATATAACAAAAAGCAGTTATGAAAAATTATGTATGCATGTACTTTGTTGTGTTACTTTGGGGTCAGATCAATGTGATGTTGTCCAATATTTATTTATTTATGTATAGGTCTCTTTCATGACTTCAAAAAAAGGTGTTCTTAATTGGACTGCATAATTATGTAGTTTTACTTTCTTTTGCGTGTAGATTTTACCTTTTTTATTTAACCATAAATGTGGACTGGGTAAGAACCACTTTGATGATTATTCGTTTTTTATTCATAAGCTTGTCCAAACAAATATGATATTATAAATTGAACGACATCAGACTAGTACCTAGTTTTTGAGTTTACCATAGCAAAGTTATGTCATTGACGATGTTCATTCATGTCACATCGAATTCAAAGTAAAATTATTTTTTGTTAATTTTTTAATTTAGGTTTTGTGAAAACAAGTTGGCTAAAACTAAGTAGGTACTTATTTCGATTAAAATCCAATTTAGTATTATTTTATTTGTGCTTTAAGGTGCAAAACATCTTCCTGCGACTATTTTTTTCTTGTTATAAATTTGTTTTCGTTTAAGTACGAGGTGGTCGCACGGTCATTAATCAGGCAATAATATGCAGCTCCCGTTGAAAACATCTCCGCTGCAGGCGCGAGGAAAATATGACAAGGAATAATAACGTGGATACGAACATATTTATTACGAACAAGTAGACTAGCAAAGTAGCATTAAGTATTTTTTTCAAACAGTTTATTTATCATTTCAATTATATACAGCGTGTTAGGTAACCCGAGGGACATATTTAAGGAGAGTGTTCAGAATCCGATTTAGAGTCCAATTCGCTATAAAAAACATATCCTTAATTTTTTTCATAATTATCCAAATAATTTATGTATGCATGAACTACCTAAAATCCCGTGTGCTGAGCGGCCGGTTACGCCCCAAACTCAAATTGTACACCAGTACAATTTGAGTTGTAATTGAACGAGTGCACGAAATAGTTACTGTGAAGGGAAGAGTGCCCGCATGTTACGCGGATTTTCAGGTTTCGATTAAGGTTATTGACCAGAGTTTATATTGATTTATACTTATTTTGTTATATGGTAGCATGAACTATTTGGGGTTTGAATATGTCCCTCGCATTTCCTGTCATACTGTATTTTAATTTTATTAAGAAATTTATTATATCTAAAAGTGTTAAATGTCACTTGTAAGTTACACTGCACTACAGGCCTGCGAGCCTATTATAGGTGCAATAACCGCCTACAATAAAATCCTTATGTAATGTTGTTATTAAGATCAAAAAAGACATATTTTAAGCAATCATTAAATATAAATTTTGTACACAATTTCATAATTATATTCTATCTGCCTTTTAATGTATTTATTTTATTAATTATTATTAAAAAAAAACAAAAATAATTAAAAGATTTTATTTGCCGCCAAGAAAATTGTTTTTGTGTTTTAGTAACCAAATAAAAAAAAACAGTTTTTTACAATTTTTGATGATAATATTAATTTTATTTTTAACTTACTAAGGTGTACGTGGTGTGCTCTCCCTGAATAATTTAATATTTATCTGGTTATTCAAAGGAATACAATTGCTAACAAACATATCCTAAAAATACACAAAAAATTCACTACAAAAACGAACTTACTACAAATTCTCAGCTAAGTTAACAAACGAAGTCACATCCACCCAAAACCAACGTACATTTTTCTTGACATAATGATGATAAAAATATGATGTTGAGCTCCCCTTCGGATATCCGGTGGATATTGTGTTATCCGGGCTACAATGAGTGGCTGATAAATTTGTACCGGGAATGCTCCTTGATTGATATTCCAGCTTAGCTTGGAAAACACGGGCTCGCCACGTGCTTTTCACGCGTTTTCGACTTGTTTTTCCATGGAAGTACTATAGAGTACGTTTGTTGAGCTAGGCAAATATTGTAAACGAATATGAATTTGATAATGAAATGAAAGTGTTACATCTAGCACCTAAGCATGAAAATACTCTGAATTCAGGTCAACTTAAAGCTTTCTTGATACCGTACTTTTTGATGTGTTGATTGTGGTTTTTAATTATGTACGTAAGTATTTAAAAGAAATATATTTATACTCGCATTATCCCTTATGACTTTTTTACCTCAAAACCTTTGGAGACAGCTGCAGATTAACACAGTAGAGTTTCATCACAATCCTAATATAAGTGGTTCACGAGTCATTACATTAAATCCTATAGATGCTGTCCGCGGCTTACACTGCGTGGATTTCTATTAATGTTATCACATTGGTACTGAGCACTATTATAATTTGTATAAAAACTAGGACGTGATCTTTCCCAAAGTGCACCCCTGTATCAAATATGTATCATCAAAATCAGATCGGTTCGTTGACACTAGTTCCATGTGGATTAGGCGTTGAAGCGTAGTAGTAAGAAGTACTTAGTAGGACTTAATTTCCATTCATGTTATCATGCTCTAAGCGAGATCAATAAATATATTTAGTTCGACCACCGTTTAATGTTTCCGATTTCTGAGATTGCACTCAAACAGGTTCTAACTCTGTTAAGATCTGATATGTCACTTGATTTATCTGATACTAGCGGCCGCCTCCGCGGTTTCACCCGCGCTTGATTTCTTTTTTTAAATGTCCCTTCCCTTCCCCCCACATTTCCGGGATAAAAAGTACCCTATGTCGCCCGAGAATAGTTTAGCTTTCCAACAATGAAAGAATTTTTCAAATCGGTTCAGTAGTTTCGATGACCAAATATTTATTCTGTTTCGACTATGTATTAAAATACTAATATTTTAGTAGCTGATTATAATTTTTTTGTATCTCATTATCATTTTGTTCAAAAAACATGCAACCCTTTTTGGATCGTCAAAAACGCACTAGCAGCATAATTTCCATTTTGACAGTAATAAAAAGAAAATAATTGTTTCTTTTTCCTTTAAAGGCGTTTAGATTTTTTTTCTGAAGAATCTAGCCAGCATCAAATGAAAAATTTGCATAATAACCTGCTTTGTTTTTTTAATGTAACTGGCATCAGAGTTACGATGAATTTGACAGCAATAAAAAGCAAATCTTTTTTTATAAGAAATATCAAAAAGTTTTGAAAAGACGTTGACCTTTTTATTTTTAAAGAGGCACTGGCAACAATGCTTCTGAAATTTGACAGCAATAAAAAGAAAATAAAATATGTTTTTTTTTCTTTAATGGCGTATAGATTTTTTCTGAATAATTTAGCCAGCATTAAATTTTTTTAAACTTAAATTAACCTGCTTGGTTATTAATTTGATGTAACCTTCGTGGTCATTTTGTTATTTTAAAGTAGCACTGGCAATAGTGCCACAAAAGTTTGACAGTAATGAAAAGTAAATTAAAACAAAGTCTGTTCCACATAAGTTGTCCTTTAGCCGCTATATTGGCAGCATTGCTTACGCTTTGTAAATCTGTCAAAAAACAGATTGAATGTATTGAAAAACAATACTACCAATATAGCGGCTAAAGGACTTCTTATGTGGAACACGTTTCGAATTTTTCTAAAGGTTTTTTCCTAGCGTTTTCTGTGACACTGCCGGCTAGGTATGTATTCTTTGAAAAGATCGTTGCTATTACGTATCTTCATTCATCTTGACTATCTATTACGCAGTCTATATAGTTATCAAGTAATTTCTTTTTCAAATATCCCCTCTTCCCCACACATTTCCGGGATCAGAAGTACCCTATGTTCACCAGGGATAGTGTAGCTTTCGAACAGTGAAAGAATTATTCAAATCGGTTCAGTATTTTCGGAGCCTATTCAATACAAACAAACAAACAACAAATCTTTCCTATTTATAATATTAGTATAGAAGTATAGAATATGACATGTGTATGTTCTGATCGATGTGGCTATACACAAGGAGAACTCAAATATTTTCCCTTTCTTCCAGAACCCGACTACACAAACTCCATCACATCCATAGGTATTTTAATCAATCGTCTAGAAAGTTGGACCGATCAATATGCGAATCGCCATATCGTACAACGCGACCAAGTTAAAGTAACATCTTTTATAATAATAACATCTTTCAGAGGTAGCGTTCTAAATTCCGCAGCATTATACTAAAGGACATTGTCTGAAAAGGATGTGGGAATTCAAACTCAAGTATTGGTTGCGGTGGGCGTGTCTTAAAACGAACACGCCTTCCCAGTGGGCGTGGTCAAAAGTATTGTGGACTAATATTTTTATTACCGTCATGAGACCGGGTTTACACGGGAGAAATGAAAGTCACTGGTTAATAAATGCCATTCTTAGGATAACAGACCAGAAAATTTGTACGTTGCTTTAGCAATCTTGTTTGCACTGATAATTTCTAATGATTCTAATTTAAGTAATATTTATGGATAAAATGAACTATATGCATATATACCAAATCGATTTTTTTCTAATATATTAATATTTGTATCGCCATAAGCAGGCAAAATGCTTTAATATTACAGTTTGCTGTCCCATCCGGCTATAAGAGTGAGAAAATAAAGAGTTCACATGTCCTTTTCTTCGAGGGGAAAATACTTTTTCAAAATAAAATATTCTTTATTCATGTAAACTTGTATAAAGTATTTATTAATCGTCAATAACACAGTGTGACTCAACCACCGCATTCGGAATGTTGTTGTCTGTCGAGAGAGACGGGAAAGAAACTCGCAAGCTAGCGAGAACTGCGTATGTGTCTGTGTATGGGTCTTGAGACTAAAGACGTTCATCTTACTACCCATTAAACTCCCCTGGTTTCCCCTTCACTCCCGAAATAGACGCGCCTGCACGCCTTGTGGCCCACTATGGTAATATGTCGTACGTAATTGCGTAGTTGGTTACCCGTAAAGATTGGCTGCCGTAGCTGAAAACTCTGTTCTGTTTGTAAAACAAGTATGTATGTCTCGCGAATGGCTGAAGGCAGATTAGCTAAGCGCATCTTCTACTCTGAGCTCAAAGAGGGCAAGCGAAAACATGGCGGACAACTTCTGCGGTACAAGGATGTGTTAAAGCGCCACATGCGAAGATGTGACATTGATCCAGCGCACTGGGAATCATTGGCCCAGGATCGACAAAGCTGGAGGCTTTCTGTGCACAGTAAAGTACAGGCTTTTGAAGATAAGCGGAAAAGCGATCTTGACGCCAAGCGTGACGAGTTGAAAGCCCGAGCAGCTGTTGATATGCACTACAACTACATTGATGGGGTGCTAACTTGCAGTGAGTGCAACCGCACATTCACTACAAAAATTGGCTATGTTAGTCACCAGAGAGCTCACCAACGTCGAGCTCACTAAAATTATCCAATCTCCAGTCGCTGTGGCCGAATTCGGCCAGGAGAGATATATATATGTATGTAAATGTTAAGTATCAACCAAAAATGTTATATCAGGAGAATTTAATACAAAGGAAGAAAACCACAAACTAGCGGAAAGTATTAACTAATTATGTCCCTAAAGATCAGTAGCTGTCAAAATTTGTATTAATGTAGGTACAGTCAAAAGCACGTCAGACGTAACACTTTGGACTTTGTACCGCTCTTATGTCAGGGGCATAAGTGCTATTATCGAACTGCAGGTGTTTACCGTGATGTGCCGTTGACCGTACATTTATCCTGTGCATCAGCTAAGCAAATTATAAGGAGTAAGTAGTTCAACCCGAAAGTGCAGAAACAGCTAAACTGGCTCCTCACGAGGATTGGTTTACGAGAAATAGTTTAATTGCCGACCTGGAATTCAGCTAACTTTACTGGGTCCTGTTTTAAGGGCAGTAGGTATCTACATAGACAGTATACTTAAAGAACTTCTTTGAAAAGCTTAACACAATATGCAGTTTGGTTTGGATATCAGTCAGTCTTTGTTTTTAAATATCAATATTTAAAAAAAAAGAAAAATGATTTCAAAAGCCTTCTTTTTGTACTTTTTTACAAATATTGACTACCTACATAATTATTTAAAATGGTGTTATTTTACGAAGTGACGTAACTTATTTAATATAAATGCTTTTATAGCCACTAATTATTATAAAAATATTTAACTTACTTTAATGACAAAATCAAATTATAGTGGCCGAGGACCGATCAGCGTGGCGAGCATGGAGAGGCCTATGTCCAGCAGTGGACTATCACAGGATGATGAATGAGAAAATCGTAGTGAAAAATAAATGACTTTCCATGAGCCATAAGTATTGCCATGCCACAAATACCATGCAAAGGTATGTTATCATCATACATATCTTAACCAAACGATCCCCAAAGTATGTTTTAGTCACAAAAATGAATAAAATACGTAAAACTGTTCGATTTCTAATACCAATTAAAAATAAACTACTTTCATCTCCACTAGAGACAAAGCTAAGGCGGAGCCATATCTACGACATTTTCCGATCTTCCCCGACCCACTGCGACATTCCGATCAGAACGACCAATTTTCCAAGACCCCTACATGAAGCTGGCAAAACTCCGCGTGTCTGAAATTAGATATTAGCGAGGGGGGTGTGGAAGGTCAAGTGAAAATGGCGAGAAAATGCATGGAGGTGTGGGGGTGAAAAGGAATTGTCCAGGACGATTACGTAACGGCAGTCGAGAGAGGACCGGTTCGGGGGTCGGACGTACCGCGTCGCGTTGAAGGGTTGGGATAAACAACAACAACTTGTATCGTCGTAAACAACTGCGCTACTTTGTTTGGGAACTTTGCTGGAGAGGTGAGTGCTACTTGTTGGACGTTTTGTGGTTTTTCTGTTGTGCGTGTTGTGTTGTATTTTAATATTTGTCCTGGGAGGAGTAAACCAAATATTTGTCGTTGTTCATTGATAGAGTGCGATAAAAAAACATTTACTCCAGAGACGCGTCGAAAAAGCCAGAATAAATCAAATGTAATTTCAGTCATTATAAACTTTTTAATTCAATCTTGAATTATAAGGAACAATACCTATTCAGTGGAAAATAAAGTTGCAAATAAACTTAACGAATAAAAACTGCAAATAAAACATTAACAATAAAACCTAGAATGACGCTCTTTTAATCTTATTATTGAAAATTATAACTAGACACATTACAAGAGCACCCGCTTTTTTATTCCGTATGAAATAAAATTTAATAAACAAATATTACAAATAGGCAATTAAAAAATCTACCGGGTCTAAAATGTGTAAGTGGTTAGATTAATCCTATTATATTTTCGTAGCAATTAGCTTAAAGTAAATGAGACGGGATTTTTATGCCGCAGACGACGACACTTTTCATCTAATAGAACTTCACATATTAACATATTGTACCTATTTTTTAAATGCAATTTTTAATTAATATACCCTAAAAAATTATAAAGGTATATTATATTATAACGCAGACGTCTCTACCGCCTCTACTTATGGTCTAGTGGTTTAAGAACCGGGCCGAGATCTTGGGGTCCTGGGTTCAATTCCCGGGTCGAGCTAACTTTGTGTCGGTTTTTCCGGACACAGCTGGGGTTTGTGATCACCAATCCGCATTTGGCAAGCGTGGTGATTAAGCCAATACCCATTATTTTTATTTACATTAGCGATAACTTGATTTCAAGGATGAAGGCCTTTGCCCTGCAGTGGGACATTAATAGGCTGATACTTTTTTTATACTAGCGGTCGCCTCCACGGTTTCCCGCACGCAAATTCTTTTTCCAATTACGCCCCCGTTTCCCCACATTTCCGGGAATCAAGTACCATATGTCACCCAGGAATAATGTAGCTTTCCAACAGTGAAAGAATTTTTAAAATCGGTTTATTAGTTTCGGAGCCTATTTAATACAAACAAACGAACAAATCTTTCCTCTTTAGAATATTAGTATAGAAGACACCATAATATCAATCAGAAATTAAACCTTAATAATTGTTTGTACTAAGAAAAGAGTGTTCCTTTAGTTCAATAAACTCGTACTAAGCAGTGGTACTAAGTGCGTTTTTTCGTTTTGCCCTCCCTTATTTTTACTTTTGAGGCTGTACGTTTACGCATTATAATTATAATGCTTCGTTTATTTTATTCATCTAATCTTTATAATAATAAATTTTAATAATCAATTGCTTATATTTTTTGTTATTGAAATAAAAAAAGGTTCATAAACGCAGATTGCGTTGTCACATAATTCATAAATAAAATTCGTTAATTTATACAGTTTCGTAAAAACTTAAAAGTCTCAATTACAATAGTAAAAGAAAGTTACTGTTCGCAAAATCATCACTCATCGAGTTTCGGTACACAACGGACTGCGTTATTTTGTTTACGCTCCCCTTGTTTATCTGTTTACGAGCCACGTGGGGTGCCCCCGCCCGCCCTGTGACTGAAGGACGCGTTTAAGCATTTTAAACTGTTATGGAATTTGCTTGATGTGTTTATTCCTTTATTTATTTTTTATTACTAATAGTATCTAATGATAAACATTTACCTACATAAATACCCAGGTGAAAGTTGCATTTTTATAATTAAAAGGAAGATGTTCCACATCTGACTCTATTTTAATGAGTTACTTACCTCATATTTTATTAGTGGGTGAACCAATTTTGATGTCTTTTTTTTTTAATTCGAAAACTAGTCCATTTCGAGTGGTCCCCTTTTAATTTGAGTGAGATCGGACAAGTTGTTTTTGAGCTTTTCTTCATTGACTCCTACACTGATGATGTTCACATCAAATTTATTAAAAAATAAACAAAAAAAATAACAAAACACAACTGACTTCTTTTTGAATAAGTGATAGGTAAACTAACGTGACATTTCTAATTGGTTTAATAAATCTGCCGCTGATTTTATTATTGAGCAAATAAAGCACACTTAACTTGGTGTACTCGCGTTTAATCATAAACAATTTTCAAAACCCGGTTCTTTATTACCTTCAAAAAATGTTAATTTATTTAAAACAAATTAAAATCGCTAAACTTAAATATTATCAGTAAAACTCCATGAGTCTTATATGAATTAGTATAACTGTATAAATATCAGGAAACACTAAATCACACGTAACCCACCCGCGCGTGATTGCAATGTGTCGGAATGCACCCCATTTAGTTCACCCTCGGGTATAACAGGGCACATTCTGCGAACCATGACCCTGAATTTAATACCGGGTTTTGACATTTCTGGAACGGATATTTTTAAATTCAACAGTTGAAGACGATGAAACTATGAATTAAACTTTTGAAGGTCTTAAAAGTACAAATAAAGTACCATAGACTTATCGCGGTTAAATTGGCCAGTTCTATGAGATGTTGCATAATTAGGAAGCTGACTCTTTAGTTAATTAAAAAAAACGAAGACATCAGAATTGTTATCTGACAAAGGAAATATCGCTAACTTATCTATTAATTAATGGTGTAACTGAGGCTCTGAGGTAATATTATAAAGAGCAAGGATTTGGTTGTTTGTTTGTATTAAATAGGCTCCGAAACTACTGAACCTTATTTTTTTTGCGTAATTATTTCACTGTTTGAAAGCTACACTATCCCCCGTGAACATAGGGTACTTTTGATCCCGGAAATGCGGGGGTAAGGGGGAGGTATTTGAAAAAATAAATTACGTGCGTGTGAAACCGCGGGCGGCTATGTTAAATATAATGCAAAATAATAAGGAACTCTTAAAACCGTATTATAAAGCTTTGAGTGTAAAATATTTCAAGAAATAATAAATTCCTCGTCTCCCACTCAAACGCAAAACTTACATCCTTGCTAATTAAGAATATCTGCTCTGAATATTTGATTACTTGCCAGAGGGTAATAAGCTAAGCGCAAGGATTAATAATTCAGGACCGCCGCAATTGAATCGCGATACCTGTTATTAAATATGCAAATTAGTTATTTATTCAAGTAACGCCTTAAAGGGCTTCTTTGTGGGGAATCGGGTGATACTTGCGGGGTCCTGTCAATCACTGTAAGAAGTCAGGTTTGTAAAGGCGGAACAGATAAGATTGTAGGTCTGTAAACATGCTCTTGTTTACATTTCGTTTTAGAATTTGTTTGTTAAAAAGGCTTGAGTAACCGGAGTAGATGCTTTTGCTAAGTTCGTCACCAGTATCTTATAACTTCTTCTTACTTTAGTAATGTTTTCAATATTATATGAAACTAATTGCTGGGCCCAGCTTCGCTCGGGAAGTAAAAGAATGATAATACAAACCGAAAATTCTAATTTGGTAAAGTCGTTCTGAAGTTATGCGCGCACTTACCTAATGTAGGTTAACATTTTAACTATCGAAAGAGTGGCCAACCTTAATGGAGCATTATTATTTATCTTTAGTTTTAAAATGGCACGGCGGCCAATTCTATTGTAGAACACTCTTCCAAAGGCACCTTTAAGCTCTGTATCGAATCTTAAATTGCAAGATTGCTGGTCTTCTGAATTACTAATAAGTAAAGGAAAGTTAGAAGAAAGCCTATTCAATTTCCCACTGCAGGGCAATGGACACCATCGTTAAAGAAATCAAGTTATCGTTACAATAGGTACTGGCTTAATCACCACGCTTGATAAAGATGAATAAAAACAAAGGTCTTTCTCTTCAAATCAATAATTCCTTACAACACCGTCTGCGAGCGAACTAATCAAAATTATTAATTGATGAATATCAAACAACGGCGAGAAACCGCAGTCCCGGTTCAATTTGGATTATTTGGCCCAAGCTTGGCCCACTCGCGGCTCGGGCTAATTTGCTAAGTAAATATTGTCCCAATCAGGGTCTAAGACGCGTTCTTTTGTTTCTCTACGTATTGTAGATTTAATGTTTTTGTCTACTAATTAAACGCCTCGATGGTCTGGTGGTTAAGGTACCGGACCGCAATCTTGGTGTCGTGGTTTCCAAGTCGGGCAAAATTGGAGTCGAATTGTTCAAAAACAGCTCAGGTTTCAGATCGTCTTCTCGCTTTATTGTCGGTGATGGAGTTTCTTTTTCTTTTAACTTACGGGTAAAACTATGGAGTCACATCTGTCTCTTTTAACCTATTTGAGCATGGAATTGAAGTTTTGAAATTGTGTTAAATCAATTTATTACCGTGTCTGCCCCATTGCTCAACTCGATTGCTCAACTGGTTGAGCAGTTGAGCATTAGGACATAGTTTGTATTGTAAAAATTCCTTCAGTTAATTCTTTTAGGTATACCAGTCTTAGTTTTTACCCTTTTAACTTACCTCAGTTTCTTTAATGATTAAAATACATAGGTTATAAAGAAGAGGTGATTGCATATTTTCCAGCCATAGTTGCGTGCCAAGATTCGAACTACACGCAAGTAAATTGTAAATAGACGTTTGAATCCACAGATAGTGACACAAATAAGGATTTGCGAGCATTTTGAAGTGCAAGTACAGATCGTTCACGATAAGAAGTCCTCTAGCCGCTATATTGGTACTACTGTTTTTCAATACTTTCAATCTGTTTTTTGACAGATTTACAAAGCGTATAGGCAATGCTGCCAACTTAGAATAATAACATATAGAAGGATAGTCCAAGCACTTGTTTTGAAGCACATTCAACTGTGTCCTAAAGGACATAGTTGGCCTTACCGGCTTTCAGTGTCAAATGTCAAAGGAAGCCTCGATGTTATTATTCTAAGGCTGCCAATATAGCGGCTAAAGGACAACTTATGATGAACAGATAACAGAAAACATTAAGACAAAATTCGTCCGATTCAATTGTTTTGGATCGGGTCCAGTTAATTTATTTAGAGCATGTTTATCGACACGAGGGTGGCTGTCCGAGTATAATAATTGTGTTGACGGAGGCCCGGGGCTGTTTGCGGAGCCTGGGCCTCTTGTCCTCCGACTAATTTATTGAAAACAATGAGGACCGCGTGTCTTGCCGCCTTGGTGATGTGCGTATTTTAAATGGCCTTAGGAGATACAGTGGGATGAGTGACTTCTGCAATCATCGTAACTAAGCAATGTTTTTTCATAATGTATTCGACTAAGAAATTAATACTCCTCGTGATTAGGTAAAGATATTGAAATCGTGATGAAAGTCACATTTTATTTTATCCAGAAGTCGCGGTTTGTATTCCGCATCTTAATTACCTATGTAATAAGTAAATAAACAAGTTTAGTTTTAGATTATTTATATATTATTAAGGTTCAATGATAACAGGAGTTTACAATATGGCAGCACATGGATATCCTGATAAACGAACCTTCAAATGATTAGGCCGCCCACAAATGTGCTTACCACCAGGTGGGTTGCGTACCCGTCTACCAACTGAAGTGTTACACACACACAAATTATTTGTAATAAAGCTATTACTTTTAAACTTAATTTAGAGGGGAAGTTATGTTTTACACGTAAATACACGTGGCTGATGAAAGCACATTGTCTATGACCGTAGAAATTACACTGTCCCGACGACTATAGAAATTACATTTACCTCATATTATCACTAGTGCAAAGTGCGTTATGTTAGATATTAGAGAACACTTTGACTGTGCTTACTTTCATAACAGTGATACCAGGGCTTTAAGGCAAAGGCCATTGCTTAAAATACCATCCTAACTTGACCACTATTAGCTACATTATGTGTAGGTGTGTGTGTTATGTAGGTATAATCTAGTGAAATGTGATTTGAAACGATGTAAAAGCATATGCGCAGTGATGTCCTCTACGAATTCAATTATTTTCTGGTTATATTCAGTTGAAAACAATACAACTATCCAATCATGAGTAGTCTTTTCCCGACTTAAAACAAAATATTTTTTCGACACTTGTTAAAACAATTTCTCTTTCACAGATCTCCCACCATGACCACAAGGCCGCCTGCTCCGCCGGTTCGCACCAAAAAGCAGAACCACGCCAACATCCCCTGCCCCATCGAGAACTGCGCGCGGTTCACCTACGGCAAGCTGCCCGACCACCTCACCAAGATCCACGGCCTCACGGGAGCCGAGCGAGACGCCCTGAACGAGCAACAGAGAAAGAGATTCTTCAACGGCGAACTCTGCCAAGTACGATACCTCAAGGAATCCGCCATCAGAGACCTCTGGGGCTCAGACTACGAAGATCCGCGCATCAGAGCCAAAATTCACCAAAGCTACGGCCTTGTTAAGATCAGGATCATACCTTTAGCTGCGACGCAACGCGCGAGACCTCTGACGGAGCAAGATGCCAACGTCCTGACAGCTTACAATGCTAGAACGGCGCCAAGGCCTGCCCGCGTGCAAAGAACAAGGACTCGACCGCGGCCTTACACAGTTCCTGAGACTCCAGCGAAAAGACGAGAGTCAACCGAGTCGAGCGAAGAGGAAAACACTAGCAATCCGCTTCCACCGTCCCCACCGCCGTCCTCGCCATCTTTACCACCATCCCCAGCTCCTTACGAACTGCAGCCGGTCGAGACACGTCTACGAGACATCTTCGACACCAAGATCGACGCTGGTTACAAAGCCGTAATAGATGACATGAAGAAGTCGATGACGATGGGACGAACTCTCGGAGCTAGGAAGCGAAAAGCCTACCGCACGTACAGGCGATACGCTAAGCGATTGATAGCATTCCTTCACAGACAGCATTCGCCTTTGGCGTACGACGTCGATGTGCTGCTATGTGGTGAGAGACAAGTCTGTGCATTCCTGGAACGCATTAGCAGCGAACACAAAACGAAGACACTCAGGAATTACATAGTAGCCGCGATCAAGTTGCTGGATTCTCGACTGTTCGCGATAGAAACGGATCCGTCTTGCAAAGAGAAGGTGGCGTCCATGACTAGGGTATACGAAGTTCTGCACGGAAGGCTGAACGAATGCGACCGACTCCTGGCTCAGAAGGAAGTTCCAATCACCAAAACCTCCAGTATTGACAGCGATATTATGGATCAAAGCTTCAACGACAGTTACGATGAGCTAGAATAAGATTTACATTCAATTTAATTGTAAATTAATCGAGTCAACTGAGCTTTATATTTGTGGTATTTTATTCATAATTTTACATGTAAATTTAGTCGGTATTCGTTATTTGTATATTAGATTTTCTTGTACATAGAGTAGTATTAAATTAGTTTCTTAGAATTAGAATTCAATATTAAATATCGAATGACGTAATACCTAATAGCATTGATGTACATTCATACCTACGTGTTTCAAGCAATAAGCTTAATTTAAATCCGCATAATTATTTTTAAGGGAATCTAAATGTTAGAATATTTTACGGTCGATGATTACATTCATATAGTATTATTGATTTATATCGAAGAAAGTAATACTTTCTTTAACGTGCAATAAATAATAATAGATGTAATTAATTACGTACCTATGTATGAGTAAAGACGTAGCATAAAACCTATTTAGTTACCAAAGTTTAACAAATATTAATTTAATAATAAACAAGTAATTATAATATAATACTTTTTATTATAAATTGTAATAATTTATTTTATCTGCACTTTATTTACTGCATTTATTTTGTCTGCACTTTCCAACTGTTAAAAATTTTGTTTATAACCATAAACTGAAATGAAAATAAAATCAATATTTATTTTAATGTGTGTTTGTTGTAATAAATTAATATCATTATTACTCAAAATTTATTTTGTCGGCACCAAGTAGTGCCTAAATATAAATATGTAAGTGTAAACATGAATTTCTTTTGAAAAATCGTCTTTACAGTACAAAAATATTTTTTAAACGCTCCGCCTGTGTATGTAATATAGAGCCCCACTCTCAAATATTTTGTGCTGAATCAAATAGTGCACTGTATCATTATTGTTTAATAAAAACATCTCACTTTCATAGTAAACAAATTATACCAGTCGTTTGTTTTTCTTATATTAACCACTTAGACACAGAATATGTATTAGACATAGATTTCCATTAAAGTTTATTCGATCCGAAAGCTGCTTGACTGCTGGTGACCGCTTAGGCGTTATGCAGACGACGGGACGGGCCGGTCTTTTTGACCGCGGCGTCAAAGCCCGCGACTGGCCTCCCCTACGGAAATGCCGCGCCGCCCCAGTGTCCGCGGGCATCTGCGACGCGGTCTTTATGCCCTTCATGTGCGTTGGTAGTAATAGGACCCACTTTGCGCTATCGTTCGCGATGACATTGACCGGTCCGGCCCGCCCCGCCGAGCGCCTTACCACAGTTTCCTTACCATTCAGGCGGGCTGTGTGGTGCGGGTCTGCAAACTGATCTATTATTAAAAAAAACGACGGGTTGCACTCCGGGAGTGCTGGCAGAAGTGAAAACCTGAATATTAACGTTGTGCATTTTTGATATGTATTTTGGAATGGTTAGGGATTTAATTGATTGGTAGAGGTATAAAAGTACTATCATTTATGTGGTAAAATACAATATTTATTTGTTGCGCTATCGTACACAAACATGACAATTTATATTACATTAAAAAGTTTATCTCTCAGAATTAATGTAATCAGAAACTTTTTCAGACTTATCAGAAACTCCTTGCTGTGACACTGAAACGCCATGTAATAAACGATGATAAAATGATTGACAACCGTCAATGTCATACTTTTTTGATTGACAACTATTTATTTTCTAAACAACGAAAACAAAGTTTGGAATTTACAACTAATGGCATATTGGAATCTGCGAATAAACTTTTGAATTTGGAGCAATCGGCCAAGAAATGATTCCCTTTACAGAATCCGCAGACTCCCGAATCGTTAATAACACGAGTGGTGTTACAGTAATCAACATGTCGCTTTCGAGGATGTTCACTGGGAATTTGGGGTAACAAGTCAAACTGTGTGTGAGAACGAGCCTCTTGTCGCAGGAAATCGGACAGCATTTCCAACTTCATACGACCTGATGCATGCTCCGCAGCATAGCGGATCCAAAGACTGCGGAGAAGTGGTGTTAATTTCCACAAAATACTGTTATATAATTCCGGCGAATAAAGATATTCCAAACTTTTTAAATGTTTTATTACGGCAATTAAATTTTGAATTTTGCAGGGTATCAAATTAAGGTCTTTTTTGTGGTCACTTTGTAGCATAGGAAGCATATAGGAAGCGACCGCACTGCGGCTTTAATAGTAGAAGAGGTCACACTTGACAGTTCATTTATGCAAAGAAAAATATACCTTACGTTAAAGGAATAAAACTCAATAAAACAACATCAGTTCTTATTAATACAATTATTTACTCTACTCCTGATGTACATAAGAAGCACTTTTCTTTGCATAAATGAGCTGTCAAATTGAACAAAAAACCATTATTGTCTATAGACCGACAAACTATCTGTTCCGGTGGCGGCGTCGCTACTGTCTATTTAAAACTGTCATTAAATATCGTTTTTGCATTGCATTTCACGTAGTTCCAATTTTAGCCACCGGAACAGATAATTTTGTAGAAAACACGTGTCCGGACTTCAAATTTTATATGGATTTTCGATCAGGTCACGTGACACATAAATCCTGACGCGAGTTTAACATTTTTTCCCCATACAAAAAAAGTGCACAACGCCGCTAAAGAAGTTTTCACTTCAAAAATGCAAAGCATAATATTTTGTCCCACGGAAGAGTACATGATGGGTAGGTGGTACTTATTTGCTTAAGCGCTACGCTTGCCGAATGAGGTCACAAACCCGATCTGTGTTGAGGTTTCAGGCGACTGGGACCACTACATAACTGGGACCGCGATCCCAGTGGCCTGATTAGTTTTTATTTGTTTAGTTCGTCAGGCGAGGGGCCGTGGTCCCAGTTTTATATGGTCCCAGTCGCCTAAATCCTCTCTGTCTTGAAATATACAATACACAAATTTTGCAAATTGGGAATTGACCTACCCCAAGATCACGGCCGGCTACTTAAACCACTAGACACTAGTACTTCTATCTGGTCAGTTTACTAAAGTTTATTTATAGTAAACTTTCTAAACCTTTTGGATACCTTAACACAATGAATTATTTTATTATTATCGTCTCCTTTTAAAAAACGAAAATAATGTTTTATTCATGTATTTTAACAACAATAATGTAGATATTATATTTCAGCTCATTTAAAATTTTTCGTGAGACGTTCATAATAATATAATTATTTATTTTAGACGACGAAGTTGTTCTTGAGTACATACATAACAGAACTACTGGCGCTATCTCTTTTATGCTGTTGAAGTTTAATATTTTGTCTGCCCCCCACTAGCTGGCGCTAGTTGTGCCCTCATGACGCTTAGTACATTACACCGCAGGCGTCTTAATAGTTTGTCCTCCCACCAACAGATGGCAGCACATAAGACATAAACAAAAAACACCTCTTCAATAATTCTGTTATCCTAGTACTTGGCGATCTGCTCGAGATTCTCCAACAGGCCGGGCCGTTCCAAACGTTCCAAACGTATTGTTTGCCGCCCGCTGCAAAAGCGCCGCTATTTTGACAGTTCACAATAAACTGTAGCCGCTAGGAATGTTAACATTTTTGATTCTTTAATAAAATACTACTATTCGTAGTCATTGTATGTATAACTAAGATTTGTATAATAGCTGTAACTATGTGATTTGAGTGTGTCGTTTACATTTATTTTCATAAACTAAGTAGTTGTGACAAAATTACACCGAACTAAGCTGTCACGATGAAATGTCATGTCTTTTACGTTAGATCAAATGCAAAGCAGCGTGTAAAATGAAATAGTTTTTCTTTACACTAATATAAAAATAGGACTTTCTCTATTTATACAAAATAATGAATTGATAAAAATTAGGGCTTATTCTATTTTAACTAGAAGATATTTTTTAAGAATTTCTTAAAATAGTGGCCCTAATTTTAAACCATTCTTTATTATACGCTACATGCACTTTGTTTACGCTCTAAGGCACATACGAGCAATTTATTCTATGTTGTTACTAGTGATATTGAAAATAATGTTATTTATAACGGTAAACGCCTTTCGTTGTAAATAACTGTATCATTTTGAACTTAAAAACGTAGTTATTTGTAACGGCTAATTAATTCTTTTCACTCTAGTTACGAAAGCAGGTAATGGAACATGGAAATTAAAAGAGTTCGTTTGCTATAATACATATTTATACAAGTAGGTATTTCTGTTACATCTTTATAATCCGGCGTTCTATAGTAATAAAATTTTCAGGCAATGTTAATTTTTTTGTTTTTTTTCATTTCATACTTTGCGTAGGTATAGTTATTTAAGATGCTTCAAATTTGTTTACTGCTGTAACCGGTTTGGTTAAGCACTTTAATACTGGAACTTACTGGAACTAGTGTAATCAATTCGTTACACACGCTCAGGCAAACTACAAAATACCTACCTATATGTGTTATTAAAAGTGTGTAGCAGTACATACTCTATAGTCATAAGAGAGAGTAAACTATGGTAGATGTGTTAAATTGTGTGTGTGACATCCATGGATACCATTAACTAACAATATTACTGCAAATGTAGCATGGGCAACTATCGAAAAGAATTCGATTAGTTACTCTACTACTGCAGTGGCCTTTAAAAAGTTCATACCAATTTATCGATTCGAATCACATTTCACTTTCCATCCGTACACCAGGGTGTTTTTTGATGACATGAATGTGAAGGTAAAACTTTAACCGTTTCTTTATTACCGAAAGTATAAATAATACTAACTTTCCGTACGCGGTTTGGCGCGCGTAGTCTATACGATGTTATCTCGCAGGAAAACTGATAGTTTTCCAAGATAAAACGTACTTATTTCCAGATTCTCCAGCTGTTAGCTAAATCCATAAAAACATAACTCGTCAATCCTTTGCTTTGTTGATTGAGCTAATATTATTTATATTTCTCATAGCTCAACTGCCTCTGTGGTACAGTGGTTAGAGCGTTGGGCTCTAATACCCGGAGGTCGTGGGTTCGAATCCCGCTGATAAAATTACTTTGTGTTAATGTTTCCAATTTGGTTAGGACATTGCAGGCTTGAATCACCTGAATGTCTGAAAAGAATAATGATTCCGTGCTTCGGAAGGCACGTTTAGCCGTTGGTCATGCGCCTGATCTCTCTTCGGCCGTGTCAGAATGTTGTCCCACCGTGTTATGAGAGTGAGGGAATAGGGAGTGCACCTGTGCTTGCGAACTCACTTGTGCACTATAAATATTTATCCTGCCGCTGCGTAGTTGGCTGATCATAAAAGGTTGGCCGCCGTAGCCGAAACTCGGCTAGGAGGACATTATTATATTATGTCTGTTTATCAAAATTGTTTCAGTGATTTACAATAGTTTGCTTTATAGTTTGCATTAATACCTGTTGATTATTTTAACTCCGTACTTATTAAAAAATAAAGTTTTTTTGTGTCACAGTATTTTGACCATGCAGAACATACCCAATCAGTAAATAACAGTACATGGAGTTACTATTTTGCTTTTACTACAATTACGTTATTTTCTATCTTTTGACGACTGAATTGGTGTTTACGACACCAAATAAAAATTTGTGTCTATGAATTGGGGCTAGATGGCGCTGTGTGAATTATAACGAAGTGTTCGTTAGTCATAAATCTGAGTAGTGCTCCATTTTCTTTTCACATGTAATATTAAGGTTTAGAAAAGGGATAATAACTCGTATTTCCTAATTTTATAAGGCCATAAGAATAAATTTATTAGAAAATAGGTATAAAGGAGCCAAGAATATTTACCTACGCTTTTGTTTTGGACTTGCAATGGACAGAGAGGCTTTGGTAAGTCGACAGCCAACAATACACAGTGGTTCAATTTTTAGAACTTTTTTGCTCAAAGCTGATTGACGAAAGATGAAATGACGAACAAATTTCCCACATAACAAGTGTAGGACGACGTTATTTTAAGAAGTTTACTCAGAAACTATTCCTGTATCCACGCGTTACCTTGAACCGCTACGAAGTACGACCTATTTCAGTTTATTGACTAAACGAACATTCTGGAGTACAAAGAGGTTTTATTTTCCACTCGTGTCTCATAGGGCGGTAGGAAGGTTGAAGACGTCATCAGTGGTCAAAATATTATGTATCGTCCGTAAGATATTTTAAACGTATGTCAAGACTATTTTCTTCCCGTCAATGTGAATTTGTCAGGTCTTTATGATATTTTGTTGGGAAGTGAATTGCATTTGCACGTCAATTACTGCTGTTTTCAAGTGGCATGACTTATTTGTGCAGTTTTTCGATTAACGTTATCTAGGTTTCTATGAATTTAACTGCTCAAATAAACGAAGGACCAGAAGCTTAACTCACTTCATCTATTTAGGGGTTGTTAAGACGATATAAAGTAGACCAATTCAGCTTGATATCATAAAAAATTCTAAAGCAATTACTGCTTTTCTGACTCAAAAATGTAATATGAACACGAAATGAAAAATTAACTGGTAAGTATATACTTTTAAGATTCTAAAAATGTTGAACACCTTAATACATTTCAATTAGGAAATCGGCATCCAATAGAAAATATTGTATGCCACAAATACAAACTGTACCATTTGCATTATCATACAATCATGCACATCGTAAAACATAATGTAATTTTGTAAACACGAAAATTGCAGCAAACAATGCAGCGTACGAAATGACGTCACGCGCATTCGGTGCAAAGTGCATGTATGCAGCTCAACCTCCTCGCTTCTATGCTGCCCTGGTGTCCGTTCCTTTTGTGAGCGACACCAAAGGGGCCCTATCCCCTTCGAGCACCCTTCTCTGGGTCAATGCACATTCGCGGTCAATAACCTAGACGACCTTCATCTGTGTTGTTTTGTGCGTGTATCATGCGTACACAGATGTACTCATCAAATGCATTGTAACCAATTTGAAAATTTCTCCAGTTATTTAATTTTTTTAACACTCATCTGGGTGTCGAGCTAATTCCTCCAATGGATGACGAAAAGCATCTACAGTGAAATTAACCAAAATATACCTACTTTTGCCACTTTTTACTGGATAATGGTACGGGACAAGTTAACCAAAAGTGAAAAATTAACACAAAGGATAACAAAAATAATGCAGTTTCTCAAAAACGAATCATTAGCAACTCGAAGACTTGTATTTCTTACGTCACCAGCGACAAAGTGTTACAACGTTCCCCTACCAGGAACTTGTTCTACAAGGATTGCAGAAAAAGGCAGCAGTATACTTGCACTTCGTATGCATTTTAATAATACGTCTTTATGACGAGGCAATGACGACATGCAATTATGAACGATTCGAATGCCATTGTGATCCGTTCTCTGATAAAGACGTGTTTCTGTTACATTGATATACTTACCTATATTTATGATTTCTTTATTTAGTAGTGTTATTGGAACTACATTTTATCACTTACATGGTTGCGACTGCTGGTATTGACCTCCTATTAGCCTTGTATGATCGCATTCTTGTGTGCAACTAGCTATAAATAGGAAATGCCTAGAACGACAAGGTTTATCATAAGGATCTTAAAATATTCACCGGTGACAATATTTCTTTTTAAACATATCTTCTTGTAGCAATTATGTGTGATATTTGGATGCCAGAAAAGAACCCCCGGTGCACCCTAGCTCCCTGAAGATCGCGCAATCGTGCAATCGTGAAAGTACAATTGGAAACGCAGAAATAGGTACTTACCTTTTTTTTACTACGATGAGTATTAAAATATAGCCATGGACTCGCTTAAAAAAAGAAAAAGTATCAAACAAAAACCAATTTTTTTAATTCAAACCATAAATCATATATTTTTCTAGGACTCGGCTTAAAAATAAATCATTATTATCGGCTTCCATATCTGTATCTTCTCTACATTCTGCATTGGTAGTTTAGTCTCGTAGCCTATTAGTCGCATTTTCATTCCATGAATATTTGTCCTTATCTATTTACCAAAGAATACCTATAATTCTTTAATCTAATTAATAGTTAAAACTATTACATTTAAGTCAAGCGACAATTCATCCCACATTAAAAAAAAACAAAGTTGTGTGGAATAATTCCTCATAACTTTAGTTCAGATTTATAACAATTATGTTTACATTTCTATAGGTATGCAACATGAAACAACACGAATGCTGTAAGACTTGTTGCAAATTTTTAACACAGTAATAAGTTACGCGTTTTATAAACTCCTAAACTATATTGCTATCTTGAAAACCAAATGCGCCTGATATTTCACAACCTCGTTCCAGTTTATTAGGGAATCTGGCACTTTCCTAAAAATAAGATTGACTCATTTCTTGCGCATGTCGGCGTTATACTTCTTACCAGCTGTAACTTTTGATAAATCGTGACATAAAGAATGTATTATCGTAATAGCATTTGTAATTCAATTTAACTTCATTCTGCTTCCTACGTTTAATTGTGTGTCACTAAATCTAATGTCTTTGGAAGTTTAAAAAAAGGAACAAAATAAATTGAGGCTGCCATTTGCAGAACAGTAAACATTTATTTCTTAATCTTTTGATTAAATTTATTAGGTCTTCCACAATTATTATAAAAATTTTAGGCCACACTGCAAAACATAGTGGCATGGCATAGCCTGCTCTTTCTATCAGGTGGGCTGCATGCCTGTCTGTCTATCAAAAAGATGACAAAAAATATTACTTGTTATATTTAGTATATCTATTCTAAATACCAAAAGCATTATTCTACTTAAACAGTTACTCAATGCAACCTTACAATGCTATTTATTTCCAGTAAAAGATTTATTTGGTTGCAGTAAAAATGTCTGTATATTTATTACTATTACTGAAAACATCTTAATAATCGATAGAGGATTAGTAAGGGGATATTTCCATCGATCGTTCGCAAGTTTCTGCGCCATGTCCGTTAGCACGGTCCGTGTACTGCTATAGCTCTCAGCCGACGTATAAAACACGTTATATTGCTGAGTGTCGGTTATTTTGTTCCCACCTTTCGTGACAGAGCCATCTAGTGGCCGGCGGGTGAAACGAGTGCGTGTGCGGTTGTGAATTTTTGTGAAGTGATTTTTGAAATTCCAAACATCTAAAATGCCTGGACGTCCTATTTGGCAGGTAGGAAGGATAACTATACTATGTAATTATGAATACATTAGCTTTGGTAAAGGAATGAGACTCAATAGTAAAATACTATTTATAATATGAAAACTTTATGTATAAAAATATGTTTTCGGTCAGGGAACACGGTACACGTTAATTTATTTATATAAAATATTATATATTAAAATTATTTAGGATTTTCCATATTAGCAAGCTGTGGTTACATTCCTTTCCTATGGCTAAGTTTATTATAAATATTTGGAACCTCAAGATACGATTAAAGTATTAAACGTTATGGTATTGGTATAGATAATAAACAAATTATCAGTTGTAGTAGAACTAGTTGAATGAATTATTCCAGTTAATAATAGTTCCAGCAATTAAACGCTCTTAACAAACCTTGTATACGTACCGTGGTCAAGTATATTTTTAACCTTGAAAACCTGAAAATAACAGGTGAGTTTACAAGTTTCCAGAGCGTTTCGTAAACTTTAATAAATATTTTGGCACTTTTTCAAGAATAGCTGTAGGTATTAAGTATACTGTTTTATCAAATTAAAGTTTATTTAAAATGTTTTCATTCACAATTCTTTAAAGAAAAAAATGGTTTAGTGATTTTACCGAATTTAGGTATAAAGTTTCGACTGTGAAGTGTGAATCATGCCAAAAAAAATTGCATTTTGTGAAAAATAAAACAATTGAAAACATAAATCAAAAATATACATTTTGAGCGATACAAGTAATTTTATTTATTTGTACAGTCAAAAGCACGGTCGGTGGCATAAGTGCTATTATCGAACTGCAAGCGTTTACCGTGATGTGCTGTTGACTGACCGTACACGCATTATCTATTGCAAATCACTAGGAAATAAAATGACCACTTTGTGAAAAACGCTTTTATTAAAAAGGTTTTACTGAAAAAAAAATTATAAAAAGAAAAACCAACTATAAATTTTAATCATCACGAATAACGGTAGTTTTACTTATTTCACATTACGTATCTTTTATTAATTTGTTAAAGTAGAAATTCTTGTATTTGGAATGGCTAAGTTGAGGAGATTTTATATTACTTAACTTACATAATAAAAATCTTACTTTAACCTAAATAGGGAAATAAAGCTAAAATCACTGATATTATTACAACATCTACAAAAGAATACACAGACACAGTCTGTATATCTTTTTTAAATAACTATATCTACTTTTAAAACATAAATTTAAATTCGCTTATAAATTCCTGTCAGCTTTCTTTGTGTATTTGACGTCTCCGATCATGTAGTTTGCTGGCAAGTTGTAGAAGAGTTGCTGTAAGAACGTCAGCAGAATGTCTTCAATGGTTTTGGATAGAATTGGTCGTAGAGATTCAGATACTGGCCGCCAATTGGCATTCAAATAAGCATTTGTACTGTCCTCTGAAAAAAAAACCAAAAGTTTATTATTTGTCTTCAACTAATTAACAACTAGATTACGAATCAGTGTGCAAGTTCTAATCATCCTCAAAGTCTCTAAAGAGTTGCAAAACAACTCAGAAATTACAACGTACACGCACAGACATAAAATAATGTTTTCATTAAAATATTTGTCCTAATTTGAACCTGATCAAATAGTAAAAAATAAATTATTGGTTGATCGGTAAGTAGGTACTAGATTTTTATTTTTTAATTTAGAATACCTTTTTTGTAATTTGGCAAGAAAATGATGGTTCAAAATATTTAGTGACAATCCATTTACCAAAAAAGGAACAAAATATTTTCCCAATGTCTGATATTAAAAAATCCTCAATAATCCATCCTTATTAAACCCACACAGAAAACAAAATGTTAGTGACTATTTTAATAGAGCAGTTTCGTCGCATGAATTCTTATTTGTTCAATCTCCATTTGCACCATTTTACACTAGAGACATTTTATTGATTATTTAGAGTATTTAATTTGATTTCTTACAACTGTCGTATTAAATAAATGACTGTTATAGTAAAAAAAGTATATTCCAAAAATAAACATTAAAAAGTTTAAAGCTTACGTTTAAAATCAACCTTTTTTACGGAGGTTGGACAAAAAACCACATAAGTAATTTTGTATTTGGAGATTGAACATTACTACAATGGAGATTGAACATTTTGCAATCGAAAATACTCAGTACTTATGTGTCTTAAGAGCATATATAGGATGTTGGGAATTAACGTTTTGGGTATAGCAAATAGTATAGGAAGGGTAGTACGGTAAAATAAAGATAGGCACAAGTGAAGTTTTGTTTAGAGTTAAGACTATCTTAGAATAGTTCATTGTTTTTGATATTTATAGTTTATAGTCTCCGTTATGTTTTCTTGTTTGTATAATTTGTCTGTTTAATGTCTTTACAATTTTAAGACATTTTTTGGTATTTAATTTTATAAATTATAAATAAATAGATAACTCGGCTCTCCTTCTACGGTATGCAAGCCAGTCTGTTGCCGTCTGGCACCATCATAGTCCGCGCTCCGTCGCATATTTAGAGAAAGCGAGACATAGGATATTACACACTCACTTAAAGAAATCGTATTAGGTACAAAATACAGTCCTTTTTTCCTGACGGTAAAAAAAGTCACCAGTATAAAGCTTATTATTATCTTAATTAATTTACTCATAAAATAAAACAATTAGCAAACATGCGAGTATTATTAAAGCATAGAGTAGTAATATTTTATATATCAAACATTCCGTATTAATGGAACCCAGTCACACCACAAAATATGTGTAATTTAATATTTTACAACCTTACAGTTTCAACACAATGATTTATCTTATAAGGATACGCGGCTATTTCATTTAGATGTAGAATTTAATCTGAAATCATAACAATGAGATTTTAAACATCCTGTGCAACAAGTTGGCGATACGCAGTGACGACCTACGATGTAATGAAACAAAAAAATACAACTTAGCGATCTCTTTCTATAGTTGTAATTATGTTGTTCGCTTTATGATGTGTTACGGACATTTTTTACACCTTTTCCGATGCTTTAAACACTTCTAATAAATAATATAACTTAAATTAACACAAATGCGTGCTAACAACTCGCTTGGACGCGAAAGAATTTAATATGGCGGCGTATTGCATCATCAAAATACGCTGCCGTGATTGGTTACTCGTGAGGAGATTGAACACTTAAGCACGAATTTATTGTTCGGATACACGTTTGGTGAATCTCCACGGATTATGAACAAATAAGCATGAAGTTTATATTTACTAGTGTTGGTTTAAAAAAAACTAAAATTGTTACTGTATACGTATTTAAGGTCCAAAAAGCAAGTATCCTATACCAATCGATCAGGAAATTCAACCTTATTGAAACTGCATTTAAAAGTGAAATTCGTTAAAATGGTCGGTTGAACAAATAAGCATTCATGCGACGGTTTATTAATAATAAAAAAAAATACAAAACAACCCATTGTGCTATGAAAAAATGGTCAAAAGAAGTAATCGATTTTACATCACTTGAGTTATTGAATTTCTCATTAAAAATTCCTCATAAAATTAAAGTAATGCCTTGTCATCGTAACCTGTCAATGTTACTATAATCAATGACGATCAAACATAGTACGAGTAGGTCCTTTGGGTACCCGTATCCCGTATCATTCAAATCAGATTGAAACAAAATACATAAAATTGGCAACGTCTCAGAGGTTTTCAAGGTTGAACGAACGTCTCTTCAACGGTGTCTCAACGTTGCAATTTGTGCCACCTCAGTACTAGGAGAGCATAAACCGCAAGAGCGTATTTTACACTTAACGCCATCTATATTGCATTGAAGTAAACAGTATCAGCATCCACTGTAAAGTATTATTTCTACTCCACAACAGATGTCGCTAGTAACGACAAGATGGAGTTATTTTAGTAAGGTCCAACATGGACAGATGGCAGGGCAGCACAATTTTATGTACAAAATTTTACCTCGTCGAAATTAAACATTTTAATTGTTTTCTATATAAATTTTTCTCACCCAATGAGTCAATGCCGTCGAATAGGTTGTTCATTCTTAATTTCAATCCTCCAATATTGTACTTAACGTGAGCTGCAGTCACATTGAAAAATACCGTATCATCTTTCTCGTACAATTTTACATCACTGTGAATCTCGATGGTCATATTGCCTGCAAGAATACAATACAATAAATTAACGTATCAGAAAATGTATTCCAAAAAATATTAATTTAAAAGGGGACCAAACCAAGATATTCTACCTTCGCCAAAATACAGAAAAATATTTTCTTTTAAAAATCTACTGAGCAAAAAGAATAAGCCGTAGTGACTTAACTATCTGGGATTAAAATATGAAAATAAAGGGCTTTTATGATTTTATTTTTAACACTGTCATAACCAACGGTTAATTGATAAACCATTACGATACTTACTTGGCTCGAACCAACATGTTCCACGGCCGACCAACGGGATAAGCAGAATTTTTCCTTTCAAGTCATATGTTCCTTCAATCCTAATTTTCGGGACGCGAACCTTTGTGTAGAAACTGTACGTCTTTCCATCAACCCTGAAACAAGTAAGGTGGATTCATTAATTATACTGTTTGAATGTGGGTTAGCTCGGATCTAATTATTTTAACATAGAAGTAGGAATAATACAGAAGGAGTGACGCGCGCTAAACCTGGGGCAGTGAAAACTCTACATTTTCGTAGAGTTTCGCTCAGTCGCCGTCAGTCGCGGTTTGTGACATTTCGATCGTGACGTATTGCACGTGTGCGAAAAAAAAATAAACATGCCGTCCTGCGTTGTTCCCACCTGCCGAAACAGTCCTAATCTGACAAAAAAAGAACACGGGATCACGTTTCACACGTAAGTAACCGATAATACAGCACCTTCATTTTATTATTTAATATTTAACCTCTTCTAATTTATCAAGGAAAAAACTTCACTCATTCTTACAGTGTTGCCAGTAAATGAAAAAATAGTACCCCAAATTTTTTACCATTAATATATTGTAGTAACTGATAATGCTAAAAAAAAAAGGAATGTTATGAACTGTGTTGTTAAAATAAAATGGAAAACTATTTAAACGATAAAAGTCTGTAGATGCGAATAGTTGGCGCTGGCTGATTATAAATATTGTATTGACATTATCCTTCGTATTGTATTGATATCATAATTTATTATTTCGACATTACTATTGTGTTGTTAAAATGTTTGTGATATGTACTTTATTATTTGTAAAAAAGGCAAAGTGTTGAGTTTCTTGCTGGTAGGAAAAAAAGATCGACGTGCAAAAGTATTTTTTTTAAATTCTAGGTATTTGCTGAATAAATTATTTCATTCCATTAAACTATTTCATTGACATTATTCTTTTGATTCCTTGTATTGATATCATTATGTATGACATTATTAATTATATCGACATAAAATTATTATTGTGTTGTTAAAAATTAAAATGTTTTTGATTTTTAATTACATATTTATTATTATTCTTTTATAAAAAGCAAAGTGTGAGTTTCTTGCGGTACTTCTTCTTCACAGGTAATTGACGTCGAAGTGCTGAAAGGGTAAAAAAGATTGACGAGTAAAACTTGCTTAATAAGTTATTTTATTAAAATTTTATTTTTATAATATTAATATATTTATATTTAATTTACTGGACTATTTTTTATTTATTAACAACTACTTATTATCGTAATGCCACAGTATCCATTTACCCCAAAAAGTTTACCCCAAAAAATTGGGAAACGGCTTGCCCGAGTTTTGACCTGGCAATAAAACGCGGGGCCGAAGTGAGGTAGGTGCGGGGGGCCCGCAGCGTTTCTGGACACACCTTGGCGTTTGATTTGACAACCGAACGTTCTATCTATATTTTATTTCTTTAATCTATGTATTTTAATAATATCGGGATCAGATTGATTCATAAAATATCAATACGAATATGATTCTGCAAGTTCTATCTGATCTTAAATCAGTGTTCTGTGTCTCTTAAGTTCGAATACTACCTCAGAAGCCACAGGGTTAGACGACAGGGTAGGACTGACCACCCCGAAAAGGGCAGACCACCTACTAACAACCACATTATTCACATAGCGCTTTCTGGCCCTTAACTAAGCAAATCCTGTGCTGTGTTTTTTCTGTAAATACACACAATAGAAACACCCAGACTCAGGTACCTATATTGCACAAACATTTTAAGCCGGCCGGGAATCGAAGACGCGATCTCTGGTGTCGGTCATAAATCCCAGACATGCTCTTATTATTTTGGGGCTTATTATCGGGTAATTATTTGTAGTATCATGAAAAGTAAAACGTCGTACTAAAACCAAACGGCACAACTAAAACAAAATTGGTCGCAAGGTGTACAGGTGCTTCCAATAAAGAAATTATCCTATCGGTATAATGTGTAACGTGTGTCAATAAATGCTTTTTTCTTTCTTTCTTTCTATACTTTGTAGAACCCCGAAAAAGCATATCACCTTATAATCTATTACGTAAGGGTTAATCGTCCAATTATGTAAGCAAAAATCGCAAAACGCTCCGTTGAATGGCCTTGTGAAGTATATGTTCCGTGCTTGTGATATGAAATGTGGCCTTCAGTCTTTCGTTTTTTACTTTTTACTTGTCCAATTAAGTAATTTGTTTACTGCACGATTATTTCTATCTAAACCCATTCACACCCGACCGAAAGCCGGGTGTCGCGTAACAATAGATTTTCTATTGTGTCTGGTTTTCCGGGGCTAGATTGATTAAACGTAAGTTTATTAAAATTTCCACTACAGGATACATAAAATCGAAGTAATCACCAGGTTTGAAAAATGTGATCTCAAATCCGAGCTGTGATTAAAAAAAAATCCGACACAAAAGCCCGACCGGGAATCGAATCTTACCCATTTAGCCATCAAGATCATAACCCGGTTCTTACTTAAACTACTAGACCATCGAGCTTTTAATTGTCATCATTGTAGCAACTACACTGTAAGCAAGTAGTGCAAATACTGTTAGATGGACTTATCAATCTTATCAATTATCATACAAATACCGAAAGTTGTGTTAGTATGGCGGAACTGACTGAGCGACTTTGCAGAGAGCCTAACTTAGAACCGTGTACCTACATAAATAAAAATAAACCATGCATCGGGCCAGTTGTATTTGAATGACTTTCGAAGGATTTGATTTAATGCAATTCATGTAGTCGTTATACCAAACGTGCCCTGTCCAAAGCAAAAACATTTTATAAAGTTGTCTATCCAATGAATCTATTTTAATTATAATTATTATTTGATAAAGGAAATATTTACATTTAGACATATTTTGCTTGTGCAATTATTGTAATTGTAAGTGTGTGTGACAAGCTGTTGTTTCGGTTGCATTAAAATGTACATGTGTTAACTTAATGTCAAAATAGTTATTTATGTGACTGCTGCATAATGAGGGTCATTAAAATACGAATGTGGTTTTATGAAACGAACGAAGTGAGTTTCATAAAAGAATCACATGAGTATTTTAATGACTAATTATGTACAGTCACATACATAACTTTATCTTCATTCATACGATAATATGTCTATTTTATAGTCAGGATTGATGAGCAAACGCCCTAGTTACCAACATAATCTGTATGTAAAAGTTAGTTTAGTACTGTCATAATTAATGACTGACGTTTGTAGTTTTTAAAATCCATAAACAATCTAGACTCGAGTTGATTTCGATTCTCAAATCGATTGTTATAATTTCAGCATCGAATTAAATGTATAGGAATGGAACATAAAATTACTAATCGACTAATTCGATAATCGAAAAAACCTATTAATTTTTACTTTTAAAGAAGACGTTC
Organism: Mecyna flavalis; assembly: GCA_949319885.1. NCBI lineage: Eukaryota > Metazoa > Arthropoda > Insecta > Lepidoptera > Crambidae > Mecyna > Mecyna flavalis. The sequence goes on along the minus strand of OX439434.1, from coordinate 12,949,776 downwards.
GAAATTTGAACGTAATTTCGTATCAGTTACCGACACTAAAATGTAAACATTTCAATGCAGCCACAGATACTTATATCTAAATGTAGGGCGTTTGCTCATCGCTCCTGAATATAAAATAGACATATTATGGTATGGGTGTAGATAAACTTGATTTTAATGCGAATGCGTTAGTAATTGCAGCTTGGTTTAAAAAATCCACAGCTGCAAAAATACTACCCGCATCTTAAAATTAAAATGTAGCTTGCATATTTTTTTTATTAATGGCATATGTTTAATCGACAACTTTTTACACGATTCAATCGATCAAACAGTCGACCAAAGTACCAGGGCAGCATATATCGCAGGCGGTACTTACTGGCTGACGAGCACTTCGGTCTTGCCGAATCCGGTCACTATGACGTCATCCAACGCCGCGTTCACGTTTACTGGTCCTTCGCCTTGCAAGATACGGATTTTAGGGATCTTCAAAGGATCTAGAGGTGGCAATCCGATCTCTGGAAGACCTGGAATTTTAGAAAAAAAACAATGTTAAAGATTTTGTACCGTAAATAACAATAAACATTACCTACTTCAAACGAACACAATAATTGTATTCAACACAAACGAATTTTTGCCCCCTGCGGGAATCGAATCTAATGCCCATTTGTCGTGATCACTGGTATAACGAGATAGAACTACGCAAGCAGGCAACCAGCCAGTAAAACTCCCACTGACGTTGTTTTATTATTGTCAATATTTTTGGTACGTAAAAAATTTATAGCTTTAGAAATAACAGATTCGCCTTGATTTATTTATAAATATTCCCTGCATATTGTACACGGAATAGTTCCGTGGTATTGTTTATCAATTACGGGGTTTAGATTAGATTTCTATTAGCGCCTGAAATTAAATTCTGGTCATCGGAACTTCAACTAGGTCATTGCTTAATTAATACTGTGGCGCTTCCTCATAATTATGTCTCTATTTATGGAATAGGAATAACGCTTAAAATTATTCAATAGAATGCTTCATGCATATCTGTAGGCCTAATTCCAGTGTAAAGAATTTTATGGTGTTTATTTTTTTTTATTTATTGGGAAAACAAACAGTAATTTTATCATATATTAATAATCTTAAAAACTAAGTTACACATTTGCCAAAAGAGTTTTCACAAATGGTTTTCATATAAGAAGTATCTTTTAATAAAAATAAACTCAGCAAACATGATCAAAAATATGCCTCTACATAAACCCTCAAGTCGATGTGTTATATTTTGAATTAGTTACATCTCATCTTTAAAATATATTTATCTTTTAAAGTATTAAAATAATAAAGCTATAATAAAGATAATTATGCAGATAAGCAGCTGTCGTAAAGGTTCATTTTGGCCTATTCTTCATCGTCGAAGAGACCTTATTGGTTTGGATTCCAATTTAAAAGTCTCAATGTTACACATTACTTGTTTTCTTGTTCTTGTGATTCGAATAAAGTAAATAGTATATAAAACATAAATATTTATAAAAAAATTAGGTGTAGTACAAATAGGTACGATTTCTATAATTTGGAACTTTTACGTATCGTACGTATCCTACAATGGCGGATCATGAGCAAGCGATTTTCTATCAAACAAAGAGTCTGATTTGTACGAGTAGTTTCATTTGTGGTTAAAATTTAAAGTAAGAGATAGACGAATCTAATAATATCTCGAAAACTACGAAAACTTCAACCCAAATAGTGCCATAGTGCAATCAAGCAAGGTTAAGAAAAACCACAATAATGACAGCATTCACAATCAGGGTTGTCGTCAAACTGGCGACCTACACAACAGACCACCAAAATTTTGTACACATAATATTTACAACTAAGAATTACAAAGACAGTACGATGACCAGATAAAATCAGGACATGAGAGCGAAGATTTGCACGCAAGTGAATTTGTTTTTTTTTTACTAATGCTAGGAGCATTAGGAGTCATAAATACCAGCCGGGGCATCGCATGAGTGTAGTGAAGAAATAGCGCTTTCGCTTTCCACAAGTTATGTACAGATGTTTCGTAATGAGGCTATGTGACCAGCTCGCTTATATCTACCAGCCCACTATCATTGCTACTCATCTAAACATCCTATCTTTAAATCCTAGGACATAGAATATTCTGACTTGATAGAGTTCATCAGTCTAACGTTATTTTTTGGGGACTCCAGACTTAATTACTAATGATAATCTTAACTTCTTGTCTTTTAATCCTAGGACTTTTGGTTTATTATATATTTATTTAAATTGGTTTATTCTGTTGTTTTGGGAGACTCTGTCACATTTGTGTACGAATGATAAATCTTACCTCCCTGTCGTTCAATCCTTAAAAATACAAATATTCTGACTTGAAAGGTTTAATCTGTCGTAATTTTTTGGGGACTCTATCAGACTTAATTACGCATGATAACTCCCTATCCCTGTTTTAATCTTAGATCATACAAATATTCTGGACTTGAATGGGTCAATATCATGATATTTTGGAGAAGCTGTCAGGCTTTTTTACGAATGATATCTTGTGGTTGCTTCCGAGGCAGAAGGTTTGACAAAAAGCTTGAAAGGTCAGTGCCAAAATGTGGATTACCTACCTATGCGGGATTTGGCACACAAAAGGTTGCGATCGACATTCTTATCGTAGAACGTTTCTATGTTAGATGGTGTATGATCAAGCCATGAAGAGAATAGTGGTTGTCAGAAGTAGTAATGTAATACAGAACAATAATTTATTTACTGACCATACTATTATTATTTTAAAATAGATAATACCTCGTTATTGTATTGCGTTTTGAACCTTAAATATAAATTCGTTAGTTTATCACCACATAAAAAAGAATATCTGAGTAGCCATATTATACACAACTCAAAAGTACTTTAAAATGCCATTTTCCAAAAAAAATTATGAGCAGTCTTAAAATTAGGCAACTGGTATAGGCAGCCTAGTCTAAAATGATGAAATAGAATGTCCAAAATTTGAATCTCAATTGTAGGTGTAAGCATTCATCGCTCACACCTACAATTAAAATTACCGTTTCAAACCATTTTCAAACAGCTATCGTAAAAAATAGAATAAGTAAGATTGGCCAACAAACGAAGGTCAAGGTTATGCAAAAACAATAATTGAAATAATTAATAAGAATTGAAAAATACTTGGTATTCGTAAATCCAAATAAAATGCCAGTTGGCACATTAATAAATAATATCTAGTTTGCAATATGTACAAAAACGCCCAAAACATAAGGTCAAGGTAAATAGGTATCTTTAACAGTATTATTGAAATCGCTCAGAGCATCTAGAATGTCAGAAATAGAATAATATGATATTTAATAAATGTTATTTTTTATCTAGACTACATAGAAAAACAGTTTTTGAATCTATAAAAAATAAAATCCGGTACATACAAAGACCTAGGATATTTTTTGTGTCCAATCCTGTGTTTTTGTGCAAAACTCATTCCAAATCTAAAAGAATTATTAAATATCTTGTGACGCACAACATCTCGATCATCAGTTTTTCGATATCAAATAGAACAGTGGGTTTTAAAATATTGATTTTATAAAACAGCATTAACATATTGTATTTTGTTTTACGAGTAGTAATATTTTATAAGGTGATAAAGGAAGAATACATTTAAAACATAGCATCGTTTGTTTATCGATAAATCGAATAAATGACACCAAACAAAATGAGCCAGCCAACGCGAATGGGAAACTGTACCAGGAGTGCAGAGCTAACAAGGAGGTTACAAGTTGCATGAATGCTTGTGCAATGTGCAAGAGCTCTGCAACCGTGCCGGTTTGCTGACTGGTCTGGGGGCTGTTAGGGTTGTCTGTTCAATCAAGAATTTTTAAAATCACAAATAAAATTGTTGAAGACAACTTTTAATCTTTCGAGCCCCGGATCACCAGACACAATAGAAAATCTATTGTTACGCGGCACCCGAGTGCCGGTTCGGGATTGAGTGGTTAACGTATCCCTATTACGATATATTAAGATTTGAAGTGTAAAAAAGGATTTCTTAAATGGCTTTATTAGACTTTTATTAGACTTATCAATATTTTCAAATATACATTCAAATTAAAAATAAATACCGTAATATAGAAAAGTAAAAAACTCGAATATTAATGAAAAGAGTAAAAAGAGCTCAAATAGAAGAATAAATAAAAGATAAATATAAGCATGGTGACAGAGGAAAATGTTTTTAAAAACACTGTTAGTCTCACTTGACGATTTTCATACTTTATAGGTGTTTGTCTGTCTGTGAGTTATTTAAAAACTATGACTTATTTATATTACGCCAATATTTTAAAGTTGTACTCACCAGGCCCGATTGCGTTGAATAAATGTTGCACTGCATTCCTCGAACATTCGTCAAAGTCTGGGTCACTCTTCAAGCACGTATTCACGAAACTAGCTGGAAATTAAAGGTTAACGGTTTTATTTATCAATTTTAATTATATTTTCTTTAATTCTACTGAAATATGCTATTTGGAGACGTGAGTTCCTAATTGTATCCCGAATACTATTATCATAACTGGAAACATCCTTATTTTTATTGTCTTAAAAACAGTGTTATAAGAATCAGAATCTATTTTCTTATAATTCAAATTGGATTTTTTAGCTTCTTTACCTTAAAAAATTAAAACGTGGAAAATAAAAACCAGGGAAACATCTCTGATTGTGCTTTTATAGTTACATTAACTAGTTTACCTAGAGGTGTAAAGGACTACGTGTCGTTTTCTATTTACATATTTTTCCTTATTGTTTATATCCGGTTAATAAACACAATGGTTAAATAGTTCTGTATTGTCATGTCTAAATGGACAGACAGTTGACATTGACCGCAAAACAAATTGCACAAACGCCAAAATAAACAATGAATAAAGTTCAAAACGGAATAAGCTTTCAGATCTAATTTGCACTCCCAAATATTTAAAGATTGGTGATGAGTAATACTTGTAATGTTTTAAAATGAATGGAGCTGTTAATATTTCTATATAAAGGTGTCTAACAAATTATGTCTGTCAAGTACATTGATATTATGTTTCTTATACTATTTGCTTGGAACACATATTATTATACTCGTAATATAATACTAGCTCTTACCAAACCTTTTAAAATTAGAATTTTGTTATGTTTCTTACGTATAATTTAACAAACACGGACATCTTGAACATTGTTTTTATCAAGCAAATTGTTTATTTTAATAACGTCAGGTCACCGGGCCGGATGGGATACACTCCGTTTAAAACTTTGCAATCATTATAACAGTGTTTATTATATTTACATTTAAATACGATGTAGGTGAATCTTCACCAAATACCTACCATAGCAAATACATAATTTTCCTAAACCTTCATTCGAACATCAATTCATAAATCAGTAAAAGCATAGGTATGGCTCAACCCTACCATTGGTTTAATGGTAACAAGAAAGCATTATGTGTCTTTATGTTCAATTCTACCGCGGTGTTAACGGAGCGGTAAAGCATGTGTTCAATACTCTCACTGTTATTTGTTTACTTCTGACACAGATTGAACGAATTAGTGCATCTTCCACCAAATCTGGGACAAGTCACATAATTCAAGAATTAACCATTATTGCTTCACAATTGAGTATCCAATTTTGAAATTCATTAACTGTACACAAATCGTTAAGTAAAATTAAAATATTGTTTATATTATAGTTTTTTATTCTTATTACGATAATGATTATGAAAAACAACAACCAATACAATTTAACGTTCTCTGTTTGATTGTCAATGAAATTCCACTAACAGAATTTATAAAGTAAGAACTTCTATCACATTGTTTCGCGATCCAATTTCACGCGATTGATATCACATCCACATTTTAATCTTTCGATAGATAATCTACTGCAACTGCGACGCGATAAGAGGTCGTTCAACTCAACGCAAAGCACGTAACCTGTGATGTAACAAAATTAATTTACGTAACATAGATAACCCGATTGTGAAACGTATTCCTAGCCGGCAAGACTACTGCAATCCGCAGATCATATCCAGTACACATCCAGAAATACATTTACTTACGTTTCGTTTTGTAAGGTTCTGCAGAGGTATAGTGGAGCACCACTGTCACTATTAATAATTTGAACTGCATCTTTCGATGTTTATTTTTTTAATTCTAGAGAACAGAAGCCCGAGCTGGCGGGCTTAACCGGTGCCGAGAGACTAAGTTCCAGCCATGACAGTCTCCATTCCGTAAGATACGCCAGAGGGGGGGATCCATACGCAATTGTTAACTATGTAAATAAAACTTAAACTTGCGTTGCTTAAGTTAATATTGCTTATAAAATGTAAACATGCATTAATTCTTACATTGCATTCGATGATTTGATAGTTGCAATTTTTGGTTTTGAATAAGGAAATCCTGTGTCCTTGAAGAACAATCACATTTGCAAGATTTTCAATAGATTTATTTATAATGCGATTTTGGGTTTTGATACATTTGGTAGCATTGTGTATCTTCCTATACTTCCAATCGCTTAATGCGAAATGAATGTTTGTGATGATAGATGCACGTTTGATATTATTTTACGCAAGTTATAAAAACAACAACAAATAATTAGATGTATTACAACACAATAACACATAGGCTATAATTTATATGGGGTCGAAGCCGCAAGCGGCAGCTAGTGAAATAAAAATAAAAAGAGATAAAATACTATCATGAAATGTTCTTAATTGTAGAAATGTACAAAAGTCTAAGGGAAATTAATGATCATCCTATATACCAGCTACCGTCTGAAACATCCAATGATCTTTTTTATAATCTTTAGTAAAACAAAACATCTAATATATGGTAATTTGATACTATTTCTAAATTACATACTCGTCAAAGATAAATAATAATTATGAAGAATTTGTGGACAAAATTGGTGTTTCAAAATAGTAATCCCAGCTATACTCAATCAATAGCCATGCTAAAGAAAATAATACTTATGGAATGGAAGCAATGGTAATGTAATGAAATAATTATGTCACTTTAGTTCATTGTATTTAAAAGTCAGGAACTTTGTAAGAGATAAAATTTTAACGAGCCAATTGGTATAGCTATAGTCGAGAAAATAAAAAGTCAAGTAGGAAGGAGACCTTAAACAAGGTGAAAGAACAAATAATAACAATAAATTCTCTTAAGAAGACTATTTCGGGTTGTGCCCTAGTTTCAGCAAACAAAGTGATTCCAGATGTAATTCAGGGTTTAAATTAAGAATTTTCATTCATTAGTGTCTGGGTACATGAGCTGTAGTTAGGTACAATAGTTTGTAATGTTGAGAACATTTTAAGAGAGTTGGAGGATAATGAATATTTCACTGGATGAGCTCTCGTCGGGGAAGTACCTTACAGAAAAATACGGTTCATTCCCGTTCGTCCCACCAAGCTTCGTCCCACCAGTGGGACGAACGGGAATTGAATACAGTAAAGAATCGTAACTGTTGTGCTATTTTTCTGTCGGTGAATAAGGTGTCCAGAGCTCAGTTGTGGAGACCATGGCTTTGAAGGCAAAGATTTATTGCTGCCAGCGTGTTTCTAGAATTTGTGCATGTTTTCCCTGCAAATTATAGGGTTGGCGACGCGCGAGTTACCATACAGACACTAGGTGGGAATAAAAAATTCTTCGGGTTTAATAACCCGAGCTCAGATGGCGATTCAGAGGTCAAAGTCAGTCACTTTTATACTAAGTGAAAATTCTGCAGCCAAAAACCCTCAGAAGAAGAACTAAAAACCTGGAAATTTCCTCGCGGCGTTACTAGTCGGTAATTCTAATTAAAGCCAATTCGTGTAATAAGTGTTACATTCGTTCCGTAACATCAATTCCTTTTCTTTAGCGCCGCGGTGAGGCAACATTCGCCCGCGTAGAAAATATTAACTATATAAAATACATCATTTTGCAACCACGCGAAAGGGGTCAAGAGGTTTCTCACTTGTCTCGCGAAACCTGTCCTGTGGTCGCCATCCTTTCAACATCGCTTGTTCTGAACTATCTATTAATTCATAAACAAACCATGTTCAATGTATTGTCGCTACCAAGGTTGGGGACCATAATCTCTTTAGTGTTTGTTAGGTTGCTCAACGGTGCAGTAATATTCCTCGCGATTCATTTTATTGATCGCAGTAAGATCATTGGCTGATGAAAAGAAATTTCAGTTAACATCAATACCTATTGATTAATTATTTTTTTAATCAAATTCATGAAATGAGGCGCTCGTGGCGCAGCTGTGACAGTGGTTCGTTAGCGATAACGAAAGTCAAGCTACCTACGCCGCGGTCGGTTAATGGATGGGTGACCATTCTGACCATATTTAGTGACATTAATTTCGAGCGTCTCCGTGCTTCGGAAGGCACGTTAAGCTGTTGGTCCCGGCTGATATTTACTATAATGTAAATATTAGTCGTCAAGCCTAGTCAGAGGCCATTTGGCGGTTTGATAACAATATCTGACATTAAGGTTGGTCACTTGCCTTACGCACCCCTCCACCAACCCGCACTAGGCCAGCGTGGTGGAGTATGGCCCACACTATCTCACAATTGAGATAAGGCCTGTGTCCCAGCAGTGGAAACGTATATAGGCTGATGATGATGATGATGAATCAAATTCATAGAATTGGTTATTGTGTTCATTTCTTTACTGAGGTCAAAACCGTTACTTCTTATTGTAAGATGCATGTTCTATCCGATACCTTTACATTAGACGCATATATGGATGAATTATTCAAAGTCGATATCCGCTTTCTTTATTCCAACTCGAGACAGGGCAATTGTTATTTTATGTGTATTCAAATGAAACATATTATTATGTTTGTAGTTAATAGATTATTTTCTAAACAAACTATCTTGTCCTATAATTTAATAATATAGTATCTGTTTACCATAGCTCGATGTAAAAGTACCATATGTCACTCGGGGATAGTGTAGCTTTACAACAGTGAATGAGTTTTCAGAATCGGTTCAGTAATTCCGGAGCCTATTCAATACAAACAAACAAACAAATCTTTCCACTTTTATCATCATTTTTACTATACAGGGTGGAATTTTGTAATGCCACCTGAAGGGGAAGTATTCTTAATACTGTAGATAGAAAATTTTACTCAAAGAAAACATTCCTTTATTATTATATTTATAGTTAAATTACATGTGTGCGAAACTGTGTAGGTAACATTTATTTGTAGAAAAATGATTTAGATTTTTAACTGACTTTAGAACCCTGCTAATTGTCAGACTTTACCTTGACTTTTATAACTGAACATTACTAGTATTTATATTCTAATAAAATAAATAGCTGTTATGTCCTTGTTCGTCTACAAGCGCGGATTATTAAAGTAATCCTACAGTACTTATAGTAAAGCTGCTGAATATTCAAGATTTTTGATTGGCCGCTTATTTCATAAATTTTTTGTATTGAGGTGTGAATGAGTTTTAAATCAATGATTTCTTTATAAATAAATAGCATTCGATAAGGCAGCATATTCAGTATGTCAAGCTCAATTTACAATTAATTATATTAAACCTAATTTTTTTTTATTTAAATAGGTTTTAAGTAGATAGAGTCACATACGTACCTAATACATATGTTTATGTTTGGTTGTTCATATTTATATAAAATATTAAGTTAATAAAATAATATGACATCAGGTCAGTTGCCTTGGCAAACAGGCACGCCGCCCACCTGATGGTAAGCGGTCACTGCTGCCTATTCCATGACACTTCATCAGGAAGCGTCGCTCAATGTGCTGCCAGACTGTAGGCTCTCCTAATCTTTGAACCTTTGATTTCAAAAAAAAAACGTCTCCACGGTTTCACCCGCGCGTAATTTCTTTTCAAATGTCACCCGGGATTAGTGTAGCTTTCCAACAGTAAAAGAATTATTCAAATCGGTTCAGTAGTTTCGGAGCCCATTCAATACAAACAAACAAACAATCAAATCTTTCTTATTTATAATATTAGTAACGAACGTTTTCAGAACAAAAACACTGATTACGAACAGTTAGGAACACTATAGATAAACTTTTTGGCACAAACCCAGAATCCTAAAAAAATTACATCACCAAGTTACCGGAAGCGTAGTCAATCTGTCAATAGGGTCCGAAGGGCTTGGAACATTGCCTGATTGGCATATTGGTGACTGGTGGTACCACAATTACATTGGTGGTGGTATTGGTTTGTGCGTGGGCCACGGAACATGTTTATCTTGACCAGCGGCCAACTGATCTGCGTATGCGCAGACATTGGCCTTGACATCAGCAATTGTCGCGTAAACTAATATTATAGTAAGCATTATGGGGGGGGGGGGGGTCGTAGGTTCAATTCTCGCAGTAGGGTCAGGTTTTTTTTGTTGAATTGGCTATATAGTCTTCGAAAAAAGGGAGTGTAACTCAAAACCACAGGTGGTAAATCCACTGGCTAAACCAACGAGACACTAGATGTCATGGTATTTAAAAAAAAAAAAGGATGAAAGTAAGCATGAAAAGAAAATTTGTCTTTGTGCGATCTCATCCAAACTATTCATAAAATGTGTGTCAAGCATTCGATATATTTTTATACGAAAATACGAATTTATTTTCAGTTTTTATAGGGGCAATGGCAGATGAAGTGTTTTTATGTGTCAGATTGTTTCTATAAACGTATACTATACGATATTGTTCTAAATTTTAAAGAATATTGCGAAAACAAGGTTTTTAATAATACATAATATGTTATTTATTAAATTCATAATTATTATTATATAAAAATTAAAAAAATGTAATCAGCCATCGCAATCTGAATGTGCAGGTTTCCTCAGTTATGATAATTTCTGCCTAAAGACTCCAACCAAGTATCTTCCAGATTCCAGCTTATCTTGTTCAATGGTTGAACTAATAGTTGAACATACTGGAACAAAGGCTGTCCTGCGCCACCCGCATCCAGTGGATTTCCGCGATCTTTATGACTCTTTATTAACTAATACATACTAGCCTTCCGCCCGCGGTTTCACCCGCGCGTAATTTCTTTTTCAAAAATCCCCCCTTTCCTCCCACATTTCCGGCATCAAAAGTACCCTATGTCACCCGGGGATAGTGTAGCTTTTAAACAGTGAAAAAATTATTTGAATCGGTACAATAGTTTCCTATTCAATACAAACAAACAATCAATCAAATCTTTCCTCTTTATTAGTATAGATTAGTATAGAAGTACAGCAGACTACCGATACCGCCCCATCTTCTCAGAGCTGGTGGACCTAACGAGATATTTTATAGTTTTTAATAATTCTGGTATATTTCTATACATATACCAATTATTAAAAACTTATATTTTGTAAATGTCAAAGACTAACCTATATTATTATCGAATCATCTATAAAACTTGTTTATTACCAGATGACCTGTCAACTTCTAAAATTAATACAGTGAGCAAAATTACATGCTACATCATCACTTATGTCGTCGCGCCCACATTAAACATTTGTGGATTTTCCCAGCAGACGTCGTGAAGAGAGGGATTCTTGTTTCAGTTAAACGATGCGTGGGCGCATAGACTGCTAGTTTTCCATTCATGTTTTAGATCTTTACAGTAGTAAAATGATAATCACCATCAGTCTATAACGAAATAGCAAAAAAAACCTAGGTTTTGATATAAAAATTAATATTTTTTATTTTTATTTAGCTTTTGTTAGCGGCTTAGCCCATGTTGTATGTCAATGTAGGTACGGAATACTTATTCAATTCAATTATTTCAAATACTTACGAATACCTATTTAACTATGATTTTGGCTTTTATAATTATGATGATGCACCAGGAATATGATATCCTATAAAATCTACATCAGGCTAAGTAGAGCCATTGTAGGTAGTGTAGGTACTGAGCTACTATAAAGAAAATATTTTATGTATGACGTCACGACCACACTGTAGGCAGTCAGACTTGCATAGAACAACTTTTCATTAGCTTTTTGTTTAGTTTCTTTCTATGCGCCGGCGCAATGTCAAAATACGGAATAGATCAAAAGCCGCGCGATGCTCACGTGTTTCGCTTCTGGTCATTCATTGGTGCGATGCAATCGACCTTTCCTTCGAATGTGAGGCAAGAGCAGGGTTCCGCGGATCTCGACGACCTTCGTGTAACTACTCTAAGGCCAGGATACGTTTTGCAAGTGATTTAATTATCGAGCCCGATCAAGATAGTGCCTGTAACGTTTGGAGAAAGTATGGCTATGAATATGTGGCATTGTTAGTCGAGTCAAGGATTTCAGTGTTTCATGTTTTGCTTAGTCATTTATAACCTTCTTCTAGTCATAGAAGCACAAGTAGGTATTAATATGAGCAGATTTATTTTTCGGAGGGTAAAATTATATAGCCTGTCAAAGAAAATAAAAAACTGCTCGCCACATTAGCTATGGCCATAGCAACACTTGGTTGCTATGGTCATACTCACAAATAACTCGCAATATCCAATAATAACAAGGCACGGTTGACAAATTTGATAATTTGACATCACATTTTGACAGACAGTAATAATGAATGACATCTTACTGTTTTTTATTTGATTGTTGCCACTTTAAGAAATTAGTTCCAATATTTTTCCGCAATACGGCAAGGTTTTTTATTTTCCTGGTCGGGCTTTAAGGTACATAAAGCTCTTACTAATTTTCCCACGGTCTCCTTTAACACTCGAAGAGGGATAAGCCAAAGCCAGCCTTGTAGCGATTGATTGGCCCAGTATGGTCTTTATAGTTTTGTTTTTTTGCTTGGCCCAAATATCACGCACAATTTTCACTGCTAGTCATTTTGTTTTCATTAGTGCATCTGTGGAGTTTATATGACTCATATAAACTTCACAGATGCACTCATATTTTGATTTAGAGCGTTGATTTTTTGAAGCTTATTTATTTGTTTTGTTTTGTAGCATTTCATCTTTGGGTGTGTTGTTCTAATTTAGTCACGCAGGGTACGGTACTCTTATTATCATCATTCAAGATTTGGAAAGTTCAGTTATTACATTATCTGACTCTTGTTATGTACCACTTGACTGTAGAACTAAGAAATATGGGCGCGAACGTGGATCGGGTACAATTTGAGTTTCGTAAGCGACATTGGATCGGACCAATGACTGACATAAACCGAGTCGCGCGATCATCGCATGATGTTGATATGTAGATTATGTACATCGCGTGATAATAATTAGGTGCCTTGTAGTGGTAGAGCCATGCTGTTTTACAGTACGAATGAGCCGGCTCGTCCGGGGAAGTAGGTACCTCACCCTCGCACATAACACCTGCGTGAAATAATAGTGACTACTTTTGTGTTTCGTCTGGTTTGTGAGAGTGCCGGAGGCCCACACCCTTAAAAGGCCGGCAACGCATCGGCGATCCCTCTGGTGCTGCAGATGTCCATGTGCCGCGGTGATTGCTTACCATTAGGTGACCCGCTGGCACGTTAGCCGCGTCTGACATAAAATAAATAGTTTAAACTTTTAACTGTTACATTTACGTTTTTAATGGAAATGCTCATAACCACCTAGCCTAGCGCTAGCGAGATCTGCAGCCGTGTGTAGTACTCAGAACTAAAGACGTTCGTCTCCGCGACCTACTAAACTTCCCCGGTTTCCTAATCTTACACGAAAAGGACGAGCCAGTGCACGCCGTGTGGCGATTGACCGGCCCATATTCTTTATTATTATTATTATTATTATATACGCTAAGCCTAAATCACCAATTTCAATTAAGATCATATTCTGAGAACCAAGCTCCAAAAGAGCGGTTGGCATAAAGATTCATGCTGCAGACGTTTATTTGTCAGTCACAACACAATTGTCTACTTTCGTTTGATCGTCACCATATCACATTATTCTACTGGCTCAATGGCGCATTTGGTAGTCACCCTGACCTTTGAGTACAGAATAACCTAATAATACTCTATGAGCCAGGAGCTGTGGATCAAATGCCACCCAAGACAAACTTTATGTTATAAACAATTGTGTTTCCAACGAGACTCCTTTTATAATTAAACATAATGTTCTCTATTACTTTCGCTGCGAAGCGATCGTAAAAGCATTCGAGTAAACTTCCAGTTTTCCATGCGATGAGCGAAATCATCTCTATTTCAAGAAATGAGTAAGACACGGAATTAGCATTCTCTTACCAGACGCTTGAATTAAAGAAATTGCGTAATTCGCAATTAGATCTACTCGTATACTGGAAAATAAAACCAAAGATTCAAGGGCCGCTTTAGGTGGTGACGTTTCGTTTTAATGGTTTATTTCACCAACACAAATGATTGTATTGTTCGGTGAACGAAACCACGACCTTTATTGCTGTTACACAGTCGACTTTTTCAATCAAAGATTCCAACTTCTGCTAATTCTAATCTACGTCCCATTTTACGGGAATATTTTAACTCGCAAATCCACGTCGACCACGAAGTCTATTTCTGTATTCATAAACTTTATTGCCACGAGCTGACAGGCGAAGTAGGTCTATCGTTGAATGAGTTGGTTGAACGACCCCAGTGTGTTGGATGCCTATAGAGTGCTTTTTGGCAACTGTATCAAGGACGCAGTGTTATGTACCTTTCTTATACATGTGAGATTAGAAGCGGGATAAACATTTTAGGAACAGTTTTCTTTGAAAAGAAATTGGCATCGCGTCTGGTCAGCAAAAGCCCACGAAGGTTGAGGCAACTGACAGAAAAACCTTTAAAAGTAATTAATTGAAAAATAATTACGAAAATTTTTTTTTTTTAACCTAAATATGGTGTTTTACATAAATACATTCAACATTAATTCTTGAGGCGCCATAATCTTTATAACTAATAACCTAGGCTACCTAGGTCATACAGAGTTGCGTAGCAACCTAATAATTAAAGGATATCGTGATTAAGAACTACTGACATTACTACGGTATTTACAGCCTGATAGCCCTAATTCTGTCGCCTAGATACATTTCATTATCATATATAATAATAATAAATAAAATAAAATACACCATAACATCAAACAAATCTTTTAACTAAAAATTAATCTCCGATATGTGCATACATTTCGGTGATAAGGAAAATTACTACTTTGTAGTAGTAGTACTAATTTTATGAAAGTTTGGTAGATTCTTAATATGATCCAGCATTCAAAATGTATGAGAGCATCCAACAAATTAATATCACTTTCATGCACTCATGAATATAACTGTATGTAATCTTGGCACTGGATTCGTTCGATAAATCATCCCAGTACTCCTGACACTGACTAATTAGGCCAAGGGATGGTCTCCATCACAAGTTCTGACGAATTTATACTCCAGTATTTATTTTTAGATACTATTTAATAGCGAGCTTTCATGTAATTTAAGATTAATGTTTATAAAAGATAATTTATAAGAATCTAGCCTTCCGCCCGCGACCTCGCGGTTTTCGCTCTTTCGCCTGTGAGAACTTTACTCGAACTATACGTTATTTATCACGCAGGAATGTGATATTTTCGGCATAAATAAGTATATGTCATTCTTCAGCTCCCAAACTATCTCCATTCAAAAAATCATTAATCATTAACAAGTCATTTAAGGACTATATTTTACCGAAGAACACACGAAGATTACATAAAATTGTAGAATTGCAAGTACATTTGTAGAGCTAATATTAGAAGTTTTTCGGCTGAAATAGGTATGGAAAGCAATAATAGATAGTTAGTTTTATCAAGACGCAATTAAATGTACCCAGCCATCTAGTAATAGCACGTCGCATAAAGCAGACCTTTGCAAAATTGGAACTCTATACCGAAATTGCAACAAATACGCAACCATATGACCTTCATCCTTGCGATTGGATTCACCGACAAGATTCTATTACGAAAGTTCTGTTTCATAACTGGCCAAATTAAAACAACGCGCTTCTTAAAAACAACGTTTATTATTATAAATGTTAAAATTATTTACAAAGTAAAAAAAAGTCTTAACAAAAATAGCACTTGTTAGCTTTGTAATTCTAATAAGGTTTATAAATTATTTATATCTATCACACAATCTTTGACGTCGTATTTATGAGAAGTGTGAATTTAGAAGGATGATTATCGCGATCAGATAGACTGTATGGAATAAAGATTGCTTAAATACTGTTATACTCCGAAAAATTCGGATTTTATCATTCACCGGTATTTTTAAGAGTCTGACACAGGTGTCTGAACATACATTAAAATCACAGCAATGTAATTTGTAAATCGCCAATACAAGCAATTAATAATTGTTTTTTAATTTAAAATACCCACTTAATATAAAAACACATATTTAAGAAACATCTCTACATTTTGAAGAATTTACAACATTCTCATTTATTGGCTACGCGAGTGTCGGCATTTGCAACTAAAATACAATTGCCGATACTCAAAACCACCACTTGAGTTATTTCTTAATGGAGGTTATATTGAGTTTAAGATTCTGTCTTAAAATACCGGTGATAGACAGCTTGCTTGCGCAAACGCATGATTACATATGGCGGGTGTTGCCGAATCCGCCGTGGCCAGACTGTGAGGCTCCCTTGTTGAAGCCCATCTGGAGGTTGAGCTCGGCGTTGTGGGCCCTGAGCTGCTCCTCTGTGAAGGTTCTCTCGTTCTTGTCAGCCATCTTCGGGCCGAGTTGAGGACCAGTCCATTCTGGGTGCTTTTGAGTCTGAAAAATAACGAATTTACATCAGGAACATATTCTTACAAATTTGTTGAAGATGATCGTATGATAGTAAATGGTAAAGTCCTTACAATTCTTCCTAGAGAGTATAAGCAGAGTGTAACTTGGGGAATGTTACGTCTCTCAAACAGATCAGCAGTTTGGAAGATTTCTTCTTCTGGCACACCGTACTTCTTAATCGCGGCCTGGAACCTGTAAAAGGATCATGGGCATTTTTGTATGGGAGCTGGGCGTAAAACCAACAGAAATAAAATGTGTTGTAATGTACTTCATTGTACTCCTAAATACCCCCTAAATACTTTTTAACCTTAATATAGACCGGGTTTGCCTGCAAAATAAGCCCAAAGATTAGTTAAATAAAACACATATTACATAGTAAAACTACTATTATTAATACTTTTTATTCACATATCAATGGTACTCATCAACTATCATCATCATCATCAGCCTATATACGTTCCCACTGCTGGGACACAGGCCTTATCTCAATTGTGAGATAGTGTGGGCCATACTCCACCACGCTGGCCTAGTGCGGGTTGGTGGAGGGGTGCGTAAGGCAAGTGACCGACCTTAATGTCAGATGTTATCAAGCCGCCAAATGGCCTCTGACTAGGCTTGACGACTAATATCTACATTATTAGCCGGGAGCAACAACTTAACGTGTTTTCCAAAGCACGGAGACGCTCGAAATAAATGTCACTAAATGTGGTCAGAAGGGTCACCTATCCATTAACCGACCGCGGCGTGGGTAGCTTGACTTTCGTTATCATCTCTAACGAACCATTGTCGTCACAGCTACGCCACGAGCGCCTCATTCATCAATTATAACGTCTAACAAATGTTCTGTGGGTGCAACGAAAGGCTCGTGCCGTCCTAACCCTAAAAACCACAAAACTGAAACTATGTGAGCACAACTTCCTACTGTTCTTCTGCCTGTTAAGCAAGTACAGTAATGCTCAACTATCGCGACCCTAGTCGCCGTCACCTGTCGGCAGCTAGCTGTCGACGTGTCGGCAGCAAGCCGCCAACGCGTCGGCAGCACGTCGGCAGCTAGCCGCCGCCTTCTGACGTCAACTGCAGTTAGATGTGTCGACAGCAAAATGCCGCTCGTGTGTAAGAACCCTTACTCTGCCCCCTATGAGTGGGATCTGATTCTGTGTACCTATTTGATAGTTACGGATAAGTTATACGTAAAAGTGTACCTGATTTTGTTTTAAAATATATGTTCCACATTGTGTCTTAAAATACATAATGTTTAAAAGTTTTATTTATTTTATTATTTATAAAATAAAAACCCCTTACACGCGCTTGTTTTTTAGTCGCCGCCTGAGTAAGAGAGACGTTAGAAAGGGATGGAATGGAATAATTCCGTTAAGCGCGACATAATAGTGCGTAGCGCGTATAAGTTTGAATATTATTACTGAATATCTCTGTTCCCCGGTGGTTTGGGTGATTGCCGTCATAGTATAAAATTAACATATGGTCATTAGCTTTCACATAAAATATATTTCAAAGCTGTTGGGCTTACGCCCATTTTGACCATGACCCTTTAAGATACACTATTAAAAATAGATAACAACTTTATTCCTCCATAGTACCTACCTACATCAGATTGAATGCTTACTTTCTATGTCACAAGTAAGTAATTACAAGTTCGTATATTTAAATCGAGAACAGATTTAAAATTGAGTATAACTAACGTGCTACAATTTAAAACTTTTACAGTGCTGATCACTAGAAGGACAATCATAGGAGTTAAAGGTATTGTACCTCTGAATGTTCTCCATGAGCTGGAAGTTGGTTCCTCTCTCCTGGATTTTCTTGACGGATCCAGGCGAGAGTTTGTTGATGAGCTTGCAGAGGACAACCCCATCCTTGAGGATATCCTCGTAGGCCCCATTCGGGAGAGGCTCGCCGGTCACTGCGGTGATCCAGTTAAGCACCTCTTGTTCTTGTTCCTTGTTTCTGGGCTGCAGATTAATATCTAATATTAGTAATTTATTATGATGCTGTATATTGTTAAAGATTTTGAGTATGAGTAGAGGTGCACTTGAACAAAATACGAAATGTGTTATCCGTTCTATCGATAACTTACAAAAATTGCAATATTTACAAATTTTACATTTGTGTCATTTGTATATTCAATACTTTACTGGTACTTGCTTCGTCTGATTTTTACATTATGCATTAGCATATTGTGAATAAAATGTACCTATGTACAAAATAAATTTAATTTTCCAGACGTCAGTTTTAGTTCAGCGTCCACTACCACTAATTTCAAATGTTATTTTTGTTGTCAAGAAGTTCAATGCCCTATATCAAAGTGGTTTAGTTAGTTTCGGCTAAAAGCCGCTAAAAGTAGAAAAGACTGTAGCATTTAGAATTTTTGCTAGCCAAGCTTCAATCATCGATTTTATTGCCGTTCCTTACTAAACATAAATAATGCCAATGGTTTTCGTGGAATTCATTGTTTTCAATGTTGCCAAATAATGTGACTGTCATTTGTTATCCGCTTGTGACGACAAGATTGTTTTGAAAACGTTTCTTTACACATAGTTAGTTCGGATGAGATTTAAACATTTCAGAGGATGCTTTAAAAATTTTCGTAGCACATGCAAGATTTGAACGACGGCCATAAAACACAGCTTCCAGTGCCAAGTCGTTTGATGGCAAGAGGCGGATTCCAGCATCACCACCGAAAATAACGCGATTGGTAACCAACACGACAGCCATCGTGGTGTATGGAAAACGGTGTTATTTCTGGAAAACGTTGAGAGTGCAGTCGAATGCTTCTAACTCGCTTTGAAATCAAATACAGTTGCGGCAGAAATCTCTATGAAGCGGCTGAGAGGGTACGATTTAATCAAATATTCCCATGAATTTAGGATACCTACCACCTTGCCTACCACGGTTTTCAGTAAGGCTACCAGCGAAGTAGCGACAAAAATTGTAATTGAAATAAGTATTACCACACTTGCTTGTCTACTTATTTGTCATTAATCAAATTTCCTACAGTTAATCGAGAAATTTTAACAATTCTATAAGAGTATTAGTAATATTAGCATGCATCATTAATATTTAAAAAGTCCTATGTGACGTCAGAAAACTGTTAAATTTAAATCTGTTTTAAAAAAATAAGTAAATCGATAAGGTCACATTGAAATGCAGAAAACAAAAAAGATTTTATCACGAACGAAAGATTTGTGCATTCGAAATGGAAGCTCTATACGACAAAGTTATTACGATCGAGCACAGCTGCGCACGCGACGTTAATCCTAAAACCATTCGCTTTGACGTCAATGATCTCTCTGACGTTGCACTTTCAAACATTATTATCACGTTTCAGTAATTTAAGATGGCGTTACACTAAAATTTATTAATGTTAATTTTAGTCGACTTCATTAACGTTACTTTCGAAGGTTTTCAGATAGAGGTTGTGTAGAAAAAGTTTAGTAAAATTTCTAAAGGTCAAGGAATTCTTACGTACAGCCATTTCGGCTTGGTCTGAGTCGGGATCTTCGGTAACACAAATGGGACAAGTTCCCTACTCCGTGTCTGCGAGTGGACTGTTGGTGGTTCCCGCCCGCCCAAGCGCGTACGCTTGGCGGAGGCGGGCGGCGTCATATATTTTATTTTGTTTCATGAATTATACTGTAAACACTAACAGTGATATAAACTGCGTGTCAAGAAGGGAAGTCACGTCATCGTCAACATTTTCAGTAATAGGCGGAGTTTTCCAGGCAGTTGTGATATGATTAACTATTAATTTTATATTTACAAATTATTTTATCACACATCAGCGGTGAAAATGTTCTATTTAGATAAAATTTATTCAAATGCAGCTGCACTTAATTTATTTTTAGATTCTTCACGCAATTGCCACGCAAAAATGAATTTAGATATATTTGTGTAGGAACTACGTATGTTTTAATATGATAGTTTCTATGTAATAAACAGTTTTATTATTAGGTGAAAATCTGTGTCAATGCTTGTAAAATAATTTTATTAGCTATAAACATGTTATATGGAACACATATCGTTTACAATTAACCACTGAACAATACACTTAAATTATAAGTGCTGCTAAGAGTCTTGTTCATTTTGTACAATTACTATGTATTTTTTGTTGTATAATGGTTAGTTGACAGACAAACCGTTAGTCCTAGGTGTAAACTGAAAATTCTCCGACCTGTTTCATTGAGAGACACGTCACCAGGAAGGATTGCTCATTGTGCTGCCATACTATAGGCTCCAGTCTAAGATTATTTAATTATTCGTAATAATTACAAAATATGTACTATTGATACAATATTGCTGGGAAAGCTGACCATAAATATTAGTTAATAAAATGTCCCAACCCATATTCTCTTTAGCATATTATTATATTTTCTATAAAGTTTTCCGCATAGTACGGATACCATGACATCCGCTGTGAAATCTTGTCTATTTTTAAAATTACTGTCGAAACTTTCCAGCGCGTGAAGATAAATTAATTATCTTTCAGTCAACATTAAGAGCCGGATATTATATATTGGGAAGAAGTAAAAAATGACATTGACATATTGATGTTCACGAGTATAAGTTATACTAGTACAAACTAGTGAATATAAGACCGACGTCCGACATAGGTATAGTTTTTTGGCAATGCATTGTGGTTTCTGGTGGTTTCTCTTTGTCTGATAGGCAATACTTTAGACAATTGACGACAATGATGGTCGAATTGCTGGCGGGCAAGTATATTGAGTAATGTTTATCCGTTGTCTGGCACCCATGGCACAAGCTAATGCTTAGTTTGGGGCTAGATGGCGCTGTGTGAATAATGTCCAGAGATATTTATTTTTATTTTATTATTTTCGAAATAAAATTATTATGTACTGCGTTAAAACTTTGACTACACATTTTCACGCAGGACTGTGATATTGGGGTATAAAGTACCTAGTCTGTGTAACTCTCGAGATCCCAAACTATCTTTATATCGGAAATCGCGTCGATCCGTTGTTATATTGCGACGAGAAAGAAGAATGAACAAACAAACACACTTCCACAATTATACAGGCAGGAAGGTGAGAATTACTTTAATATTTATAATAGGTAGGTACTATATAGCGGTCACCTCCACGGTTTCACCCGCGCGTAATTTCTTTTGTCAATTATCCCTTCCCTCCACATTTTTGAGATCAAAAGTACTCCATGTCAACCAGGGATAGTAAAGCTTTCCAACAGTGAAAGAATTTTCCAAATCGGTTCAGTAGTTTCGGAGCCTATTCAATAAAAAACAAACAAATCTTTCCTTTTTATAATATTAGTATAGTATAGATTAGTACGGATCAACTAGCAAAAACCGATTCTAATTTTCAAATATTGAAAGAACCCATCATTTCTGTTTAGTAATCGTTCTCATTTGATATACGTACAGACAGAAAACATTCGGCATCTATAAATAAGCCGAGATTAGTCCGAAAACAGCTGGGAGAAAATCTTAAAGGTATTTAAGAGGATCTGTGTAAATAAAGTTAAAAATAACGGTAGTAAACTGCAACTAGGTAACATTCTGTCAGCTAGTTATACAACTAGTCGTAAAAACACTTTTACTATGATGTATCCGTGACTTTGAAGAAAATAATCAAGAAGAAAAAGATTTGATGAAAGAAATGTTTATTGGTATATAGTAAGCACATTATGACTGCGTAAACAACTAAACTCTAATATTACACATCAGGCTAGCTTACTTTGTATTTAAAACGCATTTAAAAAACATTAAAATAATACGATAAGAATTTTCAATATTCACATATTATTTTCAAACGTTTTTTTTTTAAACTGATCGTAATTAAACTTTTCTGTTTTCAATTTTTTTGAAGTGTCAGCTTATTAATGTCCCACTTCAGGGCAAAGCACTCCTTTCTAGGGATCAAGTTAAAGGTACAATAATGGGATTTTTTGTAATTTTTTTTTAATACTAACATCCCGCCCTGACTTAACACGGGTGCTGGTGATGGAAAAATGAGAAATTGACTGCTAAAAGTAAAAGACACACAAAAAAAACAATCTAATTCAGTGCAATCGTTCTAAAATGATGCGCTTATAAACATTTGGACGGTACATTTTAATTAGATAGATTACGAGAAAATGTTGAAAACATAAATCAATTCTCGTACTAAATAATATAAATTCACCACGCGAACACTTATGGTGATTTATTTTAATGGTAAGATATTATCTCTGAGTAATTAGACACTCATGTATCAACTTGCATGTTAAGACCCTATAGCCTCTACATAAGTGGTGCCTACTTTGAATAATTAATTGATTAAAGCATAAATTAATATAACATAAAGTCCAAGGAATCATTTATGTTGTGTTTGTTACAGAGACAGTAATAAAGTTTTAAAATTTTTGGTGGCGCTGTTTTCTGTACGATTGCATTGCATGCGTTATAATAAGTGACAATATTATTGTTTTAAAATATCACGAGAACAACCAGCGATAACTGTCTAACAGTTTGGCAGAATTTTGTCAGTAAGATAGGCACTTGTAACTCTCATATTCTGGTATTTAAAAAGGTGTCATTACGATTAGATCCAAAACAGCTTTTATTGACAAAATAAAAATCTTTAAATGTTTATTTAAAGAAGTAAGTAACTTTAATCGCTAAACCTCAAACAACCTACACAAATAATATGCCCAAGTATCATAACCGCAGGTCTAGCGGGTCCGGCCGTTATACCCCCATTCCGAGTTGCCCCCGGCCGGTATGCCCCCGCGGTTTAACGGCAAACTGGAACAAAAATGTTTTAAATGTGGGGGCATACCGGCCGGCGGCAACCCGGAATGGGGGCATAACGGCCGACCCGGTCTAGCTAGCCTGCGGTTATGGTGCATAAACGCATTCTCCTCCGAAAAAAAAAAGGCGTGAACGTAGTAAATTGGGTAGATCATAACGTTGGCACTTGGCATATCATGAATATCATGATATGCCTAATCCAACGATCGATGGCGACAGATACTCTTTTTTCTTCATGTGACCACGACACGATGTGTATAGCCAACGTTGGGATGAACGATTGCCCTTCTATTTTGACTCGAGCAAAGTTATTAAATTAAACAGTATAAAGTCACAGAGACTTTCAGCGAAATATTTAGCAATAAAAATGTCGTAACAACACAATAGAGGAGTCTTTGAACTTTAAATATGCCTTTAGACTATCTTTAGAAAAGTCAACGACGTAAGGTCTTTCAAAGATTCAATGTCAATTATTGTACTCATCATAATTTATAATATGTAGTATGTATATCTTACATTTGGCAACGGTCGTGTCAGATGATTTATTAGGTAATTACGCCTGGCTAGCCCGTCTTAAGTGTTAGTATATAATATTAATATGAATATACATATAAGCATAATTTCTTTCTCTTCAACGATTAGATGAAATAACAACGTATGAAATCCTTGAGCAGCGAAGGTGAAATTTGGCTTGGATTTATTGAATTTTATTCTTTCATCTCATTGCTAATAAGATGTTAGAATAAAATAAGTAAACCTTTTTTAAATAAAAATCATACAATATTTCAAAACACTAATATGTTCCCAAGGTAAGGTAACGTTCACGTTTTTATGAAAGTAAATATCTATCCATTGGCAAATCGATCTTCAGTGTAGCATGGCTCTATCCATTTGATCGACTATTTTTTGTCCGTGGTAATTTTTGTTAAACCATAACAAAGGGACCAGACCTTTCAAGAGGAAGGCGATATTTTACGGTCACATAAATGAATGCAATTGCATTAGTGAAACTGAATAGTTAAGGAACGAGAAAGTCTTCCTTTCGCGATTTCGCCGATGCTATAGAGTTCTAGACTCTATTTTGACTACTATTTGAATTACAAAAAACAAATTAGTTTGGCATAGATACATACTCATATTGAAAATTGTTTTTATTAAGATCTTAAATATAAAATTGCAAATTATTACTACAAACACGACGAACTTGTTGGTCTTGTTCAAATCTTTAGCAACTGAAATTAGTAAAACTTTTTGTAGTACTACTACCTAAATTCCAAATTCCATTAGCTTGGAGTATGCATTGATCGTCTGTCGGCTATCTCCAATTTCTTAAAATATATTTTAAAAAGAACGATCTAAACAAATCAATAAATCCTGATAATAACCACATAAAGTGGCATAACTCGAGTAGTATAAAATTGCAACTAAGTAGGCCCTAAATAATATTCTAGCTAAACATATTTTATCCGGCCGGTAATGGCCGCATGGCTTGGCTCAGAGCCAGAACCAAGAATCTATCCTCCAAACACACACCGATCTTGATGTAAACATTTTAAAAGCGGTATTGATGCAACTACTTGTTTTGATATTTCGATGTTAAATTGGGTTTTCGGATATTTCATAAAAAGGGGACACGCATTACATTTCACTTTTAGAAACAGCGCTGAGAATTCCTCCACTCAAGCACACTACTATTTTTGTTGTTACATATTTTTAAAGAATACGTCGGTACTGATGCAACTAGGTACTTCTTTTTTTTTATCAGAGTAGAACGCTTAGCGCGCCATAACTGCAGGCTAGCGACGCCTTTTTTTTCGGAGGAGAATGCGTTTATGCACCATAACAACAGGCTAGCTAGACCTGCGGCCGTGAGTGGGACTCAAGACTAAAGCGTCCACTACCCACTAAACTCCTCTGGTTTCTCCTACACACCCGATTGGGACGAGCCGGTGCCAGCCCGACGCCTGCGAGCGTGTGTGAGGTTCGGGACTGAAGACGATCGTCCCAGATCGTCCTACTAAACTCCCCCTTTCCACCCGATTGGGACGCGTTGGTTCTAGCCGTTTGGCTATTAACCAGCCCATACTCATGCAACTTCTTGTTTTGATATTTCTTTTGTTTTATTTTGTGATATTTCATAAAACATGAGAACATCATTACATTACACTTTATGGAACTAATGAGAGAATCAAACTCACCAGTGGCAAATGGTGGCTACTTAGCGGTGTGAAATACTATATTTTGTTTGTTGAAGCCAGAATAATAGAATAAAATTAACAACCTTGAGGTAACTCATTAAAAACTTATAATTAACGATAACGACTAAACTGAAATTATAATTATTATCTTAAACAGCAAAGTCGATGTACCAAGCAAATAATCTGTCCTTTGTTTTACAATATTTTTTTATCTGTTTTGAGGAACATATTTGATTCGTCTGTGTTTGTTACTGTCTCTATAAAAAAAGATAAAATATTGCGAGACAAAGACTCAAAAGCAAATAACAATAAATATATAACAATAGGTATTTAACTGGTATTTATCAAAGGAAACAAGAGGGGAACACTAAGAGCCAGTTTTAGAACTGACAAATAAGTTTTATACATACGAGTATGTCAGATAAAAATATACATGACGATGTCTCCATTTCTTTAAATTGACAAACAGAGAGCATCTAAGAGCACTGACAGATACATTATCGGGATTTTATCAAATAGTAATCCGTTTCTACATTGTGAGCCAGTCATTGGAAGAGTTGGTCGGGAGTCCTGACGCCTCAGTTATCACTTTACACACGTCTTTGTATGTGTTCGTAAATACAGGTGGAACCGGCCCTAAAGATCTCGTCCAAACTAAGTATGCAGTGTAAGGTTAAACAGTGGCATTGGCCATAATAAGCCATAAGAGTCCACTGCCGAACATAGGCCTTCCACAAAGTGTTATTGGTATTAGAACCAAATGTTATAGTAGCCTCAATCAATAAACAAAAAATCAGTCCAATATAAATTCTTGGTGGGATTCTAACCCAAAGATATGAGAACTTTATTCTAACCATTGTCAGACATGATGCGTCATCGGAACATTCAAACTCAATAAAAAACTAAGATAAGCAACGAATTTAATATCGTTGAAGATAAGAAATTAATTTCACTTACTTCCTTCACGTTCCAACTTTACAAAATCAACGAAAACTGCTTCGGTATTAAAAAGAAGAAGAGAAAAAGCGTGAAAAACGGATTCAAACACGACACAACGTATATGAGCGACGCACACGTTATCAACATAAACAGCATTTTCATTTCCGTGAAAATCGATTGGAAAATTTAATTTTCTCCTTTTATCACTCGCGTTGTTCCTACAGTAAAGACAAACGCATTATTAAGCGGTAGTGTTTGCAGTAAGTCTTATAAATACAGAGACTTTAGAGGAATATCAAGTGACTAATAAGAAAAATGTGACTGTACCGTTGTTGACAGTTTTTTTCAATGTCATTTCCCGAACTCTTTGTTCAGGGATATAATAAAAAAGATAAATATTTTTGAATGTTTAATTCAGCGCAAACTAAGCAACGCTTCAACATTTTTTGGAAAAGTAAGACGAATACAAATAAACATTTTATAAATATTGGTGCAATATTTCCTGTAGGTAGGTACCTTCTTCTCCATCAATGTTTTAAATAGGTAGTAACAGGCCGCAATCACATTGTAACCATAGTATGGCAAATTCAGGGAAATGGACAAAACAATGGAGGCTGTAAATCATGTTATGGACCATCATTGTTATGGACCAAATACCTACATCTAAATCATTTGACCCATTATTGGAACATCAATAATTTATAAATTAATGTTAGGTACAAACAAACCGACGTGGTGTAACTAGTCGATTTCATTATTTAGCGTCATGTCCTTAGGATAGGGTTGCCATTGATAATTTTATAAAAAACACAAAGCATAAAAAACTTCAGAAAACAAAGGCCGCCCTTAGGAGGCGCTATGTAAAATCTGATGAATCTTCAGCAGTGGACGTCTTAAGCCTGATATGATGATCCTTCGATACCCACTCAACTCACAATTCACATACTAAAAATAATTAGACCGTTTTGACATCCCTACTTCAGTATCATAATGTAGACAATGCACCGTGTATCAAGAACGCCACAACAACGTGCGTTATGGTTATCTTTATTTATAGATAATAACGATTCATTGTGAGAAAAGGTATATCGACATCCACTCATCTTTAATATCGATATTAGAAATTTTATAGTGTAAAAATATAGCTACGGTTCCTGCTTGTTTGTAGGATATTTTCAGGAATTATTGCCCGACTAATTGAATTGTTGGATATATAAATAGCTTTATATGTAAATATACCTAACAATTTTATTCAGTATAATTGTAAACTAAATTGTATAATTACAATAAATCACTCAGCAAGCACTTTTACTTCACCCGTCAGGGAAGTGAGGTTGCTGGTCTAGGCTGACATTGCCATTCTGATGGTCTACGCCACACGGCCCGATCTCTTACAAACACCAGTTTAAGCCAATTATTAGTATAGATATACATACTCTTTTCGGTCTCTTTAAATGCAACCACACATTAATTATTAGTACAATACCGATTGTGTGCTAATAACCAGACCACCAAAACGAGCGGTACCTTTTTAAAACCATTGTTTGTTTTGATTGCCATTCATTTTATTTCATTGGCCTCTTCGCTTTAGCCAGTGCAGTTTTTTTTTATCGTACCGTATATAGATCAATTCATGCTGATATTGTCCTATTTGTCCTATGGGACCAATTAGCTGGACTGTCCACCCAATTTGACCACCTGAATGATTCGTCTATAGATTCTCTCATAAATTTTAAAGAAGATTATAGTAGAACTAGCGACCCGCCCCGGCTTCGCACGGATGCAATGGTGTTTCTCTACTATATTATGCTTGAATCACTCTATCTATTAAAAAAAACCGCATCAAAATCCGTTGCGTTGTTTTAAAGATCTACTAAGCATACATAGGGACAGACAGCGGGAAGCGACTTTGTTTTATACTATGTAGTGATAATTGAAGAAAAAGAGGCGAACAGGCCTCCTGCCGCAGCATATGCTGCTGTAAAACAGAAGCGCTGATATTCGGTCAGAATCCATAGGAATGGCGTAAATAAATAAATACTATAGATCTAAGTTACACATGTATACTTTATGATAATCATTTAATTTTCTTTACATTCCAGTGTGCCGGCAAACGCGAGCCCGAGAAGGAGCTAGAAGCCCAGAGATGGATCGAGGCGGTGATCGGCGAGCGGTTCCCTGACGTCCCGTACGAGCATGCGCTTCGTGACGGCATCATCCTGTGCAAGCTGATGAACCGGCTGCAGCCGGGCATCATCAGCAAGGTCAACATCTCTGGCGGGGACTATAAGTTCATGGATAACATCAGCCAGTAAGTATAATGGTTACCTTTTGCTATAGAATATGCTTTTCTGCGCGGAACAAAGAAACATCAAGAAGGTGGCATAAAACTTTTTGGAACCCATCGTTTTTTAATTAGTTCGATGTAGATTATTATACTTTCTTGGTGTTCAAAAAGGTGGCATGAACTTTTTTGGAGTCAACCGTCTTCGCATTTGAATTAGGACAAGAAGTAATTATTCATAGAAAATAGCCTTGTGTCTCAGAAGTGCATATATCGCACTTCAAGGCAAAGGCGGTGCTTGAGATCCCTGGTTGGACAGAAAGTATGCGTTGGGTATTCATATTTTTATTATTTATTGTTTGTAAATTTTCGTCTAAATTTCGTCTGTATAATCTGGCTCTGGTAGTTGGACACAGAGTCTTTATCATCATCATCATCAATGATGCTTCAAAAAGTGTGTTGAGGCATTGTTCCTATATCTTAATTTTAGACTGCTGTCCCGCTGGGTTAAGCAATTAAGGGAATATGTCTACGATTACGCGTGATACGAGTAATATTTATTATCGTCTTCATCCCGTTAGTAAAAGATGCCTTCTCTTTTATTTCAGGTTCCAAAAGGCGTGCATCAAATACGGCGTGCCCGACACTGACCTGTTCCAAACCACTGACCTGTGGGACCAGAAGAACATTGTTCTCGTCACACAAACCATCTTCGCTATTGGCAGAACGGTAAGAATTCTCGTAAAAAACAAATAGGGAAAATCTTATTTTAGGAAAGGAAGAATTTGGAATAATTAACATTCTTGAGAAAGAAGAAAAAGACAAAAGGATTCGGTAAAACTTTTGTTTAATTTGGTCTGATAAGAATAAGAGAAGTATCGTGCATTGGCATATTATCACGCTATAGTTCAATAAGTTTTTTTTTTTCGGCAATTGCCGCCCTGAGTACGGCAGGGTTTGTGGAATTTCCATATTAGAAGATGCATTCTGCTCATTGAAGACTATCTCAAATCAGTCTTAATATCGACTGAATTGAGTTTGAGATAGTGTTAATGAAATTGGATTCTTATATTACAGCAGAAGTTTAGTAATCAATTGTTTACCCCACAGGCCTACAAGCACCCCGAATGGCGCGGTCCCTGCCTAGGCCCCCGCCCGGCGGAGGAAAACAGGCGCGAGTTCAGTGAAGACGTCCTTCGCGCTGGAGAAACCGTGATCGGACTTCAGGTATGATTAAAGAATTTCTTTCAAATGTTAAGGTAAACTAATTGTACCAGCCTATTTAATGACCCACACTGCAGGCTTGACAAGTGCGGATTGGTGATCAAAATGTATGAAAAAGACGATACAAATTTTGTGCAACCCTGGAATTTGACCCCGAGGCATTGAGGCATTTTTTTTCTTTTTACGGAGGAGACTGAAAAATTAAAACTTCTTTATGTTAAGACTCAATAGTATTACGTGCCCTTTGAGCATATTATATTGTATTTTTTTTAATTTAACAAAGGCCTTAATTTTTATCAGTTACTTCTTTGTTCTTGTCTGCTTTTTTAGTTTTACAAAAAATGTCTTGTCTGTCTTTTTTAGTTTTACAAAAAATGTCCTCCTTGGCTCCTTGGCAAAAACTTGATAAAAGTCATCTGCGCAAATTCTAACGTTGTATCAATTATTTACTAAATAATAGTAATAGTAATAATAATAACTAGGATAAATGGCAGCATATCAAGTGATTCTTTCCTAAATAAAGCAAGCCCTGCCGTCCCTTGGGCAATGAACGTGATTCTATGTACAATATAATATGAACGACTATTTTATTAATTTATTATTTTCCACAGGCCGGTACCAACAAGTTGGCATCCCAGTCTGGACAGAACTTTGGCGCCTCCAGGAAGATTATCCTGGGCAAGTGAAGAAGCGAAGACTCTTATAAACTTACCTTTAGAATCCATATCTGTTTACTTATTTATTTATTTAATTGGGAATAGTACAAAATTATTGGTTCGCCTAAATAAAGATTTTCTCGGTGGAAATACTAAATGTAATATCTACTTAGGTTAATCAATATTCTAGTAATTTAGCCGAATTTAACTCATTTATTTATCTTGTTACTTTACTTATAATGACAATTTGAAAATAAATAATACAAAGACGTGTATTGGCCAAGAAAATAATCTTATGTTTATGTAATAAAATATATAAATGTAGTTATTGAGTAAAAAATACGGCTGTACCTACATAGAAACCAACTGCATAGCTAACAAAAAATATGAATTAATCTCGCATATTGTCGTACATATTATATTTTATTATTTTAAACACAAAATATTTATCTGTGATCTCTTTTGGAAGGAAGAAGAGTTTTTATTGTAATATTGAACTTTTTTTATGTTAATTAAATGCATTATAATAATAAATAGATTTTTAAGAAACATTTTTGTTTTAATTTAACTTTTCCTTCAAATATGGAAAGTAATATTTACAAGGCGTTTTTATTACTCTATGTATTTACAATAGTAAGTACCTACCCACACTACCCACATAAAATTACCTGTTTTTTTTATATGGAAGCAGTCAGGATGACCTCACTCCAACTGATGGTAAGCAGAAGTGAGGTCTAAATATAAGGTTGACTGGCTTAATAGAACATAGTACACTACCCATTGAGCCAGTCACAGAGAGAGCCAGACTCCCTCACCCTGAAGGCTTGCTTAGATTTTCGGTTTTTCTTTACACCCGAAGAGGGACGAGCCGCGGTGCCCGCATTGTGATAATTGGCTGGCCCAGATTTAACCCATTCTAGCCCATAGCAAGGGCGTCGCCAAGGGGGGGCAGGGAGGGGCAGCTGCCCCCCCCTAGAGATCAAATGTAGCTAGCCGCAAAGTGGTAACGCTTCATGCTCTCGGCGTTCATATTTTTTTTCCTAAATAATATTGCCCCATTGCCCCCCCCCCCCTTAATCATAATAAGCTGGCGACGCCTTTGGCCCATAGACTAAAACTATTATATTAATAAATTAAGTAAGGTCAAAAATCTTGGCTTCGAAATTACCCTTATCTACCTACCAAAGAGTATAAACAATAACATGGTAGGATCATGGAACTGATGAAACAATACCTAAAATAGTTTGGTATCGCTCGTTACGTTACTATGGTGATATTATATTATATTAGTTAAAGCACTAGACTTACCTACACATCTATATTAGGTACTTATAATAATTTATCTACAGTAGAGTAGATCTGTAAGGTCTAATGTCGCATTTGTTAGTTATCCCACCCGGCATCCTATGCTCCAGGGATCGTGGCCTTGTGGGTTCAAATCCTTCGTTTGGGCTTATTTGCAGTTTGGTTTATCTGACCTTATACCCAATACCCCGGGCCAGATTATTATGGGTATTACCAATAATAATCTGGCCCCATATCCATAATAACGACGATTGCTCAAGCTAAGTGCGTTACTCTAGCGGAAAGTTTAAAATTTTAACACGTCTGTAGATGAAACCATATAGAATAATTTGTGCATTATATGCTGTAAATGTGCAGCTAATATAAAATTTGTGCCTAGTGGGGTTTCTGAGATATTAATGAAAACACGATTCCGCCAGCGTAACGCTTGAAAACGTTATCCTGGCGGCACGATTTTTACCTATTGGTCCTAGGCCAATTTTAAGTAGCTTAAAAGATGGCTTGAATTTGTGCCCTAAAATAGCCAAGCAGCGGCATTTGTGCCCCCTGTAGTTTTTGAGTAATTGCAAATGCCGCTGCAGTAACGTTTGGCTTATTTTGCATATCTTCAGAACGGCTGGACGTACAGAAATGATTTTTTGTGAGAAGATGTCTTGTAATTTGTGCAAATTTGTGCATTCATAGTTTTTCCAAAGAAATACATGGTTAACGATTTAGAAAACATTTTCTAAAAAACGAAAACAGCCTCTAGCTCTTGAAATACTTACGATAGACGCTGAATGTCACAAGTAGCTGGTGCCTATATGATACAAGGATCTTCTGACAAAATTTTATAATCCTACGTCGGATATTGACGAAATAAATCAACTTTTTAAACTTAAAACTGCTTACTTATTTCGAGCCGCAAATAAGGGAGATTGAATAACGTAACGATTTCCATTTTTTGTCAAAAATCTGTGCCCTTATTCCAATAGACACACACAAAATTTCAACTCTCTACGTTCTGTAATTAACCGTAAATTAAATAAAATTAACAAACAAGAACATTTAGATTGTTACGCGACCAAGTATGAAAGGTCATAAAAAACCGACCGTGCAGTACTTCAAGCCAACGTCTTTAAATTTGTAGGATAACTGTCGGTACACTCATGTAAACAAGTTTTAGTGGGGAATCGAGGAGATTATTTTTCAATGCTTCATTTCTAATAACTCTATCATTTATTAACCTATTTTGAAAATGCTTTTTTGTTTGGGAGGGTCCACTTTCCGTCCTGCCCCAATTGAACTAAAAAGAAAAGATACTCATATTGGTGAACAAATTGGGGATACAATTTTGCATGGATCTTAATTTGATTATCAGAAAGGTGGTTGCCGAGGGGTGATAATATGAAATAAAAAACTACTCTTCCGCCATCCATTATAGTTTAATAAAAATATATTTTGATCTTTGTTAAGAACATTAAAAATATAAAATATCTAACAACAACCAAATACATATAGGGAGATGAAAAAATCTAAAATCAGCCTTTATTTAGGTAGTTAGAAGTACATAGGTTTAGGTTTTAGTACAGGTACTTTACGAAATAAAATTTGAAATAGTAATATGACTCAAACTGTTCAAAAAAGCATAAAATGTCAACAATTTTAAAGATCATTGGCACTTAAAGTAGGTACCTACATCCATTTAATTATTAAAAATGTCATGAGACTAAAGTTGTTCTTATATGTATATCTATTTAAAAAAATATTACAGCATTTTTTCTTACAAAGCAAATATTTTTAAATTACAGATTAATGTCTCAACTTACAAACATTATTTAAAATCACAGATTTTTTTATTTTTAGACTAATATAATAAATTTCTTACAAACCAAAAATTTGATAATCACAGTTTTTTTTTTAAAACTTACAATTATTTAAAATCACAGATTTTGTAAATTACAGACTATTAGGTATCTAAAAGTAGTTTAGCTGTAGGACGATAATAACAGTCTTTACTAAGTTATAATAATATTATCTATTATCAATACCATCATAAAGCTAAATTACTATTAGTACGTACGAATCAATAATTGCGTGTGGACTAAATTTGCCTCCACTTTTTAAAAATGGTAAATAAATAAATATGTACCATAACTTTTTTTTATAAAAAGCAATTTAAAAAAAATATTAATTGTATTTGTTGTATAAAATGTATTGTAAATATTAACATATTTTGACCAAATACTGGGAGGGTTGAAGTGAACATGTAAATAAATAGCTCCAATATTATAATAAAACGAATAAATAATATTGTGTTCGGAATTTTTCCTTTTAAACTACTTAATAAATGAGTTGAATAATATTTTTTAGAATTATTATCGTGTTAATAAATAAAAAGTAATAATAAAATAGAAAAACTTGAAACTACAATTAGATACATTGCATTTTATGGCAGCTTTTAATAGGGAGATTTTAATTTAAGTTATTTACTGGTTAAAGTGGTTAAGGAAATATAACTTTAATAAAAAGCAACGTAGGCTCTTATTCGTAATTTGTTTTCACTTCTTAGGTAAATCGAAATTATCGAAATGAAAATAACTTATTAATAACAATAATTAATTAACCGCTTTTCTACATCACTGTACAAACAAGAGAAAAGTTAGGTATATAAATTAAGAAGGTACGGTAAATGTTCATATACGCCGCTTTTTTATGACCTTTCATACTTGGTCGGGTAATAATCTAAATGTTCTAACTTGATAATTTTATTTAATTAACTGTTAATTACACGTACGAGAGTTGAAATTTTGTGTGTGTCTATTTGAATAAAGGCACAAATTTTTGACAAAAAAATGGGAATCGTTACGTTATTCAAACTCCCATATTTGCGGCTCGAAATAAGTAAACAGTTTTCAGTTTAAAAAGTTGATTTATTTCGTCAATATCCGACGTAGGATTATAAAATTTTGTCAGAAGATCCTTGTATCATATAGGCACCAGCTACTTGTGACATTCAGCGTCTATCGTAAGTATTTCAAGAACTAGAGGCTGTTTTCGTTTTTTAGAAAATGTTTTCTAAATCGTTAACCATGTATTTCTTTGGAATAACTATGAATGCACAAATTTGCACAAATTACAAGACATCTTCTCACAAAAAATCATTTCTGTACGTCCAGCCGTTCTGAAGATATGCAAAATAAGCCAAACGTTACTGCAGCGGCATTTGCAATTACTCAAAAACTACGGGGGGCACAAATGCCGCTGCTTGGCTATTTTAGGGCACAAATTTAAGCTATCTTTTAAGCTATTTAAAATTGCCCTAGGACCAATAGGTAAAAATCGTTCCGCCAGGATAACGTTTTAAAGCGTTACGCTGGCGGAATCGCATTTTCATTAATATCTCAGAAACCCCACTAGGCACAAATTTTATATTAGCTGCACATTTACAGCATATAATGCACAAATTATTCTATATGGTTTCATCTATAGACGTGTTAAAATTTTAAACTTTCCGCTAGAGTAACGCACATGCTCAAGCTGCTTAATTTGAGAGACAAAATAGGTATAACAGCGCCATCTAATGAACTCTTTGGGACTTTTTAGCTATTCTACAATCTTCCTGAGCAACATTTTTTCAACAAGATGGCGCTGTAGTTACGACAGTTCTAGTGATGTGACAAGTCAGAACTATAATGAATCAGTTTATCTAAAGTGTCGTGAACCGTTCTTAGTTCTAACAATAATAATATTATGATTGTTATGAAAAAAATTCAATCTGAAATATTATATCCTTGGCGAATAAATAAAAATCAATAAACAGCTAATAAATGTGTATGTGCAGTGCAGAGAGAGCCAGCCACGAGCCAGCCAAGGGTACGGAACGGATGGAGCCCATACAACGAAAGAGGAAATATCGTATCATTTATTTGCAAATAATTACGACAATATCATCAATAGAGTGGCCCTTGGTAGGTACCTACGTATTTCATTTTTTAATATTATTTATTGAGCACTGAGGATAGTGGATTGGATACCTATGTGAATAACATTGTGTGGACTAACTAGTTCAAATGATTGTAGAAATATGCTTTTACACCGGAGTTTTCGAATTCGATTCTTGTATTAAGAAAGTCTAAATATCTATCTAAAGTTCATCAGTTAACGATAAAACATAACGAAAAATTTGTTTGTGTAAAAAATATTTTGTGTAAGTAGGTACAACCCAGTACAACCTGTACAACGTTTGATTCGTTTAATTAAATGAATAACTGAACTAAAGAATCTTAATCTTTAGTTATGTACCATACAATACAACGCCCTCCCATCACTAGCTCGCTCGCACTGTACTTCGCGCGGACAGCTACTTGTGATTAAAATTTTGCGCAGCACAATTATTTACACGCGAAATGCACAAATAAACCTTCCAAATGTAAATAAACACGTAACAAAATGATAACCTTCGGCTCTGGGAGTACCTCGGGAGCGCTGGAGGACTCAGGTGCATTAAACGGACTTTGTTTTTGTGTTGAACTTTGTGATTTTTCGGTTCTAAATGTTGATTATTTTTAGGTGAAGTGAGGAGTATTTGTGAGAGCGTCGGTAGTGATGGGTCCAGTGCTACTGTGCAGGCCGGGGCCACGAACCAGAGGCCCCGAATGGATATAGCTTGTGTTCTGGATGTAAATCAGTCGACGTATCTTTCTCATAGAAAAAGAGCGTTGGAAGAGGTACGATTGGCATCTGACCTTGTAAACGCCAACCTGCACCATATTCATGTGAGTACCTATTATTGTTTATCTGTTTTATGTGTGTATGAAGTCTCTCTTCGACTCCCATTTGAGTTGGAGGATAATACAAAGTACTCTGTGGTTGGAGGTCAAGATAGTTTGGTAACATTTGCATTCTGAGAAAGAATGAAAGGTTAACTAAAGTAATGGTACTGCTATTGCTAGTACAAAACTTGTGTAGCTGAAAATAAAGTCAAACTTGTACCTATTGTATACCAAACTTGTGTCTGCCATTGAATGAAATACTACATAATTGAAAGTGTTGAAGCTACATGGAGTGTATTAAAAATGGTAGTACAACTAGCAGTTCTTTATGATTGTAGCTGATAAAAAATTCTTCTCCTAACACCAATACTCTTAAACTTGGTAAAACTTTATCAATAGCATGAGACGAAGGAAAATACACTTAAAAAATTGGCGAATATAAGTGTTAACTCTTACTTTGCAGTTTGAAAAACTAGACTTCGGAGAGACGAGTGTGCTGGACACATTCTACAATGCTGACGTTGCGCTAGTTGATCTCAGCCTGCAGGTGCAGCAGAGCTCGCTGCTATACCATCTTGGTGTTCGGGAGAGTTTCGATATGAAGGAAAATGTGTTGCTCTTCAATGACATTGATCCGGACTCAACGTTGCGACTTAAGGTATTTGTTTAATTAAGATTTATTAATTTGTATAGATAGAGCATTTCAATTTAGCCATGTTCTTTTTTTTATGTTAATATGTGGCAAAGTCTAAATATTCATGCTCAAAGGCCTATTTTTGAAGCTTATCCCAGATAAAAAAGAAACCTAAAAGGTAAATTTTGTATCCTAAAACATTATTACAATACAACATTGCTTTTATAAAACAGCACTTGTCACATAATATTGCTTTTATAAAACAGCACTTGTCACATAATATGTATTTAGGCTCCTCAGAAATGTCCTTAACATTTTTATTAAATGAGCTCTTCAACTTACTGCACAAAGCATCCACATTTCTAAACCAATACAACATTAAGTTCTTCGGAAAGCTAGCATTTTCTGTTCTTAATGTCATGTTATTCTAGGCAATGATATTAGAATTTGATTCTAGGGGTGTTTATAGACAGCAGTAACAAAGATAGTGGTGGTTTAGTGGATGAAATGTATGATATTGCAATTGCAATGGTAGTAATCGTTCTTATATGCTTGGTTTCTTACCATCTATTTTAAAATAAAACAACTTTAAACGGATGAAAACTCGCGTATATTCTACATTTTGAAATTTAAACCCGACGAATATACGCGAGTTTTCATCCGTTTAAAGTTGTTTTATTTTAATGAGTAGTAACCGTGTAAATATTAGAAATCATTATCTATTTTAAACTAGTTTTATTTTTGTGCTGTATTAAAGAGTTAGTTGGATGTATTGAGTGCTAAAATAATTATTTAAATAATAGTTTTTCTGATGCCCCTATTCGTTTTGCATGGATGTTATTGTAAACCAATACCTAAAAATCATATATTTGTTTAAAAAGTGTTGCTCACATTTTTCATTTCACTAAACAATTTATTGTATATTGGGGGCACTAGGCATTATAAGGCGAATTATAAAATGCCTGAATTCCTGAATCATTTCGTTTTTATTATGTGCCATAATTGTTCCATTTTCTAACGCTTTGACATTCTAGTGGTTTAAGTACTGGGCTATGATCTCTGGGTTCAATTCCAAAGTTGGAAAAAGTCTGTGTAAATTTCTTCAACCTGATGTGTATTTATTTTTGGAATGTTTATTAATTTATCACACATCAATGATGAATGATTATCAGATACGAATCAGATGATTATATATTATCACTGCTGATTTATGTAACTTAATTTGTTCATTATTTTAAATTACAATATTATGTAACTATTAACAGATATGGCAAATGCATGTAAAATTACATTTCATTATAAGCATTACAATATCAATCTCTCATTAGCATGATAATTATTGTTTGAAAACTGAAAAATATTTGTCATTCATTTGATACTGATTAAATAGTACTATAGAAGGTTCAGCAGAAATTCTACGCTCAATTCGGTTAATTTTCGGATGGTGATTACTGATTTGTGAAATATGCGGACGGGCGTGGTCGTAGAGCAGTATCAGAATTCAGTTGGGTTGGGCAGCGTTTGGAAAACTACGTCGAGTCTTCTTATCGCCAATTCCACACGTAAAACGTCTTCAAAACGTCTTCAATCAGTGCGTCCTACCCGTCATGACATACGGAATTACGGGCTCAAAAGTGGTCTCTTACGGCAAGGCTGGTCCATAAGTTTAAAGTCGCTCAGCGGGATATGGAAAGAGCTATGCTCGGCGTTTCTCTGTGGGATCGCTGAAATGAGGTGATCCGGCAGAGAACCAAAGTCACCGACATAGCTCGACGGATTAGCCAGCTGAAGTGGCAGTGGGCTGGTAATATCAGCCGTAGAACCGATAACCACTGAGGTAACCGGGACCTAGAGTGGAGACCGCGTCTCGATAAGCATAGTGTAGGACGCCCTCAGGCCAGGTAGAGCGATGATCTGCGCAAGATGGCTGTCAGGAGCCGGATGGGAATAGCCGAGGATCGATCAGCGTGGTGAGCATTTGGAAAGGCCTTTGTCCAGCAGTGGACTGTTACGGGCTGATAATGATGATGAGGATCAAATCTCTTCTGTTGACCAGTGCTGGCTGCTTTTGATGTAAGTTGCGGTGATTGTCTGACCAAAGTCCTTTTTTGATGGGTTTTTGCCTTTGGAAAGTGTCTGGGAGGCTCGTCGGCGTTTAGCCACTGTCATGAACGTACCTCCGAAACGGTGCTTTCTTCAACGCTATTATCGCCACTTGGTTTATATGGCGAGCTGACATGGCAGCGGATTGTCCCAATTAAAATAAAAAATCGTACGACATTGTTCCTTAGACATGCTGAATTAAGCCTTCAAAGGTTACACTATCAGATAGAGTGAAAATTTGTAAGAAAAGACGTCAAAACGCGAAATACGCTGAATGTTTAATCCAGAAATAAATAATTAAAAAACAGTAACAATAAACCCTGGTCCCTGAGAACCGACCTCATCATCATCATCTCCCTGCCCTGTTCCCAATTTATTTGGGGTCGGCGCAATATGTTTTCCGCTTCCATTCTTCCCTGTCACTCGTCAACAATGCATCCACGCCTTTTTCTTTCATATCTTCTCTTACACAATCCATCCATCTCTTTTTTGGTCTTCCTCTACCACTCCTTCCACTAACATTCAAATTCATCATTTTTTGTGTAACATGTCTTTCATCCCTTCTCATCACATGCCCATACCAGGACAAACGACTCCCTTTCATCTTTTCTGTCACAGGTGCTACTTTCATACTTCCTCTAATGTACTCGTTCCTTATTTTATCCATTCGCGTCACTCCACACATCCATCTTAACATTCTCATCTCTGCTGCATGCACTCGTCTTTCGTCCGTCTTCTTAACTGCCCAGCACTCAGATCCATACAATACGACAGGTCTTATCACACTTTTGTAAATTTTGCCCTTCAATTTTAAGGGCATGTGTGGGTCGCATGTTGTTGCACTGACCTGTCGCCATTTCATCCAACCTGAGTTGATTCGGCGCTTGACGTCCCTGTCTATATCACCATCACTTTGCAGCAGAGACCCAAGGTACTGAAAATCGGAACATACTGGTAAGGACTTCCCATCAAGTTTAATAGGCAAAGATTTGGAGATACCGCCGACCGAGAGAACCGACCTAATAAATAAAAATAAATTGAACTATGCATGCATTTTAATATTTTTAATTTTATTTAAATCGCTCGTAAATCAAAAGTAATTTTCAAGGATCTTCTGCAAAATGGTTTATAAGGTCGTCCATGAAAGAATCGCCCATACTGTTTACAAGTTCAGTTTTATATTTTGTACAAAATTTAAAAGATGGAGCATAAGACCCCCTTTACACTTTGATTAGAAGTAATTAGGGGAGTTCATACATGTTCTGCGAGATTTCCAGGGGGGGGGGGGGGGGGGCAGCTGCCCCCCCCTGCCCCCCCCTCGGTACGCCCATGTTTGGGTTCGTCTTCGAACATAGGCCTCCTCTTCATCCTTCCACTGACTTCTGTCAAATCTGATACTTACTTATACTTAAGTCTTAACTGATACTTAAGTCTGTTAGTTTCACCACTGCAACTGCAACACGGTGATTAAGTGGGATAAGTAATACTGACTATTTTGGTAATTTGGTGCACTGTAGTTAAAGGGACATGACAGGACAGGACCATGTTATTGGGACAAAGGCGGGCGGAAGCTTATCCCTCTCAAGTGTTAAGGGGAAACGGGGGGAGTTAACTGGGTAGTGGGACGAACGATATTGGTCCCGATCTCCACCACACGCTCTAAGGAACTCGCTAGCCCGCGGCAATGGGGCGCAAAAGTATCCCACACCACAAAAAAAATGTGATAGCCATTTGTAATGTTTACAATCTCTCCATTTACACTTAATGAAGTATCATGTCAACCGCAACGAAATTCA
Source organism: Mecyna flavalis (assembly GCA_949319885.1). Taxonomy (NCBI): domain Eukaryota; kingdom Metazoa; phylum Arthropoda; class Insecta; order Lepidoptera; family Crambidae; genus Mecyna; species Mecyna flavalis. Next base: position 12,908,429 of record OX439434.1, on the reverse strand, counting down.
AAAACTAAACAATACAAGGAAAAACCCAATACGAAGTCCATACCGTCCAACAATAGCTATTACTCTCAATTTGTCATTACTGCTTTGTTGCTCAATCATGCATAGTCCTCCAGTCTTTATTGAATTACAACTGTACCTCTTGACATATTCTACATACGTTGTCTAGGTTGGACAATGAATTTACGAGTAGGTAGTTAGATCTATTGCTCTGATAGTGCTAGGTGTGTTATCTAGATTCACTGTTGAAATGTACCAGGTATTGCATTGCATTCCGTACAATTGTTATTTGGCCTTCAGTCACGACTAGTACGTTTGTACCTTCGTGTTAATGCTCGATTCAATTTATTTATGAGAATTTCTAGAAAGCAAAAGCACGGGGAACGTGATCGTTTAACGTCAAGTTCGACGCCGTTCGACGTTCTCGATCGCCGCAAACTGTTCTACAAATTGATGACAGGAGGCGCTGACCTAAGATTACGAATTTGAATGGAATCCTGAATCGCGCAATCAAAGTACATACCTATAATATTTAGCTAGCATATTATTTAGGACTCATAAAAGATAAATGTAAAGATGATTTTAATTAATAAAAGCTTGGTTCCAAACGTGTGTGGGATCGATGGTTGGAACCTCTGCGTAAAACTCACGGTGACGACCATTGCGAGAATACCTGCACAGTCGAATGACTGGGTTAGCCATGATCAGAGGTCAGAATTCTATAATTTGTATACTGGACTTGCAATTCTAGGTCATGGTGCAAGCATACCCTGATTAGATTGGGACGCAACTCTCGTATAAAAAGTAGTTATCTACTTGGGTTAGACGAAACTATGTTGTTATAGACGCGACATAAAAAGTCTAGGTTTATTAAAGCAAAGTGTTTTTCAATTAATCGATCGCAGGATGTTGGCCGATGTCTCAATCTATTGGGAACATCGTTTCAATAGTTCGAAGAATGTGTTTGAAGACACATAGTGCCTATTGTAATTTGTATCAGTATTTATTGCACATGACTCGTAGAGGTTTAACTAACTATTGATGCATTGTCGTTAAATCTACCTACTTTATGTAGGTACTTGCATTCTCTCTATTATATACACCGTCAGTGTAAGCTGAGAAATACTCTCAAGGATCTAATGATCTCTTTAAAGAATATACCAAACCCGACGGGGCGTGGTTCCTTTTACTCAAAAACTACTGGGCGTATTTAAACGAGCCTTTTTGTAGAGATATTTTAATGTGCTGTAAATAATTTATTTTGAAGATTTGAATTTAATGTAAAACCCTAGAAGCTCATCTAACCTCTAAGAGATAAAATTATACAACCGCCGAAAGTTGTTTTAGCTCTTTGTAATAAATATGTGTCTGGAGCAGCTGAAGCAAAAATGGTTAAGTGTGATGAACATATTATTGTCATGTAAGAAAATTAAAGGTATAAACCCTGCTATGGAAGAGGCTGATTAAAATATATGTAGCTAATTTAGACAACAAAAATAATTCCCTTCATCATTGATCCTACGAAGCTTACACAGTTTTTTAACATATCTATTTATTTCCAGATGTCACTACCAAACTTCCTCTTCGTGTCATACAAATTGACAGAGGCCGGCACGTGCGTGACCACAAATCCTGCTGCTACTAAGTTCAAAGGCGAAGAGGCGGCGGATCCTAAGCAACATCTCACGTTAAGGCTGAAGAATATATTGCAGGATGTGGAAGTGCAGACCAAGTAAGTTCAATAGCGTTTTGTCCTTCTCTAATTGGAGTAGGATTAGACATTGGTCCAATAACTGGAAATAACTGGTATTGCATGTATAATGTCCTCCTAGCCGATATTTTAGCTACAGGGCCAATCTTAGGATCAGCCAACTACGCAGGATATATTAGTGCACAAGTGAGTGCGCAAGCACAAGTGTACTCCCTATTCCCTCACTCTCATAACACGGTGGGACAGCAGTCTGACACGACCGAAGAGAGATCAGGCGCAGAACCAACAGCTTAGCGTGCCTTCCGAACCGAAGCACGGAATCATCATTCTTTTCAGTCATTCAGGTGATTCAAGCCTGCAAATGTCATAACCAAACTGGAAACATTCACACAAAGTGATGCTCCCCATGGGATTCGAACCCACGACCTCCGGGTATTAGAGCCCAACGCTCTAACCACTGTACCACGGAGGCAGTATAGTAATATTAGTATTGCATGTAGGTATAAAAGAAGAAATAATTATGTTCTGCCAGACTGCTGGAACTCTCGATAGGGTAAACCGACAAGTTTGTGACATCAAACTGCCCGGTTCAATATTGATATGCCGATTATTAGGAGGCTTCGATACCTATTGCGACTGTTGTTATTGTCAAAGTGGGCTCTCTCCGGCTAAGTAAATAAAAAAAAGATATTCCACTTAAAGATGCCTCGTTAGTCTAGTGATTTAAAGTGTCTGGCTGAAATCTTGGGGCCCTGGGTTCAATTTCAGGGTCAAGCATAATTTTTGTCGAATTTCCCAATAAAGCTAGAGCTTTTTGATCACTAAACCACACTTGGCAAGCGTGGTGATTAAACCAGTAAGTGACATAATGCTGATGGAGTCATCAGTACCTATAATGGCATCATCATCCAGTGATTTATTGAAATGATTGTAGCTTTTGCCCTGCAGGGATATTCAAAGGCTGGCCTTAATCTTTCTAAGAGGATGGACTACATAATACAGTCAAAAATAAGTAATTTATCATTCTAACAATGACAGTTCATTCAGTTGACCTTAAGAATACTAGTACTATGTAAAAACAAATCGGCTATAGGTAAATGAAAATATTTCATGGAATATGAGCCAGTATGTCGCCTATTAAACTCGATTTGCATGAATGAATATCCATAATAATGAACGATTGCGGTTACAAACGCCATGTGGATAATAAACAAAATGATTCATCCACGATACCTATATGGTAATTAAATTATTTTATTTTGTTTTTGTTTAAGTATTTTAATGAGTATATATTTTAAACGTCTGTGCATTTAATCACGTGCTCTTATACGAATTATTATCATGTTTTGCTTTGTGTAGTATGACCCCGAATGATGAATTCCCGACTAAGTTGAAAATGCGGTGCTTGATGCGTGATGCGGTCAGCACAGCACCGATCATAATGGAGATCATTTAAGGAGGCATATTCCCCGGCCGACGTATGGCTTATTATGGATGATTTGATAAATCACGTATTCTTTAGGTCCTGGACTCCTGGTGAATTCCCGTGTTGGGTGGGATTCAGTCCCACCCAACAGCACCCAACACTACCAAATGCGCTAAACGGGCCAATCAAATCGGGACAGCCAAACTATAGTATAATAACTTTGTTTTGCAGAGCCCATCTTCAAGAGAAATTCCTATCTGATCTTCGAAAAGCAAGAGAGATCTACAGCGGTCAGGAGTTATCAAACGTCCTTCATGCTATGAGGAGACGGTTGGACGACCCAGCGGTACTATCTGGAGACACGATATTAAACATGTTGATATCATACAGAGAGATCCAGGATTATGATGCGATTGTGTCGGTCGTGGATGACTTGAAGACCATAATGAACAGGAAGAATTATGTGAATATGCCTATTATTAGGTTTATGTACGCTTTTGCTATGAACAGGTATGTTCTTGGGAATTTGTTTCTTCATAAAATGTTTCTTTTAGCTTGCTTCTTCTATTGGTCAATCTGATATCTCTTGTCAATTCTTCGAGAGGTAGAAACATTTCGAATCCGGTGTGAGAGTCAACTTTATCATTGATATTGACTATTTATAATTGCATATGTGAAGCCTGTTTGAATATTTTGATATTGATATTTGCCAAGCCGCTTATTAGTTTTTAACCTAGTAACGAGTCTATATATCTTTCTAGTAAATATTTTCGGAAATTGGTAGTTTTTGAAGTCATAATTATTGTATGGCCGCAAGATTATACTTTACGTTAGGGGCCGTCCATTAATCACGTGAGGTCGTTTTTCTCATTTTTTGACCCCCCCCTCCCCCCTGGTGATATTTGGTGAGGTTTGGGACCACCCCCTCCTCCCCCCCTCTGGATCACGTGTATTTTTTTGGAAGTCTATGTAAAGGCTATTTTTGACTGGAAAAAAATATTAAAAAAATGGCGTTTTGATTCGAAAAACATTTATATTATATGTATTTGTAATAAAATTAATGAATAATTAATTAATGTTGTCTTCGTCCCACGGAGTGGCAAGACTTTCATTTAAGGTTACAACTGGTAAAGCTTCTTCTTCACTGGCAGTTGTTATTGGCTGAGAGGTTTGTGACATATTAACTTCGGTTTCGTCAAGCCACTCGGCACCATCATCCTCGCGCACTACGCAGAGAACCTCCCTCCCTCGTAGCGTGAGGATACGCGTGGGCCGAACAGTTTCAGTGTCGTGGGCAGTAAAATAAATAAAATTAATACACGTGATGTCTAACGAGACCCCCCCTCCCCCCTCGTGATGTTTCGTGATGTTTTCCGTACCCCCTCCCCCCCCTTTTGAGCCTCACGTGATTAATGGACGGCCCCTTACGTACGATACGTCAGAATCTTCTATACTTTAAGTATCTTCCAATTTTTTCACATTGTTACTTGCGGTTGATTTTACAATCAACAAAAAACAAAGAAATTCATTTATTCATTTATTCATTTTCTTAATTGTGGTTTCTCATTTGTGTGGTGGAATAATTGATAAAAACGTTGAGTTTACTTTGGTAAACATAATAATATTACTGGAGGTCTTGCGCATCTTAAGGTTTTGTTAGGTATTCTCTTTTAAGATTTTCATTACGTACCTACAACAAATGCAGGTATAATTTTTGCATGTTAATTTCTTTGTTTTTGGTTAATTATTTTGAAGTCAAGGAAATTCTTATTTAATAATAGGTAAAACTTTGTACAATAATCATTAGCGTATACATATTGTTAACACATCTACATGCACTACTTATTTGTACAGGCAAAAGCACGTCAGACTATACACTTTGGACTTTGTACCACTCTTGTGTCGGGGGCATAAGTACTATTATCGAACTGCAGGTGTTTACCGTAATGTGCTGTTGACCGTACTACAAGCATAAAATGTATCTTTTCAGGCGAAACAAAGAAGGGGACAGAGAAAATGCATTGAAAGTCTGCGTGAAAGCTTTAGAGAAGAAAGAGAATCGCTTCCCAGACATGCTTTGTCTCTGCGGACGCATATACAAAGACAAATTCGTTGAATCTCAGCACACTGACATCGAGAGTTTGAATAATGCTATTCACTGGTAAGCAGTTATACTTCCTAAGCTATCGTTTGTCATAGTATTATTATTTTATCAAATTGTTTTGCCGGGTTTGTTTAATATTTTAGTAATTCTACAATTCCCTTCAAAGGATATTAGTGATTTTTGGTGAAGCAGTTGCGAAGGTCTTCTTTTACAAAAAAAAAACTTAAGCATTTTATTAGTAAAAATATTTTTGGTAACTAGATCCTAACACACACTATCGTGTTTGAAGGTTCAAAGAGCAGGGAAATGGTGACGATGTTCCATGAAAGTAGGAATATATTACTGGTATATATTTTCAGGTACCGACAAGGATTTGAAGTACAGCCGAATGAATATGCAGGCATAAATTTGGCGACACTACTCGTTATAGCTGGAAATGACTTTAAAAATTCACAAGAATTACAGCACATAGGTGTGTAGAATTTTATGATCCCAAGAAATGTATTATTTTGCTTTTTATCTCAACATCATCTTTACTCAAACACTCAAACGCAGTAAGGTTTTAATTGTCAGATATAGAAATGATATCCTATGCAGTCGCATATAGAATTTCTATGGTAATTTTTAGAACTAAAAGTCTAAAAGTCGTACCAAAATAAGTATTTGCAATCGCTCGATAAATCAGGTATAGTATTTAAAACTAAAAATTTTTGGAATCCATATTAAACCGTAATAGCTGATCACAAAGTTTATACTACATTAAAGAAATAAAATGTGCTAGTGGTGCTGGAAATCCCTATTATTTCTAAGTTGTTTAATGCTGCACTATAGAGAGGAATATTAATGGTAATGTTAATAATGTCTTTCAGGCATGGTACTAAACCATCTTATAGGCAAGAAAGGCAGCCTATCATCACTCAAAGACTATTGGGACGTGGCCACATTTTTCGAGATCTCTGTGCTTGCGCAAGACTACGTTAAAGCCATCCAAGCGGCCGAGTGTATGTTCAAATTGAAACCACCCAACTGGTACTTGAAGTCTACTATTGGGAACATTGAATTAATCGATAGGTAAGTAATAGATCTAAAGATAAGTTATAATAGATCTAAGGATAATGATTTGTTGACATAGATAAAATTTTCTGTCGTAATAGCTCTGTATTGTAGAATCGTTCAAATCTTAAATTATAATAACTGGGAGTTGAGTCATTACTTAAATAAATATCTATGTGCAATTGATTTCTATACACGGAAGCAAATAGTTAATTCTACCACAATGGGAGATTTTCAGACAGGCCATTTAAAAAAAAAAAGTTTTCTAAAGCTTTACTAGATGGCGTTGAACGAAGTATGTATTAGTCTAGTATTTGTCTATGATCTATTTTTACCTCTGGCACAGATAATATAATACTCTGTTTTTTTTAACAAGGAGCCATAATATTTACTCATTCTTCTTCTTCTTCATAATTAATAGCTTGCTTTGTGTTTTTTATTAACAATTCCGCCAAAAAGTATTTTTTTCGGAAATGAAATTGACATCTGACATAAACAAAACGTTTCGTTTTATTAAAAACATTCATGTCAAAGTAAACTTTATAACGTTTCGTTCCTTGTGATTGCATAGGTGGAACGGCGCCATCTATTAAGAACTAACAAAACGGGCTGTCAGAAAATCGCCCATTAAGTAATTTCTACTCATTTCTTGCAGGTTTAGAAAAAAGTCAGAAGAAACGTCTCCAGAGCAGCAAGTCTTTTCATTTTGGATGGAGTTCTTTGTTGAAGCCACGAAGAGTTACTGTGATAATATCATACGATTTCCAGTAAGTATAAAATGTAAATATGTAAACAAAATGTGATTCAAAATATAAAGTACCGTACAAGTCACAAGCATTTACATCTATACAGACTCATTCAAATATAAACCTTATCGCAATCGTATAAGAACACATGCATATACATTTTAAAACGCGACTAGCAGATTTCTTACCCACTGCAAATCGTTCATCTTGACGCAATGTTTCTTTATTTTAAATAATAACTTATATCATACAACAGGTGCTGATATTAGAAACGACCAAAGTGTACATGCCTTCGTATGTGAACGTGAACATGGGCGCGGAAGAGAAGTCGGTAGAAATCCTCAACCTTTGCTTAGACTCCATCCGCGGCAGCTGCCGGCAAGTCCATCGGTGGTTGTTCACCTCTGACATGATCCGGTCTTACAGGTATGATTCATAATTCCCTTTTAGTTTTTACACAGCCATAATGCTGCACATTTTGGGTTACATATTGTGTAACCTTATCACTAAGACAAAAAAGTATTTTGCTGACAGCGAATGCTACTTTTACGATCGAGTTATCTTAGTCCCTCGGTTTGGCATAGTTGGTCATTTAGTTGGCGGTGAACGAAAAAATGTGTGTTGTTTCATAAAACCGACCGAAAAAACGTGTATGAATGTCTGTTTGATGTTAGGAGACAGGACGATGTTTTTTTCTGTTCACCGTTGGTTGGTCCTAGGAGTATGTTCAACTAATCCGAGCTATGTATGTTCGGAAAGTTACAACATGATCGACTCTGGAAATCTACCCAAAACTCCGACATCATGCCTTACTTAAAATAGTAGACCAATGAGGCGTCACACTTATTATTAATACAACATTGTTTATTAACATAATTCATGTACCTTCACAGCTTATACAAGCGTGACGAAAGGTGCCTATTCCTCTACGTAAGTGAGAATTCAGACGACTTCCAAATATTCCTGCCGTCTGAGGGATGCAGGCAACGGCTTCACGATTTACTTGGAGAACTGACAGTAGACCATGAGAAGGTCACGGATTTGGACACCAGTGTCATGCAAGACCAGCTCAAGGTATGTACAGACAATATAATTTAGTGGAAATTGCCCTTTTATTCCATAGAAATAAGATTGATGCGTTGACATTGTTAATCTTGACAGAACACTTAAGCCTTCTTGCTACTGAATCAAGTTTAATTTACATATTAACCAACTATTTATTTAACGCAAGGAATACGTGACGGACTTTCACCCTCCGACGCGTCGGCGGCGAAGGATTCCCTTACTCCTTAGCAGAGTTTACCCACTAAACCCCGGAAAGCTTCTTTTCTGATTTCGTGATTTTCTTAATTACTTCAAAATTCAGTAACAAATTACTCTTTCCTTTCAGTTTGAGTATGAACTAGACGACTGCAACAAGCGGGTAGTACTCGGCAAAGGCACATACGGAGTGGTCTACGCCGCCCGCGACCTCAACACGCAAGTTCGTATAGCGGTAAAGGAAATACCCGAGAGGAATCTGGGAGACGTACAGCCTTTACATGAAGAGATTATGCTGCACTCGCAGTTGCGGCATAGGAATATTGTACAGGTTAGTAGTGTAAGCTACAGAATAGATGCCTGTGATCTGAATAGTTTTCAAAGATTCAAACAATTAACCACTCAACGCCGAACCGGCACTCGGGTGCCGCATAACAATAGATTTTCTATTGTGTCTAGTAATCCGGGGCTAGAAGGATTAAAACAAAGATTTATTAGGAATCAGAGTACTTCAAAGGAAAAAAATATATAATTCTTCTTATCTTTGCCATTTAATCTATACTAATATTATAAAGAGGAAAAATTTGTTTGTTTGTTTGTATGTATTGAATAGGCTCGGAAAGCTACACTATCCCCAGGTGACATAGGGTACTTTTTTATCCCGGATATTTGGGGGGAAGGGGGGGAATATTAGAAAAAAGAAATTACCCGCGGGTGAAACCGCGGAGGCGGCCGCTAGTATTATCATAATTAAGTTACTCTAAAATCGGGTGCATTTCCGTAAATAGGAACTAGAGGGGTAACTACCATTTTTATCACTTTAAGAGTGCCAGAGCCCCGATCACCCCTCCCCTTTCTCAACCTTGTAGCCCTTCCCTTTCCTTTATATTCTTTCAAGGCAGGAAACTCGTCTTTATTTGTGTTATTTGTGTCAGGAAACTCGTCTTTACCTGCCTCTTTCATAAAAAAATATATTATATATTTTTAAAATATTATTTTACATTTCAGTACTTGGGATCAATATCTGAAAACAACTATTTCAAAATCTTTATGGAGCAAGTACCTGGAGGTTCCTTGTCGGCCTTACTCAGGTCGAAGTGGGGTCCACTTAAAGAAAACGAAGCTACGATAGCTTACTACACAAAACAAATTTTAGAAGGTAAATATTTTTCATACAGCTTATTTGGTTGCAATAAAAAAAAGTGTAACACTATACAGCACAGTTCAACAGAAATCGTACTAATGATATGGATAACGATGACAATTACAATTGTGTCTTAATAAGTGCGTTAATTTCATATACTATGGTGCTTTGTTCTTTGCGTACCGCTGGCCTCGAACCTTGCACCATGATCCAGTATTTGGCAAGTCTAGTTCATTCATAGGAGCGATTGTCATCTGACCTCCGTAATCCTTAACCAGAAAACTAGATCAGTTATTATATCGCAGTTTCACCATTTGACTAAGTAGGTTTCCTCGAAATGCTTTCCGTCATCGTCGTCGTGTACACTATTGTGAATTACTTCACAGGTTTGAAATACCTCCACGACCAAAAGATCGTCCATCGTGACATCAAAGGCGACAACGTGTTAGTAAACACATACAGCGGCGTCGTGAAGATATCTGACTTCGGCACTTCCAAGCGGTTAGCCGGGCTGTGTCCGTCCACTGAGACCTTCGCGGGAACACTGCAGTATATGGCTCCGGAGGTCATTGATAAGGGGCAGAGGGGGTATGGTGCGCCTGTGAGTATCAAATTGTCCATCTTAGCGGTTAAGACAGTCTCTTTCATCCCGTAGTATGTAAGAGACTGTTTTATCTATCAAAATGAAATTATGGAAGTATGTAATAATTTGTTTAAACGATTACGTTTATTTATATTTAAAAATCGAAATCATACTTTTATAATCTGTATGTTACGTGACCGAAAATGGCGACCACATTTTTTTTGTCATCTGCTTCACTAAAGCAGTATTTTAATGTTTGTTGACAGTTCGATAATCTTTGCTGTTGTCAGAAAATGCCCTAATTATTTTTAAACCGCTTGATTCAAATTCTAACTGAAAGATTGGAGATCTTAAAATCGCCAAAGTATTTAAGTTCAAAATGAGATTAAATCGTAATCTTCCTTACAGGCTGACATTTGGTCTCTGGGCTGTACGGTGGTCGAAATGGCCACTGGTAATCCACCGTTCATCGAATTAGGATCGCCGCAAGCAGCACTCTTTAAGGTAAGTTTTATTATTATATTCTCCTTGTCCAAAATTCAGACCAAATAATAATTTATAGCCATCATAGTGTTTGTAAGATTTTACAAACTGTTTCAAATAATTGAATATTGACTTTTGAAATTTCTATCGGTAAAGGTGGTGCGATGTCAACACTCTTTACTAAAGCCTGGGGTTTTCTTACTACTTGTTCATCATCATCTCAGCGTTATCACGGATATAAAGGCTGCAACGAATGCGGGAGTTTCTAATGCGGTCTTTACACTTTTTCTTACTACTTGTTATACTCATCAAATACAAATACTTCTAGGTGGGATATTATAAGACACATCCAGAGATACCAAGCGAGCTGTCTCAGAAGGCAAAGAACTTCATACTCAGGTGCTTCATACCGGAGCCAGAGAAGCGAGCCACCGCCGCTGAACTACTAGAGGATCCTTTCTTATGCGAGTGAGTACTCATTTCTCATATGTCATCCTTTTTTAATTTTTAGGAAAAACACCGTTACTACCATATTGCAAATTTTTTAAATAATTTTTTTGACTCGAGTTGCAAATTCAATTGATCTAATGGTCACAAAAATTACTTTTTGTCGTGTGTACGATGTTCTTCGTAAAACTACTCGGAAACTCTAATACCTTGTATATGAACCTTGAAGTGACCATCACTTACGCGAATACAATGATCTCGACTCGAATTCAATGTCCAGGTTGGGCAAAATTTGTGTCAGGTTTTGCGAATGGTTGCGAACTTGTATAAATGTATAGAATGCTATCTCTGATGTAATGCATGTATGCAAATAATAACATAATACGAAAATGTTAAATAATAAGCAGATAAGATTTATTTGCTCTAGATAACATCTGCTTTATCACTACTAAATTATCAAATGATGTTATCATAACATGTTTCGATTGTGTAAGACTTGACTTTTTTTAAGAAAAATAAAATAATATTTTGTTTTAATCTGTCTCCAAAAAAAAGATTGGGAATGTGTGTTTCATCTTACTAAGTTACTAAGTGAACATTTTCTGCAGTGAAAGTATTAAAACAAAATGCATTGTTATGTTAAACTTTGTCCTTACGGAATGGGGCGGAAGAAATATCGCCGGACGAAATATGCAAATGTTTTATATCTCTCTGATAAACAAAAGAGAGTTATAAGCATTCTAAGGAAATGTATGTAAGAATCATTTCAATATCATCGTAATATTTGAGTGGCCAAATGGCGTATTCGGTAGTGACCCCGCCCTACGTCCGCCAGCGGTTGTAGCTACGATTGTGTGGGTTTGAATCTCAGCTAGGACAAACATTTGTGTTTGTCCTGTGTCTAGATGTTTGTATTTAAGTATATGTTTGTAGTAAATTTGTTATTTTTGATATCCTATCACAAGCTACTTCGGGGTTAGATGCAATGTAAAAGATGATGCTCAATCTTTATTTATCAAAATTTTAATCGCAATCTTTTGTTAGGATCTTGTGTGTAATTAATTATGTAAATTAACATAACATAAATTGGATTAAATAACGTATTGTTTATAGTCTGGATAAAATCCTCAAGCCGTGGGCAGAAGCTACATCTCAATCTTGATGTCAAATATTGTTTATTTTCCTATTCACTATTCGTGCTTAAGACATTCATGTAGTCGACTAAGTGACAACATTTTTATTTTTTGATTAATGCGCACTGATACTAGAAAAGTTTTTTTTTTAATTTTTGTAGAAAAAAGAAACAAACCAGCCGCCTTGGCAGCAGTATGGACTACAGTAGAAGCATATCGGTACCGGCCGATAAGGCCCGACCCCCCATAGCTCAGAAGAAGATCTCTGAACCGTCGATGCCAGGAAACTTGCCCAGTTCCCCTGAAATAGAGTAAGTACACATGATACACATATTGGAATGTATAAGTTTCGCATGGGATTTAGAGAGCAAATTTTTATTCGATGTGCCTATCGCTTAACTTTGTGTGGACTGAGTATTTTTTTAAACAGGAATTGCAAATACGTGTACACATAATATTAACGTCTTGTCGTAATCGAACTTTGGTTTAATTTAGTGTTTTCTTTAAACTTTAGGATAATTTCATGTTCAATCAAGCATGGTCGTGATTTTAGAACACAACCAGAGGTGTGTTATAGTCCGCGTCAACTTAATTGGCTTGTCTGAAGTTAGCTGCGAGCGTCGTTTGCGCAGGTGCGGGGCGCGGCTGCGCCCCTCTGACACCTACATTTGTGTTCTGCGCAAGTACTCGCACGATGTTCAGACAAGCCAGTTGATTCAGATTATACTCATATCCATATTTTTGGTATATTCATCAGTTTTTGATTAATTGGAAACAAATCGGGCAGTAGTCTTATAATTGATAATAACTTCTTGTTGTTATAAAACTTAATGTTGAAATATGATTTTTGGTAATCCCGAAAATTTATTTCTTATGACCGGTTTGTTAATTGAGTCATTTCTAACCTCGCTCGTATTCATCGTCCACGGAAGATTAGCGATAGAATCATCTATATTTAACGCGTTTTACACAATATGTTTGTGACACAAGACTGAATGCTAGAGTAGTGCTATAAATTAATTACTTTTTTGATTATTTTATTTACAATGACAGCCAAATAATCGACGAATGCTACGGTATACAGGTACTTAACTATAATATTCATGCTTCATACTTTTTTAGGATTTTTAAAGTACCTAATCATTTGTAAGTTCGTTGTGAAGGGGAGGCTCATTTTGTTGTCCATGTATTATTACTATTATTAGTTTTATATTCGGAATTCCGCATGGTCGGATGGTAAATAGTAATTACGACTTAAGCCAAATGTTTAACAATAAATACTTAAGTAAGTAATGTACGCATGGCTTCCGTTTATTTTAGATATACAATATGAATGTATTGTTTCGTGACGTTAAAGTCATCTAATTTTGGTGGGCTTATCAACGGGTTGATGTATTGCTCTTAGTAACATTTTGCTAGATTGAGTTTTACATGAAATCAATTGGCATATACATACATGAACTCATTTGTTTTTTCTGTCTCTTCACCATTTTTATCGAATCAATTCATTGCAAATCGAATATGTTATTCAAATCGATTTAATTAAATTACACAAACCTACATTGTAGTCCAATGTATAGTGTCTAAACGCAAATGATTGAAGGATTTTTGCTGAGTTCATACATATTTAAGACATTGCATGCTTTTATAATTTTTTTAAGAATGAAATCACACAATTTTCTAATACTTACACCCTACACTTATTCCAAGCACTTTATTGTCCAATCGTTAAACCAATTTTCAGGAGTGTCTTGTTAAAGACAGAGACGTTTAACCAATTTTTGTTTGTTTTTTTTAGATAAGACGTTCCATTTCTTATGATAAAAAAAATAATATCCTTCCTGTATTATTCCTTTGAATTTCAATCCATCAGTTTTCTTAATTACTGTTAGTGAGATCGTTATTCCTTCAAGTGTAACAATTTCTATCAGTGATAGAAATTGTATGTGATAGACTATCACACTTCAGTCATATTTCCCAATCGTATAGGTTTCTCTTCTCTCTTAACTTATTTCTTTTAAAGTCGACACACAAACAATATTACATATATCTTCTAAATACCTCCTGTAGATTCACACATGTTTCTAGCAGCCACAATAAAATTCCTTTTCCATTTTTATATTTACTTCAAAACACATTTTTATATGAAGTTTTTCCCTCTAATTGTGTACAGTTTGCGTGCAATGTCTTATTCGTGTGAACCATTCAGTTACACAAATGAATTACGAAATACATATTACCAAAACCACTGTAGATATCCCAGTTGTAAGTAACACAGTTGTCGTAACCATACGTTTGCTTTGCACCTAAGCCTGTGTTTTTCCCTTGCCAAGGGTGAAAACGATCCGGTCTAATCCTACAATCACTAGGACGGCTTCGTCGATGCTGTCACCGATACTGATATATCCACCGGACTTTTCGAATAGCAGGTAAATTTAACATTTTATAGCAGCACCTTTGAATTCATAGAATACAATATTTTCAGCAGTGCGGCAACGGTACGGCGTCCGACCGCGAACGCTCGACAGCAAGACGTCAACCGTACTGTTGCCGCACCGCGTGTTTTGTATGAAAATTAACGACCGTCCGTTCACGGTGCGGCAAACGCGCGGCTACCGTACCGCAGCCGTCCGACACAAAACGTCTAATTTGAAAGAGCCATAAGATGGATGAAAAGAAGTCTCATATTCTAAAAATAGTGTTTTCTTTTACTAAAATTTGAGCACCTATTCCGTATGGAAACTGGTACTGTATTATCATTATACATCGTTATCGCGCGGGCAGTTTCGGGGCGACGCGTGGATACTGATGAATAGGGTTGCCACGCATGGATCTTTTTTTTTTAAAATTATATTTGACCAATAAAAATATCGATTTTTAAATCGATATTATGCATTGAATCTATTTGTAATCCTAAATCGACCACTGACACAACAATGTTACCTTACGATTTTTTTCGGTTTCGATAACTTAACCAATTTTATGAAAATGTTATTTTTATCCTAATTACTCATTTATAGCTGTATGATGTCAATTTCTGACTTACTGGACTGAATCAACCCTCAGAGAAAGTGTTGCTAACTTAAACAACGCTTCTACACTACTTTGTCCCAATTTTGAATACAATATCAAAATAGAAATAATATTCTATTTATTCTCATAAGGTATTTATCCTCATAAGGAATATACATAACATGAAAGGCTTTAATTTAAAGAATAAAAAAACATGCAAATATTCTAATACTCGTTATATACGTGTGACAGCCCTTCGGTCATCTATGCGTCGCCCCCAAACTGCCCGCGCGATAACGATGTATAATTATCATGCATTTATCTCATATGGTTCGTAATCTCAGTATAGCAAAGATTTTTCTTATATTTGTAACGTAATAATAATAATATTTTAATAAAAATTGACGCATTTATCCTATTCACGATCTAGTTGATTAATGTCATCCTTATCGTAAGAAAACTAGTCATTTACATTATATCTTATTATAACTTTTGCGGGACTCATAAAATATAGCATTCTATGAAATCTATCTTAATAAATTCACTATTTTTGATTCTCTGCACTGATTTTAAAACTAAGTACACAGCTTTTTACTCACGCACACGTTTGCAATCCAAATTATAAGATTTTAATTAAATTAAAATTTCGTGTATACCTCAGTCATTTTACTAACGCTTTAAACCATTTGCCAATACTACTAACAAACCTATATTCATATTATCTGTGTTGAATTGTATAGTTACTACTACACTAGTACTGTATGAAAATATTGAAATAAATTTAACTTAAAAAATCTGCTATTTAATTTTAAAATTGTGTAACAGTTTACCAAAATAGTATATTTAAATGTACTATAGGAGTATTTCTTATCCAACCTTTCAAACTAATGTATGTAAAGAGAAATGGCATTTATAATAAGAATCATAATCAAATATTTTTGTTTATGTGAGATGTGATATTCTACAGTACGATGCCAAACACTCCATCAACGGATGAAATGGACAATGGTGACATAATCCTCAATAGGCGGAGTTCTTCTGGCGGTCTATTGTCTCCTGAGGTAAATTTTCGCCTCATTTTGAGTATTTTTAGTAAAATGTTTTCTTATATTTACGCAGTCATTATACAGCGTGTTAGGTAACCCGAGGGACATATTTAAGGAGAGTGTTTAGAATCCGATTAGGAGTCCAATTAGCTATAAAAAATATATCTATAATTTTTTGCATTTTTATCCTAATATGCATGAACTACCTAAAAATGCCGTGTGCCGGCCGGCCGGTAATGCCCCAAACTCAAATTGTACGCGAGAACAATAGGTCTACCCCTGAACGAGTGCACGAAATACTGTGAAAGGAAGAGTACCCGCACGTTACGCGGATTTTCAGGAAAATTTCGACTAAGGTTGACAGATATTTACCAGAGTTTTTATTGGTTTATACTTATTTCGTTATATGAAAGCATGAACTATTTGGGGTTTAAATATGTCCCTCGCATTTTCTGTCATACTGTATAAGAAGTGAAAGACACGTAACGAATAAGCTTAATGTTAGGTTAGAGATTTAAATTACCGCAAATGAAACTACATTTTCTTTAGGTATTTAATTCCATACTATTTAGAATTTATTTAAAATAATGTTACGAACTGATCCACGTGTTTTCTCTATCATTGTGAATCAAACAGTTCTATATCATTGTGATCTTCAACTGATTTAAGTCTAAAATGTTGCTTCACTATTTTCATTGGTTTAATTATTACTTGGATGCTTTTTAATTCTTTTAAATTATTTATACTTGTCTTATTTTGTAGGTCGACATGACAAGCGTTCCCCGTTCTTCTATAGATGTGGAACATGATGGATTTTACCTCTTGAAAAAGGACTCGCAACGTCGTCTCACTTTGTCTAGGGTGTTAGAGCAGGACAGTGAAAAGATTTGCTCTAAATGGATGCTAAGCATCCAACAGGACTTTGGGAATACTTTACTTACAATGGTAAGTGTTTGGGGCAGCGCAGACGGCACACTTTTTGTGCGAAAGAGTCTGCCGCGGATTTTTCACAGACTCAACGCACAAAAAGTCTGTCGCGGATTTTTCACAGACTCAACGCACACGACGCACATCTTCGATCATTTTGTCGGCAGAACTGTAGGGACGTAGACGCTATGAAAATCGTGCAGAGATTAAAGATCGCGAAGTATTATTTTGTACTTGATGTAACAGACAGAAAAAGACGAAGAAAATTTTGGGTACATCCTATACTTTCGGAAAGATTACTGAAGGGAGAGTTCTATATTAAACATTCAATTCTGAACAACACCGGATTTTTTTTTTAAGTTTTATAAAATGTCTGTTACTACATATTATGATGAGTTGCTATTTATTTTAAGACCTGCTTTGACTCATTCAGACACAACAATGAGGAAGTTAATAATAAATAATAAATATCTCTGGACATTATTCACACAGCGCCATCTAGCCCCAAACTAAGCATTAGCTTGTGCTATGGGTGCTAGACAACGGATAAACATTACTTATATACTTTTTTTTTGTAAATACATACATAATATACATAGAAACACCCAAACCGATACAAACAGACATGTTCATGCACAGTAAATGTTTGTACCGTGCGGGGATCGAACCCGCGACCTGTGGTGTAATAGCCGACTTCTCAACCATTACACCTAATGGCTCGTCAAATTAGTATTTCGGTTAAAGAAACTTTATTCTCAAAAAGAAATTACATAAACACTTACATAAGAACATTAAAATTTATAATAAAACAAATTATCCGGCAACAAAAAATATATAAATAAATAAATAATAATAATAATACTACCAATTACACAGAGCAATCACTAGTTACAATTTGTTTACAAAAAATTTCTTATACAGAATATTACCAAGAAACAAGTTTTAATGTTTAAACTCACTGCGGACCGAGTTTTAATGATTTTACATAATATATGTATTAATATCTATATTCTGCCATAGAAGTATCATAAATTATTGGTCTATTTTGTATTTCATTAATTAGCATCGTTACATCGATGTCTGGCGCCATAATAGATCGCATACGTACGTTACGTCCCACCACTAGATTGCAGACTAAAATGTACGCCAATGTGCGCCGTCTGCGTTAGGCCGTGTTGAAGCAAACGTTCCATTTTTTTCGCACACTTTTTGTGCGGAGCGGTGTGGCGCGGCGCGGCTCGGTCTGACGGGATCACACGGATTTTGTGCGCGCCGGACTTTTTTGCGCGTCGTCTGCGTTACTCCATACAGTTGCATACGTTCTATTTTCGCAGACTAAAAAGTCTGTCACGGATAGTCTGTCGTCTGCGCTGCCGCTTTATGAAATATTAAATTTTCATAAAAAGAGCAATATTTAATCTAATAAGCTTCATGTTTAAGCCTGTGCCCATCGTTGTAACGATAACTTGTTTCAATGTTAGAGGTCTTTGCCTGGCAATGGGACATTAATGGGCTGATACTCTTTTTATCTACGAGTACCTATGTTTCTTAAGGCGTTAGAGTAAATGATGGTCGTGTCTGGTCTGGTAAGATCTGTGATTCGATTTTGGTGTATATGACTATATGTGTTAAAGGTATCCATTTGATCGATCGAAATTAATAATAAGGAAGTTCTTTTATGATATTTCTGACTCACATTAATATTTGGTGACGATTTAGTGTAATAGTTGAGAAGTCGGCTATTACACAAAAATAAATTAGAACTTTACTTTAATATACGTTATAAATCGGAATATCACAGGCTACAATTTAAAAGCAGGCAAAGCTGGCGAAAACTCTTGACCCATAAATTAAAACACGTTTTCCAGACTCACCTAGAAACTCTTCGATGCGCTCTAAAGAATTACATCATGGATCAAAACAGAAATGTTATAGAGCAAGCCATAACTTCTCTCAAAGAGGAGTTGGACTTCGACTCCCGGGCTATCAATGAGCTCCATGCAGCTATATACATGTTCCATGAGGCCGTGAACGCTGTGTTGAGGATGCATAGCATCAAGCCTCATTGGATGTTCGCGTTGGACAACCTTGTGAGGAACGCTGTTCAGGCTGCCATTACTGTGCTGTCTCCAGGTAAGTTCATAAGTATTATCATCAGCCTATTACAATCCACTGCTGGACATAGGCCTCTCTAAAGGCTCGCCACACAGATCGTTCCTCGGCCACTCGCTATATTTGTCAGGGATTTTTTTTTTTATACTAAGTCAGTCGGCAGGCAGGCAGGCACGCAGCCCACCTAATGGTAAGCGGTCACTCCGGCCTATTCACCTGGAAGCGTCCCTCATTGTGCTGCCAGACTGTAGACTCATCTGATCTGTAGTAATAGTAGGTCGAGCTTATTTGGGATTATAGACTAAAAGAAATAACTTCAGATAGTATAGTCTAATCTTCTAGCTCCACTTCACTTCGCAATGTTTAGGATAAAAGCACCAACTTGGTAGCACTGTGTGTATAAGACAATTGCGTAACCATGTTTCAAATGGCCAAATTTTCTTTGGCAAGCTTGGTGTAGATCTAATCGAACCTGCTCCAATATAATAACCGATCTGCCAAATTTAAATAATGGTTTAACCGTTTCCTGATTTAATAAGAATAAATTACTAACCCATTCAAATGCTATTAGGATAATACATATTGGAATTGAACGAAAAATGACGTCAACTGCGCTTGTCCGTAACGTTAGCAACCAATAGCAAAGCATTATTTATCTGCGTGCACTGATCTCTATGACACTGGATGGGCGATTGTCACCAAATGTTTGATCCGATTTGAAAATCGCCATGTTGGCGCTGAGAGCAGTAGTTAGTGTACTTGGAACTAATAATAGTACTAAATTTGGCAGATAAACTTTGATAATGCTGTCATTGTCAATGTCAATGGCTGACCATTTGAAGTGTAGACAGAGAAAATTGAAGTCATTTTAGTTCCCAGTACACTAATAGGGGGCGCTTCAAATCGACATAAAAATAGCTGTCATTTCAATGTCTATAGCCACTCCAGCGTAATACGCCGCGCGTATTATAATTGACCTCAGTGTCTGCGTGTGTGTAAGTCATGACTGTCGCGTCATCAATCCCAAAAGGTCGAATCCTAATAGCATTTGAACCAAATAGTACTAGTAATTTGGCAGATTGTTAACAGACCGTTTTATTATTTAACCAGAACTGGGCGCGAACCTAGCGGGTCAAGAGTCTCGGCGTGGGCCCAACAGCGGGAGCGTGGTTGCCGGCGACGTTGCCACTCCATCTGCAGTGTCTACCGCCAACTCCACGAGGGACCATCAGCTGCATCAGCTGAGGCAGGAAAATCACAAGTGAGTCGAATTATTATGTTTTTTTACTAGATCAGTTGGCAGACAGGCACGCAGCACACTTGATGGCAAGTGACCACTGAGGCCTATTACATTGAGATACTCTTAACCAGGAAGAGTCGCTCAATGTGCTGCTACACTGTAGGTAAACTATTGCTATTTTTTTTTATTGCAATGTTTAACAAGACGAGCAGATCGTACACCTGATGGTAAGCGCAACGTCTGCCCTTAGACAGTTCAGTGCCAAACAGCAACTAAGCATTTACTATCTGGCACCGCTCTGCGCCCGCTACATCGAGACGACAGTTATTAGGTCTCATATACCCAGTAATTTTACTAGCTTCAGTGCCCTTTCCCCGAAACACAGAAGTGCTTGACACACTTCCATTTCACGGAAAAATATCTGGCACTGCGGTGGTACCCACCTAGACGGCCACCTGGTAAAAATACTGGTTCAGAGCAATTCGTTATTTTTATCCAATTTAAAAAGAAAAATAATATTCTTTACAGATTACAGCAAGAATTAGTAGAAAGTTATCAACAGTATCAATCGCTGCTCCGACAGATACTCGAAGAGCAGAAACTGCAAACACAGGTCATCAGAGAGCTTGTCGATAGAAGGCCAAGGTATTTTTATTATTATCAATAACTAAATAAAATATTAGCTTTATTTTAATTTTTATACCCGTTTACATGAAGAGAACAGTTTTCATTGTAATTATCAATTCATTTTCCTTTTACAACAATTTAAAAGTGTGGTAATTCAACTGCTGAAAACCGGCTAGTGCGGGGCACGGAATGGTATTATGGTTTGTCAAATTGTTGTGACACATTCACACGTTATGTCTCGTCTCGTATGCATATGGCCAAGAATTAAATTAACAAATCACTTCCAGAGGTGAAAGTCCAAGCGAAGTTGACGAAGAGCAATACAACACGATCCGCGAATGGACGCAGTCCCGCGGCTTGCCGGACTCGGCTGCGCGCGCGCTGGCTGCCCACGAGTACGTGTTGAGCGATCTGCTGCGACACGCGCAGAGGGAGGACGTGGCTAAGCTGAAGCTGTCGTGAGTATAACATACATTGTTGATATCCTAGAGTGACTGAGACCTCCCACTATACGCCGCGATGCACCTCTATATCGCCTTACGTGTACGCCCCCCCCCCCTGTCGCCCCTTACCTGTACCACGGGTTTTTTCATAAACCTCAGGCACCAGTCTCTCACAAACAAGGTGCGATCAAAAATTTGTTTTTTAACATGTATTATGTGAGAGTAAAATAAATAATTTATTATTATTATTGGTTCATTCCCGTTCGTCCCACCAAGCTTCGTCCCACAAGTGGAACGAACGGGAATTAAATAAAATATTTAATTTTTATTCCCCTTCGTACCACCATCTCTCCTACGGGATATCACACGGCACAGAGGCCGGTCCTTTTGGAAGGCGTACGTGGGGATACAGATCCAACACGAAGAGGCCCCTTTGAGATACGATCATACGATATTCTATTGTGGGATACGTACACCTAGCTGGCACTATCTCTGCCTATACCATGGAAAAGATACAGCCAAAGACAGCGCCAGCTAAGTGCAGGGACTATTGCAAAGATAAGGGAAACTAATTCGGGTCTATGGTAAGGTGAATGCTGGACTGGTTGATGGGCTATTGATGAGACAGCGGGACGCCTGCCATATCAAATGTCTCATCTTGATAATCCTGGCAGACGGTGACTCGCCTCCCACTAGATGGGCCCCCGAAAACAGCCACCACTCTAAGCGGCCACTAGGGTCGCGGGCAGCGCGGGCTTATTGTTATTTATGAACTATTATTTTTCTTTAGGGGCGGAGTCGAGCTTCGTCTCTGGCGGGCCATAGTAGAACACCGATCTGCCATGTCACCCGCCGGACTCCGACGAGCAAGCAGTACGGAGACGGACATGGACACCCAGTCCATGGTGGTGGTAGACTGCCGGAGGTGCCGCGCCACTCGCACGTTGTCCGACAACTCGTCTTGTTCGAACAACCCTACTGTAGTTATACGGGATCAGCAGGCAAGTATCATCTATCTATTATCTATACATTGCATCCAGAATGGAGCTCAGGGTCTGCATCGATTATGATCATAGATTCGACAAGTCTGGTTATTACAAATGGAGCGATTGCCATCTGACCTCCATAAGAAACCCTTACAAGGGAAACCAGACCTACCAAAGCACGATATCATCATTATTTTCAGTCATTCAAGTGATTCTAGCTTCATGATAGTCCAATAAATTGTCCAGACAAGTGGTATTTATGACGTTCGTTATCGCTCAATTTGCCATAGCGAATGTCAAATCCCATACATTTCAATTTCGATTGACCACGTGACTTTTCTAAGGCACCTGTCAAATCCATACAAATTGGACTTAGCGAAATTCGCCAGCTATGAAGCGTTGTCATCTTGTCTAAGCCCCCAGATTATCCTTAACTTCTTCAGCGTAAGTTGGTCTTATATTTTCCTTATTTTTCACAGGTGAACGGAGATGACGACGGCGCCGTACTGCTCCCAGAGAACGGGGTTGACCACCCCTGACTGTTGCGCGGGTGGTGCACTCTGCAATGAGGTCAAACAACCAGTGTTAGGGAACCTGGGTAAAGCCCAGTCTACAACCAGATTCACAGATCATTAAGTATCTTCAAATAGAGCTGTTCTCAAAGTAGCCACTAGTCATCGACCCGTGGTGTGATCTTTTAGAGTCCTGTCTCATTAAGATGCCATGGTGACGTCACCGGCTACCGTGTTCAAGCAGATATTTAAATGTATGGAACTTCACCTGGCGACGGTTTTCGCAGAGTTGTCAATTTTGACATTTCCATACTATCTATTAACTATTTAGTGGCTAAGCTGCTCGGGTATAAAAACACGGAGGTCGTGGGTTCGATTCCCACCTTGGGTCTGCTTGGTGGTAGGGCTTGAGTCCGACTGGCTAACTACCACCCCCACAGGTGAAATCTGCCGCCATAACCGCTCTGGCTGTGTTCCGGCAATATTAATGTGGGAGCCAGTACACTTGAAATCAGAGGCTCGAAGATCAGATGAGCCTACAGTCTGGCAGCGCATTGAACGACGCTTCCAGGTGAAGCGTCCCCAATTGAATAGGCCCGTAGTGGCTGCTTACCATCAGGTGGGCTGCATGCCTGTCTGCCAACTGAACAAGTATAAAACTATTTGACAGGATACGGTATCCGGCGATGTTGCCATGGCGGACGCCATTAGGACAATGAGGCAGGGCACTTTGCCTTCAAATTGATAAACTGCTTATCAGGCTGTCTGAAAACTAAACTGAAACGGAGCTATGCTAATATTTATTTACCAATAATTTTGGAAAAGTTTAAGGCTAGATGGCGCTGAAAAATGTCCAGGGATTAAAAAGGAAAATATATTGGCACAGCTCCTTTTCGCTCCACCTCAGTAGGCAGTCGATCTAAGCGCTAGATGTGTAAGAATATCGCTGCCTGCCCATTAAGGCTGCCTGTCCACTGAAGCGGAGCGAGGCAGCGGAGCGGAGAAACGGAGAAATATTAACCAATACGATTGCAACTCCCTGTCTGAGCGGAGATTTTGTGTAATCTTATTGATTAATATTTCACCGTTTCTCCGCTCTGCTGCCTCGCTCCGCTTCGGTGGACAGGCAGCCTAAAACGGAATTGCGCTAATAGAATTGCTTTAGGTTTATATTTGCACAACTCCGTTCTATTCGAAAAGCGTTAGCTGATGTCTCAAACTAGCCTGCGGGGATCTCGCCTTTATAATATAATGTGTGGTTTTTCGCTTAAAAATGAAAAATCTTTGATCATGCACTTAGCTTAGTTTGCCTCAAAAGAATTTGACAATTGTGAATGGAATAAAATACAAGATTTCTTGAAGAAATTAAACACTTATAGAAGTAGTTACACATTTATATTTATAGAAAACTTATACGTTTTGAGAAAGAGATGAATCTGTAATCTGTGTTGATGTTAATTAGTTTAGTAGTAATATCGAGTTTATTCGTGTGAATTAATACACTAACACTGGTATAAACGAAGCAATTGAAGGCAATATTAGTAGAGTAGACGCACAATATGACATTTTAGTACTATTACGAGTATCTACTTAAAAGTTTTAAGGTCGATTTAGAAAATGTATCTTCTGAAATTTACACATCAGTAGTCTGGTCTTTTAAACCAAGGTTATTTGGGAGCCCTAATAAGACAGAAGGTATTT
This sequence comes from Mecyna flavalis, assembly GCA_949319885.1. NCBI lineage: Eukaryota > Metazoa > Arthropoda > Insecta > Lepidoptera > Crambidae > Mecyna > Mecyna flavalis. The sequence continues at coordinate 12,883,736 of OX439434.1, read as the reverse complement.
AACAACTTTTTTGTAAATAACTAAAAAGAGAATAGAGTTACTGTGTTTATATAGAATCAGCAGAACTATTTAAGAAACTTTTTGGTGTTTCTGTACGATCTGTAAACGTGGTATTTTTGATAAAAAACACAATATCTTACGGGAAACAATAATCACGTTTCTCTTTCGTCATTTACCTACTTAATGTGTTTTCATTAAGGGCGGTAGTGTAGACGTCCCAATTCAATGATTACTACATTAGAGCAGTATATGAAACATGAGAATAAAGTGTGAGATTCGATTACTGGTGCGTAAAAAGTACTAAAATGTTAGTCGACAATATAGCCTAGAATGGTAGTGATATCAGGTTGTTTTAGAAACTAATCACAAATAGGTGCTATCTAAAAGTATTTCAGTGTTCGCTTTCACATTGCTAAATTAACAAGACCTGGAGTGTATCGCCCAAAAGGCGTTTGTACTGTGGCGGAATTATATTGCTCATTAAATACTAAGTATTGCGTTGCCGCGTTAGTACAAAGATGCCTTTATTATGTAAATATATCATTAATCATTTATTAGATACTAGTCCATGTAAATATTCATGCTAAAGCATAATACGTTTGTTAATGTTGATTAAAATTCGCCTTGCACAGTTATTATGGTGCTTGTATTGTGATTGTGAACGAAGTGCCTTCGGGAATTACATAGGTTTTTCATATAAATGTTATTACACAACTGTTAGTCTTGAAATGTTGCAAACATTTGGCTAAGCTTAGAATAATTACTTATAGAAAACGTAGTCGTAGTCTGAGCAATAAAAGTCAGAAGCACTTTTATTATTGGTGTCATAAATGGTATCCATCGCCGAACCGCTGGTGTCAATGTCAAAGTAAGACAATCGTGTCTTGCGAAAAAAAAGGACGATTTGTGCACTTAAGTTACAACACATTTGAAAAGTAAAAAAATAAGTGTAAGCAAGTAATCGTCGCGTCAGTATGAATCATTATGCTTCACTTTTAATTAAGCGTTTGTATCCTTCTATAAGTTATTATTCTAAGTTGCTAAGTGTTTATAGATGACGCTGCTTACAGAATGATTCAACTCAAATGATTAACTCTACCCACTCTCTTATCGTCCCTTATATCCTTAGAGCATAAACTCAATTAACCCTTGAAGTAAAATGTTAATTATCGTCCCCTTAAATTATTTGTATAAAACATTTGTTTGACGAAATAACACCGCCTAAATTGTACATTATAGATTTCTGTGATCTTATTTGTTTGTTTTTTTTTATTTGTATTTATTTTTCTTATTTAAGTATTATCTAACATCACAATTCAAAAGTCTAGTTCGAGAGTTTTCACAAAGTCTAGAACTTTTTAAAGTAAAATTACTACCTTAAAAGGGTGGATTTGTGTAACAAAAAAAAGGCGAAGGTCAATAAGGGGCGATAGGGGTGAATAAACGGAATATAATTTTTTTCTATTCCGTGGGTGAATGCATTATGAAACTAAAAATTAAAAGAATGATAAATGGATTACTGTTTTCCATGTTTTTTATTCATCGAAAGGAATATGATATTATAATTATATTACTTTATAATTGTATCCAGTAAAATAAGATACGGATTGCATGAAATTAAGTTTTCATTATTTGTATACGAATTTATAATATTCATCACGACTAATTATGATATTATACGAACAGCTATCCGTTTAAGTATATATTTCATCGCTATTGTGCCATAGTACAAGTTTGTGTAGAATAGGTTTGGTGTTGATCCATTCTGAGCGTGATATAATAAAGTATTTTTATATATATTTTATTTCTACAATATAATATTCAGGCCTATAAGATATTGTTATAAAGGGACTGTTTAATAACGTTTCTCACCAGTTATGTTACACATTTCTTTTATACATTTAACCACTGATTTCAGTCCAAAAATATACATAATATTATGTACGTTATCTTTATTCAGTGTTTAGTACATATTCTGTATTGAAAATATCTGTCGTGTTATTAAATATCTGTACAGAATCTTACAAATTAGGCAGTGACCTAAGAATACTCAATAATATTTCTGAAAAGTACAAACCTTACTTAGCCTCCTAAAATAATAAAGGAAATAGATATAAAAAAAAAGTAAAAATGTTGACTTATTTCTGCTTACTTAGATTCACATTATATTATACTAATTTTTGTTAATTAATTATTTGACTTATATTAAATCATTTGATAATTCAAAAAAATATCTCATTAAAATGGCAAAATAATTAAAATATTTGTCTTATGGCACTGCTTGTGCAAGACTGTAGTAACTCAAAATATGCTACTAAGAAAAAATCAAGATTCAGCGGTTTTGAAACACAGACTTTCAACCATACGATATAAAAGTAATAAGACTAATTTTAAACTGTAAACAATAAAAGTTAAAGTGATATTTTGAGTTACAAAAGTCAAACACATTTCTTAATTTAACTGGGAGAGATTAGTCTTCCACTAAGATATAATCATTTGTTGGTATTGATAGATACGTTTTTGTTTTTAAAATGACTATTCGAATTTTTAAATAACGAAATCCCTAACATATTAATAATATGTTAATGTGCATGTATGTGCATCCGAAAACATTAACTTTAAGTTGTGTTAATAAAAGTGACGATAAAAATGTACTTTTAAACTTATCATTAAACCAGTTTATTTGTATCAACAATCTTTCTTTTATATTTACGTATTCGTTTGTATTTGTTTCTTTGTCATATACTTAAATTAAGAGATGGGTAATTTTTGCGAAGTACTCTGCAACCCGAATAGAATGCCTTTGAAATTCTCCTTAAAAGAAATATCACAAGTAATTATGTTATGTACAAAGTTCCAGGTCACAAGTTGTAATATAAATCAGACTCGGTGTGATAGCATCTTTTTATACTAATTTTTGTTTAAGAGGATTCTGATGAACAGACGAGTTCAAGGAGATCCCCTGGGGGAACGGGTTAGGGGATCCTAGTGGACGAAACGAACAAAATTGGGTCATAGTTTAAAACCAGGTATCGTGATAAACATATTGTTTTTGGCAGATTCTATACATCGCCAGTTGGCATATTTTTCAATGAATGAGGGGTGGATAACGATCATGCCCTACATCTGATGGTAAGTAATCCCTATCGCCCATGGACACCGACGACTAGAGCCCGCAATCGAGAATAATAAATAAATATCTCTGGACATTATTCACACAGCGCCATCTAGCCCCAAACTAAACATTAGCTTGTAGGTACTATGGGAGCCAGACAACAGATAAACATTACTTATATACTTTTTTTTGTAAAAACATACATATTATACATATCAACACCCAGACCGATACAAACAGACATGTTCATGCACACAAATGTTTGTACCGTGCGGGGATCGAACCCGCGACCTCTGGTGTAATAGAATAGAATAAATGGAGTGTAGGTACAGAATGTTATAGTGAGATGTGCAGTGTTGTAGCTCTGACAGCGGTCAGGCTGCAGCCAATTCCTGTGCCATTTGAGCTGAGCATCTAACACTTAAAATGTTTAATTAAATTAACAATATAATTTTTCGCATGATGTATAGTATTTGTGTACCTACGTCTGTGCAGCTATCTAGAAGCAGCCATTCTTTTCAACTATTTAACTCCTAAAATATTGGTTAAGCAAATTCGTTTGTCTTACAAACACCATACAAATCTTTTAAACATTTGCAGATGTTTTTCGGAGCAAACTAGCTAGAACACCATTTGGCACTAAAGTCTGCTTGTAAACAACAGAGCTTAGTTCACACCTAGGACGTGTTTTGCGACTTGTTTTGATCTCGCGTAGTGTTAAGGAAAACATATTCAGACAACGGGTTTTATTTGGTTTTATTATTCTCAGTGTTGCTAGCTGTATCGATTTGTGTAGGATATTTATTTTATCAGGAGACCTAATGTCTCGATTTTTCACTTATCTTCGTCTCCGTTATCTATCTGTCCAATCACCAACTCGCAATTTGTCAAGCCAGTCTATTGCTGATGAAAAAAGTATTTTAGTTTATGAGGGACACTTTTTTTGACATTTGCTATGCAAGCAAAATGTCTGTTTTTGTCTAAAAATTTTCTAACATTCAAGGTACAAAGTATTACAAACCTTTGTTCTCCCATAAGTTTTTAGTTTTTGTATTTCGTAAAATATCTTAACTTAACTTGAAGATAATTTGCAAATCTTGATTTTCTTAATGAATATGTACCTACATCCATATTAAATAGGTACATATAAATAACAATATCCCCAAGGGTGCAAGGGAGATATCACTCCCAATGTTTACGGTTTGCCGTCTGCACTGATTTACATACGCGGTAAAACATATTAACTGGAGTTACCTACGTACACACGCTTAATGGCATTTCTATTAGAACAGCCGACAGGGGCTGGCTTTACTAATATTTATGGATAAATTAATCCAAGCTGTAAGGCTAGCTACTTAGGTACATGCAGATTTATAAGAGCTAAATAAATGATATCAGTATTTCGCGAAGAAGTTTGATTCTTAACAAACTATTCAAGTGTCTGACGAGCCATTTGGTGTAATGGTCGAGAAGTCGGCTAATACACCAAAGGTCGCGGGTTCGATCCCCGCACGGTACAAACATTTGTGTGCATAGACATGTCTGTTTGCATCGGTCTGGGTGTTTCTATGTATAATATGTATGTATTTACAAAAAAAAAGTATATATGTAATGTTTATCCGTTGCCTGGCACCCTTAGTACAAGCTAATTCTTAGTTTGGGGCTAGATGGCGCTGTGTGAATAATGTCCAGGGATATTTATTTATTTAAGTCTCAAGTACATAAATATTTTGTCACACTAAGATAATAATACCTATTTATTTTAATTTTATTTTGATCACCTCCGAAAACAAAAATGTCGTGTGGTTAATCCCTGCCTTCAGTCTGGTTGGTGGTAGGTATTTCTGTGTCTGCAAGTAAAACCTGTCGCTGAAACAACTCTGGATGTGTTCTAGGAATATAAATGTGGGAGCCGGTGTACTTGAAATCAATAGGAATGCGCTAAAATTACTCGTCCATGAGCTTTTATTGTGGCAGCTCCTTTTAATTGACGCTGACTGGTTAAGAAATGAAATAGGCCGCAGTTGCTGCTTACAATTGCGTGTGTTTAAATAAACAGCTATATTTACAAAGATTTCGTAACAAGAAACCAATTTAAAAACAAACAACCCAAACCGCACCCACCTAATAGATTCTAAAAAACGCACCTAATTTAATGAGATCAAGACTCGATTTGCATTTAAAAGATTCTGAAAGTCTAATAAAATTAACAATTCTTCCTTTCGAGCTCGACGCGAATTGAAATTCAAATCCGAAGTTCCGAGCATATCTAATCTAATATAATTAAGATACTGGCGTAATTGAGTAGACATCCACCCTAAAGGCTCTGTGTAAAAACAAAGGGAGCGATAAAAATTGATTTAAAGACGAAAGTATTCGCTACAAACAATAAAAGTTTATTGCCACTTCACGGTACAATTTGCCAAATAGGCTTGTGTATTAATAGATTTTCAAGACAGATTTCACATGAGGAAAATATTTTTAATAAAAATAGGTGTAGGTATTATTTGCAGTTCAAATTCCTCCATCCATACCTAATTACGAGCGTATGAACATCTAAATATCCTTGGCCACTTACACAGCGCCGTTCAACCCCGAACTAAGCTTTCCGAGGATAGGCTTGTCAATCTCCAGCTTAGCTTCCACGGGTTTTTGTCCCGACAGTCCCAAGTCACACGGCTGCAAGTTTTGTTACCCTGCGGTTAACGCATTCTCCTCCAAAAAAGCCTCTAACAACATAAATGCCAAACAACATTTACTAGTCGTATACTTTTTTCATCAGACCGTCTTAGTCAAAGAGCAAATGTGGTGTTTCTGGTGCACTCTATTATTAAATAGTATCGTGTAATTTTGATGATGTATTTCTTTCACTTCTGCTGAATCAGGCAGGCGTAAAACAATTATTTGTGTACGTAAGTACCGCTTCCATCGTGTTTTTAGCATGATGTTATTGTACCAAGGCCTAAATGGCGGGGTATCAAACTGTTTTACACGGTCAGTGGTTTAGAACAATAGATTGATGTTAATTTTATCATGGCGTTGGGATTTTAGAGGTCAAATTTAAATAATTGTATAGGTATATGTAATGTTATCATAAACATGTAGGGGGCCGTCCATTAATCACGTGAGGTCGTTTTTCTCATTTTTTGACCCCCCCTCCCCCCTGGTGATATTTGGTGAGGTTTGGGACCACCCCCTCCTCCCCCCCTCTGGATCACGTGTATTTTTTGGAAGTCTATGTAAAGGCTATTTTTGACTGGAAAAAAATATTAAAAAAATGGCGTTTTGATTCGAAAAACATTTATATGTATTTGTAATAAAATTAATGAATAATTAATAATTAATAATAATTAATAGCAACGGCGGGCGAGTCAATCAAGGTCGTACTACAAATCGTTCAAATTTTCGCGCCGTTCAAAATTTCGGTTCAGAAATAGCGCTTTTTGACAAAAAATAAATAAAATTAATACACGTGATGTCTAACGAGACCCCCCCTCCCCCCTCGTGATGTTTCGTGATGTTTTCCGTACCCCCTCCCCCCCCTTTTGAGCCTCACGTGATTAATGGACGGCCCCTAGGTAGTTAGGACACCTAAATTGTGTGTTTGAATGCTCTTGACAGCGTTTTGCCCACAGTGGTTTTGCCTATGTTAATTGCAAAACATTTAACTTACCATAACTTCCCACAGTTTTTTTAATTTCCCTTTTGTTCAGTAGGTTTTTTTTTCTAATTGAGTAGATAAGTATTTTCTGTAAAGAAATCCCCTTTTTACAAATCTTACGCCTTACCTACTAAGGTTATCACTGCGCGACGGAGCCAGTTAACTGCATGGTATTAATATTATTAAGTGTATGGTTAACTGTAACAGAAGTATTTTAATAAGGTCTATAATTCTTTAGGGCCAATTAGATGATGCCGTCATTATCTGCAAAATTAATTATCCGGTAAGTACCTATATTTTTTAGCTGGGAAACTTGTCCTAAATATAGTTTTGATCGCACGAGTCACAAGTAATCCACACAACAAACACATCAAAGCTTAAGCGTTGCAATATTTAGCGACATCACAGTTATGAACACCGTCTGCTGGCAGGGCAGGGAACCAACGCTGCAAGTGCAACTCGCTTGATGCGGGTTTATACCGCGCTCGAGGCGGACCTCGTCTGAGCCCTCAGCGATTCAGGAAGCGAACACCCGCCGCGCTAGGTACTTGCAAATTAACGTGCGCAGTTTAGCACTGTTTGTTATACATAATTTTAAGAGAATGAAAACAATCTTTTGTCCTGCCTCAGGAGAGACTTCCGCCTGGGCATGATCTACCGTAGCTGAGCTGGAAGTCCCTAAATAAACTGCGTACTCAGGTCGGCAGAAGAAAAGAAAACATTCATGGGTGGGGGTTCACTAATAGTTTGGGTGTGGCCTGCGATGCGAGTGTGGTTTTACCCCTCAGACCATGGGTCATTTAACATCTTGCTCAAAATGTCTGTCACGGAGAGTGCAATCCGTGTTGCTCAATATTGGGAATTTAAAATAACACGCTAAGAGGAAGATGGAAAAAATCTCATAACTGCTAGCTAAGCGACCCTGAGTGGATTTTGATCTCCAACTAGATGTCGGGTAGGTTCACCTCAGTAATATAAATATTATTCTAAAGTTTCAAGTCATTCTCTATTTTATCTTGATGCGTATTCATGACGAAAGTATTGTTGAATTTGTAAAGTTTAGGCAGACAAGCCTACGCAGTGAGCAGACGTTGATAAATAAAACATTCGATGCGATTCTAGAAGACACCGCTACAGGCACTTAGTTTTATCAGCTACGAGTGCACTTTAATTTGTTACACCTTACACCAACACAAATAGAATACTTACTGAGAAAATTGTCTTCGCCTTTTCAATTTACTACTAGTTTTTAAATTAAACGGGAAAATTAGCGTGCAGCAATTTCAAATACTCCCATGGCCACATAACGTTGTAAATAAAAACTGTTCTTGGTAACGGATTTATAAAGTTTATTTTATAAGATTGAAAATATTAAACCTGCGCCATTTAGTCTCCTCAGGCGTACAGTAAGTAACGCATCGACCTTTATTTTTTTATGGATTAATCCTTCGTGAATTGGTGTTTCGTCAGACGCTTCCATAAATTGAGATGGTTAACGAACTATTGAAACATCACGGTCGCCGCACGCAGAGGAGCACTGTGGTGGTAACTGCAATATTAATATTGTTTTTTTTTTCATAAGTACATCATATAATCTTCTTACATTCCCTGCAACCGATCTAACAACGCGTCAACCCTAATCTGTCTAAACGTTTCAGTTAAAATAGAAACAAGCGATGTTTCTGACTGTACACAGAACACCAAAATCCTTTCACGTTTTTTTTAAAACTATTAATAATTAATGAATGAAATAAAATATGCAGCTCGATCGAAATATGATCCGGTAAACCCGACTCTCAAACAAAGAGTTTTCATAATAAAAATTCTCCGTCAAGGGGTTTGGATGCAGAAGGGCACTTCAGAGGCCGAAACATGGCGTCTGCAATAAAAATACTCGCCGAGGGTCAATCAGGTTAAGTGTTCTGTCCGGTGTCGCGAAACTACGATTTTGTATCTTTTTACATCGGCTTTGCTTGGAGATAAATAAAAGTTTTATGAAGTAGGTAGGTACTCCGCTGATGGCAGTGGAGTAAGTAGAGATTTAAATTGCTGTCTTTTAGACTATGTCTTTACACCGGGAAAAACTGTATAATAACAAAGCGACGTTAGAACCATAGTGGTGATCCAAGTCACATTTTCAACTTTTTGAGAAAACGAGGGAAACGCGTTTGGATTTGTTCCTGAAATTGTCCTATTCCAAAGTGACCGATATGAGTTTCCTTAGGAAAATTGCTTTAATAAGCACTGGGATCAGTGTGGCATGAAAAATATGTTTTTTTTTTGGGATGTTAATAACAAAATATCAATTTTGACAAAAATGTCACTTGGATCACTATGGTTCTAACGTCGTCTTATGACGGCAGGGAAACTCCAAATTCCACACAATAATTTTATGTGTATTACATGAATTTTTTTACATAATGTTTAATTCCGTATCTAAAAACGAAAGTGTTTATTTAAAATTATGTAACAGAATCGTTATTATTATTTTCATAATATTTTTAAACTTTTAAATCATTAAACATACATATTTTACTATTTTACTTTATATAGAAATAACAAAAGCAATACCGCTTACAAGTAGAATTTATTTTTCGTTCAGAATCTGTAAAAAAATATTGAAAAAAAAAGAAAAAATTTATATTTTTAGGGGTTGTATTTAACTGTACATCAAAAAATACTGATTGTGCATCAAAAAATACTGAATTGCTAACCTTTTTTTTTTTTTTTTTTTATTGTGGGGAATGCGTTAACCTAACCTTTGGTGTGCAATCAGTTATTTTGATGTATATTTCAGTATTTTTTTGATGTTGCTGCCTGCTTGCAGCTTACATACAAAACTATGTAAAGCTTTGGTCTGGCGATCGTAACGCACAACGCTGCGGCTTGCGGCTCAACGCAGCGTCATGACGCAGCGTTTACCGTCTCTGCGGAGAAGTGGTCAGTTGATTTTGCCGCAGCTACAAAAGTAGACGTGTCAACTGTCAACATGAACAATATTATTAAAGTTTGTGCTTTGCTGGAGGACGAGGAGGAGGAAGAAGAAATTCTACTGCTTTTGAAAAGACAAAGAAGCAGTCCGAGAAACATGTTTTTACAACGGAGAGATGAATTTTCTCTAATTATTAAACTTTTATGTTTTTTGTCTTTATTATTATACAAAGAAGGATATTTGCGAATTAATTCGATTAAATTATCTTCAAACGGATCCATTTTAACTCGCGGCGAGTCCGCGACGCACACCGCTGCGTTTGACGAGAACGACGCGGCGCTGTGCGGCGTACCCGCTCCCCACTTCACCGCGCTTGCTCTTCGCCGCTGACGCATACTGCGACGGAACAAGAGACCATTCTTGACGTTTTTCATACGATTAAGTGTCCGGTACCGCATGCCGCAAGCCGCAGCGTTGTGCGTTACGATCGCCAGACCAAAGCTTAACTCTGTCGATGGAGCGTCAAAGCCTGCATGCAGCGACGCGAGCGCGACGTTGACGCTACGTCGACAGAGTTACATAGTTTTGTATGTAAGCTGCAAGCTGCAAGGCGTACACCAAGCGTATAATGACGAATACGCGTCTATGAAGCTACGCCGCCGTGGACAGTAGGCCTAAATAAAAAAAGTTACTTTTTCCCTGTACACTTTCATTTCATTCATTCATTGACCACGTGACTCTTCTGAGGCAACTGTCAAATCCATACAAATTGGACTTAGCGAAATTCGCCAGCTATGAAGCGATGTTATCTTGTCTAAGCCCCCTGGAATTGTCGAATGTAATCGCGATTTCCGCGAAACTGACTTTATTTAAAAATTCTTACATAAATCTATCAGGCAAAAGCAACTTTCACTTTATGATAATAGTGATAGTGATTTATAAGGTATCGTGGTAGAAGAAAATAGAGAAATACCTGTGATAGGGACGTGACGCAGCTTCCTGCATTCCTGTCGTTCCCACGGGACCCCGCGTGAGTTATGTCCAGTCCCGTCTTTACTAAATGTTACGCGCACTTTGCTATTTCGCGTTTGGATAAAAACGTACGGAATGTCATTTAATTTAACCGAGGTACCGACATAACGGACTGCTTTCGTATCCTATATTTTGTATATTGTTTTTGTTGTAGGTACCTACTTCCAAGAACATAAGATAGAAATCGCATTTGGTTCTGACCCTACCCTTAAACTAAGCATAGTTTATACAAACATAAATCGGTGGGCTGCATGCCTCTGATCTGTTCCGGAAAATATGAAGCAGATTACTTAGTGGGTTAGGTCCAAGCTCGACCCGGTAACACAAAGTACCAAATCATGACTTATTAATAACAATATTAACAATCTAAGGTACTTTTTAACTCAAAGTTTCTGTAGATTTTTTGAGATATTTAGACAATTTGGTTCTCAAAAGACACACTCATGATAAAGTTTATGTAAAACCTTAAATAAAAATAAAAATAATTTTAATTTAAATGTCTGCCCCATTAAAACGTAAACTATACTTCAATTTAATAATACAGTTTTAATTAAATTAAATAATAAAAGTAAAAGCAAGTTTGAAAGCACAAAACTTAAAAAACTTATCAGCATCATCATCATTTCAGCCACGTCCACTGCTGGACACAGACAACCAAAACTAAACTCATTCAAAAGTAATTCTGATAACATCATTTTCACTTCATTGCACGTGACTCTAAATTCCTATATCCGAAATATCCGAATTTAGCGCAAAACCCACCGGCAGAGCTCCCCACAAAAACTCTCTCATATAGTACAAAATTAACAATCGCACGCGTCGCACGCATCGGTAATTTTAGTCGCAACGCAGATTGCGACGATAAATTGCATCGCACAGATGCGACCGAGCGAGACGCCCAAATTAAGATAGCTTGCGAGCAGTATGCAAATATCAGCCCGTGTGTGCGGGCCTAAACAAATATTGCTTTTAATAAGAGCATTGCTACTGGTAGGGTGACAATAGGAAAGTGTTTTTATACAATATTTGGCTACGCGATACGATACGATATAGCGTGATTTCAAGTGGCAATTTATTGCATATCACTACATAGTATAAAACAAAGTCGCTTTTTCTGTCCCTATGTCCCTTTGTATGCTTAAATCTTTGAAACTACGCAACGGATTTTGATGCGGTTTTTTTCATTAGATAGACTGATTCAAGAGGAAGGTTTATATGTATAATACATGCATAATATAGTAGAGAAACACTGATAACTTTAGAGGTTTTTAATTTAAGGTCGTAAATAATCGCATTTTTTTGCGCTTACATTGCAAACGCTGGCTGAACCCTACGAGATAGATCAAAATAATGTACTACACTATTGTACACCTTAAAAAGTTTTACAAAAAAGTCCGCGATGGTATATGTCTATCTCTTAGGGATAACCCACAATAACCATTTTCCTTTACTTATTACGATAAAATAATGGCTTATTTACGAAAAAGTGATTTTAAGCAATACAGTATTAATCCTTATCCAATAAAGTACCATAAATAAATTGTGCATGTAATATAGATCAATATGGCCCTTTACATCATGTAATTTAAATGAATAGTTTCGAAGATATTACAGATTTAAAATGCAGGGACATAGCGGTTGCGGCGGTACCGGCCGGGAAGCGGATGGATGAACTTTTGTTATTCTTTCACGTAAAAACTACTGAATTGATTTTAATGAAACTTTACAATAATATAGCTTATACATAAGGATAACACATAGGCTACAATTTACAAGATATTCCCATGGGATAACGTCCTATAGTTCAATTCCCGCGGGATAACGTCCTATAGTTCACGCGGGCGAAGCCGCGGGCGGGCCGCTAGTCTTTCATAATAATAGGTCTATGCGAAACTGGCATGTCTTTTTTAAGATTTCATGTGGGAAATTGTTATTTCAGTTAATAATTGACGAACATTTACACAAAATATAGACAAGCACTGTACCTACTAACTTTTTACGACATAATTATAAATATTGTGAATTCTAAGTACTTAAGTCTTTGAAACACAATTGTTTGACGCACTTGTGGTGATTCGTTCAGTTAAATAAATAACTTATGATGTCTTATCAAAAAAAAACTTGATCTATTAGATTATGATAAAAGTTTTGTCCGGGTACATCTCCAAGGCAAGTAGTATATAATTTATTCCAATGTAACTTCAATTGGTGATAAAAAAAAATACAAATAAATAGATATAATTATTTAGAATCCTATCATTATAACTAAGAATATTCTAACTGTGACACTAAAATGACGTTAACAATTTGTCCTGTTGTGTCAAATAAATAAATATTAAACTTGTGTAATAGGTTTAAAAATTCTATAACTGTCCGAAAACAAACTAAACACATGGCTAACCTAATTTACGAGGTAACAACATAGTAAATATTCTCTAAATCGCTATGTTATTTCAAATTTGACACTTGTGATAAAGATTAGGCTAATCTGATAACAAGTTTAGTAATGCTTATACATAAGTGTTACTACGTAAATATACTTTATGAGTAGATGGGTATTAACTATTAAGTATTAAAAGATCAGGTGAGTTGAGACTTTGTAGGAAACATGCCTAAAAGGTCTTGTTTTATATATTTATGTTTTAAAGTATCCATTACTTTTACCTACTTTAAATAATAGGTAAATAAAAACAAAAATTGTTCAAACATTTTTATACTTGAAACATTTATTTAAACGCACCATCTAGAGTAAGCAACTTGAAATAAATACAAAAAAAGATGTACATTCTGAGCGAATTCTGTTTGTATCAACATAAAACAACTGAAGGCACGCTTCAAAAGCGATTTGGATAACAATGTAACAGTATTGTTTGCTGAAATGTGTATAACCACCCCGCATAACATAACTATTGCGTTGAAATGCGAACGCAACTCTTTGAACTGCGTAACTCGTAAAATAAAGGGAAGTCAAGATTTCCGGAACGTATTTGTTTCTTTCAAACAAACAGAAGCTACAGTTCCCTACGAAATATCGCGGAGATTCCACACGGGCCAACGGGTTGGAAAACATCTTTTACGTTTAACGATACGGTGAAATTCCGTGAGAAAGTAATGCGAGATCCCTAAACAGACGATTCAGGAAAGTATATGTATTATATTTCGCATATTTCAAGCTATCAATGCGCTGTGCAGACGTAGACACTTTTTTGTGTCCACTTATTTGTACAACAGACAAATTCATGCACACAAATTGCGGATATCGAACCCGCTACCTCTGGTGTAATAGCCTACTTCTCGCCGTTACTACACCAAAATTGGTCTTCGTCGCTCGAAACCTTGGCTAGGTTTCGATATAAGGTTTCCATACAAGTACCATAATTACGTAGACGATAAATATAAACTTAAAATAGGCTTCTCGTAGAAATAGCGCTGATAAAACATTTTGTCTTTTCCAGACCATCTATGATCAAGTACTCATAAAAAGTTTTAATAAAAATCAGCTCACGAAGGATTTTCCCGTTGCAATTTTCCGATATAGCCATCGGATGTACCATCCGAGGTAGTCATCTTACAAGCTGAATTGATACTTCAGCCATGCCATGAAGCGCTATTCTCTTGAAAGCTTTGATATTATATTATCTGAGACCTTTCAACACGTGGTGGGAACGTCTGTCGTCGCGATCTATCGATTTCGATTCTCGCCTCCATAGTAGAAAAGTATACAGTATGTTATGTACGATCCTCATACAAACGCGCTGCAACTATGAGTTGATGTACGCACACTAAGGCTGCCTGCCCACGTCTGACTTTTTGTAGGACCGATAATCGGTGACCGATTTTATTTCTGTGGTATTTCTGACCGACTTTTTGTGGGACGTATGCGTTACGTTCTTTTTGTCACCTACAAAAAGTCAGTTACTGATTATCGGACGTGGGCAGCCTCAAACAAAATCTTAACCCGTTTTTCAGTCGATGGGTCTCTGGAGTTTCGGGGATGAGCTGGTTAATAGCCGCAAGGCTGGTACCAGCTCGTTCCAATCGGTTGAAAACGGCGGACTTTAGTATGTAGTGAAGGTAAATTAAATTGTCTTGCCGCAGGTCTAAAAAAAGTGTTAACAAAGAGATTTTGTTTGAGTCTGCGTGCGCCGACGAATAGATACTTTGGCGCACGCATACAAACCACGCGCTGTGTACGAAGGCAACGTACTATATACTCTTTTTACTGTGGTTTCGATTCTCGCCTCTCTTGGGTAAAGAGAGTGTTCTATGCAAAGGCAGGTTAAATAAATTTATGAAAAGGTGTAGTTGAGAAGTTTGAGTAAACAGACAAGTGCATTTGAAAGTACGATACCTCTGTATCGGAGTTACATTTGTGTGAGAGTTTTGTGTGTTTTAAATAATAGTGTTATAGATCACTCAGAAAAAAATGCAATACAATTATTCTTCGTTCTAGCAAATATTTTTTCAGGTTTCTGCCGCTATATACATTACGGTTATTTATTTTATTTCAGTGATGCAGCAGCTCCTTTTTAAGTCTAATATAGTCGATTACTTCACGGGCAAGGAATTTTTAATAATATCTGTATTTTAGTTACTGTATGTACAAACAAACCTCAAAACACCCCGCATGTTATTTGTTGGTCCCCCTGCCAGCAAACGGTGTGCATAAGCGCTTCTGTGCGGTGTCTGTTGTGTTTGAAATGTTAAAAGAGGCAGAAGCCTGCGTTGAGTCCAGAAATGACTAGTAGTGGTGCATCAGTAAGCCTCTTTCTTAATCTCATTAAAAAAATCAGAGAGGGGAAAATTTTTATTACTTCATGGGAAAGAAGCACAAAGCAAAGTATTTGCTTTGTGGAAAGAAGTTTTCAATCGTGTCTGTGTATTCTAACTCTGAGAGCGAGGGAATAGAAAGTGCACTACCGAAGGCGTCCACTGCTTGGATGAAGGCCTCCCTCAAGGATCTCCAAACCGATCAGTCTTCTGCTCCCCGCATCCAGTTGATTCTCGCAATATTTATGAGATCATCGGTCCATATCATCTTCTTGTGGGACGCTTACTATAAGCTGCTTCACGATTTGCGGAGTTGGTTAGACATAATATTAGTGATCTGAGCAGGATAGTAAAACCAAAGAAGACCTTCTAGAATCTAGGACTCAAAGGAATTTCAAGCATCTGTTCTCCAAGGCACTATGCACAAGCATCTTGGTAACAAGAACTGAGCGGGATGAAGGCGGCACTAATTGGAAATACATGAGTATTTGCATTTTACTTTGTCCCGAACTCCCACGGGGGCGTGGCGTCTCTCCTTTGTGACGACGTTTCAGGTGCTATTAGCAGTAATGAGCTGAGAATATTTATTGCGAAATACTTATAACATTTCAGTAATTTTTGCTCATCTGATAGGTAAGCGGGCTGTTTTAGTCTCTTTTGAATGTGTTGAAGGATAATACGATTGTTTTGGATGTTTTTTACTTTTGCCTGAGACATTTTGCCTGAGTTGATTGTTTTGTTTACTTACAAACATGTCAAGATATTTTAAATTTTTTCCGCGAATTTATTTATGTATATTATATAAAAGTAAATAGCATTAATAGTTGAAACCAAAACTGCTATAATGAAAATCAATTGCACATTGAATAAAAAACAACATCAATAGTCACTCTATTCGATCGCTAAAAATAGATGCAATCTCAGCATCTCATAACGCGTCTTATGATCGATAATTTAATTTAACGAGAATTACAATTTTTTATCTGAATTAGATTGCCTGTTTACGAAATTTTATTAGCAATCTTTGTGTACTAAGTTGTGTTTACAAAAATACCGATGTTTTCAAATAATAAACTATTCCTTCCTGGAGACGACACTGCCACTTAATTTTAATATCTCATTATTGCGAGGAGACGCTGCATCGGAAAACGGGTAGCGTGAACCACCCAATGTATTTGTAAGGTTCCGTATTTATTTTTACACCATCAGTTGAATAATAGAAAATAAAAAGCACTATTCTGATTTGTTCCATGCAGGACCAAATGTTTTTCAATATTTTAAGTTCAGAACATGTTGAATTTTGGTTATTTTCAAATAAAAACTGAGGGTTCAGAAAGAAAGAACTAAAAGATTTGGATGAAATTTGATACACACAGAAACAAGTCCTTAGGAAAGGTCATAGCCTAGTTTTTTACATAATTTTTTATAAGTACGTTATTCATCCTCATTGAGACGTCAGAGAACATAGGTAATATAAATGGTCCTGCATCCTGATAGATTGTTTTTCTATGCATTTCTGTTATATACTTAAAGGTAGTTCTTAAGTAATTGTGCTCTGCTCTCTTTCTTTCTCCGACTCTGTCTATTAACTTAAGGTTATAAGTGAGAGTAATACCTACTCTATTGGTATTTCGAAACAATATATCAACGTTGATCAATATTTCACTCCTCATTGCCACCAATAACTTCTGTCTCGAGAACTGATTGCCATTAATAAAAATGAAGTGCAGCAGAATAAAAATAAAATGATAAGTATCAGGTTGTGAGCTCAGGGTCCTAAGTTAAACCCACCAGTGAATTTTAAATTAGCTAGTGTCAGTGATATTTTAAACATTAGATATGTAATTATATCCATGTGGTGTGGATAATAATTTAAATTTAAAATAAAAGGTAAATAATTTAAGGAATATGCTGCTACTCTACTGTAGTAGTACCAATGTTATCGAATAGAATTGCAGGAGAAAACATAATTAAAAACCTATTGGTTTAATATTGGCACCGCTCCGCTCCGATCCTCCAGAACTAAATATCGCTTCAGTAGACAGGCAGCCTTATATAGGCAGATACTTTTTAAGTTTTACAGTCATTAACCATGTTCGATCTTTAGCAAAGGACCTAAACCGCTTCGGGCTTTCATCACTCTTTAATTAAGTGATTCTCACTTAAGGAACCCCAAAGATTGGCATTTCATAAATTATGAAAACTGCAACTCCGCGGCAGACAGACGTCTTTTGCTAATTAAAAATAGTCGGCGAATTTAAATGAGCTAGTTTTTTAATTTTTTTGAAAAAGTCGAGACGAACTTTTAAGAATTGTTAAGATTTCGTCTGTGCCATTCATCATCTTTTTACTAGCTCATTTCTGTAGGGCTTGAATTTAGGTATCTATGTAACAAAGAGTCCTACAGAAATTAAAGATCGGTTAAAAACAAAAAAAAAACCTGAAAATTTCCACTAAAGTTCGACAGTTCGTTTTTTTTTTGGCGAAAAATATGGTCACCTATCTAGTGGTAGTATTAACTGTCAGTACCACTACACGATTGTCAGGACAGCAGTATCTCTTATTCTCAAGTGACGCGAACATAATAACGCGGGTCCCACACGCGGCCGCCGCTGTTCTTGCTAGACTGCGGCTTATTTGCTTAAACGCTGTTTAAGTCTGTACTAAATTTCATCATCAGTGGTTTAGGTGTGAAAACTTTGGATAGACAGACAGAGTTGACCTTTAGCTTTTACAATATTTGTATGGATTATACCTGGTCATCATCATCTGATTAGATTCCTGGGTCAGCTAGTATGCTAGTATGTCTCTGTTTTTCTAACATTTCCTTCTAAGGAAAAGTAAAAGATGGCAGTATTAAGTGTTAAGTAATTATATTATTATTTCGTAATTATGTGGGAAAAATTAATACCTAGTTCAACCACGAGTACAAGGCAGCACTCCGTACTAGCTACGTTGCAGTGAGTCTATGCCACTTGCTGGATTAAATCAAAGGCTAATGATGGCGGAGATATTTTCTCAGCCAGGCATGTGTGAGCGAATCGCGAGACTCCCTAATTCACCCTTAATGGGCCCTCGACGAGCCGCGAGCTGTGATTGCCAGACTCCCTCGGGCGCACAGACAAACATACAATAATACTATTTGCATTAGCACCGCGACAAAACGCAGTCTTTTGTAATTAGCAACTTGCTGCCGTTCATGTGGTGCTACGTAATTTCGTCCGTCTATGCTTCCCAGAGGAACAAAAGAAAAGAGAAAATACGAGACTTTCGACTTGTTTTCCGATTTCAAATTGTGTTCGCGTTTTTTTTCACCTGACGATAGATCAATTTTGTAGCCAAAAAGTCGCGTGCTTTACTGTGGAAGTCACAAAATATTCGCTGCCGGCTTAATTTAACATTGGAATATTAATGTCAATTCAAGTCTTTTCCTCGTTGAGTCTCAGGTACAACGCGAAATCTTCAGCAGTGTCATGATCGAAGAGAGATCAGGCGCTTTACAAAATCTTACAAGCTTTACGAGACATGGTTTTTTTAAATCACATTTTTTAACAATTTCATACTAGAAAAAAAAATCCTAATCACAGAAACTCCGTTCTGTAGAGCCAGTAATGCAGCGACAAATAGGTTATTTAAATTCAGATTCGAATGTTAATTCGCCGACATTGTCTGTGTACAATTTGGTCGTTACAACGCTGAACGAGTCCGCTCATTATGTCCTAGTGTCCTGTGACCCTAGGCTGTGCGTATGCACGTCATTTGAATCAATTTTATAATAATACAAAATTAGGATTAACCAAACCATATTCTAGTCTAGTTATAAAATTTTGATACAAATAGACCGAACAAAAACTAAAACGGGTCTTAGTTAGCTACTACTTTTCCACTGCAGTGCAACCCCTTCCCATTGAAATCAAGTTGTCGTTACAATTATTGTTAAGTAGGTACAGAATTACCACGCTTACCAAGTTGGAGTTGATGATTGATTAAAGTTCTCACTAACAATAAACATCAAGTGACTAGCGGTTTTGATGTTATAAACAGACAATTTTCCTAATCTGAATAGATAAATGTTAGAAATTAAGCCTTACATTACCGTCAATTGTCTTTGCATCGCAATATAATTTAGACAAATGCGTTCAAAATTGAGTTCCCGTCACACAACATGTCTCGAATCAAAGTGTCGCGATGAAACAGATTCGGCTCGTATGACTGATGTGCGCCCGCGCCGTAATGACGGAATGATGCTGCGACCCTTCCACGCAGTTTTTTAGAACAAGGGTGAAATAGACGGCCATCATTAATCAGTAAGGATGCGCGCTGTCATAGGCGTAACGGAAGCGTTTTAAGGTCACATAAATCGGACACGATTTTTTCCGAGAAAAGGCGACACAAAACCCTATAGTTACGATATGATCCTTGATATTTTAAGTTGATATCTCATTAAAGATATCACATCGTAACATCGTTCCTTTTTAGAGGTGATAAGTGTAAGTAGTAAGCCTAGAATATCGGCACAGTTAAAGGAATATAATGAAAAAACATTAGCACTTTAATATTAAACCAGTTTTATATAATATGATAGATAAGAAAATGCTTTGTCCTTAATTCGCCAAATGTGGGTTTGTGATAACAAACCAGGCAGGTCTATAATATGTATTCAGTTTTATGGTACCTAATTGGTATGTGCATTTTTCGGACAATCGCATACAATCTACAGTATGAAAGTGGATGAACGTAGAAACTAAGCTCGTATACGAATTGTAATCTGGATTGACAAACATAAATATCAAAGAAACCGCTCGGCTTATAACACAAAACGCACCCTTAAGCTTTCCATATGAACGCAATTAGGTAAAAAATTGAATATTAAGCTAGAACATTAGGGAGGCTTGTGCCATAAGATGAATGACACGTCCACATCCCCCCCACCTACCCTGCGTCCGTAACAATGTGAGAGGTAAAATTGATGTTTGGATCCAAAATATGATTTGGGAGAGAATCAGAGTTAGAATATTCATGAGTGCTTGAGAGCATTTCTGTATGTTATTCATGTAAATGTTAGTATGCTTTTAAGTTAATTTGCTTGCTTGTTGTTTGATTTCTGGATTTGTTTGTTATTGCCGTTAATGGTTTTATGGGGGATGTGATGGGCATCTAAAAGTGGAAGTACTCCGAGGTAAATAGGCTAGCGTGGTCCAATGTAGTTCTAATTGTATTGGTGTTTATAATTTAGATAGATTCGAACCGATACGACTTGCAAATATTTTAAAAAAGAGTGTATTCTTTTCTTATAGGCCGGCAGCGCATCTGTGATTCCACCTGATTTGCAGATGTCTATGGGCGGCGGTAGTCACTTTCCATGAGGTGTGCCGCATCCTCGTCCGCCGCCTATACCATAAAAAAAATTTGATAAAACTTAAACATGTATTAAGAAGCTACATCTTAAGACGCTGTGAAGAAGCTAATATACAAAAGCTACAAAATTCAGATAATTTCAAACAAGCAATCAAAAGTGAAACATGTAACATAAGTGAACCTGGTCATTTGTCTGCAATAAAGTGCAATCCATCTCGACAAACTGGACACAGGGAGGACCCTAACTCCATGCAAAAATGGGAGAGTAAGAAATTGAATGAATTTTTATAATGAATGTAGGTTTAATAAATAAATGTTTTAATAAATAATAAATAAATAAATTATCATCTGTGGCAACATTATGATCCGACAAGTTAGTAATAATTCGAGACAGTATAGTATCGACAATTGAGATAGTCTGTCTTAGATTGTAGACACAGTCGATAAAAAAAAGGGCCTAAATATTTCTTAAACAAACAGAATCCTGCAAATTCTTTACGAAACAGTTCGGATAGTTTTTAAACCAATAACAACTCGTTAAAATACTTTCTCATTTTATCGGCTAACTGATGGGCATAATAAAGAAGAGATTCCATTGAAAATCGTCTAAAAATATTTAATAATGCCGACCAGACCGCTTATAGAAATCCAATTTATTATTTAAACAAAAGTGCTGTGAAATGCCAAAGCTCTTACACGCATTCCGATCTTATTAAACCCCAGACGGGCAAGAAATATTCACCTATTGGAATGGAAAGCATTGTGCATAGTGAGCAAACAGATGTATAGTCGTTATAATAAAATGAATAGTTATTATCAAGGGTGAAAAATATAATATTAATTTAATGGGGAGCCAGTACACTTGAAATAAAAGGTTCAAAGATTAGAAGAACCTACAGTATGGCAGCATTTTATCGACGCTTCTTGGTGAAGTTTCCCTCAATGGAATAGGCAGCAGTGATCGCTTGCCATTACATGGACTCTCTGCTTCTCTCACTTGTCTCCCAACTGTTCTAGTCTAGCATAGGCTAGTATAATGCTAAGTAAGGGTTAGAAGTAAAGGTGTTTTTGTTGATCCTTATTTCATGTTGCAATAGAGTACCTAACGGATTACTGTGATTTTTTGGGAGCTGGAAAATGACAAATGCTTTTCTCACATTTAACTATTGAACTAATTAATCGAACTTTTTCTCAACCTAAGTCCCTGCTAGGTATACATAGGTATACATCGAACTAGTGAGAATGAACGACGCGGTTGATCTGTGCATGCTGTTAGATATTTTAATTAACGAGCTCCCCAGAATAGGCGCAGTGGAACGGAAAATTATATTAGCAATTTTAATTAAATGATTGCAGGCAATAGAGAATATGTTTTATCTTTGTTGTTTATTCGATTCGATGAGTTGGTGTTCTTTATAGTAACGGCTGGGCTCGTGGTTTTTGGTTCGATTCTTTGGATTTACTTAACATATAAATGCCACGTACCTACTCGTATTATTAAGGTACCAAAATATATATAAAATTTTGGAATGCAATAAAGATTATGGTGATTATTCATATCTAGCAAGAGTCAAAATGGAAAAGTCATTTATGCAGCGCTCGCAACTAGTTTAACCACAATTCTTGTGAACTTTTAAACCCCAAGCTGAAATCCAAAATGTACAAAAAATAATCACCTGACCTGGCGGGAATTGAACTCAACGCCAAATAGGTACCTATTTTAATCACTGGACCAACAAAGGTGATTTTTTACTTACTATACTTTTTCCTTTTTATATGCGTCACTGATTGTCAAATACACGCCCATTTACTTCATTATAAACGCGAAATTCGATTACAGCGAAAACGAGCGATAGAAATCTAATCTCCCAAGCGGAACGGTCTCAATGAAAATTGAATAACGTACCTACAACTGAGTTTAGACGGGGACAAAAAGTTCATATTGTGTCAATTTAACTTCTAATCACTTTTTAAATGCGTTACCAAGCGGCTGATCATGGAATAAATTTGAATCTATTAACGCACTGTTTTGTACCGCCCACCACTGATGGGAAGATGATTGATTTTGCTACACTTGGGACCCACACGGCATGGCGCACTTACTAGGGCAAATTGGAAATTACAATGTGACAGCTTAAAATATGGCTAAGTGAAAACGTGTTTGCTCTTTATACACGGATAACGAAGAATGGAGTGTCTGCAATGAGTTTAGATTATATAGGTTCTATTCCCACCTTTGATATCGTTGGTAAATTGAAACTTTTGAGTGTTACTGTTTAGCTACTATCCGCTTAGAAAAAAAAAACTCGTCTCTAACATTACTGCCATCGATAAGTAAATATGAATTCATCTCATTAAATAGTTACGTTAAGATGTTACACAGACGTACGTCATACAGGCGGTTTTTATAGACGTTGAAAATAGAAGTGTGGTTTACTATTTCCAACATTGTAGTACTCAAGCTAAAGTATATACAACACAAACATGACACAAGACGATCCATACCAGACTCGCGAGTCGAACTCTTACAACATGGAAATGTTAAAATTCCCCAGGTTCTCTTAGACGTTATATTTAGAGGCGAGATTAAATTTACATTGTTGCTTTTACCCCAGCTCCGTCTGTTACGGTATTCATGAGAGTAAATGTTTGGTCCCAGAGGCTGGCATAGCCGGAACGGAATCACCCGCACGTCTAACTTATGATAATTACATTCGGAATAATCCGCCCGAAGCGACTATGCCGAGTCATCCCATTTGGAATAACTATAAGAATTTTAATAAAGCTATTAGCGTTAATTTTCTGGATAGGAAAGTATGCTCTTCATATCTATGTTGATTGCAACTTTCTATATGAGTGTTGACTTCTTAAATTGAATTAACTGTTTTTGCTTGAGGTATGTATCGGCTTAATACTTTAGATATTTTCAGAGGAAAAAGGGGTAATTTATAATGTCCATTAAAAAAGTTGTGTATTAACTAAACTAACGATATATTTATTTCCATATCTAAAATAAATAAACTAAACATAATAACAAATAGTACCTCACATCTTGCCTTGACCATCCTTCTACAGCTTGTGTTTCCTTCTTGGTGGTTCAAAACTTGTGAACAAAGCTTTGCTTAATATATTGCATTCTCTCAGATTCCTCTGAGCTAAGTGAGCTTGCTTCATCATTTTCAAATCTTGTGAGAAAAGTTCATTAGTTGCTGCTTTGACTACCTCTTGGTTGAGGCTGTCCAACCCGGACGTCAGTGTAATGTAATCCCTCTCTAACTGGAGTATCAGAGTAGATATACTATCTTTAGGATCTTCAGGTCCTTGGAAAACCTGTGTGTTTGTGTACTGGAGACAAGTGAACAGCTTACTCACGTCATAAGACGAATATAACTCCTGAAATTCGTTCAGAAGTACTTTTTCAAACTTAGTTTTATATTCCTGCTCTTTTATCTCCATAAACTCTACGAAACCTTTGGACATTGTAACGAATTCTTCTAATTCATTTATTTCCTGCATGGCCTGTGCTTTCAAGTAATCCCTGCTCTTTGAAACCGATGTCACGATACTGGAAGCGAACACATCGATTTCCATGTAAGTCAAACATTGTCGAGATAAGTTTTCAAATATTTGCATCATTTGTCTTGGCTTCGTGAAAAATAATAATGGCTTAACATCTTTGAACACCAAAAACCTATCAAGCAATAATTCAGATTCTTTTTGTTCACCTGCAGGTTTCAAGGTGACTCCGTCGATATATTCTGGATCGTATTTTTCACGCCATGGAATAGGTGATAGATTGTTGAGAAACTGACGATACTTTGATAACGTCTCGAAAGTTATGTTGATAACTCCTAACTTGTTTCTAACCGCTACGAACTTAAAACTTAGAGCTTCTAGTTCCTCTGTAATACAATCTACCTGATACGCTTTTTCTGCTGCCTTTTTTTGAATAGCTTTTGCACTTGCATAACTTTCTTTAGCAAATCGAACGAAGTTGACCTTACATTTTTCGAATAATTTATTGACTTTATTATATTCTTCAATTTCAACCGACAAACTGTTATCAACTTGAATGATTTGATCTTTTAAGTATGCAGCGTTTGCTTTAAATAGGGTTATGTCTCTTATGTTTTTCATGTAGACTTTGATGTCATCAAACTGCCGTAAAGGTCTGCCTTCTATTTTCTTGTAAAAAGTTGCATCAATATCGCAGATGGTGTGAGGTTCTGACATAATAAATGGCTCGGGCTTTGATATTCTTTTGCTTACTAAATTTTTGCTTTTGCTAAATAAGCGCTGCATATCTGGAATGTCGAAAGGATTTCTGGTGCCAAAATCTTTAGCATTTTTTTCATGAACTATGTTTCGGCGAGGCCTTATAGGAGGCAGTTGGACTACAGTGTTTTCCTTGTTAGAAATAAAGTTGCGTTCGCTTAGTTCAATCTTCATTAATTTGCTATTAGATAGCCGCTTCTTAGCTATGTCTTTGGGCTTCAATTTAGACCTGAAATATAATAAGGCACAAATAAGAAAAGTGGTCGTGCTTTCCGACATAAAGTTATTGTAATACAATTGAGTACCACCATATTTATGGTACAAGTTGGGTACAAGCTCTAAGATAGGCATTTCGATTAGTTAATAATTTTTATTTTACTTATTAGAAAGTATGATAAAATCTAGACATTTAGGCAGAGCATTTAAATAAGAAAAGAAAGGAAATTGATACTAACTTATTCATGTTGTTTGCTTTCGCACTTAATTATATCTTATAATCTATTTTACTCCGAAAAACTATTTATTTTTGTTACTTTGTTTACAATTACAAGCGATGTGTTTTTGACACGTTTCTTCTTTTTCTTTATGATGATTTTTGTATTGCAGCATAGAGGTTGAAAAATGAACAAGTATATTTATTTCTTACAAGTTTTAATTGGATTCTTTTATAATAGACTGTAAATTACAGTAGTACCTGATATGCAGTTTTTTAATCGTGGATTTTAAAGTCTTTTAAAAAGTCTAAGCGCTTCATTACATAAAAAAAATCGAATTACATACAATAATTGTGTATAACGAACTTAATTATATGTATATTCCAACAGTTAATTATCCACTTCAACCACTGAGGTCTATTATAATACGCGCGACTTCAACTCAACCTACAATCAATAGTGTCAGCTAAATTGACGTAAATACAGACAAGTATTTACTTTTCCAATTTTAAAATCAGTGGTCTTCAAATGCCCGTTAAATTATTTCCTTGGGCATGTTTGTAATTATAAAGCGAAGTTTGCGAAGTGTCGGTTGCGTCATGGGCAGGCGGTGCCCAGGGGAGAAGTCGTGTCAGTCAATTTAACGGCCGTCTCGAAGTGACCGCGATCCGAAGTGCGGGCGGACGCTTGGGTTTCTCGGTGACCGCTGGGAGTGTTGGTTTTGACACCTTGCTTGTTGGTCCAAGTGAATAATTTAAGTCTACAATGCTGGCTCCTGCTAACAGCTTCGTCTGCTTTGTCGTCAGGCTTGCCGATTTTATTAGGTGAAAAAAGTGTCCGATTGTTTTTGTACATCTTCGTATATTGTATTAATTTAATTAATAATTATTTCTTTAATTTATGTGTGAAAGTCCAATGCCTAACATAGACCCCCTCCTCCTCAGGGTCACCAAACTGATCGGCAATCTGCTGAAACCTGTGAATACCTGCGATCTTTATGAGATCATCGGTCTTTTTTGTGGGAGGCCTACCACGGCTAATATTTTTTTTATTTCAAAGGTGGGATTAACGCGTTTTTGAACCTAGTGATCTGATAAACATCCGGTGATCATGGGCAGAGATGATGATCACTCACCAAGTCACCATCAAGATACCTACTTGCTTTAAATATTAATTTTTATAATAAGACTTTAGCCTTAAACATTTCTGATTGCGATTACATTACTTATGCTGACAACAAATTAACCGAATAAATGGAAAAATATCTTCTAAATGTTTGTAAACCTTTTTTAGACATTACAATTTAGAAAATACCATCATGAAAACCCATCACTAAAACTCATCTGATAGCAAATCGTGACTCGCTCGGTGAAGTGGTAATATTTAGCATATTGCGTGACAGTCAACTGTATATGAATAATTTACATTTTATTTCTTGTGCGGTACATTCTGACACGTCATAACATAATTTGCATTGTGCCGTTACGATTTTATCGTGATAGAAAAATCATGTTATTTCAATTTATTGTTCACCGTTTGTTGGATGGAGACATCGCTACAAGCATTAGGAATGGTTTTATGAATAGATGCTTTTGAGTATTTCGTGCTGTATAATAGAAAAAATTTGAGAGATATATTTACGTTCATAATTTTTTATGAACTATGTGCATACCTTTGTGCGTTTATAAAATGTTTAATTCATATAAATTAGTATCCTTGATGCGGGTGGCGCAGGACCGATCGGTTTGGAGATCCTTGGGGGAGGCCTTTGTCCAGCAGTGGACGTCGTTTAGCTGAAATGATGATGATGATGATGATGAAGTATCCTTGGACATTATACATAGCGCCATAACTAGAGAGTTCTTTAAAATAAATAAATAATCCAACAGATCAATTGGAAAAAGTCTCTCTTTCTCTTTTCATCTTTACATGCATTTTATGTTTTTCTCCATTTGTATATCTGGCTTTCACGTAAAACCATTGAACCATTTTTAAAGAAATTTCGAACCGACAGAGACAAAACCTTGGAAAGAGACTTTGACTACTTTTATTTCATGGGAACTGAAAATAAGGTATAGCACGACTATTAAAATAAAAAACCTCGCCATATTGCGATAAAATATTGGAACTAATTTCTTCAAGTGGCAACAATCAAATAAAAAAACAATAAAATGTTATTCATTATTGCACTCCTCAGCTGCACTCTGTCAAATTGTGATGTCAATTTTTGTCAACCCTGTCTTGGATATTAGTTATTTGTGAGCATAACGATAGCAACCAATTATTATTGTTGTTGCTATAACAACTAATGTGGTGCCTCCAGAGCAGGTTTTTTATTTTCTTGGTCAGGCTAATACCACTAAAAACTTCTTCTCCTGTTCTTTCAATCTGTTTCTGTCAACCAATTCGATAATACCGCTAGTATGTATATTCGCTTGAATCTTTAAACTTAATATTACGCGAATAACTCTATAGAAATCTTGCAGAAACTATTCCTAAGGGACGACATTGATGCCGTTAATTAAATCCCTTTGTTAAAGATAACTCGCCGAATTTAAACGATAGAAATTGAAGTAACTATAGAATAGAATTGAAGTTAAGGGCCCGTTCTTTACAATTATAGGCTAATATTTAAGGTTAGAATTTTGATTAAGGCTGCTGTTAATATTTAATAGTTTTTATCCATTCTGGTGGCTAGGGACTTGTTGTTTTAGTTATGAATTTAGTTATGTTCATCAACTGCTTGCATTGTATTTGATTTTAATTCATTTAAAATAAGTAATTTTTATGTTCTCAGTTATATTATGTGTTTCGAAACATTTGGCGTCGTCGTTTTTTAGGCGGACATCAGTTAGCAATCTGCAACGTACCGATGTAACCGGCACAACGTCTTTTTTTTGTTTCAATTTATGTTTTTTTTTTTATGATGCTAATGCTACGTAAGGCATTGTTTTCACAATTACAAGTAGTCAATGAGACCAGCATCAACGTAGATCAACAAAATACATTTCATTAGGGATGACTCAAACACTACTTGCCCGATCCGTGCAAATAATGGTCCAGCTTTTGAATAACGAAGAAGAACACATAAAAAATAACTAAAAATAAAAAAACGACGGGTTGCACTCCGGGAGTGCCGGCAGAAGTGAAAACCTGAATATTAACGTTGTGCATTTTTGATATGTATTTTGGAATGGTTAGGGATTTAATTGATTGGTATAGGTATAAAAGTACTATCATTTATGTGGTAAAATACAATATTTATTTATTGCGCTATCGTACACAAACATGACAATTTATATTACATTAAAAAGTTTATCTCTCAAATGTAATCAGAAACTTTTTCAGACTTATCAGAAACTCCTTGCTGTGACACTGAAACGCCATGTAATAAACGATGATAAAATGATTGACAACCGTCAATGTCATACTTTTTTGATTGACAACTATTTATTTTCTAAACAACGAAAACAAAGTTTGGAATTTACAACTAATTGCATACTGGAATCTGCGGATAAACTTTTGAATTTGGAGCAATCGGCCAAGAAATGATTCCCTTTACAGAATCCGCAGACTCCCGAATCGTTAATAACACGAGTGGTGTTACAGTAATCAACATGTCGCTTTCGAGGATGTTCACTGGGAATTTGGGGTAACAAGCCAAACTGTGTGTGAGAACGAGCCTCTTGTCGCAGGAAATCGGACAGCATTTCCAACTTCATACGACCTGATGCATGCTCCGCAGCATAGCGGATCTAAAGACTGCGGAGAAGTGGTGTTAATTTCCACAAAATACTGTTATATAATTCCGGCGAATAAAGATATTCCAAACTTTTTAAATGTTTTATTACGGCAATTAAATTTTGAATTTTGCAGGATATCAAATTAAGGTCTTTGTGGTCACTTTGTAGCATAGGAAGCATATAGGAAGCGACCGCACTGCGGCCAAAGATTTAAATCTTTGACTGCGGCTATAATAGTAGAAGAGGTCACACTTGACAGTTCATTTATGCAAAGAAAAATATATACCTTACGCTAAAGGAATAAAACTCAAGAAAACAACATCAGTTCTTATTAATACAATTATTTACTCTACTCCTGATGTACAGCCCGTTCCACATAAGTTGTCCTTTTGCCGCTATATTGGCAGCATTGCCTACGCTTTGTAAATCTGTCAAAAAACAGATTGAATGTATTGAAAAACAATACTACCAATATAGCGGCTAAAGGACTTCTTATGTGGAACAGACTGTACATAAGAAGCACTTTTCTTTGCATAAATGAGCTGTCAAATTGAACAAAAAACCATTATTGTCTATAGACCGACAAACTATCTGTTCCGGTGGCGGCGTCGCTACTGTCTATTTAAAACTGTCATTAAATATCGTTTTTGCATTGCATTTCACGTAGTTCCAATTTTGGCCACCGGAACAGATAAGTTTGTAGAAAACACGTGTCCGGACTTCAAATTTTATATGGATTTTCGATCAGGTCACGTGACACATAAATCCTGACGCGAGTTTAACATTTTTTCCCCATACAAAAAAAGTGCACAACGCCGCTAAAGAAGTTTTCACTTCAAAAATAATATAGTTCGTACTGTAGAAAGAAAATTCAAATATAGCTGATTCTAATTGGAACCGTTCCCTTTCGCGACAAAAACAGATAATTAAAATTAACTACCCAAGAATCTTTTTAAAACGGAAAATCAAAGTTTAAATGCAGCGAGCCATTTTAAAACAGTTCTACATAGCGGGTCTCTAAAAATTAGTACCTCACCCGGTTATTATGACTGAAAAGTTCTAGACTAACTGTAAGTTGTGCGTCTGCGGCGGAGTTAGCATAATAAATTCTTGCTACTTTCTCTCTGTTACGGGGAAATAAAAAGATATTATGGAACGCTAGCTTCTGCTCGTGACTTTGTCTGTATGTACTTAAGAATTGGGTCATTTAGAAAAAGTACCTTACTAGATTACTAATAACCTTTTCTTTTGACGTAGAAGAATTCTTTTACGCTTCGTAACCGCAAGAGCGACGCTAGCAGCCGTGTGTGGGACTCGTCACTTCCCACTAAACTCGCCCGGTTTTTATATACCTACATGTCAGTTGGCAGACAGACACGCAGCCCACCTGATGGTAAGCGGCCACTGTGGCCTATTCCATTGTGGGACACTTCACCACTCATCTGATCTTCGAGCCTTTGATTTCAAGTGTACTGGCTCCCACATTAATGCCGGAACACAACCAGAGCGGTTATGGTGGCAGATTTCACGACGAACGAGACGAACTGGTACCCACCTTGCGGCGATTGACCAGTCCAAGTAAGTTATGAGTTATATTTTTATGTTACATCAGACAGACAGGCAGGCAGCCCGTTCGATGGTATGCGGCCACTGTAGCCTTTTACTAAGTTAAGACTAGTTTCATTGCTGTCAGTCAGTCCAGACAATAAGTTCCTCAAAATTTATTTATCAGATATTATTAATGCAATCTTTATTTTTTTATTGACAAAAGAGCATCATTAATATCTGACAGATATCTATATTACGACCTATCGACCTATCTATATTACGGGGAACTTGTCCAACTTTGGTGACAATGTTCCTTAAAAGTATGAAATCAGAACAATAAAATTATAGACACTTAGTATCAGAGATCGGATCGGATCAATAGAGACACGAATCGGTTTACTAAACTGAAGCAATATAAAATACTTCCTCAAGATGTTCATTCACAACTGATACGTAACTGATTATTTTATTTAAATCTCATCATTAAAACATTATCCGAGCTTATTACATTAACGAACCCTCAGCAGGTGCTGACTAAGCCTAATTTGAATGAAAGTAAATCCGTTCATTCGCCATACATTTGCATAATCGCCTCGAGCTGATTAATTTTGTACCGACTACGAAACAGTGTAAACATTAATGTTGAATTGTTCACTTTCCGAAAAACGGAAGACGTGATTTTAATTTTAATTTTATGATGGGAATATTCGAATTGCAAATTTTGTGTGAGTCGCATCGATTTGTTATCAGAAGGGTAGTTGAAGTCCATGGCAATCGCTAGTAGGTGCTTCCAGAATACCTATCGTTAACTAGTGACTAGGGATTTTTTTAACTCGGGAAATGGGTTGTTCCGTATTCAACCTATGACGTCTCAACCCATTTCTTAACTCATCCTAAAATAGTATTCCTAGCTCAACCTATGAGTAAATTTTCTTATTTCAACCTAAATGCGGTCCTTACTCATCCCAAGATAAATATTCCAAAAAAAAGTATGGCTAGCAAAACAACGTTTAAAATACGCTCCGTCACCTCATCCTACGTTGGGGGTTGTGGTGTGAAAACTCCGCCTGAATTTACTTACAGAGCCCGGGATGTTCCTTCAAGCCTAGTGGCCTGGCTCCGTTAAATCAGCCTTTTTGAAGTGAAAACTTCTTTAGCGGCGTTGTGCACTTTTTTTGTATGGGGAAAAAATGTTAAACTCGCGTCAGGATTTATGTGTCACGTGACCTGATCGAAAATCCATATAAAATTTGAAGTCCGGACACGTGTTTTCTACAAACTTATCTGTTCCGGTGGCCAAAATTGGAACTACGTGAAATGCAATGCAAAAACGATATTTAATGACAGTTTTAAATAGACAGTAGCGACGCCGCCACCGGAACAGATAGTTTGTCGGTCTATAGACAATAATGGTTTTTTGTTCAATTTGACAGCTCATTTATGCAAAGAAAAGTGCTTCTTATGTACAGTCTGTTCCACATAAGAAGTCCTTTAGCCGCTATATTGGTAGTATTGTTTTTCAATACATTCAATCTGTTTTTTGACAGATTTACAAAGCGTAGGCAATGCTGCCAATATAGCGGCAAAAGGACAACTTATGTGGAACGGGCTGTACATCAGGAGTAGAGTAAATAATTGTATTAATAAGAACTGATGTTGTTTTCTTGAGTTTTATTCCTTTAGCGTAAGGTATATATTTTTCTTTGCATAAATGAACTGTCAAGTGTGACCTCTTCTACTATTATAGCCGCAGTCAAAGATTTAAATCTTTGGCCGCAGTGCGGTCGCTTCCTATATGCTTCCTATGCTACAAAGTGACCACAAAGACCTTAATTTGATATCCTGCAAAATTCAAAATTTAATTGCCGTAATAAAACATTTAAAAAGTTTGGAATATCTTTATTCGCCGGAATTATATAACAGTATTTTGTGGAAATTAACACCACTTCTCCGCAGTCTTTAGATCCGCTATGCTGCGGAGCATGCATCAGGTCGTATGAAGTTGGAAATGCTGTCCGATTTCCTGCGACAAGAGGCTCGTTCTCACACACAGTTTGGCTTGTTACCCCAAATTCCCAGTGAACATCCTCGAAAGCGACATGTTGATTACTGTAACACCACTCGTGTTATTAACGATTCGGGAGTCTGCGGATTCTGTAAAGGGAATCATTTCTTGGCCGATTGCTCCAAATTCAAAAGTTTATCCGCAGATTCCAGTATGCAATTAGTTGTAAATTCCAAACTTTGTTTTCGTTGTTTAGAAAATAAATAGTTGTCAATCAAAAAAGTATGACATTGACGGTTGTCAATCATTTTATCATCGTTTATTACATGGCGTTTCAGTGTCACAGCAAGGAGTTTCTGATAAGTCTGAAAAAGTTTCTGATTACATTTGAGAGATAAACTTTTTAATGTAATATAAATTGTCATGTTTGTGTACGATAGCGCAATAAATAAATATTGTATTTTACCACATAAATGATAGTACTTTTATACCTATACCAATCAATTAAATCCCTAACCATTCCAAAATACATATCAAAAATGCACAACGTTAATATTCAGGTTTTCACTTCTGCCGGCACTCCCGGAGTGCAACCCGTCGTTTTTTTTATGAATTATTCGTTAGAAACATAAAGAAATAAAACCTACAGATAATACAGATATCCAATTACGTGTTTTTATCCATCTGGATATCTAGTGACTTGAAGACTAAGACTATCTATTCTTCAAGTCTTCCTTAGTAAATCAATTAAAAAGATTCCAGAAGTGGCCAGAGCGCCCCCTGTCCCGCAACCTTCTCAAGATTCCTCGCCGCTACCGATGTCTGCGGTCAGATCTCCTGTCTGATACTAATTAGGATACTGCTTCAGACGAGAGGGACGTCAATCTGTAGACGGCGAATGGGTAAATATTTTGTTTAGGTACTTGGGCTACTACACCAGAGATTTCACTGTTTATTTGCATGCACATGTTTGTATAATACCCAGGAAAGACTCACTTCCAATAAATAAAAATTATAATGTTCTCCTATCCAAGTTTTTGACTACAGCGGTTAAACGATCTACCAACTACGCAAGATGTGTATAGTGTACAAGCATAGGCACATTTTCTAGCCTCATTCTCATGGCACGGTGAGACAGTAGTCTGCTGACAGGACCGAAGAGAGATCGGGCGTAGGTCCAACGGCTTCGAAACACAGGTATGTTTTATACCGCCAACTTTCAAACTCCTCAGTGTGACTGATAAGTGACAAAAAAACTCAATCACTTTTCGGTCCGACTCGGGATTGGTATACAAAACCCCTGACGTGACTGTCGCTTAAGGGCTGCCTATGGTAGCCAACACTGCACCAAAGAGGCAGTAAAAAATGACAAAAAATAGTTCGACATTTGTTAAAAAATACACGAGAAAAAATTATGTAAAACAAACTCCAGACAAAAAAGATAACAGCAAATCCAATTTGACTGGCCGTCCATTCCGGCGCTATACATTAGTGTTTAGCGCAGGCTGTGTGCAAACCGTATTGAACGGTATAATAGGCTACAATCAATTAATTAATCAGCTATCGAGGGTTGACGCCGGGCTATGAGCACGAGTTTGTTTGTCTTTGACTATAGATATGAGCCTTTAGATAGAAACGGCTTGGTGTTGCTAATCAGGCTTTGGTCAAGCATCATTATCGTCATCAGCCTATATACGTTTCCACTGCTGGGAAACAGGCCTTATCTCAAGTGTGAGATAGTGTGGGCCTGGGACACATGCCTTACCTCAAGTGTGAGATAGTGTGGGCCATACTCCACCACGCGGTTCCAGTGCGGATTGATGGACCGTCAAGTTAATTTAGTGTGTCTTCTGACATACCAAAGTTAGAAATAGTGCATTTGAAATGGTAGTCAACTATTTGACTATGGAATAATGTTTTCGAATGCCCCCTTTGAAAAGTTGGTTAGGAATTAATATATTTATAAATAAAATTATATTTTAAAACATTTAAAAAACACTTAACTTTATGTTTGTAGTCGGCACAAATGTGCTGACTGTGAGTGTAAATACCTACCCTTATTTGTGAAATTCGCACAACGCAAATATTTTTTTACAAATTCGGTTGTTGTGCAGCTTACCGTTCAAGTACGTATAAATTAAAATAAGAATTTGATATAATCAATGGCAACAACTAAAAATATGTGTCGTATTCCATTATTATCACAAACAGGGAAACAACGGCTTTACTTTTTTTTTAAATATAAATTTGTTTACATTGATAAAGCTGCGATTGTATCTGAAACTGTATTTGTAAGCCTTTGAACAGTTAATTCAGTAGGTATCAAGTTTAATAACTTCTCTGCTCACTGTTTTCATAAGTGAAAAAGCCACTATGAAAGAAAATGTTCCTCTATTAAGAAGATATAAAATGTCAGCCTTAGCTACAAACTAAAAAAATATATGCGCCATCCCTGCAACGCCGACAAATAAATACAGGCCATTGTCACACAGTAATATCGCGCGATGGACCCAACAGGGTCCCCATTATTTAGTGATAGTTAGGACTAGATAGGTCTATTTGGTATTAAGTTACAAAGTACCGAAATTGGCTTTATCTGCATAACGCATGTGATGCGTTAACACGGACAATTTACATATAACTGCGTTCATAAAATGATGATCGACGAGTTGAATCATTTAATATTGGACAAATTCCAGTAATTACAATGAAGCGTCTGCCTTTAATTATTATAAGATCACGGTTTAACCCCTTATTTTATCTGACCAGCTTCTTATGTTTAATTGATGATTACACAACCAGTTAAAAGCTGACGCTAAGATTTCACGACTTTTCCTCCGACTGTGAAGCTGTAAGCTCTCATTTAGAAACATAAAAGTTCACGTTTAGTTTCTAAAGTACAGAAAATCGTGATGTGATTAAAAGATTTCCATCTTCAGAAAATATAAATTTTTGAATGAATGTGGACACAAGAAGTGTCTACCTCTGCACAGAAAGGACTGATTTCATAGTCACTGATGGCTTGTATCCGACACAAGACACGAAAGTGGCTACGTCTGCGCAGCATCTTAGGATGCATCGAGTTGAACCACGTGTTTCTAATAGCATTTGTACCTTGCGCCAGACACGCCACAAACCCATGTCCTCCCCCGTGTCCCAGGACAGCGGTGCGCGGCCACACCGGCCATGCTGTATTAACGCTATAAATTAGGCAGTGAGCGTCTGCGCTGAATAACCGTAAACCGCTAGTGGTCATTGCCGACACTTGCCGCCCGCTCGCAACTTATGCCAGCCTACGTTTCATTGGCTGAGTGGTTTCCAAACATGGTACAAGTTCTTTTATTCACTGTGTAGGGTATGTGATTTCAGTATTTTACTCTCCGTTATACGGTAACGCATGGTAGTTTGCTGTAGCTTCTTTGTTAATGTTTGAGAAGTAGTTAATGAGTAAGTGAAAAATACATAGAAAAATAAAAATAAAACATGGATTTTCTGTCGTCTTGAGAAGTACGTCTGACTTACAGAAGACCTTAGTAAAGCTTTATAATTGTTTCTGTCGGTTTAGGGAAGGTAATGATGTAGGCAGCGAGGAGAACCTTGTTTGCTGTCAACGTCGTTCTCCCTTCAAATAACAGTAGTTAGGGCCGCGCAAGTGATCACGAGTCTTCATAGGTGACGGTACCTGTTCATCATAAGGCGGGCCGTAGATCTAAAAATAAGCTTTAATTTTCTTCTTTTAAAAGTCCACGAGCAGGCAACCTTCCTTATCTTAAGCATTACGACTTATTATGTATTTTACAGGACATTTTGTTTTCAGTACAATAAATAACTTTCTGTTTAATGTCTATAGATGACAGCATTAGCTGGGCTTCGTGCCCAAAAATAAAAGTCCTGCAAGACTAAAATAGCAAGAGCCGGCGCCTTCAATTAATTGTATCATCGTTAATGTCTCCCGAATTAGCTTTAGTGTAATGATAGCAATGTTTTGTCTCGTTCCTTCAGCGTTAGTGCAGGGTTAATTGTTATCTTGTTATTGTGGCGGGAAATAGCACTCTTATGTTGTTTAAGATGCTGTTATAGCACTTAAAGTGGCATTAGGGTTATTTTCAACCTTTAATGCAGGATTTTTTAGGAGCGTGTTTTTTTACGAAATAAGTTTATAATAAAAAAAACTTTCACTTGTAAATTGTACCAGAGCACAATCGGGGCCCAGTTAGTAGTGTTCTGAAGTTCAAATGTTTTTAGAAAAACTCTTCATTTATCACGTACGAGCATGAACATTCTTCATTTAATAAAAAAACACTCCCGAAAAATAACATTCGATAAAAATACAAACGAAACAAAAACTCGAAAGTTCTTTGAATTTTAATCAAAGTATCTTATGAAACAAAAACAAATCTCACTAAAGTCTAAATTACCTCAACGAGTTGGTACAAATTAAAAACTTCAACACAAAATAAAAATGTCGCCGACAATAGACCACAATCTCGATGTTTATTTTTTTTTTTGCTTTTTCTCCGTCTTGTGTCTATTCCTTTGTAACACGGACAATCTTTTTCTGTCTTTGAAGATCTTGTTTTCACAAACACTCTGAGTCCATTCCGAAATAAATAAAAGAAAATGTATTCAGTTTAGTGCAGATGTTAGGTAGAAACATTCTTTGAGAGCCCTCTAGATAATTTTTGGGCTGGCATATCGATTAGAGATGTTCTTTTAATTCGTTTGTGTAAAAAGCTTTCAAATGTAAATTTAATTTTAAATTACCTTTTCTTTTTCTTTATTGCCAGTAATAAATAAAATATAGTGAATTTTACAATATAATATTTTAAAATATTTTTTTTTTAATATGATCAGAGAATTTTGTAAAATTTTTTCTGAGACTGGCAGAGGCATAATATTATGTTCATTCGGTTAAGCTGATGCAGATGGTGTAGACTACCGTCAACAGCCTTAAGGCCATAACATAAACATTTACAAAACCAAGCGGAGTCACACATGAGACAGACTGGAGGCTCCTTTAGAAGCTTATAACTAATTTAGTTCGACGATTGTCGATTAGTTTTCTCACCATTTCAACCATTGAGAAGTCAGCAGTTATATCAGAGGTCATGGGTTCGATCCCCGCACGGTACAATCATCTGTGTGTATGTGTCTATTTTTGCTGGTGTTTAGCATAATATTATAATAATATAAGACTTAGTTTGGGGCTAGACGGTGCCTTCTAAATACATAATGTTCAAAGATGTTAAGTAATATTTTTAATAGTCGGCATTGTAACATTGTAAATTGGGTTATTTACCCCTAAATTACTAAATAACTTTACCAGTATTCACTTTTGAAATAACCCTAAATAACTACTCACTTGTAAAAAATACTGTGACTTTAAAACAAAAGCAAAAGTTATTCATGTTATTCACAACATTAAAATTTGAAACAGCTCTATTGTAGCAGCTCCCGCAATAATTGTACGCCAACCCTAACAAATTAACCCTCCAATGGCAACGACGATTGCTAATTTATTCACAAACGATTTGTACAAATTACTATTTTATTTTATGAACAAAACGTCACATTAAGAGTTAGGTTTAGGGCGAAGGCGTATTGTTGAGATTACACTGTTAACCGTTTGGCGCCGTGCCACGTCACTTTGGCTTCAGTTTAACTATTTGGGATAGTACCTCACTGAGAGGCGAGGGCTTAGGTCGTGTGTATGTTTGAAGTATGATTTGAGTTGCATTTTAAAATTAACCGGCTCGTCCTTCTCGGATGTGAAGGAGAAACCGGTGGAGTTTAGAGAGTAGTGGGACCTGAGTCTCTCGTCCCTATACTAGGTGAGCGCTACACCAGTAGATGCTGAACGAGGTTTGACCAATACGTGCTAGGTTAATAGATAGGTTTAAAGACATGCGATGATAATGGTGAAATTGTGCAAGTTAAGCCAGCCAATAAGTCCCACAAAAGGGCAAAAGGCCTTTATCATTGAAATCCAGTCATTCTAATGAAGTTAGGACTTTTTTAAATTACAAATTGATACTATTTGGTCTTAGGAAACTGTAAGATTTAATAGGTAATAAACTGTAAGAATTAATAATCGAAGTCAGAGGAGATTAGTACGAGTATCTTTCCTAGTACTTATGTAGCTTCAGTGCGTCATCAGCGTCCCAGTGACACAATATCCTTTTATTAGAATTGGCATCCATTTGTTTAGGTCATAAAGGTTTCGGCGGGACGGTGTTATGCAATTTGGAACACGTGACGAGTAACGCGACTGTAATAGACAGTCGTTGCTTTGAAATGCTTCATGTCGCATGATGATGTTTCTGTTGATGTCTCATTGACAATAGTCTGTAAAGGGTTAGTTAGGGCTGGCATGTTAACAATAATACAATCTATAATTATTTATATATCGACAGGAAAATTAAGTGTGTAAATAAAACAGACAACATTTACTAAATGCTTATGAAAGTACATAAGTAGTAATTTATTATAGTAGGTACGATGTTTGTTTTATGTTTGTCTTCCAATTTCGCAAAATTGAAATTGTGTGCGCTTTAAATTTTATTTTTTATTACCGAAGGAAGCAACTGATCTAAATCCCTACCTATTGACGTAATATTTTAATTATAAACAAAACACATTTTCGATACTTGTAACGTTTATCAAAATAGTGTGGTAAAAAAAATCACGACCTGTTAAATCTACTAGATTCTGTACATTTTTCATTTTTGATTCTTTTTACGACAGACTTTCATTAATTGATGACTTTAATGTGCATCGAAATGTTTGTGACAGACATTATAATTGTAAAAGGTAACGGTAAGGTAACGGCTCACATAGGTATACCTATTCGTTACTCTGTAAATAACACATCTCTAATTTGAAACATTCTTAGAAAGGTTCTAAATAAAATTCCGAGCAGCGAAGGGATTCTTATTGAAAGAAGTTGACAAAATTCATCGGGAACCATAACAGTATCATCGCATTCAATGCGCAAATCCGCGCTGCATAAGTGTTTTTATTCGGCGTCTTATTGCACCACACCCCGCGTGTGCATCCGTCGTCGCTCCCCTATTGCATAGGGTTGCCGTCTGGAGTGGAGTGGAAATTTTGATTACGTATAATAACGTAATCAAAATTTCCACGATTAATAAACAAATAAATAAATATCTCTGGACATTATTCACACATTTCCATCTAGCCCTTCAAGCATTAGCTTGTGCTATCTGTGCCAGGCAATGAATAAACATTACTAATATACTTTTTTGTAAATACATACATATTGTACATAGAAACACCCAGACTGATACAGACATGTTCATGCACACAAATGTCTGTACCGTACGGGGATCGAACCCGCGACCTCTGGTGTAATAGTCACCAGTAGACTTCTCGACCATTACACCAAATGGCTCGTTGTAATTAGAGTAAGTTTGAAGTTTCATTCCAATTTAGGGCATAAATAGACATCACCTGATGGTAAGCTACTGTGGACTATGCCATTGTAGGAAACTTTATCAGAAGACATCACCTTACTCGTATGTGCTGCGGCTGCCATACTGTAGGGTCATCTGATCTTCGGGTTCCCACATTAATATTAACTTACCAACGACTCGTGCGTGCGATTCCGAGGCTTTCGGTCTAGTTGATAGTATGAGGGCGCGAACTCCGGCTTTTTGGTTTGACTAATGTATCCGCGTACCAGGCGATCAAAGATTTCTCAATTTCTTCTCCAAGAATAGCAAGATTTTGATGCAGACGGTAGAGTTACTCCGCAAGATTTATAAATAAATGAAGATTCATAAATGCAACTGTAAAGTAGGTAGGTATCTCAAGAATAGTTTGTGAAGGTACGTTTAGTTGCAGTACTCAACTAGAAACTATAGAATATTCTCGTTAGTTTCGTTTAAGTGCAGATTCGAATAAATAAAGATTGTTGCATAATTATTCTTGTAGCCAAAGAGTCAACCCTACAGCCTGCATACGATCAGAGTGCTTCAGGCGTGAAGAATAAACTCCGCGTCGATTCCACGACTTCTCGATATCTTTTATGATGGTTCTTGATTTTTTATATTACATTTCACATTGCACCTTCGCACCTGTGTAGCGCTTCAGCTTATGATATAGATATTTTGTACATGGAGAAATATTTTAAAGGAATATGAATATTATATAAGAATAGAGCCACAGTAGCGGAGTGGTGTCAAACGTAGTTTTATATGCGTGAGGCTGATAGTGCTAACTTCGGCGCGTAACTTATGAATTTGTGGGAGCTACATAAATTAACTGCCTATACCATTAAGCTCAGGAGTAATAACCTAATACAATAGAGAAAATACATACCTAATTACTGAACTTGCCAAACTATTATACATGATTTAAGTCATAGTACATCGCTTTTAGGACCTCTGAGCATTATCAATATTTTTATGCCTCTTATACTTCAAAAGATTTACTTTAATTTGTTAAAATTGAATATTAACATAAAAAAAACATTTACTGAATTAAATTGAAAACCAACTTTAAAGTTGGTTTTTAATTGGTTGGCTGGTTAACGAATGGTTTATGATTGTCACTCACCCATTCTTATAACTAACGTAATCATTGCATAAAACGCATACTTAATTTCATTTCTTTAAACTCAGATTCTATTGTAAAAGAAGTAATTTATCTCTTCTTTATTTATTTTATTACAAACAAAACAAGTTTCGATATAGATTAGCTACTCACAACACAGTAGCTTACCCAAAACATACAGCAAATACACGATCCTATTTATATAAATTGATATGTAAATATCACCAGAAATTTATTCACACGAATGACCATTGAATTCCGAAGGGACGAAGCCAGTTTTAAATATTCCATGTGTGGTCAAGCGTAAAATCTACAAAGAAAATGTATTACCTATCTTTTATTGCTTTTTACCCTCTTTGCGGGCTTCGGGTAACACGACTTTATGGCGAATTTATCAATAAGAACAAGACACGTTTCCAATAAGTGAGATATAAAAGTTGAGGAATGGAAATATTTGTTACACGTGCCGGTAAAAGTCGCAATAACTTATTTAGCGAAATCAATATTAGTTTTGGTGAAGTATTTCCGTAGGTTTGCCACTTTAGACAGTTATTGGTTATAATTTAAAAGAAGGAAGATATTACTTACTATCTGATAGATTTCTATAAGGCCAGTTCTATGTTCTATGTATTCTGTGCTACATGCTAGTAAGATCTGCAGTCATGTGGGACTTATGCAGAGGATTTTTCGAAAACACTAATTCTATATCAATTACAGTTGTTTGAAAGACATGTCCAACATACATAATTGGATCGAATCTTGCCGCGCCCCGATCTGTTCGTATAGGGTAAAAGCCGGATAGTTGCCACACTTTTTAAAAAAGCTCTTTTGTTCAAAATCTGTACCAATACATGTATTATTCAAAGTGTATTCTTAAACACAGTTTATTAATCTTCTTACATAGCCTATTTTTTTAAATTTAAATATTATTAGTTTTGAGTAAATCCT
This sequence comes from Mecyna flavalis, assembly GCA_949319885.1. Lineage (NCBI taxonomy): Eukaryota > Metazoa > Arthropoda > Insecta > Lepidoptera > Crambidae > Mecyna > Mecyna flavalis. The sequence continues at coordinate 12,841,341 of OX439434.1, read as the reverse complement.
GTTTTAAGTGACCTCTAAAAAAGGGGATAGTTGCCTACTATGGCGGATACTAGCCTAACGTTAAAAATCGTTCGGGGGATACTTGCCTAATGTGAGGATAGATGCCTGTCTGTCTTTTTTCAAATAGAAATTAACTTACATTAATTAATGTAATCAGTTTTTATTATTAAATACAGTCTTTTACTAAGTATTAATTAATGTTTAATTATTAAAATTATAAAATTACAACTGAAATACTTAGACTCCAAAATGGTAATTAGATATCCAAAATAATAATGAAATATTATCATTTATTTATAGATAGAACAATCTACAAAATAATAATTAAGTTTAGCATTAGCATCTATTAAGTAAGTTTTATTTAATACAATCTTTTATTAAGTATTAATTAAATATATCTTCCATCTTCTGTCCAGTTGATGTGGCGCAGCACCACACCAGGCTTTTGTTTATACCTCTTTGCGAGGCATTTTGCTGTTGAGTATTTATTTTATTTAAGATAAACTATATTAAAACCAAATATAAACACCAAGCCCTATACAACAACAATAACAACAATTGTTTCCCTAGGGCAACAATCCGCAAAAGATGTCCGGGCAACTATCCGTTTTGATACGGATACTTGCCCTTTTTATTTACGAAATAAATAAAAAAATATTTAACAATAAAATGTAATAAACAGTGCAATTTAAACTATAATGCATTCACAGAAATATTTTTTTAACTAAAATCGCAATCAGTTATAAAAATATTTATAAGAGATTACAAGCCAATATAATTCTGACGCTTGTCAAAGTATCGCCGCGGAAGATTTTTACTTACACGGACAAAACAAGTGCGCCTACTTCAACGGCTTATGCGGCCCTGAGGCCTGCGCGGGGGACGCTTTTAATTATGATCAAGAAGAAACACTTTCAATACGTCTAACATGGAGCATTTGAAACTGAGGCATGTATCCCTCCGAGGCAACTATCCGGCTTTTACCCTATACATTTAATTTTTTTAAGAGCATTCGTTTACCGACTGAAAGAAAATAAAGCAAAACATACCCCGGAATTTATATAGGTACCTAATTTAATGCTTTACTGCAGTATCAACGCAACCCTCCAAATCTCAAGACAGTTCATTAAAACAAAACAAACAACGTAATTAGCAGCTTAAGGATTCTAATTGACAAGCAAGAAAGAAAATTTGTCGCGCAAATATTTATTTCAATTAAACCCCCGTACCTGCTTCTGACGCGAGAATTGACATCTAAGAAAAAGGGTTCCTCAGAACTGATTGAGTGTCCTCGAGCCCTACTTAGCCATTTGAAGCCGTCTCCAATTAACAAATAAGCTGCTAATTAAGTATTTATTCGCGTAACGAGTGTAAGATTTGAAGAGTTTTTATCGCTTTGTAAATGGGGGAAGTGTCAGGTAAGGAAGGGTTTGAGTGAAAGAAGCGAGTGAATGAAGGGCGTCGTTTTTCAAAGAAACAAGCTTAAGATCCGGTCTTTAGTTCTCAAGGATTGATCTTAGCTTGTAAAGAATCTTAGAGGAAAGGGGTTTATTCCGTATTTAAAACTGGTTATGGTGCATAGAGCGTAAGCTTTTTTTGCTCTAATTAAAGGTTGACCTAAAAATATTGTATTGATATTTGTTCTTAGGATATGGTAAAAAGTTTATAATAATTTTTTTTTTTTGTATCTTTAATTTATTAATAATGACTTTGTTAAACTGAAGACTTACAATTTTTTAAATATTTATTCGTTGTTCTTTATGTTCTGTTTTGTCTTGAACTGTCATAATTGCCATTCATTATGATAAAAAAATTCAGGTCGGTAAACTAAATTATTCTTAATTTAGATATAAACAGATATTACACATTTTATTTTAATAATAGAAGAAAGTATGATCTTTCGCACGAAAAATTTCTATTGCTGTCGGTAGACCAATTTGGTTTAAGTCAAGTCAAGGTCAAGTTTAAATGGTTGAACTTTATATCTTACTTTACATACTTCATTCGCATTAATTCCAAATCAATCGCAATCTCATGTAAAACAATCGAACGCGTTTCGATGTAGACTTTTCAGCGATTTCTATTTATCTTTGGGCAAACCGAAGGCAATCGAACGCCGCTAATGGGATGGTACAATTGAAACTACTCTGTGGAAAATCGAGCAATAAGTATGCATCACGTCGTCGGCCGTGGCTGATGCCTTCTGGAGATGTCTGGCTGGGGGGGTATTGCAACCGCTGAGTATCGAGTGATTTGGATCTACCTTGCTTTTTTTTGTTATAGACTCAATCCTGTGTTTATGAGCAACACGGTGATTCCGCCAATGTCAAGTGTTAGAGAGACACGTCGTATTAGAGAGAATGGGACGGTGTATTAGATTAAAACGTCTACCTTGCTTTTTTTGGGTACAGTCGACAGCACATCAGACTCCGATAACTACAACCAATTTTCAGCTTTATTAATATCACATAGAGTTCTCTTTCAGTTGAGAATTTTTGACAGATTAGGGTAGGTCGGTCTGCTGTCGTTCGTAGATAATATTATGTTGTTGTCAAAAGTGTAAGTTAGCAGATAGGACGTAGCCTACTTTAAGTAAATAGAGGAATATTTCATTGTGGAACAATAAATAATTTATTTACATTGAAACATGGTAGATACGTAATAAGGAGAAGCGTCGCTCAATGTGGTAGGTACCACACGGTAGGCAATCATCATCGAGCCTCTGATTTTAACTGGGAACAAAGTAGAGTTTTACAGCAGAGCAGAGGTTCAATTTTTAAATTAGTGATTGTAACATTGATAGGTAAGTGATAAAATCCACACATGCTGAATGTCTGTTAGTGATTGCAAATCGAGGTATTTTTAAAGGTAGGATACTCATTTTTCCCGACTCACACGAGCAATATTAATTTCGCATCACTCGCAATATTTCGACTACACATCCTAATAAGACCCCAAAGACTCAATACCATTAGTACAGCGCTTACATACAGCCCTAATACAAGTCTGTTTCCAACGTGGGCCACTCGCGCCAACACCGCGGCAAATAGCAATATAAGTAAATAGTTATTGGATGGGACCAATAGGGATCGGCGTTATGAATACTGGAGACTTGCGGAATCCCGCTGGATTCGACATTATGGCTCTTTTTATAATAATTGAGTCTGAATATGCTACTTCAATACTTTTTGATGTTACGCATTTAGTATTTATTAAATTAAGCAAACTTAGACGGATAGATCTCTATTTATTATAATGTGAAAGTATTTATGTCTGCCTATGTACGATTTCACTTTTAAACGACTGGACCGATTTTTATGAAATTTGGAACCGACAAGAGCTTACTACTACTTATAAACGTCCAAGTAGATGTCATTAACATCCAATCTCATTTTAAGATACGTTTAAAAAACTGTACCAAATACGGCCTCTAAGTTGGTCTAAAAAAGTAAAGGTAAATATTATGTAGATTAAAACAGTTGTACTCGTATTAAGTAGGTACGTCCATAGCATAAACAAAATTTTAGACATTTATACAATCTTAAATTAAACATTAAATTTAAAAATAATTCAAACAAATTAATTCCACGCCAAAAATTACCATTTCCAGCATAATATTAACTGAACTTCTTAACTTCTTATCTATTATCTAAACAGCAGCAAATCACACGTTTTCCACCTCAAACTGTTAGCACTAAGCAGGCAAAAGAAAAGTCATTCGACAGATTCGTAATGGCCGCAACCGGCCGTTTATCCGGCAAGGTGCGGGTTCTCGCGTCGCCGCGTCGAGTGCGCTGTGCGCGTGAACAGGCCGAGCGAGAAGTGCCACTATGTTAATTACAAGTCGGTAAAGAGCGGACGAGGAAATAGCTAGGGTTGTGAGTAACTACCATTTTTATACTAAAAAAAAGCCTACGTTTGTTTTCGTAAGGGGCTACCGTGGCTTATAGACGCTTGTAATACCAGAAGCACTAGAAGCTCTCGAGAATATTCACTTATAAAAAATACATATTTTGAAACATTTGCGAAAATTTTCAGAAAGGTGAATTTAGTTTTTGTATGATTGTCAGAGAAATACATACTTAAAAATTATATTGCAGCAACTTTGTCAATTGTTTTGGACTGTCAGAAAAAAAAAACAAAAAAAAATATTATACGTAGCCCGCGTACTTTTATATAACTGCATGCACTGAAGAAAAGCTGTGTTTCCGATATTACTTACCGACATTTTATTATTACATATCTTTAAGTACCTATGTAAAGATTGTATTAGGATGACAAAAATAAATGAAGTTTAAAAACATAGGGACACAAGCCCCTAGTTGTGTAAATAAAAAGCTGTCAATCCGCTTTCACAAATCACAATCGAGTAAAGTGACATCCCTAGCCGTCCTCTTGAATCGTTAATCGGCGCAACCCTTCCTCGAGGATGTCACAGGGCTCTCGCCTAAGCCCTGCGCTGTGACTAATTAGGGAACGTTTGGATTTTATCTTTTCTTCTGCACTTCATTATGGTGCGGCGTGCACACTGGATGAATTTCAATGAGAATCTGCACCGCTCTTCGAGACACTGAATGTCTGAATGAACTTTTTAAGGTTTTGAGTCGGTTAATGTGAGTATTGCTACAATTTTTAACCGACTTCAAAAAAGGAGGAGGTTATATGTTCGACTGTATGTATTTTTTTTTATGTATGTCCGTCGATTTCTCCGTCAATTGTGGACCGATTTAAATAATTCTTTTTTTATTTGAAAGTGCATAGTTCTGAGGTGGTCCCATTGTCACCATGTCAGGATCTGATGATGGGATCCCGGAAAAATCAAGGGAAAACCTCAAATTTTATAGGCTGCGCCTACGCGTTACTTGTTTTTTCTGAAGCCATTCAAGTTTTTGCGTCCGATAGACATCATTTTATGTTGATGAGCTGATGATGGAAGGTACAACTCCTTAACGGTTAGGAGTTAGGGGATAATTCTTTCAGTATTGTAGGAATATGTGGACCGTTAGTTGTATTTCATGTACTTTTGCAGCTAAGGTGATGATGGAAAGTACAACTCCTTAACGGTTAGGAGTTAGGGGATAATTCTTTCAGTGTTGTAGAAATATGTGGAACGTTACTTGTATTTCATGTACTTTTGCAGCTAAGCTGATGATTACCCGGGGATGGGCTGGTCACTAGCCAATAAGGTTAGCACCGGCTCGTCCTAATCGGGTGTGAAGGAGAAACCGGGGGAGTGTAGTGGGTAGCGGACGCTTCGGTCTCGAGTCCCACACACGGCCGCAGGTCTAGCTAGCCTGCGGTTATGGTGCATAAACGCATTCTCCTCCTACCCATGGTGCTGAACACTTAATGAATACCTAATATTATTATCAAATAATACAATTCTACTCGTATTTTCGCTATCATTATTATGAAAGAGTTTTACTCACTACCTACGTGTTATTCACACTAAAAATAGAAAAATAAACAAACTTTTTAAAAAAAAAATTAAACCGACTTCAAAAAAAAAAAGAAACAAAAAAAACTACCTAAAAAACTGAAAAGCAAAAAATAATTTTAATAAGACATTCATCAAATGCGCTTATTGTCTAAGCCTATTAATTAAATAGGGAAGATGCAATTATAATATTTATGAAAATTTTATGATTGAAATGATACAAAAATATAAAAGAAAGGCCACTGCAACATTTTTATTTTACATAATGTTGTTTTTTAACAATAATTACGAATAAAAATTACTTGAAACGAAACGTATTTTAAAACACCAATCAGCGTTTAGTGACGTCACTCGCGTGATGACAACATACTACATAGTAGTTATTGCTGAGGTTTTCTATGTGAATAATATTTAAGGGAATATTAATTGCGTTTTTTTAATTAAAATGGAAGTTGGGTTTATCAAAGCAGACTCCAGGAATTTATCAAGAGTTAGTGTTGACATGGTTGTAACTTTTTTTGTCGAAAGTGCAGAGTTTACAAGTGTAGAAATGAAAGGGACTAAATTACTATGGTATGTAGGATAAATCATAGTTGTTAAACTTTGTATTTTATTCAGCGGCTTCTAAACGTAGCAGTTATTTTAGCTCAACAAGAGAATCTTACGGCGATAATGCTATCGGCTATGTCCAAACTAAAAGAGATAGAGATTTATGTACAATAAAAAGTCGAGTTACTCCGGAGCATAACGTACGTTGTAAAGAAGGCTATCGTGTGAAGTTTCATATTGTGAAGCAAGAAACCACTTTTTTCTCTGTTTTCGGTCAGAAGGTCCAGTCAAAAATAATTTGTTCGGAAACTTTGTTGAAGTAGAAGGACACAATGGCACAAAACATGAGTCAACACGGCTTTTTTTTGGAATATTAGTGGTATTGTTATGATCACCTGATGTTGATGGATAGTCCATTTTAAATTTTTACAAAAAAGTATTTCGAAACTCGTTAAAATATGCAAAAGTATGCAAGCCAGCGACAAACAAGTACGGTGAAGTACAGACCTACAAACTTATCTGTTCCGGTGGCCAAAATTGGAACTACGTGAAATGCAATGCAAAAACGATATTTAATGACAGTTCTAAATAGACAGTAGCGACGCCGCCACCGGAACAGATAAGTTTGTCGGTCTACCAGTGAGGCAGTGACAGGACAGTAGTGACGTCATCCGAACCATAGGTCCGTTTTCACGCGAAAATCTATACTATCAATTTAAAACCGCATTTTTCCGATAAATTACAATGTATTAATTTTTTAATTTAACAGTGGTTTATTCTACATGGAATTCTTTAAAATGAACACAAAAATAAAAATAATGCATGTTCCCTATTGTATTTTACGTGCTAGGTAGGTACCTACTAATCTGTTTGAAGTCGGTGCCAAGCCAAAGGTAATAAAAAATTATATATAATAATATTATGTATTATAAAGGGTTACTTATTAATCCGCGGACGTAGGTACGTAATCTGGGTACCTACTATTTGGCTTGGCACCGACTTCAAACAGATTAGTAGGTACCTACCTAGCACGTAAAATACAATTTAATTAATAGGCTTAGACAATAAGCGCATTTGATGAATGTCTTATTAAAATTATTTTTTGCTTTTCAGTTTTTTAGGTAGTTTTTTTTGTTTCTTTTTTTTTTGAAGTCGGTTTAATTTTTTTTTTAAAAAGTTTGTAAGTTTATTAGTTTATTTAGAGTCATTTATAATAATTATGTTACTACCAAATGTTTGTGCTTGTAAATTAAAAATTACGTCTTCAAAACATCATACATATTTCGTTATTAGCTGCCCCCTCCAGTTTCACACGAGTGAAAATTATCGTGCTTATTTGGGGTTTCTAGGCGTCAAGCATTTAAATAGGAAGGCTTTAATGGGAATAAAATCGTTTGCCGTATCTATTGAATATTTTTTTTTATAATGGGTCAAAAGTTCTAAATATTAAAAAAAAAATTTAAAGCCAAGTGAAATAAAAAATGACGATTTTTTTTCAATTTATGTATCAAATAAGTCAGGATTTAGAAATGCGTTCGTGAAAAACAAAAGTAAAACGTCACTAAAAATACTAAGGGTCCCCAAGACACTAGCGCGTTCAAACTGAATGCATTTGAATTATCAATGTCGCTCTAAGCCGTACTCCTGAGTGTTTTTGGCGATGGTTCAAGTGCATGCTTTGTGCAAGATTAAGGATGTTTGCTTTTTAAGCCCCCCAGACGAAATAAACTGTTCTTAGGTCCTAATGGGGCGTCTTAAAGCTGTTTCCGTTGATGCACTTTAGGGTTCCTGTAGGCGTAAGATACGGCACCAACCAAACTTTTCCCACCCTTTCTTCTTCATGATTTACTACCGTTTGGGTGTAATGTGTTTTCACCATAGGGCACTCCGCACTGTATAAACATATTTTGTGCGCATAAGCGACATCTGTTGTTACTTTTCATTAGTCGTGGTGTTCTTTTTTTATTGCAATGTGTAACAAGACGAGCAGATCGTACACCTGATGGTAAGCGCCACGTCTGCCCTTAGACAGTTCAGTGCCAAACAGTAACTAAGCATTTACTGTCTGGTACCGCCCTGCGCCCGCTACAGCTGAGACGACAGTTATTAGGTCTCATATACCCAGTAATTTCACTATTACAGATTCAAAAGCCATCGTGCTGTCTGTTCTTGTCCTTCAGTCGAAAACGGTCTGCCTCACAGAAGATAGACTTATGGGTAACTTGGCTATTGCACTTCGTTTGACGAGTGATAGTACCAGAGGCCCAACCAAGAAATGAAATGAATCTTTACAGTTAAGCTATAGTTTATGCACCAAAAATGACAGGCTTACATTTCTTTAGTACAAAAAAAGTGCCAGTCTATAATAATGTCCCACAACTCCCACAGCAGGGCAAATGCCTCCACCTTGATATCAATAGCAAGTCATCGGTACAATGATGGAACATATATAAAGATTTTCGTAATTTGTAAGGCCAGAAGATAGTTAAGAATTATTTGAAAAATACGTTCTGTACTGCTATTATTTCGTGCTTTATAATCAAATAAGATCTCAACTGCATTGCAAGCGAAATCTCGTCGAATTAAAAACTGCAACAATGCAATCAAAAATCGCTGGGGAGTTTGATCTGATTTGTGACGAGTTTCCTTACTCGGACACTTTAAAAGGATTTTCCTTTCCGTATTAAGTCCGATTCAACAATTAATAAAATGATACCGTTTAACCACAGTAGCTTCGATGCCTCAGTGGTTTAATTAAACTATCGAAAAAGTAAAAAACGTTGAGATACTATTTGTATATCGGTCGAATTATGAATGTAAATCAAAAATATTTAATAATTGTATAAGAAGTGGGTTCAACAACTCATTAAACGAGCATTTTATTATTATTTATATTGTGTCTGTGATTTGTCAATATTTCAAAATAACCAAGTCAACATGTCTAATTTTTTCCCCAAAGATTTTTGTTTTCGTCTGTACATATATTTCTACAATTGAAGATTATTTATTATTACATACTTTTGCAGTGGGATCAGTTGACAAATCAAAAATAATAAAATAAATAATTTGGTCAGTACATAGCTAATTTCCCTTTACTAGAACCGCTTATTCTCGTACTCATAAGGTCTATGGTTGCTAAAATTTTCTGCTATTCCTAGACTCACTCTACTGTACTCCACATAGTAACATACCTATAGTGCACATAGAGCTTCGAACAATCAGTTGGTATTTCGTCGAGCCACTGTTTGTGGCGTCTAACGAACTTGCCCGCTCGCCGCATCTCCAATACCTAGATGCATTTACACATTAGTACTATCCTTCCGCCGCGGCTTCGTCCGTGTGGATTATACGATCCCGCGAAACGTAATATTATTATTGAACAGGATAAAAAGTAACCTACGTCACTTTCCAGATGGAAACCATTTCCATACTAAAAATAAATGTTATTCGCTGTTAAACAGAAACACTATTTCTGTTATCCCATTGGAACTGAGCACTAGCCCGGGATATAAAAGTAGCCGTTATCCTTTCAAAAGACCTAGTCTGTGTCTTTAGTGTTTGGCGGGTAAGGACTTTAAACCATCACATTTGGATTCTGCCATACACCTTTTTTGACATTTGCCCGTCCGTAAGGTGTGTAAGGTGATTAACAAGCGTGTTAATTAAGCCAATACGCATCATTGTAGCGATAACTTGATTTCAAGGATGGAGGCCTTTTCCCCGCAGTGGGACATTAGTAGGCTGATACTTTAAGGTGTACCTGTTTAATAAACGTTCATCATCAGCCTGTATACGTCCCACTGGTGAGACTCAGGCCTTATCTCAATTGTGAGATACATGTTAAATTCATAAATGAAACAGAATTTGAAACATTTCAGCTACCACAGCTATTGTAATCGTCAGAATTGTGATCAGAATAAACTATTTATTTGAATGAATGTCAGTCAACGAAACTTGAATGTGAAATTTAAAAAAAAAATTACAGGCGACCATAAACACATCGGGGCTTATATTTTATTGTCATGATTTATGAAACGTTCGTCCTGCGTGGGAGTTGTTTCCAGATGCTAATTTTAGATTAAGTGCGTTATCTATCTTGTGCTCTGTCACCATAAATGATATTGTAATTCCTCAGCTGAAGTTTGTTACATTATTTTAAATAATATGTATTGTTTATGGATGTATTCTTACATATAGTTTGGCGTTATTGAAATATAAGATTATCCGTTCATAAGACCTTAAATACATGAAGAACGTACAGTGGCCGCTTACTATTAGGCGCTTTGCCTGCTTAACTGTCAGTAAACTTATCTACGAGCATGTATAAAAAAGAATCTCCTAACTTCAGATGGACTGCACTATACTAGAAAAGAAATGAGAAGAAAGAAAAGAATTGGTTTGTCCTTTGTTTTTTTTTTTATGTAAGCCGCGGCGCGGCGAAGACATCTAGCTGGCCAGAGAACTTGATCAAATTATCAAAATGCTGTTGTTATTGTCTTTAACTGTCTGTAACTTTGGTTAATTTTAGTTTTTAATACCTTATAACATTCTCTACAAAATTTAATCCATGCATGCCGAATTGAGTACAAAATCATATTTTGTTAGAGCAATCAGTCGCAAGTATGTCATAAGTACGTCATAAGTTACACAAACAAAGCTCGACAAAGCCAATTAGCATTCGAAAAGTGGAACAAAAAACTGCGAAAGCGTTCCGAGCGGTAAGTAGCGTGCACAAAATGTGTCGTTTATTTCCAACCCATGAGTCAATTGATACGTAAGTGACCTCGTACGATGATTCATCTCATGACTCAGACGACAAAGAAAGTACATTTCATTGATGCCTGTACACAACATTAATATTAGCTCGGCGTAATCTTTTTAAAAGGATTGCATAATTTAAATACGCCGTAAGAGTATCATATGGCGTATTCAAATTATGCAAGTAAATATATGTGCGAATAATGGTGAATGGATTGAAAGGAAGTGAATGCATTAATAATAATTAGTCAGGTTGTTTGTGCCTTCTAAAGGATTCCAGACTACACAGATAAACCAACTGTTATTATTAAATTAAACTAGCTTACCCGGTGAACTTCGTATCACTTACTTTAGTATTTTTCTCGCAATTTTTCCATATTTTCTCATCGTTTAAAACTTCTCTGGACATTCACGAACTTTTCAAGACTAAAATTAGTCAAATCGGTTCAGCCGTTCTCGAGTTTTAGCGAGACTAACGAACAGGAATTCATTTATATTAATTAAGATTACTAATGGGCTCTGGATGGCGATGAGAGGGGAAATATAAACCCTGACCTTTTAGGCCCTGACCGTTGCTCTGGATAGTGGCTGGTTTAAAAAACCTGTTTAAGTGAGTTAAGTAATTTAATAAAAAAACGACGGGTTGCACTCCGGGAGTGCCGGCAGAAGTGAAAACCTGAATATTAACGTTGTGCATTTTTGATATGTATTTTGGAATGGTTAGGGATTTAATTGATTGGTAGAGGTATAAAAGTACTATCATTTATGTGGTAAAATACAATATTTATTTATTGCGCTTTCGTACACAAACATGACAATTTATATTACATTAACCTTTTCCACGCCACGCTTTTTTCCGAAAATGGCGCCCCACACGCCACGACCGTTTTGAGACGCATTTATAGTAGTGCGGAGACACTATGTTATCGAGGTTGATTAAAAATGTTAATATTGTAATGATTTTAAACTAATGTTTGAATTAAAATCACCCTATTGTTCAAATATAGAAAGAATAAAACAATTTTGAAATAATTCAGGAGGATATTTTTTTATTTAAAGCGCAAAAATATATCTTAGAGGAATTCCCTTTCGCATCACTATTTGTCTGATATATAAGACTTTGGCGTACCAGATGAAGCGCAGCAGAAGGCATACAGGCTTTATCTAGTTTTAGTGATGTGACTACTTCCGGTTTGGGTATCATAATATCGATAAGTTTGTAAATAAATGTTATTAATAACGGTAATTGCTATACTGCTACCCCATTCTCGCACCGCCCCTCGCCCGCACCCTTTAAATAAATCTAAGTCATTCCAAAATAAAAAGTTGTTAGGGCAGGTTGTCAGTGGTGTAGCAATGGCCGGGAGGGGGGGGGGGGGGGCAGTCCGCCCCGGGTGGCACTTTTTAGGGGGCGGCAAAATTTCACAATAAATAATAAAAAATAATAAGAAATAATAATAATAAATATCTCTGGACATTATTCACACAGTTGAATGGGACACGTCCGGGTGCAAGTGAATTTAAATTTAAATGACAATGTTAATCAATTATTTATTAAAAACTACTAACTTAGCTTATAACTGACATTTTTACTTAACGTAATTATTATTAACAAAATATGGATACCAATGGGAGATTTTCTGACAGGCCATTTAAAAAAAAGTTTCCAAAAGCTTTACTAGATGGCGTTGAACGAAGTATGTATAAGTCTAGTATTTGTCTATGATCTATTTTTACCTCTGGCACAGATAATATAATACTCTGGTTTTTTTAACTAGGAGCCATAATATTTACTCATTCTTCTTCTTCATAATTAATAGCTTGCTTTGTGTTTTTTATTAACAATTCCGCCAATAAGTATTTTTTTCGGAAATGAAAATGACATCTGACATAAACAAAACGTTTCGTTTTATCAAAAACAGTCATTGGAAAAAGTCCAAAAAAAAAAAAAAAAACATAATTAATAGCTTGCTTTGTGTTTTTTATTAGCAATTCCGCCAATAAGTATTTTTTTCGGAAATGAAAATGACATCTGACATAAACAACACGTTTCGTTTTATCAAAAACAGTCATTGGAAAAAGTCCAAAAAAAAAAATAAAAAAAAAAAAAAAAAAAAAAAAACAGTCATGTCAAAGCTTAGAGTAGAACATATGGAGATGCCCTATTGATCTATACAAAAAATTGCTTATATGAATATACATAGAATCGACACTTGCCTTACACATATATACTTATCTCTTTTCATCTAAGTGAATGTTGCGTATGAAAAAAGAGACAGATATCTTTGCATTGTACCCATTTTGGCAACACTTTTTAGTGACGTCACACAGTTTTTGACGCGTGCCGGTTTCGCCATATTGTGTTCCAGCTAGTGATGTGGCACAATATTTTTATGTATCGATACGTTTTAGATAGTTATATTCTGCAATGGTATATTTCTGGAGATTTCCTGTAAGTGAAACATTAAAGAAGAAATAGATAGAGTTAATAGCTGGGGAAAATATAAATCCGCGACATAAAATAAGGCACGTTTGCTCGCTACACTTCAACGAAAACTGGTTTTACAGAACTCTAGACATAACAAGATTACGTGATGGTAGTATGATACAGTACAGTATCTTCACTTTATCTTCTGGTAAGGATTTTTGGAAAAATGTAATAGGTTTATTAACCATGTGAAGTTTAAATTTCCATAATAATATATATAACTAACCTATTGTTATATTAACGCACTGCATCATCATTATTTTGTGATAGGAAAATAAGAAACTATTTATAGATTTCTAACAAAATATGTGCATTTATGATCGACACGTAAACTTGTATCGATAAATATATCGATATACAATATTGGTTGCACTACGGTCGGGCGCTATCATTGGTGGCGCCATTTTGTGTTCCAACTTTAGGTATACACGTTTTGTACCTACTTAGGGCATCTCCATGTGTTCTACTCTAAGTGTCAAAGTAAACTTTATAACGTTTCGTTACTTGTGATTGCATAGGTGGAACGGCGCCATCTATTGAGAACTAACAAAACGGGCAAAATCGCCCATTTTATTGTCCGAAATTAACGATTTTTTTATTTTTTTTTATTTTAAAGGTAATTAATAATATTATGTTTCATGAAAATTCTTTTTACACAGCAACAACTATGGGATTGTTGTTTCAGTTTAGATTCAGTTTAGACAACATTATTACATAATTATGTATATTGCAGTTACGATACGAATAACACAACTGACACAAAATATTAATTGCAACGAATGTGTCACATTTTAAAAACAATATTCAGAATACCTTCAATTCACATCACTAAATTAATTTTTCTACAAACATCCATCGTCTCTGACGTCACATCCTGTCTTATATATCAGACTTTGGCGTACGGTGATAATGAAAAGATTCATTACGATAGTGTTGGGAAATACAACTGTCGATAAGTGTAATATAATATAAAAAGTGAGCTGGTTTTGTACGATTTCACATGAAATATTGACCATCTTAAAATAATCTCGTAATAAGGTTATGCTTATGTATCATATTAATTGAAAATATTTACGATTTGAAGTAAATACTGTAGTATTTTGTATATATATTATAGTATTGGGTACGTCACTATCTGTCGCATATATCAGACTTTGGCGCTGGGCTATTACGTTAAATGTCTCTAAGATGTTGGCCAAAAAAAGGTTTGTTTTGTAAGGGTTTTTAGGGTAAAAAGACGTGAAAATATTCTGCAATTTTAACTTAATTTTATTCTGTACACATTAAACGTTTGAAAATATTCACAAAAAAAAGTATTAAACTCATTCAGGCAAGTAAAAATACAACGTTTCTTGATCCTGTTTTTTTGTCTGATATATCAGACGTTGGCGTGGTGGGCACGAAAATGGTTTGTCTGATATATCAGACATTGGCGTGGAAAGGGTTAAAAAGTTTATCTCTCAGAATTAATGTAATCAGAAACTTTTTCAGACATAACAGAAACTCCTTGCTGTGACACTGAAACGCCATGTAATAAATGATAATAAAACATAGATTTAGTGATAAAATGATTGACAACCGTCAATGTCATACTTTTTTGATTGACAACTATTTATTTTCTAAACAACGAAAACAAAGTTTGGAATTTACAACTAATTGCATACTGGAATCTGCGGATAAACTTTTGAATTTGGAGCAATCGGCCAAGAAATGATTCCCTTTACAGAATCCGCAGACTCCTGAATCGTTAATAACACGAGTGGTGTTACAGTAATCAACATGTCGCTTTCGAGGATGTTCACTGGGAATTTGGGGTAACAAGCCAAACTGTGTGTGAGAACGAGCCTCTTGTCGCAGGAAATCGGACAGCATTTCCAACTTCATACGACCTGATGCATGCTCCGCAGCATAGCGGATCCAAAGACTGCGGAGAAGTGGTGTTAATTTCCACAAAATACTGTTATATAATTCCGGCGAATAAAGATATTCCAAACTTTTTAAATGTTTTATTACGGCAATTAAATTTTGAATTTTGCAGGATATCAAATTAAGGTCTTTGTGGTAGCATAGGAAGCATATAGGAAGCGACCGCACTGCGGCTATAATAGTAGAAGAGGTCACACTTGACAGTTCATTTATGCAAAGAAAAATATACCTTATGTACGCTAAAGGAATAAAACTCAAGAAAACAACATCAGTTCTTATTAATACAATTATTTACTCTACTCCTGATGTACATAAGAAGCACTTTTCTTTGCATAAATGAGCTGTCAAATTGAACAAAAAACCATTATTGTCTATAGACCGACAAACTTATCTGTTCCGGTGGCGGCGTCGCTACTGTCTATTTAAAACTGTCATTAAATATCGTTTTTGCATTGCTTTCACGTAGTTCCAATTTTGGCCACCGGAACAGATAAGTTTGTAGAAAACACGTGTCCGGACTTCAAATTTTATATGGATTTTCATGGATTTTCGATCAGGTCACGTGACACATAAATTCTGACGCGAGTTTAACATTTTTTCCCCATACAAAAAAAGTGCACAACGCCGCTAAAGAAGTTTTCACTTCAAAAATAACTTAGTTTTATAAAAAAATGGTAATTACAGGAAAACAATTTTTATCCAGTCGCTTGTTAAACATAATATTTTCGACAACAAATTCTTTTGGTCCGATCAAAGACATCTCAAGAACCTCAAACGTCTAGAATCCTGGATAGATAACGGTAAATAATCTTAGACAGAGGGTTTTCCCGTTGAAACAAACGGGAATGCCTGGAATAGCTCGCACATGGCTCGCAGTCCCGGGATAGGGAGATACCTAGTGTTCAATCGTGTCCTTTGCGGTGGGCTGGGCTAGAATTACTAGATCCAATCTTGTATGACTTTTTTTTGCTAGGCTAGGAGTTATTTGAAGTGCTACTATCAACTAACTACCATCGGCACAAACGGCATCAGCATCGTATTTTTGTAGTCATTCTTATTATCTTAGGTTTGTAAAGAATGGTGGTGGGAGGCAATTGGGTGAATCTCTTCATCATTTCAGCCGAACATACCAATGTACCGGGAAACACAGTGGCGTGGTAGGCCTTCCACAAGTTGGAACTATGATCTCATAAAGATCGCCGGAATCCACTGGATGCGGGTGGCGCAGCGCAGGACCGATCGGATTGGTTGGAGATCCTTGGTGGAGGCCTATGTCCAGCAGTGGACGTCGTTTGGCTGAAATGATGAGGAATTTGATATTTTGCCTGAAAAAATATCAAAATGGCTTATGCCACTCCTCTCATACCATACCTAGATGGTGCTCTGTTTTGAAAAAAACACAAACAAACTAACGCACTTTCGCATTTATGGTTGTATTGATATTCTGTCAGGACCAGAATCAAAACCAGTAACCCGCACTCAGTCATCGAGTTAAACTACCACTAAAGTAACTACCTTCTGTGCTACAGAGGCATTCACGACAATTTTAGCACGACAATAAAATATGACGCGCAATGTTCATTGAGTCATACAATTTGTATGACTCAATGAACAGAGCGCGCTTTTGTATGACATAAAAGTTTTGTTATTCCTACCATGTCCCTAAGTTGCAAAATGAAGACGTGAATATTACACAATAAGCATTTTCGTAGCCAATACAATACATTGTAAGTACACTTGGCTTGAGAATTGTTTACCAACGAGATCGTGTTTATAAGTAATGTTTTTGCCAAGTGTACCATAAACGTTCCAAAAAAGATTTATCTTTAGTTTTATGTTGTTTGTTACTTATGAATAGATGTTTTATTGCGCATAAAACAAATAATTAGGGTGACGCTAAGTTTGCACTGAATTGTAGCTTAGTTATCGCATGATAGTCATAATAATATCCTCTGTCCCAGAATTGGCATAAAAAAATTAAAACAATAAACGCATGTGTGGTAGAGCCATTCTGCAGGTAGGCAGGTTCCTGTCTGTCAGACGAAATGGGACAACTTAATCGGGGAATTATCACCCTCTTCTAGAAGACCGCCGTATGCGTAGCTATTGGCTTTGTTTGGTAAGAGAGAGATGGCCGGAAGCCCATCCGAAGTATTAGACATGATACTGTAAAAACCCTAGTACTAAAAAAAACTCATAAATGCATTGATCCTGCATTTGATCTTTTTCCAGTTTTGTAGCATTTTTGTCCTCACTTACGTACAAGCGTCGAGAAAAAATTTTTACAGCTTAAAAAAAAAGATGACGAGATCAGAGGAGTCTTTCAGTAGCACATTTAGCGATGCTTCCTGGTCAAGTATTACGCAGTGGAATAGGTCACGGTGGCCGCTAGCATATGTGGTTGTTTGTAAACTGGAGTATAAGCCTCTTTCAACTTGCTCCATCTTTTGGGCCACTTTGATCTATTTTGTTATATCTTGCTTCAAACAGGCACCATCAGGCCACCACAGCTCTGTAAATATGTAAAAAAAAAACTGGAACCATTTAAATATTTTAATACTCGATTGTATTCCAGATTGTATAAGCGATCAGAGACTAAAATAACACTTCTAAGAAACTCACATGATTTGTATGTACTAATGCTTTCTCAGAATGTTATAAGAAAGCAAATCCCACACCACAAGGTACAACCACGTTTGTTGTACCTAATATGAAATGTTTCAAACATATTACCCCGCTAGCCAACTAGTGCTTTGTTAAGCTGAAATATTTCCAGTCTGGGCAACAATAGTACTTACAAAATATACCCTGTTCCTTGCAATTCTTTCTAAGTAGATACTCTTCCAAGAAAAATGAGCTCCTCAATGAGAGCTACCTACAATTACGTTGAGAATAAGTAAAAGTTGCCACTTTATGTTATTTGAGAAGTTTTATTGTAAGAATTATGTCTGAACTAGTTTTTATTTTATTTTTCAATGTATGTATTGTAGTTACACTTTTGCTCTGCATTTTATACATCTTATCATTCATTCATGCGTTTATTTATAACGTTCGGAAATATAATACTCTTTTTTATATATAATAGATCCGAGAGGCACTAAGCAAACGTGGTAATTAAGCCACTACCTCTTTTATTTAAATTTAGTTACAGTAATACCTTCAATTTACTTAAATATTCTCCTTTTTTATAGAAGAAGTAAAAATACTTCTTCCCATATTTTCTCGGATAGCCACCTGTTTACGATTCTGAAAGACGTCGGGCGCACAAATCGGCCAGCCAATCTCCCCTACCCATGTTAAGGAGGTGATTTTTGTGAGTAATTCCTCTTTGATGTGAGAGGGCGTCACGTGACCTGCAAACTAAAATGCCGCTAAATATTACGTGGCTATCCTTTTATGAGCTGATGGCATTTTAGTTGCAAAATCACATTAAGGGGGGGTGGGAGTACATAAAAGAGGCATAGACCGACAAACTTATCTGTTCCGGTGGCGGCGTCGCTACTGTCTATTTAGAATTGTCATTAAATATCGTTTTTGCATTGTATTTCACGTAGTTCCAATTTTGGCCACCGGAACAGATAAGTTTGTAGGTCTGTATTATGCGACGTCCAAATATGGCGCCGCGCTGCACATTTCGTAGTTTTTTAAACATAGTAAACGAGACACTAATTTTATCAAGTCAAACTCTGCGAATTTATCTGTAAATATTTAGTGGCTATAATTGAGTGAAAATTCAAATGTTAATTGGCAGGAGCTTAGACATAAAATACGAAAATCGTTAAAAAAA
This sequence comes from Mecyna flavalis, assembly GCA_949319885.1. NCBI lineage: Eukaryota > Metazoa > Arthropoda > Insecta > Lepidoptera > Crambidae > Mecyna > Mecyna flavalis. The sequence continues at coordinate 12,822,396 of OX439434.1, read as the reverse complement.
GGGGTAACTTTGGGATTTTTTTCTATCGAGTGAAGTTTATAAAAACATGTAATTGAATGCGATTTTAACTAGATCAGATCCTTAACTGATACATATATTTTTTTTAGAATTGAAAACACTGATTTGTATGTCTCAGGTGGCTTTTAAAAACCATACGCGCGGCATCTGCGGAACTACACAGCCTTAAAATATTTATCTGTTCATTAATTTAAAGTTTGTGGGTGTTTTATTGCGTGCGATAATTGCTATCGTAATTATTTATTACAATATGTGTTGCAGAAGTTCTTAACTTAATACAGGTAAATAATAAAATAAAATTGCCGCAAGGAATTGAACCCACGACCTATAAGGTTCCACGTACCTCTAAGGCCTTCTGAGTGAACCACTTTTTATCGGTATTCTTAACATATTTAATATAATAATAATAACGTGTCACTAAAACGGTTGCCTATAGAAAGTGGCTCCAATCAATTTATAATTAAAGGCAATTTCGAACGCTTTAATTAATAAATTTTTGATATATTGTACACTCTCTTAGTTCGGAACTATTCAGGCTTAATAATTTCTAAATTAGGTACGACTTCTAAGTTCTGTAATAATTTACCCAAAATTGGCTTTAAACTCAATGAAAATTTAACACCATTTATGGCTGATAATAATTATGTAGCCAGTCTTAAAGCTTTATGATTATGCATCTTTACACAATGGAACCAAGTGGCTATATAGGTACTATACTAATATATTCGCGTTGAATGCTTTAGTTGCCCGCTAGACTTTCGCAGAATTTAGTAATTTTACGTTTGTATACGAAATTAACATTACGTTAACAGCAGGGCGCTTTGTGAAACGTTATTTCTTTACAATGATTAGAAACGTGATTAAGTCAAAAATATTTTAACATTTTGAAATATTATAATAAATTGATTTAAATTTGAACGAAGGTACCACAAATATACACGTTAATACATATATACAATGCTTATTAGACATCCAGATATAGAACAACACAAATAAGGTTCATCACATAAATGTTTGTCCTGATTCGAACCCACGACTTCATGGGCTGGTTAATAGCCACAAAGTTGGAACCAGCTCGTCCCAATAGGGTGGAAAGGGGAAACCAGGGGAGCTTAGTAGGCAGTGGGACGCATTAGTCTCGAGTCCCATACACGGCCGCAGTTCTAGCTGCCCTTTTTTTATGTCAGAGGCGGCAAACGAGCCAGCGGGTCGCCTGATGGTTAGCAATCACCGCCGCCCATGGACATCTGCAACACCAGAGGGATCGCTGATGCATTGCCGGCCTTTTAAGAGGGGAGTTTGCCAGCGGCACTCTCAGAAACCAGACGAAGCACTATAGTAGTCACTATTATTTCACGCTGGTGTTATGTGAGCCTGTGAGAGGATGTTACTTCCCGCTCTACCACTACTAAACTAAGGCTACGGTAATGAAGATTAAACGTATTCTCCTTCTAAAAAAAGGGTCACTACAAAACAAAACTAAGGACATAACGTATCAATTGTTTGAAATATTACTGTCACGAACCCTTTAACATTCCTTGTAAATACTGAACACTTCTCTCTACTCTTTGTCCATAGATTATTGCTTCAGACTTCATTGTTAATTCAGAACGTTTTAAAACTTGCGTCTTTCCTCATAAATACTTCCGTCTGAACTAGGATTAAGTACTCATGGAGTATTTAATGTTAATGTCATGCTCAACAGCACAATGCAGAACGCATCCTAAAAGGTTTTAATTATTCATCCAGCTAATTTAAAAAAATAATTTGGTTGGTTTTGGGAGTACTAGCAGATTTCAATCTACTCCCACTTATGAATTTTAAAATGTAGGCATGATTTTGCAACATAGATAAGTATATACTTAACAAGATGACTTTGCCACGGGAATCGAACCCACGACCTCAGTGTTTCACGACTTCAGAGCGGCTTGACCAATTTTCTACGCAGGTGGAGGTGGTTTGGTACTTAACTACTAAATGTGCTATTTAACAAATGAAACTTGTCTTAAATTCGTTCCTTTAAGAAATGTGCAATTAAATACTAAACAGTCACTTTGTGTCTGCACAACTTGGACCAGACGAAGTAAACTGTGATCGAACAACATGTAACATGACAACCTGTGGCCGACACCTGCAAACCTCCACAAGACAGGCTGTTTTCAACAATATCCACTATGCTGAGGCAATAAGGTTGCTATTTATGTAATGCTCGGAGCATAACCTCACAAGATGTTGTATCGACTAAAGAGCTTGTTGTACCGACGATGTACGTAAAGGAAAAGGGTAACCACAAAGCAAGTTTTTCATTGACTGTTATTGGAACAAGTTAGTTCTGTTTTTTTGATGAGTCTGGGCACGAAACATACTTCAAGTATTTAGAAATGTAAGAAGAATTTTGAGCAACAACTTTATGTTTTGGTCCAAACATAGTTGTTTCTGAATGTATCATAGAAGATCAGAATTTAACAAGTCCATTTATTACACGAGAGCGACTGCATCTGACCATTTTTTTTAGACGGAGGAGAATGCGTTTATGCACTATAACCGCAGGCTAGCTAGACCCGCGGCCGTGTGTGGGACTCGAAACTGAAGCGTCCACTACCCACTAAACTCCCCCGGTTTCCCCTTCACACCCGATTAGGACGAGCCGGTGCCAGCCTTGTGGCTATTGACCAGCCATCTGACCATAGCAAATTGTTAAAAATATTTTAACTAATAAAAACTAAGAATGAAGGATCTGAACGAAGCTCACATTAAATTATGTAGTAAATATCTTTGTGTGTTTATACTGCATGGTTACCGTAACAGTGGACATTTGGTCCGTGTAAAGTTTGTAAATCTGGCCCTAAAAGACTAAAGTTGAGCGAGTTGCAATCAATTGTGTACATGGTCCTACAGACCGTTGCGATAACTACTCGTCCCCGCGAGGGTTGCGGGAATACCGTCTAGTGAATTGCTGTTGCAACTCTGCATTGACAGGAGAGGGTTAACAACTTTTTAATTGGTTGCCGTGTTTTATCTGTGTGTTATAAATACTGGCCATTTTTTTACCTTCTTTTCTTTACATAGTACGAAGTATCGTTATGGCATAGAAAGCACATGGCTATAGATTTTTTATAGCTTCTTCGCCTGATATCCTAAGGCTAAGGTCATACCAGATTACATTCCATCAGCCTAATGAGAGTATGGGTGTCTACCTGTAAAAACAGCTGTACCCCTAAGTCGCTGTGTGTGGTCACTTATGCACTAATATGTCCTGCCTTTGTAGACAATCGTTGTGACTTAAATCCATCAAAATTTCAGTTAATAGAAAACAAAGGGTCAGAAAAAGCCTTGATTAAAGATGACAAATATATTTTGGTAAAAATCGTCTAGATAAAGCACTGTTAACTGTAAAGACCGTGTAGTTTGTACTAAAATAACATGGTTCACGAACCGAAATCAATTACGAACTAAATGTTTCCCAAATGAATGTCACATTCATACTTATTCAGTACTTTTTGCGTGAGAAAGCAACGATCCATGTGTCATCAAAAACATAAGCCTTTATATTCTTAGACTTGAAGGATTTGATGTTTTGACACTGAGTAATTGAAATGGAAATATTGTTAAAAACTGACCCCAAACATCGCAGCATCATCCCTAGCAACAGACGTCTCGAATCAAGGTTGTTTTTGCGAGAACTCCAACACCAATGTTCAGTTTCAGTATATTTGGAACGGGTATGGCGTTGAACTTGCGATAAAGGGAGGCGGCAACGCTACAATCGATAAAAACGATAATCGATTTATCGATTGTTTAGTAATCTATTCGTCATACTCATAAACGTTAAACATTCCAATGTTATGTGATTCATATCAGAAAGTATTTTGATTTACACAAAAGCTAGTGACAACGAATAAATTGTATAATGTTTAATATTATTTTCCACGAATGAATGGAATTTGTTCACGATCAAACTGCAGTTGATGAACTGCTAAGACAAATCGTACACTTACTTTCATGGCCCGATCGTATAGCAATCTGTCAAGATAAGCTCATGAGTTGGACGGCTGTAAAACTGAAAAAACCATATTTAATTATGAAAACCTTTTTTGTTTAGCTGTTTGTTTAAAAAAAACAAACTATCTCAGATCAAGGTCGAAGTTTGACTGCCAGTTTTTTTATGAAAGGAATTTATTTCTGAAATTATTTAAAAAAAAAACTACGTAGCGTAAAAATATATAACCTGGGGTTTTGCATAACTTTTCTAGATATTTGATTCGAAAGTATAACCAAACGACTAGAATAAACTCGATTGTAAAATCTCAGACAGTTTCCCAACACTAGTGTAGGTAAGTTGTGTCAGGCGCGGGTAACGTCCCGCCGACACCTTTGCCCAAACATGTTAAATGTCAGCTCGCTTTTTGTGTCTGATTTAACGGACGGCACAAAGGGCTTCAGACAGCCCACGACATATTGATAACTTTATGTCCTCACTACTTAACTATCACGTGTCACTATAGTGCTGTTATGTACATATGATACTAATAAATATTATATGTAAAAAGAACTAACTGCATGCCTGTAAATATCAAAAACAATAACGTGGATGTTATAAATGGATAATTTATTGATCTCATGTCACCAATGCCTTAGCTGTATCCCAAAGCGATAGGCTCAACCCTTGATAAAAAATAATATTTTAAAAGGTTTTAAAGTTTAAACTCGCTAATGCCCAAAAAATGGATGTCAAGTTGCGGACAGTTCATAATATCATTTGTTTTGGTATCTGGCTGGCACAATTTGAAGCCACGATGTGCGTGTATGTTCAGTGTTCATATTTAAAAACAAAAAAGTGAAACTTTTATTCAATAGTCAAATTGTATCCAGACGTAGGTACATTTAGGTAACTCGTAAGTGTTTGATAGCCGTCTGCCAAATCTTAACTTAGCAGCAGTCACGCGAAATTAAGTCTAATATAAAACCGTATTATTGCATTCATGCACATTTTAGTGTTATAACGTTTTCATTCAACCAATAAAATGGACTGGAATCCTCTGTTTCAATGCGAATTTTGACTCAATCGCTTTCGAAATAAGGTTCAGAGAACTTTTAGTGATAGAAAAAGAAAGTGTTGTCACATGACTTGGCAAATTAAACTCGAAAAATTGTTAAAAAAGTTACGAGAATTGGAATTAGTAGCACGGAATATTCACCGCGTGCGGTCTGACTCTGGTGGGGGGTAAGGGAGGGGATGAAGGGCCAAAGTGGAAAGTGTCACGAACGACATTTGGCATTCAGGTGGGTATTGATGCGGCAGACTGTTGCCGATTACTTATTCATAAACGTTCAAAAACTTGCCATTCTCCAGCGATGTATGAGCTTTAGGCGGACGGACTGGAAAACAGGGGTAGTCTGTTCGTTGGCCGTAGGCTGGCTTTCTACTGGATTTACTGTTAGTGAGCTCACTTGAATACATGATTCAAATTTTCTTTATGGCTGTGGTCCGCTTGGGTTCAATCGCCGAAGACCGTAGGTCGTAGGTATTTGGGACTGGTTATTGATAGTAATGGATAAAACTATACTGTACTATATAAACATCCAAACAATGTTAATGTAACTACGAAAAATGGAAATTAATTGTTGCATCTTCGCAATAATAGCACAATTAACAGCTTCAAATACCTATTCACATATTCACAAAAAATATTAGACTTAAAAAACACCCAGGCTACAAACAGACATGTTCATGCACACAAAAAAAATTATGACGTGTAGTAATCGACGCCTTAGCCTTAGCCTGAAGTGTAATAGTTAGCTAACTTTTAGGCTGCGTCCCCAGTAGGCAAACTGTTAGTGGCAGACTGAGTTTGCGGCCTATTGATTAAGTACGCCTTTCCATATATGAAATAGAGTGTCCACAGTTTGCTAGTTTTGCGCTCAATGTACTGACACAGTACATTGAGCGCAAAACTAGAGACACTCCATTTCTAAATATCGAAAAGCGTACTAAATCGATAAGCTGCAAACTCAGTCTGCCGCTAACAGTTTGCCTACTGGGGACGCAGCCTTAACCATTGCTCGAAATCGATTGTAAAAACATCTCCTCTTGTTAATTATCCATTATCATCTAATGGGCATATAGGTGGATACGTAATGTAACCGCGCGAGTCAGTTTCATAGCGGTTTATTTAATTCACCAAACATGCAGTCTGGCACGCTCCGGGCCTTCCTCTTCCCTATGCAAGTACAGTCGAGAAAAAAAGTTGTTAAATTATTATTATTATCTTCGTTAGCATTATATACCTAAGGTATATACGTGGTGACATCACATTTATAACATAGTGTGCTTTTCCAGTAAAATGCCACTTAAACGTCAGACGGAAGACACTGATGTTACTGAATTTGTGTAAACTTGGATCAAAGTATAAGGATGCCCCGACTACATGGAAGTTTCTGAGGAAGATTGGTTAAGCTATGACGGTCTAAGAATGTGGTAGTCGTAGGTTTATTTCACCACCTTCAGAAGTAGCCGACTTGTGACTGGATACAGGTTAAGTCGAATTAAAACGGATGGCTTTCGCTGTCTTTTGGCAACATGAATATTAGTACGAGTCCTTAACGTGAAATACGGTACCATCCTGAAGAAAGCACGAAACTCGGCATGAATATAGCTGTCATATATGTGCTTCAATGTATATATGAAAGCAAGTCGAAAAATCTATTTTTCCCCCCCTTTCACCCCTTCCTATGTGCTAAATCGTGGTTTTTCTTATTTCTTATCAAAACGGGTACAGCTATCAGAAAACTGTCAAAGAACAATATGTTCTTCTTTAAATTCTCTACAATATTGTCTTTGGACGTATGTTGATAGAACTTATAGTTTACAAAATATTTACATAGGCCGTCGGAATGAGACAAAAAAAGAGGCTAAATTCGCAAAGCGTGATCGAGCGTGAGCGTAGTTCTGCATTTTTGGTATGTTGTATGGGTCTGTTAAAGTAATGTGATTTCAAATTTGCAACATCGAAAAACCTAAGGAAACTGAGAAAATCAAGAAAATCTTCGAAATTTTGGGATTTTTTTCACTATTTGCTCTCCAGATTTTGAGATTGTGAGGGAAAAGCTAGTCTCACAGATTTCGTTTTGTGCTCTATTAAAAGTAAAATAAATGTACTACAAAATATTATCAGTGACCTTTCTTCATAGGCCAAGTTGGTTTGCCAATATTTCACGAGCCAGCTGACAAAATCGAGAAAATCTTCGAAATTTTTTCACTATTTTCTCTCCAGAGCCAAAACTATGCTTTTTTTTGCGAATGACGTTTTCTACACTTATAAACTGTATTAAATTACTTTCAATTTGAGCCTAATAGCAGCGCTATTGACTCGATAGGAGCCAAGCTATGGCACTTTAAAGATGACCATATTTGTCGAAATAAGAAATTTCAGGATACTCCTACTTATTTCGTGAAATATTGGCAAAACCACTTGGCCTATGAAGAAAGGTCACTAAAATATTTTGTAGTAAATTTATTTAGCTTTTATTTGAGCCTTATAGCAGCGCTATTGACTCCAAAGAAGCCAAACTATGGTACTTTGAAGATGACCAATATTTGTCGAAATAAGAAATTTTCGGGATACTCCCACTAATTTCGTGAAATATTGCAAATCCACTTGACCTATGAAGAAAGGTCACTGATAATATTTTGTAGTACATTTATTTAACTTTTTTAGAGCACAAAACGAAGTCTGTGAGACTAGCTGTTTCCTCACAATCTCAAAATCTGGAGAGCAAATAGTGAAAAAAATCCCAAAATTTCGAAGATTTTCTCGATTTTCTCAGTTTCCTCAGGTTTTTCGATGTTGCAAATTTGAAATCACATTACTTTAACAGACCCATACAACATACCAAAAATGCAGAACTACGCTCACGCTCGATCTCGCTTTGCGAATTTAGCCTCTTTTTTTGTCTCAATTCGACGGCCTATGTAAATATTTTGTAAACTATAAGTTCTATCAACATACGTCCAAAGACAATATTGTAGAGAATTTAAAGAAGAACATATTGTTCTTTGACAGTTTTCTGATAGCTGTACCCGTTTTGATAAGAAATAAGAAAAACTACGATTTAGCACATAAAAAGGGGGGGAAAGGGGGGAAAAATGATTTTTCGACATGCTTCCATATCTACATTGAAGCACATATATGACAGCTACATTCATGCCAAGTTTCATGCTTTATTCAGGATGGTACCATAAAACTGATTTTTGTTAGGACAAGGAGCCGTACTATAGAGTCAGTAACTTTGTAATAAAATTAAAGAATATTTGAGACGTATTAACTATTATAGGTTTATTCAGTAACTACTGGTGAACCGTTAGGATACGTACCAGTCTTATAAAAAAACGGGAAAAACGCTGGAGAAAGTAAATAAGTATTAATTTGATAGCGTTGTGTGACCGAGCGTACCGACAAAATCGTTGAACACGTCAGGTGCTTCGGTGTTCGTTTTACATGCCTGCTGCAGAACAATCGCGGGTAGTTTTGTGTCTACCCTCGTTATACAAGCTTTATTTCACCCTACCTATAGGTATGTGTCCCTGTGTCCGGTCACCGCACCGAAAAAATGTCGAGGAACAAACAGTAAGCCTTACGTAAAAATTGTTACTAACCACGTAAATAGAGTTCCGAGATCCTTGGCGACATTTAAAATTCTGTGTATGACTGTTAATTTAAAAGGGTTGCAAAGATCTGACAAAAACGTTAGAACAAAAAAATCATAAATCTAAAATTATCATTTTAATAACTATTAAGTTTAAAATACGAGATCAGAATGTTTATTCTTCTTTTAGAAGAACACGAAAAGATTATTTTTTCAATACACAAACAGGTTAAAGCCAAAAAAAATGCAATACTATTTGACAAAGCCCTAAGCAGCACTATAACCTAGAATATAGTGTACAAAGTAAGATAAAATAAATTGCTACATTTTGAGAGCGCCTATGTCCAGCAGTGGACTACAACAGGCTGACGATAACTATGGATCTTATTTACAAAATAAATACAAAATGAATACATAATTATTATATTCTTGACTTGATGGCTGACACTTATTGGTAGAGTCCGACCGAGCCGAGTTTCGGCCAAAAATCAAGTTTCGGCTGCAGTTTCGGTTTCGGCCAAAAATGGCCGAAACTTTTGCCGAAACCGAAACTGATTTCGGAAGTTGTCGTGCACGCTCGCCTAACTTCGTTTCTCGCGGCAACGCTTTGGCGGACGCTCGCAAACCTATTTGGGAATTGTTGTACGCCGTTCGGATATCTCTTTAGCAATACAACATAGTCAGTGTGTTAAACAGTAACAATTAGTGATTCGATTATTGATAACTGATAAACAATTTGCTATTAGAACTTAATTTGAAAAAAATAAATAAAAATATTATTAATATTTTTTATATTATATACAAAAGAGGGAATGGACTGACTGACTGACTGACAGTCAACGCCCAGCCTAAACTACAAGACCCAGGAACTTGAAAATTTGTACAAGGATTCTTTATAATGCGTAAGTTCCCACTAATAAGGGGTTTTTGGCAATTCACTCCCAAGGGGGTAAAAAGAGGGTTGGAAGTTTGTATGAAACTTTGTCATTTTAAAAGTTACAGTCTTGAAATTTGGGAATTATATTTTTAGTTTGGTGTCAGTTTCAAATAAAAAGGTTTTTTTTATATTATAGGGAGGGGGGGGGGCAAACGAGCAAGTGGGTCACCTGATGGTTAGTGATCACCGCCGCCCATAAGCACCCGAAACCTCCGTGGGGTCGCAGGCGCGTTGCCCGCCTTTAAGGGTGGAATTGCTCGCTTCTTCATTTCGCATTGGTTTTGAAAACACTGCGGGAAGCTGGTTCCATAGAACAGTCGTTCGCGGCAGAAAATGTCTGCGGAAACGTATGGTAGTTGATCGCCACTCGTCGTGGTTTGGATGAAACTGCTTTCATGGCGGGTAGTACGGTGGTAAAATTTAGCAACAGGAATCAAATCAAATAATTCCTTGGAACACTCCCCAAGATATAGGCGGTAAAAGACGCACAGGGACGCAATGTCACTACGCAATGCCAGAGAATCTAAGCAACCGGCAAGACTTTCGGCACTGACAATTCGGGTTGCTCGACGTTGGATACGATCAAAAGGAAGAAGTTGGTACTGTGGTGCTCCGGCCCAGAGATGGCAGCAGTACTCCATGTGAGTCCGAACTTGGGCTTCATAGAGTTGGAGGCGATGAGTCGTAGTAAAATACCACATTGCTTTACCTAGGACACCTAGTTTTTTTGAGGCAAGCTTAGCTTTTTCTTCCAGATAACCACGAAATTGAACGTCGCTCGAGATATCGACGCCAAGAATCCCAATGCTCGGTTGTTTATCAAGACGAGTGCTCTCAAAATCGAGGTAATCGACAAATTCGGTTTTTTTTTGTGGTAATCGCACAGACTTGTGTCTTTTTCGGGTTAAATTGGACCAGGTTAAGACGCCCCCAAGAGGAGACCTCTTTTAAGAAAGTCACCATCTGAGACACGAGTCTGTTCCGACATTCTGTCACATGTGCGTTAGAAATATTTGCATGATCGGTGAAAGAAGTATCACTCGTACTGTCATCCGCATAGAAGGTGTTTTTATTTGAACCCCATGGGGGTTAAAAAGGTGTTAGAAATTTTGTTTACAGGAGTTCATTAAAATGTTTAAGTTCCCACTAAAAAGGGTTTTGGATATTACACTCCTCAAGGGGTAAATTTTTTACTTTAAATTTTCTAAAAGCGAGCTTCATAATGTGTAAGTTTCCACTAAGAAAGGGTTCATAGTGGTTTATAGAATGTAGTCTACGCGAGCGAAGCCACGGGCGGAAGTATAGTATTAAATTAATGATTGCAACAAAATTAATATACTGTGATTCCATTTCATGTCCCAATTAATGCAGGATAATGGGTAAAAAGCACCAAATTTCAGTATTTTAAGGAATTTTATACCTGACCACGTGAGTTTCGGTTTCGGTTTCGGTTTCGGCCGAAACTGAAGCCACGGCCGAACATTCGGTTACGGTTTCGGTTTCGGCCAGAAAACCAGTTTCGGTCGGACTCTACTTATTGGTTTTATAATGAAACAGAGTCGGTACTTTTCCACATTTCGTAATAAAATTACAATTGTTTCTTATAAGAAATCATTCAAGTTAAGGAATATCACTGATGCGACTTCTAAGCTCTTCATACTTTACTAAGTTTATCATTGAACGATAGAACCCCACCTTTCCACGGTTCTCCGAATCCGAAAGCAATATAGTATTAAATTCCTTTTAACAAAAACTAATCCAGTATCACGTTTCGTTACGTTTCAATAACGGTAAACGTCGTCTGCCGATTAATGCTGGATTACACGAAACTGAAATTGCTTCAAAAGAAAACATCACCGGAGCAGGGCTGGCCACAGGACTTTTTCATTTTTCAAATTGGATTTAAACGCTAGTCTTACTTTAGAACGCTGATACTTCCATTTTAAGGTTTCATTTGCTTCCTATCGTGAGGTGACCAAAGCCAATTAAATTCAAATTCAAATGTTTTATTGCATGTCATTAAATGATAAGATTACCAGTAAGTATGACCAGAGCTTCAAGGTCTGACATCGTAATGTTTAGTTGTGTCTGTCTCGGTAAATGAGTATTGAGGTACGAGAGTCATATTGACGAACAATTTTACACTAAGCAAGAAACAAAAAATACCTATTGGCTAAAACGTCTGCAGCAAAAGAAAAGCCAAGTAGCTTTCTACATGGTAGGTATGTACAAAATTGGGTGTTCTGTTTCGTTTTGAGTTTTTCGTCAATTGGAAGGCATATTATGAATTTACTCCTCGCGTAGCCAGTAACATTACATATTATCTTCACACAATGTTATATTTAATTTATAATGGAATTTGCTTATCTGAAAACTCCCAGGGATAAAAATAATTCCATTTGGAAGCATCGGAAAGCTAAGGGTACCACAGTATTACTCGTTTACACAAATTATTCGATGATTATTTATATCTATTGAATATTACACGTGTTGTTTCCTACAAATGGCAGCCCTGCTTAGAACCCCAGCCGCGTCCGTCCGATTACAGGATTGAAGCCGGTGGCCGAACACGAGCAGGGAGGCAACAAGGGATTATACGTGCGACAAAAACACGGACAAACATATAACACTGATATTGTAGGTGTTGTAGTACCTAACATTGTTAAGCTTTCACTCGTTTATACAGGAACTTCTTCCTCTGTTACAAAAGTAGGAGTCATTATCACTTACATCACATATTACACGTGTAAAACATTACCATCGAATTGAGAAACTCCTCTTTTTTTTTAAGCCAGTTACGATTGCAATAAAAGTAAATGATTTTCTCACAACATGTCAGGGGTCAAAATTTTGAGTTTTCAAATGCGATTGTGAAGGACGACTAAATTCAGAATCTTCTTGCTAAATGTAGTGTTTGGTGCATTCGTGATGATAACCATTTAGTTTCGGTTTACAGGCGATTCATTCATAATTGATTTAGATTATTTTGTGTGAGGCAAAAGAAAGGAGCAAACGATCATTATGGCTAGCATTCATTGTTGCTGATGTACAGAATGGAATAACTACTTTTCTCAGTCTTTTAAGAAGATAATAGACTTGTTTCACGACAAAGATCTCGAGAAAGGCAAGGACTTCAAGAAAACTAGTCTATTGAGCAGATTACAAAGACCAAAGTTTGGTCGTACGTAGCAAAAACTGTCGTGGAATATCCAGTAGCACCAATTATCAAGGCATATATATTTTTCACATTGTGTACTTGTAACAAGTCATGGCGCCTTTCCACGTCCCTTTATCATACCCTGTATAGTATTGACTAGAAGGTATTAGTGGGTTTGTATTGAAATAATGACCTATTCGTGACTAAGCTCACTTTTCATCGGGGAAAGTTTTATAGCCTATCGGCGTCCTTGTCTATCCTACTTAATATAAATCAACCCGCACGATATATATGATTTGCTCGCGGTAAATCAGAATGGATTTGGATTAAAGACTTCTATTGAATTGTACTCACATAATTCTACCTTTAGGAGACAAAGTTTCTAGTGGTGGTTATTAGTTCTGAAGAACGTATTTGCGTACATGCGTTTATGTTACGTTAGGTGTTTTCTGTGTTGTCGATGTTGTTTTATTTTCTGCCAATCAAAATTCAATGCAAGGCGTATAGTTAGGAAATATCGTTTAGCGACAATGTTTTGAGTTTGGTTTTGCTAGAACAAAAATTGTCACGGTCCGCTTTTTTCTTTTATGCCAGAGGCGGCATACGAGCCAGCGGGTCGCCTGATGGTAAGTAAGCACCGCCACCCATGGACATCTGCAACACCCGAGAGATCGCTGATGCGTTGCCGGCCTTTTAAGGGGGTTTGGGCCTCCGGCACTTTCACAAAGCAGACGAAACACAAAAGTAGTCACTATTTTTTCACGCTGGTGTGAGAGGGTGGTACTTCACCGGACGACCGGCCCATTCGTACTGTAAAACAGCATGGCTCTACCACTACAAAAAGTTTAAGCTGCTGGTTTTGTCGTTATTTAGCTATATCTTAATTGACTTTTTAGCAAAAGTCGTCTTAGATGTTTAACTAACTATTTCGTTAAAGTGTCAATTGGAACAATATCAATTATAGTTTGATTTTGGAATATTTATGTTTTTAACAATGAGCGTTTTTTTAGTTAATTTGTATGTGTGTCGGAAATATCTATCAGTATCGTAGTTTTTCGTTTATTATTTTGTTTTCACACATATTATTTTAATATGTTTAATAATTTCACGTAGTCTTTAAGAATAATTTAATGACCTTATAATAATAAAGCCTTATTATTTTAAGCAACAAACGAACGCATCCATAGCGTCTCCAACATCGTCAACAACTCATCAAAATCTAATAACAGCGGCTTAGTGCCCGCGAGAGGCTCTCGTCTAGACAAAGCGCTCGCTCCGTGACTTTTCGCCGTGTCCCATCCCGCGGCAATCGCAGCGGCCGCACTAGTGGTACCATCTCTGCGGGAACATTTTACAATCGCTTTATAGTCGTTGTTCCAAAAGACTGAAGGGGAAATCATTTTTCGTCACACTTTAATGTTAATAAACAGTATAAATAACATGTACATTTTTACGCGCACTGACCAATGGCACTGACAAAGAAAACTGTGATGCTAACAATATGGAGAAACAATAAGCGATAATTTATGGAGATTTTTTTAAGAAAGTGGACCTTAGTTACTGGTTACGAGCATGTCCCGTTCTCAGGATGTAAAACCTTAATTTTATAATGATGAAGTAAATAAACTCTTTTTACTTTCTTGAGTTACATAACAGTTGTAGAATACGATATTATATACGTTTGCAAAAGTTCCAGTTTACCGGATTTAAAGCCAGACGATTTTAAAATATTTCTTTATAAACGTTTGAAATAATACTTAAGCCACGGTTTAGTTACGACAAAAAAACCTCACTGCTCGCAATAACCCCAAACCAAAACAATTCCATCACGACATAACCGAACAAAGTTTACACATTTTCATCTTCTATTTTCATTTCTTGCTCAATTTCCAAGACTTTTACAGAGGTGTGAAAATACACAGGAACATTTCCCAAGGTGTATTTTACAACACTAGTTTCTACCTTTCTTTTACCTCCGAGATCTTTGAACATAATATTAAATTTTGCTTCGAGGTCTCAGACGTTTCAATCCATTATACGATGACATCGAAATTAGAGTTTTATAGTTGGATATGAAATGAATTCTGCGGTGGGAAAGATGATGGATCGAGTACTAGCGTCTTAATAGAGTTGTGAAGAAATTATAAGCTTTCTCATTAGATGAAGAATCAGATTATTGCGTCTAATATTTTTAATTTGCAGTTGAAAATATATTTTGTCTTTCAAAAACAACAATTTAGATATTTATTAATCAAGATTGACGAATCAAAAACTTATATATTTTTTTTATTTAAATAAGTAAGCGCTTGAAGGCAACACGCCGTTTGCAAACCGGAATCCGTTCTTCGTTTCATCAAAACAGCAACATGCAAGCAAAATGAATTTCCTCCAGCCATTTCACAATCAAAAAAGAGAATTTCGTCATAAACAAAACGTCATAAGCCCTCAACCCACTGCAAACTGATCGAGTAACGCTAGTACATAAAATATTGGTGCCGTGTAGCAGTTTACTAAAAAAACAACTGCCATCCACCTCAAAGGGCTCTTTCAGACCGTCTGCCTTTACATTCCGCTTTTCAGACATGTCAGTGATACGATATTTTAAAAAGTCCGTTCAATATAAAATAGAGATGTTTCGTGCACGGAATCGGGTACGCCTGCTCACGGCGTCGTCTAATTCTGGTTATTTTTAATTTTCTTCGAAAAAATGAAAAATCTTGTTTCAATATTTTTTAACTGCGATAGTTGGATGTTACCCTTTTTAAATTTGTTTCAATTGGCCTGGTTTTTGGGAGGAGCGTAGTCCACATGCTCTCTTACTGTACCGAAATTTTAGGCGAGAGGCAGAGATGGCCTGAAAAAGTGATTTGGCAAGTCTAGTTGATACATTGGAGTGACTGCTGTAACCCTTAACAGGGGAACTAGACCAAACATTTGACATTGACAGCCATTTGATTCTGCCAATTTACTCACGATGTTTTTCGTCACCACTGAGCTGGTGATGAATCCGCACATAGGAAAATCCAATAGGTGCGAGCCGACATTGAAACCATCGACTTCATGCATACCACTCTACGATAGCTTTAATTAGTTTCAGTCTTTTACTTTAATATTATAGATTTAAAATGTATAATTTAACTAAGCACAGTATGGCCGCATACAACATTTCCGCAGACAGCTACGCCATCGGGCAAGCGTCGGAAACCACACTCAATTTCCGCGGTGGGAACAGAATATTGTGACGCTCTGTGACGCTATTTTTATGAAATTCTCTTAGAATTTCATGAATTTCAAACTTTCTTAAGAAGCTTTGGTATACACTAGTGTATGAATATCGTGTCTTGCTTATATATGGTTTGATCGCGAATACCATTTAAATATTGTGTTTAAATATAACTTTATTTATTATGAATCAGTAGAGTGGATTTATAAAGCCTGATGATAAGTGCAAACGCTAAATATTTTAGCCATTTATATTATCTATGCGCATGATGTACCTATTGTGTATGCTTAGATTCACCATAGACAATTTTCGTTTTGGTGGAAACGCATCGCAATGCTTCGTGATCTTATAAATACATAATTATCACCTATAATCATTGCCGCGAGTGCTTTAATTAAAAGAAATGGTGTTGTGAGAACTTTACTAGCGATCCTGTGGATCCTCAAGTTATTGGTAATTACTGTTCGAGCACTCGGTTTTTTGCAAATAAGTTCATCCATATTTATTTACAGTAATTAAAAGAGGATTTACAAAAAAAAACAGTTAACTTAATAACAATAATTACAAGTCGATTACTTCGAGAAGGCATGAAAATCAAGTATAATTTAAAAGTTTTTCTTTATGTTTCTTCGATTAGGTGCATCTTTGAAGCCTACCTTACTAATATGAATAAATTAATGATGATTGTTAATCTAAAATGTTGATTTAAAAAATGTGTCTTAATTTTTTTACCCATTCCTTTATTTGAGGCTAGAGGGCATTTGAACCAAGGGACCTTTTAAGTATTAATTTAAATACCTTAATATGTTATTTGTAACACATACCCATGTACGAGTAGACCACTATAGAATGTTGAATTTCGAACGGCGCGAGCGGTCCGGCGCCGGCATTGTCCCGCGCGATATGCCACCGGTTCCGTTCTCCGTCGAGCCTCCCTCGGAAATTGTGACGGCCGCTGATCGCCGATACGGGCTTAAAATTATGTACACGTTGGGAAATTGAAATCAGATCTGTGGGACATTAATTATTTCAAATCAACTTCTATTGATACACCAGACATTTTGTAGTTTAAGTCCTTTAAAGGGTCGGTTTCACCACTTTCAGATAAATTCCTGCTCTACCAGAGGTAAATTAGGCCCTTTTCTTTTTTCAAAATTGACAAATGAAATTATGTTATTAACATATTGATTGTTTAGCGGTTTTAGTACCGGGCTGTGTGACGTTGGGTTCTTCTTGATTTAATTCCTAGAGCAGTCAAAATTTCTATCAGATTTTCGTACACAGCTCGGGTTTGTGATCACCAAACCATTAAGTTAGTTTAATGTCATAGGATTACTTAATTTCAATGTTGGAACTAGATACTAAGACTACTTTTTATACATATGACACCGGAAAAATCAAGACAAGATTTCCTATCTATACACGTGATTCAACACTTTTCACTTTTCCGTAGAAGGACGTTACTTCTAAAATATCCTTCTAGAAATGTTGCGCATCTTAAAAATAAATGTTTCGAAAGAGGCAATAGTTTGTCGTAGCAGGAATTACGCGTAGACGCCACAAATAAACGTCTACGATAAATATTTGCGGACCGTCTAGAGCGTAGGCGGGCTACGGCGCTACGAGAAAAGACAATAGCTAATCAGATATTGACTCTAGTTTTTTTAATGATAGAAAATAACTGAAAGGAGAAGTTACGCTGGGTTGTGAGCACGTGTCTTTCAAGATACAATCAACTAAAACACGCCGACATGTTCGTTTCAACCCATGCAGGGGTATTTAGTGTGTTTCCACCAATTTCAAAATGTAGATAACAAGATTGATATACCTAAAATTGTGTTTCCTGGAGATCTAGCGTTACGTTACTGTACGTACACTGACTGGCATTAGTGACCCTATGCAACAAGGGTCGTGGGCTCGAATGCCATCCAAAATGTTATCCATTTGATGGACATTTTTGTTTGTTGTGCTATTTTCTTGGGTAAAATCTATGTAGGTGATGTTGTGAGATATTAATTTAATTTGATTATCTATGAAAGGGGCCGTCCATTAATCACGTGAGGCTCGAAAGGGGGGGGGGGGGGAAGGGTCGATAAAAAAATCACGAAATATCAAATTCGGCAATCTTCAGTGGTGTAACAAGCTTCTAATTACGATCTTCCAAACGATAAAATCCTTTAACGAATTAATGTTTAGAAGTTTGCTATTCTAAATGTAAGCAGTAAGTAGAAAAACTAACAACAATATCTTGTAAACGCTAAGCGCGGAGTTTCGCAGTTAGCTATAACGACGCGCTCCGGGCGCCTCTCAAGAATATGTAAACAGCCATTTATACAGCTTGTTTAGGAAATGGATGGAAGTGCCCATCATCTATAGGATGTGATGTTGAATAGCTATCCATTAAACACTTTATTCTCTCGCCCTGCATATATACATACATAAATCCTTCCATTTGCTATGGTATGGAAACTCATTAATGATTTTTGGAACTCTTTCGTTACATTAAAATCATTATTTACCGTCTTAAACTTTAACTTATTGGGTAAAAAAAAGACTCAAGCAAATAAAAAGACATCTGACATAACATCTCGGTTTTTCCAAACTTATAAAAAAAGGTAAAAGTATCTTTTGTTTAATCATAGTGCCCAAGATCAACTTGTCAAAATACTTTCATGATAAAAATTTAACATTAGTAAAGAATCCACAGTAAACTACACTTCTAAAGGGTAAAATGTCTCCGCCAAAGCACAGATGTGTTCTTAATTTTACGATCTTAACCGCTCAAAATGCACTTAGTTGCATAAAGAGTGGCGCCATCTGCGTCCGATAAATTCGCGATAATGATTTAATTATGGTCTCATTTTACTCGGCGGACACACAATGTAGTTATTTTGGTATAAAAATATCGAGTTGCGCGGCCAAATGAGCCGCAATGAGCCCATGTGCGGGGCAGGCGGTGATAAACTTGATTGCGAGTGTAAATAAACATCGTCGTAATTTATATAAAAAAATATCATTGCTGGTTTTTGGGAATATTTTTAAAATATTTTCGTATGCTGCTATTTGCGGGAGTCATCTTTGTAAAATATAATGTTGTCGTTTTAAATAATATTTTGGCAGCAAATACAAACTTTCCTAAGATAATAAATATTGAAATACTGAGTATAACTTCTTTAATATAATCTTTAGATTGGAGCGACATATAAGTACAAACTAAGTAAAAATTGAAATATGAAATCTAGACAATTTATGATATAAATACCAACCAATTGACAAACAATTGACTAATACACATACTACTAATACTGTATAAAGATTGAACCTGCGACCTTTGACATCAGTAGGTAACAGAATTTGTTATTTTGGTTATTTTGCTGTATAATTACCTTTTAATGCTCACTGAAATGAAAGCTAATAAAATAAGACATAAACCAGTGAGTGAAAGCGAAAGTTAAATACGCTAAATTAAACACAGGGATGCATTAAGGACCTGACGATTCATCGGTGGTCTCCTATGAGTGCGCTACTGGGGCTTGTCATCCATTGCACCACGATGAAACGGCAGAAAACCGCCAACGAAAATCAAATGCCTGATATCGTAATATGGTATGGTCATGACATTAAGCGATACTGTCTCTAAATAAAATAGGGAGCTTCCAATTAGATGTACAACACGTCTGTCTACCAACCAAAGTTGTATAAAAATTAAGTGTATTTTATAATTTTATCGATGGAATAGACAGTATAGTAGAGAACATATTCTAATAGATATTATTAAGATACTCGTACTCTTTTAAATAAAACATTACTTAATGAAATTTGAGTATAATGTTCCGATTTCAATTCTGTCAACCAATCGTAAACAAAGAGTCAGGTGCGCCAGGGCCGATGAAAATATTCAATTTCTTTTTTAAAATCAGCACATCTACAAAGAAGAATCTTTTTATTGACATGCGGCTTGTTCATGAAACAAAAACCCGGGCGATCTACAAAGGTACACAAAATTTTCGTTTAGGTTTCGTACCGTGCCGTCAGAGACAGTGGGAATAAACCCACGGCTCTTCTTAGTTAATAACACGGTTTACGACAAAGTGACGTCGGCTATTAGTTTTACGCCGTATGTTTAGCTTTATTAGCGCCGGTCCAGGTTATTTCACACATGGCTAGTCTAGACTCTAGACATGAATAAAGCTTTGTATTAAGAAAACGTGAGCGTTTACAACTCACTTTGGTAGTAAAAAATGAGAGGTGTTATAGTTTTGTAATAAGTGGTTGAAGTTTATTGGGCAATGTATTTGATGGGTTTGTTTTCTTTTATGTTTTAATTCTCATAGTAGCTAAGCGACCAGGCTTTCATTGAGATCCTTTTCACAAGAGTTTCACTTTGACAAGGTATGCCAAATTAAATAAAACCTGAATTAATTCATATTTGCGGTCTTCTCTGGAGTTCAATTTGATGGTTTAAAGTCGCTATAAGTTAATACATAATACAGATAATTAGGACAATAGTAGTACAGCTAAACAGTAAATTTCGATATATACATATTATTTGCCTATAATAAATAAACAACTAAACTAGACAGCAAAGAGCATAAATAATTTTACATTCAATGCATTTTAAAGAAACGTGAACAATATTTTTATACACCCAAGCGTACAGTTTAAAAATACATTCGGTTATAACAGTTACCCACCCCTCCGTTACCATAATTCAGTTGTCGATCCAAGTCAAAGTATTAGCCGTAACTCCGTCTTTATTCCGGCAGTAAGAGGAGCGTTATCGTTTTACTAACAACGCCGTGATAAAAGAATCCCACCAAAAACATTCTGTAAAAAACTAGCCAAGTCTCGATGGAGCTGCTTGTTTATTTCTAAAAAGTAATGAAATCTAGACAAAGTCGTGCCAAGTCTAAGGTTCCTTACTGCGATTTCTTTATTATTATTATAGTTAATGTTGTGTGACTTGGCCGTTGACCAACCAGGTGCTCCATTACTCCATTGCACCAATCTGTCGCCAGAACCGCTACCCATTGACGATGGAACATTGCCACTTGGGAAACGTTGATTCAATAACCAGTCAATTGTAGGCTTAATAAAGCTGCGTATTTCAACGTACTGACGTATAAAATATGTTCAACCTAAACATTTCCATTGAGCATTCTGAATACGTTAGTGGGTACAAGTCAATTTACCTGGTTTTGTACCCTTGTGTACCCTTCAACGGCCAAGTCACACAACATTAACTATAATAATAATAAAGAAATCGCAGTAAGGAACCTTAGACTTGGCACGACTTTGTCTAGATTTCATTACTTTTTAGAAATAAACAAGCAGCTCCATCGAGACTTGGCTAGTTTTTTACAGAATGTTTTTGGTGGGATTTCACTTCTTTTTGTAGAAACGAGTATTGATTTATTTTATTACATTTTCTTATTTGACACAGTTTTTTTTCTTTTTAGCTGTAGTTTTTTATTATTAGGTACAAAATCTTTCCCCACCCAATCCCATCCCCCCTCTCTTCTCCTTTTCCCTCCTATCCCCCCTCCCATCCCCCCTCCCATACCCCATCCCATCCCCTCCCATCCCCCTTCCCCCCTCCCCCTACCATCCCCCTTTCCCCTCCCATCCCCCACCACCACCAAATGAAGCGGCTCACCAAGTTGAGTATTTTTTGTAAAGGCGGTATATGTCGATCTCTTATAGTTTGGTTGGGCTCTTGTGTTTTCTAATCAGGGTCACCAGGTACTCCAGATCTTCGAATATACTAGTTTTTATAGTTTTCCCTTTATGTGGCCATTAAACCCTAACTCTGTACCAAATTTCAGCTCTCTGAGTTTATGGGAAGTACTAGTTCTATTATGATGATCATCAGTGAGTGAGTCAGTGAGTGTCTGTCATAAATGCGAAACTTTGCTTTCGCTTAACTTCGGAACTAAATGACTTACAGCCTTGAAATTTTGGATTTTAAGTATGTGATTATAGCTTACTAAATGACGAAAATTTCTGCGTTCTGGTCTTATCCAGAGGTTCTCAAATAGGGGCCTGAAAATGCGGCGAAATGGTTCCAGTAAAGGATGGTACGGCAGTGTTTGCTTCGCGCTCGACTTGGCGGGGGCACTGCCGTGCCCCCAGATTCGAACAATAACCAATTTGCGGAGGAAAACACCGCGCTCCATAGACCATTGACATAAATAAATAATTTTCCCCGTGGCTTACAGTGACGGTACAGTCGGAAGCTTCAACTTGCTAACTTTTTTTTATCCCAGGACAGTTTTTTTTTTACCCAAAACAGATAAACATGTCGCCACAATCCCATGGTGCTGAAAAACGTCCACCGCTGGACATGGGCCGCCCCTGAGGATCTCCAAACTTGCACCATCCGCATCCAGTGGATTCTCGCAATCTTTATGAGATCCTCTGGCTACCTTGTTGGGGCACACGGTACGAACCGACATGTTCATGCACACAAATGTTTATAAATACTGTGCGGTGCGGTGATGGAACCTGCGAACTTTGATGTGATAATCAACTTCTCAACCATGCAGCAAATTGGTCGTAAGAAAATAAATGTCAAAGAATGAAATTCGACGCGTTTTTTTGACATTCATGCAAATAACTCGTTGGCCTTAGTAATGTGCATTTATAAAGGGACTTAGTACCTAGCATTATAATGTGGCATAGCAGGGCATCCATTATTTATACAATAATGGAGGCGATCACCTGGCTATACCTATTCTTTCTGATATTAACTCAATTACTACACATAAAAAATAATATAATATGAAAAAGGTTTATCTAATATGTAGGTATAATTATTCAGCCTTCGATCACTAATTCAGCATAATAACTTTGATACAAATGACCTTCACGATAAGTGACTTTCGATTCTAAAGGTGCGGACTGTACCCCATTTGAAAAACGAGTTTTCATTGTTATGTGCCACAAAGAAAAATTCGGTACGTATTTACAATGTTGTCGGGCTTTGTTAAAAATTAATTCGATACCGTTATATCAGATTTCTTAGGGATGGTTTTTTAAGGAAAAAATCTTATAAGTAGCAATTGTGTTGGGATAACTTGAGACGGGAAATTATTATAACAACCTCACTTTCTTGCTAAGTAAATTATCATAATATAATGAGGAATAACAGACTCATAAAAGATTGGAGCAAAGAAATAATTTTTTTAAATAATGTTTTTATAATAATGTGTAATTTTAGTTGGTTGCAAAGTGGTAATTCCTATGTTGAAGAATGTTCCATTTACTAATAATTTTTTTTTATGATAAGATTTATGTACTCCTTTCAGTTAAGTAATCATCATCATCACTGGCAACACAGTTAGGGCTTATTTTTATTTTAAATAGTTACAGATATGTACTTACCTAATATGATATGTTGTATTTTTATGTAATTATTGAAGTGTTCTTTTATATATTTTAATGTTCAACACAATGTAAATTGTTATGAATAAATGGAATTGAATCGAATTGAATTGAATATAATAAGATAGAATTTGAATCAATTTTATTATTTCACTTGTGTAAAATAACGAAACTATTTATATTATGAATGTATTCACCTCCCAAACTACTAACTTAATATATGATAAAGTTGGAGCTTATAAAATTTCTAGAATAACAATCATGGGTGAAACTGTAAAAGTAAAATCGCACTTAAAAAGTTATCATTATTTTTATAAACTTCTATATAAGTTTGGAAAGTTATTGCTTAACTAGAAAATATTTCGAAAAAGTTTTTATTTTTATTCAATGAGTTTAAATCTTCAAGTTAGTTAAATGGCACTTGTATTTGTGAGAGCAACCCTGGGTCTTGATTAGTATGTATGTATCTACAAAAATAGTGTATTTTTTTAAGAAGAAAAGATTATCTTATTTACTTTAACCGACGCAGCCCGCTTGGGAACAAACGGTGTGAATAGAAAAACCGGGGGAATTTAGTTCGTAGTGGGACGAACTTTTTTAGTCCCAAATCCTACACCCAGCCGTAGCTTTAGCTTGTCTGCGGTTTTGGTGCATCACCGCATTCTCTTGCGAAAGATACTTGGGTCACTACGGTCAAAGGGCGCTATCGACCTAGTAAAGTTGTGTTGTGCAATAAAACATAAATAAAAAAAAAATACACAAGTACTAATTTCCCGTCATATACATTTTGATAACATCCAAATGTCCCATGTATGTAATGTGCTGATGTAATCAGCTTACCTTAGGAGACTAAGATTTTAAATAACTCTAAATCGCACTTCGCTAAACTCTACTACACGGGAAACAGCCTGTCACAGCCACTTCACAGAAGAACTCGTGTTATCTCTCAAATTATAAATCCAATTACCCCGCCGTTCGAGGATCAGCTCTCATTTAGTTACTCGTAGTTCTTTGTTATGAGTTCGACACGTCATAACTGGAAGGGTGTACTTGCGAATTTCTATTGGCTCTGTTCAAGCTTTTAAGGATAATACATATTAATTCTTAGTCAGGTCGTCAGGGTTACAAACATCAATCAACATCTCACAAACTTCACGTAACCAATAATACTTCAAACTCATAGTTGACTAGATAATTACAAACGTTATTTTTACATAAATAACTTGGAACCACTTATTTAGTAACAACCTAACTTCTTCAGTTAATATTTAATTTGTAAACCATTTGTCAATTAATATATAAATGCGCTTTTCCGGTTTCTTCATTCGTTTTGTTAAACATAAAAAAATACATATAATATATTGAACAAATGATATACCTGATGTCTAATTATATAGATTACATATTACTTTATTCTATTTTATGACAAAACTACAAAGGAATCTGTATACATGTATTATCAAAACTTTGTTTCAATTTTTGCCTTTAAAAGAAACCATATTTTCGTGTTCCCTCCCAGACAGGTACAAATAACAGACTTGACAATCAATAACATTCGAAGGTTATTTGTACATCAAAGTAAATATTTGCTGCAAGAAACGCTTTGGTTGTTTTGAAATTAAATTGTAGTTACAAAATGCAACTCTCGTGGGAGAATAATATTATCTTAGGATATTTTTAACGAAGCGTTGTTGCCTACTTAGCTAAGTCTCCACTATAGGAACTAGAGAACCGATAAAATATACTTGAATATTTTTTTACATGCTTGCAGTTTAACACCAA
This sequence comes from Mecyna flavalis, assembly GCA_949319885.1. Lineage (NCBI taxonomy): Eukaryota > Metazoa > Arthropoda > Insecta > Lepidoptera > Crambidae > Mecyna > Mecyna flavalis. The sequence continues at coordinate 12,797,250 of OX439434.1, read as the reverse complement.
ATAAAACAGACTTGAAGATGATTAATAATGATGTACTGGTCCTGGAATAATATTTAAATCACAATAAAATTATACTAGTAAAACATGACTTTCCTTATTATTTAGACACAAACAACGGATCTACAAACTAATAATAGTAGACACTACCTAAACGACAAATAATTATAAATTAGTACAAAATTCTGCATCGTGCAAGCAAAGTCGCTCGCTAGCTTGGTATCAATCAATACAGGACCATAGTCCCTGAGCATTGTCAAGATTTTTTTCTTAGGAGAATGCTTTTACGCGCTATAACCGCAGGCTAGCTAGACCTGCGGCCGCGTGTGGGACTCGAGACGAGAACCGCCCACTACCCACTTAGCTCTCCCGGTTCCTCTTTCCACTTAATATGGACGAGTTGGTTCCAGCCTATTAGTAGCTATTTACCAGCTTATAGTCGATCTAGGTCTGAAAAAGATTTTCTAATTTAGTACTACATTGGACTATGAAAAAAATATTACAAACATAAAATATTTTTTTTGCAAATACACACTTATACCTAAGTGCCTCGCGTTGAAAATTTTCTATCGAGCTGAGATTAAGTACAAGTTTCAAAGTGATCGAGTTCGTAATAACGTTATGGATTTTGAACGTGGTAATGGCATATTGTCTTGGCGTCTGATTTTTGATTAAGATAGAACCAGTGAAAGTTAAGTGCAATAACGATAAGTTCAATCGGTGTGATGTAAACGTGTTAACTTTGTAAAAATAGTATTTCTGAGTTAGAATATGCTTCTTAAAGCGCTAAGTGACGTCCTCATGGTGTAAAACGAATCATAACATACTCGTATGAAGATTAAATAATCGAGTTGAATGCGATGTTTGTTACAAAGAAGTTAAAGTACTTCTTATAATGTTTTTTTATTACTAGATATAATGTTTCATATTCTATGTAGTTACTGACTAAAAGTGTCAATTTCAGTAGTTTTTCTTTTGTAATTAGCAAAAGTTAAACCAAAATAAAGTAGAGTTATCCATCTATATGTTTACTTTAAAAAAATATAAAAAAAAAACAAAAACCTGTAAAAATAAAAATATCACCATTTGTAATTTTTTCATCAACGTAAGTTATTTAATACTTAAAATTAACCCTTCCGACGCCGCAGGTGAAAGTGTCAGCTGTCTCCAAACTGGATGAATCACTAATTACTTTATCATGAGCAGATTTCAACATTTTTAATCTAACTCCCCTGTGTTAGGGTTAAAAATGTACACTAAATTTGCGCAACACAGGGTGGTACAGAAAGCAATTTTTCTTTTAATTTTTGCACCAAAATTAATGATTCGCCGTGTGTCGCATATTTTAATTAAAAAACGCGTCCTTTTGTTTTATCTGTACAATGGAGAGAATTTGATGATTTACGTTTATTTTTAACCATTTTTGAAAGGACAACGAAATTTAGATAGATAAATAACCAGGGGGCTTAGACAAGATGACATCGCTTCATAGCTGGCGAATTTCGCTAACTCTAAGTCCAATTTGTATGGATTTGACAGATGCCATAGAAAAGTCACGTGTTGAAAGTATGGGATTTGACATTCGCTATCGCAAATTGAGCTATAACGAACGTCATAAATGCCGCTTGTCTAGGGGGGCAGGGGGCCTAGACAAAGTAACAACTTGATAGCGATAGTGAAATTCGCCAACTTTAAATTGTATGGATTAGACATAGACAGTTACCTTAGAAAAGTCACGTGGTCAATCGATACCTATATTAATGAAATTTAATATTGAAAGTACGAGTTTTGACATTCGCTATCACAAATTGAGCGATAACGAACGTCATAAATGCCGCTTGTCTAGGGCCTCTGTTCGCTTTCAAGCTCCAAAGCAATAATATATTCTGTGGCAATAAACGCTTATGTCGTATATAATAAACATACGCATTTTTCTTCTTGTAAAAATGAGCCTTCATTATGAATAAAACCAACCTGGTTGGTTAGTTTTATTTAAAATGAAGGCTCACAATACCATCTTTTACCATCAGGTGGGCTGCATTCCTGTCTGCCAAATGATCTAGGATAAACACAATATCCTTAACAGTTAGTAAATGTATCCACCTATCTAATGTTAATAGGAGGCCCCCCATCATTGAACTCAATTCATCATCACAAAGATGGGTACCGGTGGTCATAAACCCGAGCTGTGTGTAAAAAATCTGACACTAATTTTGGCCGACGCGAGAATTGAACCCAGCTTATCTTTGACGGTCCGATATTTCAACCAATCAACTACTTATGTAGCTATAACACCACAAATACATAATTCGTTAGACTTTAAAGGTTTCGCAAATATTGTTTTCAAAATCCAATCTTAATATCATCAGAAACTTGAACTTCAATTTAACTAATATATTTATAAAGGGTCAATGTGACATCGGGTTAACGGTGTACACAGCACTAGTTGAACGGATCAGTGACAAATCCGTAATAGTTTCAAATTGGATACAATTATCCCTCGCCAAAACCGTCGCCTGGCAACCGCCAGCCACAACTTCTGAATCATCGAAGTTCCACTAACTCAGTAATTCGATCATTAGGATAATAATCCTATAAACTCGAAAATTAAAGAGAGGAGAAGGAGGAGGAGGGAATTGTTTTTTAAATAATTTGTTAAACTATTTTCTGCGGGCGACACTATTGTTTTCGTGACGATGACCGTAAGTCATCGTAGTAAGACAAAAACAATAAAATTTTGCCCAAAACGTTAAAACAAGTTCACAACGCATTTCGCTTGATCTTAAATTAAGCAAAGTGTTTTTAAGACACAGTTTTCAACTTCGACTGAAAAATTGACGCAGACTGTCTGAACAAAATTATTAAACTTTCGGTTGGACCCGCAATATATTTTTTTAACCGAATACCTGACTCAATTGCAACTGCACGTCAGTTTAAAGTATGACCTACATGCATTCCAGCTACATAGCAATGCAGCATGACTGCGGCCAAAAAGGCACGCAAAGAAATACAAAAAGAACAATTACTATCGAACAGGAAAACTTTAAGTAAATACCATCAAAGTGTGATCTATAAACCATCGACCACGGAGACAAAGAAAAAGAATAACAGTAATAAGAACTAATGAAAAAGTCCTTAACAGGAATTCCTCCAAATCTCAGCAATAGATCAGCTGAACAGAAGTGTTAAAAGCACATTTATACGACAACATCGCTTAGCCTGGATCGAGGGATCAAGCGGATCTCGGCGGCAATAACGCGTAACTCCTAATGGTCACACTAACAGCGTAAGGATGATTCTTATTTAATGAAAATTTGCAACGGTTAGGTGTTCGCGTTTCACTGTGTTAAATGAAAAGCAAAGATTTTGTTTTAAACTTGCCTTCTACGTTGACTATATAATACGACTTTAGCCTGCAGGAATTTGAATTTTTTTCTGGGATTAAAAATATTAATAAGTAAATGTTACAAGACGCACTCATCTGAAGTATTGGGCGCCACAAATGTACCGCATATTTTATAGTAATCTAGTTCCAATAGATCCGATTTAAAATTGTAAGACACCAAGATTACGACCAAGTTACCAACAAACTAACGAACGTTTTATCACTTAGTAGACTAAAGATTTTTTTTTTTTTAAATGTTCCATAACAGTTGTTCTAAATTACCTGTACTATGTGTATTTATTTCATTTATCGCAGCCCATATCGCTCGCAGTAGTAAAATGCGCATACATTATTTCCTAAACGGCGCACGTAAAAGCAAACAAAAACGCTCTGTCGCTGTTCGCCAACGTTTTTAAGTGCATTATGCGCCAGATGTCGCCTACGCTAATGACGTCGCGCTATATTATTTTTACGACGTCCCACTATTTACAAACTAAGGCTGATTTTCTTCTGAGGCGATAACTTGGAATTTTTAGTGGAAAATAGTTGAAAGTCATTTACTTTTGCAAACAAATCGAGGAACCCAAATTATTTATTGAAAGAATTTGATGCATATTGAAAAAGATGCTGTATTATTTAAAATAATAATAAAATTGGCTAAGGCCTTCGTCCACTCAGACGTACTGCTCATTTGATCTTTGAACCTTTTATTTCGAGTGTTCTGGCTCCCACATTATGACATTCGAGCTACTTTGTGTCAGTTTTTTCGGACACAGCAGGTTTGTGATCGATCACCAATCCTCATTTGGTGGTGATTAAGCCAGTTACCCATCTTTGTAACGATGACTTGATTTCAGGGATGGAGGCCTTTGCCCTGCAATGGGACATTAATAGGCTGACACTTTCTACTACAACGATCCTCTCTCACCCCTGTGAGAACTTCTCCCTAGAAGTATCATAAGGCTGGATCTCTTAACGCTCTTTTCTGCTTCTGGCTACAGTGAGGCCTCCAGTGGACCTGTCAACCTTCCGTACTGGCACAATATCGGCTCTACCAGTTTTGAACTCCCCCATCAAGACTAAAAGCAACAATATGAACCGAAGTAAACACTGTACATTATTTCTAGCAGTTAAGATTATATCTAAGATGTTGGAATTTCCCTCAAATGTCTCACATTAGCGCGGGAGCCCGTAAACCATCTCCGTCTAGACTGCGGCGCAGTAAACACCTTTAAAAGCATCGTATGAGCGTAAATCGTAAAGCGACACTGCGAATGTTATTGCGCTTCGTACGTTGTTGCTGTGGAAAAGTTGGTGTTATTGTGATGATATGAAATATTATGTAGATATTTTTCTGTATATGGGCGATTAAAATCACCTCATATTTCGTCCTTATCTTCATCATCAGCCTGTAATAGTCCACTGCTGGACATAGGCCTCTCCTAACGCTCGCCACGCTGATCGATCTTCGGCCACTCGCATCCAGCTCCTGCCAGCCATCCTGCGGCCTGCGTGCGCCGCCGCTGCCGCTGCCGGGAAATTCGAGGCCGAGGTCTTATCGATGCATCCTACTTATGTAACCCTCAATGGAATAATTCGCAGTAATAGCAACCATCAGGACTTTAAAAAGCCCTGTCATTGTAACGACGTGAAATGGAGGTCTTTGCCCTACAGCAAGACATTAACAGATTCAAATAATATGGTTACTACAAAATCTAAACATTTTCATGACACTAACAAAACGCATATTATGTTCCATAGGTTTCAAAGTCGTCCGTTTCATTATAAATGCAATTGCAACCCTCATGAAATATAATATGACTAAGAAAATTATTCTCTCAGCAAAGCTGCTAAGTCTAAGATCAATTCAGGAGCCAAAAGCGAATACTTAACATTCTATTCTGTATTGTTTTGCTGTTGAGACGGAGTCGGGACATAAAACTAGTATATTGCAGCGACACAGCAAACTGAGTTATTAAGAGCAAAACAGCTGTGTCCAAACTCTGGCACCTACGTGATCAAGTTTTATGGTAATTACGCCGGGAGAGCCGTCAAAGAATAAATATTTACAGCAGGTTGTTTGTGGTAAACCCATACTCTACGTTTTTGAAATAGGTCGACTCGACCGGTGAAGAACCACTCTCTAAGATGTTAAGACAATGTACGAAGGTATGTAGCTTGCTATTGCGCTTCTTTTGATGAGTGACAATACTGAAGGTCTATACCCTACCTACCGAGGGAGGCGTGAGCCACATTTTTTCTATTTATAATGTGATTGTAGTGATAAATTGTTATTTGCATTTACGTCAAAGTAGGCAGTTAATACTACCACCCTCCCCTTCTGCACCTCGCCTAATCATCGTCTGAACACTACGTTGTAAGGATAGATTGCCCACGTCTACAGTTAAATTGGGTGCGAAATGTCTTCGTGAGTGATTGAGTTTTATTTTATGACGTCATGGCTCTTCTCGAGCGATAGACCACGTAGGAATGGGCCATAACTATCGAATAGAACAGCCGTAGCTAACATGTACTGTATGTATTGTGTTTGCAAAGTTGCTTCATTGTTCACGCGTTAGCCATAACTAGTATTTTGTGTCTTGGTAAATAGTATTGTCTCTGCCATATGCGTCAGGGGTCGTGGGTCCGGATCCCAAATAAGACGGTTCATGTAACGATTCAGTTTTATGATTGTAAAGTTGGTTACTTTATTAAAGGCAGCAACATAGTACAAATCGGATTCCCGCACATTACACATATCGATACCAGAAATATGAATTAACGTAAGGGACATTTTGGCGAAAATGAGTTATATATATCATTGGATTCAGAATTTTCTGCTCTATCGATTGGTGTTATTAAAAAAGTTCTATCGTTAAAAAAATGTCCCTTACAGTAAGATTTTTTGGCCTGCGTAAAACGTTTTATGCCAAAAAAAAATGATGTAACAGACGTTTACATTTTTTTTTCTCTGAAAAATAAAGTAAGTCAATAGTGTTAAATAATTTACACCCTTACCTTGTCCCTTACGTTAATTCGTGATTAGAGTTTTTTAAGAATTTAATTTATTCGCAGTTAAAGATACCCTAAATGACACTGACGAACGGTGAAGATGGTGATGACAGCTGATAATGATAACTAGATAAAATACTAAATAGAAAAAGTTACATATTCTTACCACTTCAATTTCACCATTAAAAAAGTTTAATTTACCAATAGTTATATTATCATCATAATCTGTCTGCCCATTCCTAATTATTTAATCTTGTAATCTATGTATATAAAAGAAAGTGGTTACACTATAACTCAAGAACGGATGAACTGATTTGGCTGAAAATTGGTGAAGAGGTAGCTTTGAACCAGGATACGGACATAGGATCCTTTGATGGGGGAAAGAGGGGGATAATTGAAAAAAAAATACTCGCGGGTGAAACCGCGAGGGCGACCCTAGTAATATATATTTCTAATATTAATATGAATATCACTTATATTTTTTTATTCATTCATCTTTCAGACAAATAAAATTTTTTCATCTGTCTTTCGTTTTCGGTACATTCATTCAGTTACTTAATAAAAAGACTGTTTGATTAAGTCTGAGATTCTTTTTTTAATTTAATTTCTGATTTTAAAGCCAATGATACGTAATTATTAAAAGTACAGAGTTTGTAAAAGGACTCTTAATTAAAAGAGATCATAAAGTCAAATTATTATTTTTAATTCATAAGTAAAAGGTATCTAAGACTGCTAATAATTTAGGACATTTCTTTAAACATTGTTACTTTTATAAAGATTTATTTAAACTCAACAAAAAGTTTAATAGACTGATTAGTGTGTTGAATTTATAATAATTACGCAGACATAAAAGTCGAACATAAAAAAATATTGATAATAAATCGTTTTATTTAGGTCTCCCTAAATTGATTTAAATCTGCGATAGATAGGCTGAAACTAACATTTAATCATGCAAATAACCTATTTGCATGGTATTAAAATACTCTAAATTTAGTATATTATATCTATAGTTACATCAAATTGCAACACTTTAAAAGTCCTTTACAATAGAATTTCGTATAATTTTCTATTTCTCTTGCTGCTTACGTTATGCTTGACGGTTTACATATAAAATATTAGCAACGTAAGGTACAACAAAACGTATTTTTTTAATGTAAGGGACATGCTATTTCTTAAACCACTGGGTATTTCTAAATTATTCGTTCATAGCATGAAAGAAGAGAAAATTCTAAGAAACTTTGCTCTAGACACAATTAAAATTGAAGCAGACAGTAAAAAGTTATAGAGAGATTTAATTTTTTTTATCGTTTTTTGGCTCTCCTGAAAAACAGTGTTTTGTCCCTTACGTTAATTCATATTTCTGGTATCGTTATGTAGTTGTGTGCACGGATATGTAGGTATTGTGTGTAAGCAAAGGTAGGTACTGAGTATGTAGGTATTTTATTTTTAATCTGCATGAATAACATAACTCACTATTAAGTAAATACAAACTAATACCTACATATTCGTTCATCATCATCATCAGCCTATATACATTACCACTGCTGGGACACAGGCCTTATCTCAATGGTGAGATAGTGTGGGCCATATTCCACCACAAGGGTGGAGGGGTGCGTAAGGTAGGTGACCAACCTTAATGTCAGATGTTATCAAGCCGCCAAGTGGCCTCTGATTAGGCTTGATCACGGATATCTACTTTATAGTAAACATCAGCCGGGACCAACACCTTAACGTGCCTTCTGAAGTACAGAGACGCTTTCAACCAAATCGGTTGAAGAAGATTTTGGTATATCACCAGAAATGAAAGGAAACTTAGGATATATCCACCACAATGCCCTCTTTGTGTATTGCTCTAAAAGTGCAATTAACGAAACATACCGCACGGGTGCTTAGGATTTAGCCAGATACGGATTCAGGATTATTTTACTGATTTGAAAATTCAAAAACTTTTTTTGTCATGAAAGATTCCCAGTAATCCAAAAGTATTTAGTTTGTTATGTGACATAAGGCTTGCTTTTTGTCATTAGTAAATACAGAAAACCAAAGTCAAGTAGCACTTATATATTTGTTTTGTAAAAACATTCATTCACAGGTAGAGCGATATAAACAGACTATGCACACAATTAATGTTTGTACCGTGTGCGGGGTTCGAACCCGCGACCTCTTTGTGTAATAGCTGACTTTTCAAACATTATACCATATCGGTCGTCCTTGCTACGTACGTAATTGATAACTTTCTCTGTCCTGAAATGCAGCCCTGTGCCAGACAGTATGGGGCGGCGATTCTGTATGCAGAAGCGCCGGCAATAAGACGGCGATTAAACGCCGTAACGACAACTCCCGCAATCTAATTACACGATCCGAACGCTCATCCTGCGAATACAAACACTAATATATATACAATAATACATATATATGACTATGTTTCAGCTCATTCTTGTATGACAATTGCTTTCCCCGTATCGTGGTCTTGCGTCGTCATCTTAAAAGTTAAAAACGCGCAGTCTTGACATGCCGTCCCTGCGAAAAGTTCGCTATAGTTCGAAAAATCTAGGTTTTTTTTTCCTTCATTCGTCGTCTCAACAGCAAGAAGAGCAGAATACGTCTTCCGCGGTACATTTATCGTTATTTTGGAATGAGTGGACATGGGGCCACGGCCTAACTTGGCTGAGCAAAGACTGTCTTTGACCCCTTCGTGGCGAACAGAGGCTGCCACTTGGTTGTAAAACCTGGAAGTTGTGGGTTTGATTTCCGTTTGGGTATGGTTAATCCGGGGGAAACCGGGGGAGTTTAGTGGGTATTGGGACGAACGTCTTTAGTCCCGAGCCCCACACACGGCCGCAGGCTTCGCTAGCCTGCGGCTAAGGCACGTAAAAGTGTTCTCCCCCGCAAAAAAAAAAGGACTTTTTCATAGTCAGATTGGCTGGTTACCACACTTACAAGGTAAACCTGCCGCTTTAATATCTCAGGCTGTGTTCCGGCACTATAAATATTTTCATTGGAAGCATCGCTTCAATGTAATTACTAGACTTAACATATAAAAACTAAACTAAACTTTACTGTTTTAACCCTCAATCCTTGGTGGTAATTGGATTTCATAAAAGGCTAAGTAGAATCTACACGGAAAAAGAACACACGACCTATCAGACTGAAACAAAAATATCCTCCCTACTAAATTGTGATTACCAATCCGCATTTGGCAAACATATCATTGTGACGATGACTTGCTTTTAATAATGTAAACATTTGTCCTGATGGAACAATCTATTACATCCTAACAATAAAAGATTAATTTATCACTTGATTAAATACTATTTAGACAGATTTAATTGATAGCGGCTTTAATTATATTAGAGATATATTTTAATTATAACATACAATATAACCTTTCTCGTAAATGACTAAAAATTCACTGGCGCCGCCCTATCTATTAACACTTTCATTACCACAGACACTTTAAAACTGATCGTAAATTATAAACTCGCTTAAAATTTCTAACATCTGTCTGAACTACAGCGTTGTACGAGCCTCATAATTGGTTTAGTGCTATCGCGTAAAATATTTGCCTTTAATGAGTGCCCGAGGCGTCTACAAAGTTTTTATCGGCTCCGCCATACGTGAGAATTGAACGTTATGATTTTAAGTAAGTGTGTAGTAGAACATGGAAAGTAAGATTGCTCGAGCCCTTTTTTAGTATACAATCGATAATATGTATTTCATCCGGTCCACCACAACCAGATGTACGAAAAACGTTAAGACATCATTTAGTACATAGGTATGTCTATATGTCTATGTCTATTAGTGGAATTAATAAAACTTCTATGAGAAGTCGCGAGTTGGGCACACTACAAATACACAGACAGGCACGCCGCAAAGCGGCCACTGCGCAGCTGCGGTCTATTACAGTGAGATTAATTTTGCTGGAAAACACATACAAAGTTCTTATAGCTACTGGTGGCAAGCTAGGCGGAATCTACCACCAACCAGACCCAAGGCAGAAAGATAGGAATCAAAACGAATGGTTGTAAACATTTAATTGTTGTTTGTAATCGTTAAGGTGTTTTATTATATTTACAAGTAACATACTTTCCTCTATATTTACTTTGTGACTGTCGTGCCGTACAGGAAATCAAAATATCTTTTATAGTCCGTGATGATGTATTATTATACGATTTTAATCCGTTATCATATCAATTAATGTAATTGCATAAGGGGTTATGGGCAGTTTACGATTATAGGTTTTTTAAGAATTCGTTAACGAAACAGGTTATAAAAGAGATACCGTTCTTAAACTGGATAAGTCCCCCGTTTATGAGTAATAAAGTTCAGCTGAAGGGTAAAGAAGTTCTTGCCTGTGCTCTGTAGTTAGGGACGCAATAATGAGAAGCAAATTTTTGGCGGCGAATGCGTTTTAACCATAACCACAGGCTAGTGGGATTCGGGCTGGTTAAAGGAGAAGCCGAGTTAAGTTGGTAGTGAGATGCTTTAGGCCTCGGCCTCGAATTTCGCGGGTAGCGGGACGGCAGCTGCAGCGGCGAGATGTTTTGTATGGAATCCCACAGACCCAGATCCATTGGATTGCCGCGATCTTTTTGAGATCACCAGTCCACCCTGTGAGGGGCCTACCACGGCTAAGATTTCCGTTACGTGTCCAACACTCTAGGACCTTTCTGCCCCAACGGCCGCACTCATAATGTATATTATTAGTAAGAAATATAATATAAGTAAGCTTCATGTTTTATATTATTACACGTCATCAACTATCGATTTTGGCAAAGGCCCCGGACGCGAAGGTCAAATTTAAACGATACCCTGTTTGTTCGTACAAGGTACCCGAAAAAACTTACAGGTGTTAATTACGCTGTCATAGACGAAATAGAGATAATAACACGTTACGGTCCCTTGCAACATTCGTAGCAAGGTCTCCAGGGTTGCCATACGAGAAATATAATTTCACAAGACTATGGAATATTTTTTCGTCTTATAGACCGACAGATGTGATTAAAATCACATTGTCTATACTAATATTATAAAGAGGAAAGATTCGATTGTTTGTTTGTATTGAAAAGGCACCGAAACTACTAAACCGATTTGAAAAATTCTTTCACTGTTGGAAAGCTACACTATCTCCGGGTGACATAGGGTACTTTTGATCCCGGAAATATGGGGGGAAGGGGAGGATAGTTGAAAAAAGAAATTGCGCGTGGGTGAAATTGTGTGCCGTGTCGGTAAAAAATGTAGCGTTTATGTAGGTACACGGTTTCCTAACAGAAACATCCATTTTTAATATGAATAATGTAATGAATAAATTTCAAAATGTAGAATATACGCGAGTTTTCATCCGTTTAAAGTTGTTTTATTTTAATGAATAATGTATTTGCCTTTTTCAATTAATTTAACTTTTAAATCGACTTGCTTCTAGCCTTTTAGATAGAAACCCCTTAGATATTTTTTGGCAAGAAAACTCAATTAAAATATTAAATAAATATTTTGGAATAATAGATTGTACTTACCCACTTCTTTTATTTTTTACGAACAGTGCCACCCCTAAATACAAGACCTCGTAATGCTACGTTTTTAACTAGCGTCCAAAACAATAAGCTATAATTAATCAAACGCAACCATATCTCATTAATAACGATAAAATATGGTTTATTGCTATAAAAAAATTGAATTTAAATAGTTCAACTCAGACTGATTGGTTTCAGAGCAAAAAATTAACAAGAACTGTTGATTCATCTTTGTTCACTTATGTATGTGGTGATCATCATCGTGTTTTCATTCGCTTGTCTTATACCAAGGTTAATGCTACGGTTCAGATAATACTGAGTAAGTAAGTAAATAAGAAAATTTTAGGAATATCTTCCTTATTTTTTGATCGAGAAAAAGTAACAGTCGGACCTTATCATATTTTATGGGACTAAATGACGACGGATAAGAATGATCAAGAATATTATTATAAGCCTTCATTTTTACGACCTTGTCCACTCAATTATGAAATTTCTTGTGAGATAAACACAGCACGATGATATTGATGGGGTTCAATGTCAATCGGACCGCTTGAAAAGTCGATGTTTGATCCCTAGAAAATAACTCTTCTATAAATAAAAGTAATAAATCTTTTGCTAGTACATTATCTTCAAGTGTGTTGTTGCTACAAGTAAAATTGTATACAGATTGGCTTCATACGTCAAGTTTTACCGGCGGTATTTTAAAGAGATAACTAATTATAGGTTTAATTCCCAACATAAGCATGTCCTAATATTTAAACTTATTGTTAACTAACTACCCGCCACAGCATCGTACGTGTGGAAATCTATTTTGTCAAGTGATTTTACAGTTAAGTTTAATGACAATACATTTTGGCGATTCATTATTATTAAAATAGATTTTTTAAAATTACTTTTCCGCTATGTTTCATCAATGGGTTCGGCCTAGTAATGTATTTGTAATTGAAACAAACATGAATGTTTTTAATTTTTGTTATACTTACGCAAATCCTAATTGGAACAACTGTCGATGGTCAAAATTCCCTTACTGATTGAGGGGAAACCACCACTATCTAGATTTTGAAGTGTAGCTCTAAGGCATTGGTTACTCCAAAAATAACAGTAATTGTTTACCTAATATTACATACAAGAATACGTACTTATTTTATACATAACGATGAGTGCACCTTGGATGAAGACAGTTTTTCTAAGAAAAATATTGTGTTTTATGACTAAACAACATTAGATCAATAATGTATTTTTGTTATTCCAACATAAGCTTAGAAAAAACGACAAAATAGCCTTACAACTGTCTAATTTCGCAGCTAATGTGTACATCTAATATTACATAGACTAAAGTTGTGCGTCTGTCTGGACATTTTCAATTCAGTGATGGAGTTTGAAAAGAAGTAATTCGGTCGGACACGGCTACGGCGGCCATTAGAATGATTGCCCGTCACTGCAGTCTGATGCAAGCTGAAGGGTAACAGACGGCCTCTTAACGGATTGAATTCTGTACGACTCGCCACGACTCGTAGGGCTGGGTATAATGAAACGCACAAAATAATATGATTAGTTGTCTTCATGTTTTATAATAATAAAAATAAAGAACCTGGTCATGATATAGGACGGGTTCAATGTGATTAATATAAAAAAAAATAATGGACAACGTCGCATCAACTTAATTTGATACACAAATCATGAGCACTTGTGTTATGGGTTTCAAAAACAACGTAGACACCACAAATATGTTTAAACTTAAAGAGAAATACACATCGAGACTCAGGGAAAAAGGTTAGAATCGACCCCCACAACTTTGGCGCATAGGTCAAAAATATAAGGTTCTAACAGGATGTTACTGATGTTTGTGATATAAATAAATGCTCCAAGAGAGTAAACACATTGTGACAACCCTACGATAGGAAAACTTATTGTATAAAAGTATTAGACTTTCGTTTCATTGACTAAATCTAATAAAAGGTCAACAAAATAAACTAACAGGATACTACATTTTGCTACTGAAGGAAAATAGTTACAATTTTTGGTAATGATAATTATACTCTGTGTAAAGATTCATAGAATATTAATCCTAAGATTGTAATTTTAAAATTAATACTCTAGATGTGATAAAAAGTTAATATAATATAGTAAGATATCAAAACAAACAAAGGTACCGAAATACATTTAAGAAGATATTAATATTAGAATACATTGATAGAACCCGAACGACGTACTTAGCCGGACCCAGAAATTAAAATAATCCTCAGAGGATTGGTTCATCCTTTTCGCTTAGCAGCATTCAATTTAAACTACACGATAAAGGACTTTATTAGTTACCTTCAACTTTGAATCAAATTCTCCATAATGACTAGATACAACAAGCAATTTCGCATCCAGACATCAAACGCTTTCATATTTCCATCTAAACATATTACAATTTTCATTCCTACGTTCGTGTTCCATTCGTCGCAGCATCTAGTGTCTTAGTCTAGGAGCCAGCATTCAATTTAAATTTAATATTCCCTTTAACTAATTAATAGAACAAACAATATCCCGTCATGATGTCGAGCTTCGAAAATCTGAGTGGAAATAATAATATTTTTGTTGTCTTCTAGGTAGAAACCACATTCCGAACCGGTGATAGAGCCTCATTAAAAATATTTATGTTTTATTGTATATTATATTTTAACTTTACATTTAACAACTTTTTGACGACATATACTTATTTGCCTACATGAATGAAGATAATATGATGATTTATTAAAAAAAAAGAGAAATAAACCCAATAACATACACAACACACCCTAGCTCTTAAACTAGAAACGCGAGCCCAGCAGTCGGGAACCTTCGGTCCCCAAGCTCCGCAAAAGAGGTGTTTACATGCATTTTATACCGCGCCCGCCTTTATCAAGTCGCTACATTTGCGCCGCAGGAGTCGTCAACCTCCTCAAAATATTTACTTAGCGGGCCTTTCTCACTTTACGCGAGTTTAACTGCAGGTGAAAATTGAAAAAGTTTATGTGACGACCTTTTTAGCGGCTACAAACGGAATGTCAGATCCTAATTGAAGGACCGAGGTATATGAGCTTATTTATAATACTTCTAAAGTTGTCATCAGCAGAGTTTTGATGATTGATAGGTAGATACGATAGAAGTAAAATACTTTTTTTTTATTCATAATTGCATTGCTATACTCATTCTTTCGGTAGTCCTTTACTTGGGGGTGTCTGGTAGAGATCGCTTCTAGCTATAAGACCGCCTATATTGTGCATTTTTGTTCTTTTTTTATTGAATTTTTTATTTGTATTTGTGTGCAATAAAGAATATTTATGTTATGTTAAGATATTCTTCTGTAGATAAAAATTAAAATAGTGGCAGCAAAGTGGTTTCCACTAAACTCTCCTAATTTTTTCTTTACACCCGAAGATAGACGAACCCGTGCCCTTTTATGTCTACGCATAATTATAAAAAGTTAGCAGTAGGAGTAAAATATCATGCCATGTCATATATCACAAAGATAGGGTTCTAGTAAGGTTTGGCAAAGTATAAGGACTTGCCAAATCGTAGATTATAATAATATATCGTTTATAATAATATATCGTTTATTTCAGGCAACAGAATTACATGAATTATAGGCCCATAAATTATAAATACTTTACAATATAGTGCATGCGTACGCCGTATGGATCGGGGAAAAGCTCGGTAACTTTTATGATATAAGGCTCCGGTCCAGTTATCTTAATTTTCTTAAAAGGGGATTATTTTCATTAGTTTTGTGATTTCAGCAAGCAAACAAGGTAATAAGAAGTGAACCAAAATGACCTCCAATGGATAGTAAAAAAATAGATTGAATTAATTTTATGAAGTCAAACGTTCATAGCTTTTTGGTGTCCTGGTATGAATAGCAAGCTTAAAAAACTTTATAACTAATTGGAATTATGAGTATTTACGCCTTTAGCACACTGAAGCAATACCGAACGCCTTTCACGCACACGCAATAAAGGAGTGTTCGGTTACGTTTCGCATTCGCTGCAATGTGCTACAGGCGTTAGAATGTGTACAAATCTGTAATCTACATGTTTCGAAGTAAATATTTTTTAGATCCAATAAAATATTTTTAAATTGGAGGACCAAATATACTATTCATACAAGTAATAAGAAAAAAGCCGTCCAAACCCACCACCTGAACCGATAACAAGAAAAACAATATCTTGAAAATATTACCGAATAATGTTCGAACGAGATAATGCGGCCATTAAAAAGTGTTCCGCGACCGACTCGGGCGCAGACGCGGCGCTCGTAAACGTGATATATCGCCGTCACGCTCATTGCATCAAAAACCCTGAGAATATGAGTTTCAGTCACATCTGCACTATGTACGACTGGGGGTTGATTCTAGAAAAGAGAATAGAGCTGGGGTCTAGGGCCTTCGACACACTTAGGGAAATTACGTCGCGATCATATCGACAACAATCGCCTTAGCATTCTGTCTAATTACAATTCACAAGATTTTAAATATGTAAATCTAATAAAAAGTAAAAAAAGTATTAGCCCATTAATGTCCCACTGCAGGGCAAAGGCCTCCATCCTTGAAATCAAGTTATCATTACAATGATGGGTACTGGCTTAATCACCACGCTTGCCAAATGCGGATTGGTGATCACAAACCCGAGCTGTGTCCGAAAAAACCGACACGAAGTTAGCTCGACCCAGGAATTGAACCCAGGACCCCGTGATCTCGGCCCGGTACTTAAACCACTGGACCATTGAGGCGTAAATCTAATAACTTCTCAAAAATAGATTCGGTCCCAATATATAAATGAAAGAAACAATATGCTTTATTTATACCTATGTATCTACTTAATGGTACAAAAATCCATTCCTTCTCGTGAATTAATTAAAGCGAAATTACTTGATGACTAAAATAAACGTAATTAAAACTTTGTGAATTAACTTGTGCCTGATTTCTTTTTCAATTTGGGCTTGACTCGGCTAATTTCGGCGCAACGGGGGATTGACACACCCTATAAGGAAACCTACCCTTTGTTGTAAAAAAATCTCCCGGATTTACAAAAGAATATTGGTCCAGGGTAGTATTAATAGGAAAGTTTTACTTTGTGCGTGTATTAAAAAGAAGAGGTATTGTTCGAAGAGACAAAACATTTAGATGACTGTAAATTTTACGGCACGGGCGTCGGGAGTTCGAATCTCGTGCGGAAACAAACGTGTGTGTATTATTTCCTTAAAAGCCGGCAACGCAAATATGATGCAAATAATCTATAGGTGTTATCACCTACCTACTATACCTTCAAGTGATCTATTTCCTCGTTTTTCTTCCTCTTTACATATATCTGTAGTACCTTCATTGATTCTGATACCTACCAACACAAGTGCATAAACTAAATAGTTACCTACTTTTAATCAAAAAATTACGCAATGTTCATTTTTAAATAACAACATTTTATCGTTTTTTACTTTTATCTTTTAGCAAACAAATAATAGGTGTAATTTGCTTCGGTGTTTTTATAAATACTTGCTAGATAGTGAGTTCAATGAACTGTATTTACCGACTTTACTCGTATCTAATTATAGCTATAAAAGTACATGTTATATACTCGCATTACGTACATTTCATATTTAGTTTACAATTATTTGTAGATAAGGAAGGGTATTTGTTTACGTACATAAGGATTACATATTTTAGTTTTTAACAGTATTTATGTATTCATTTAGCTATATGGTTTAGTGGTTAGGTAGGCAATAATTGGTACGGGTGTGGGTTCCAAAGTATCCGATTTTTTTTGTACAATTTTGCATCAGACCACGTTCGCCAAGGGTGGCGACTACTAAATTATAACCATCGCTTTATAAAAAAAAATACGACAGTTAAAATATTACACCAAAAATAGAATCCATCTATTTTCTCTGTATTTTTTTCCATCAAAATATATCTACTCGTATTTATACCTTTACATTTGTTTATATCAACCTTTGTAATACCTAGTCGTATACTCCACCTTCCAAGTTGATGTCCGAACCATAGACACAGGGTGTGGGTAACTACATTTGTAGATTACTGCATTTACGAGGGCCTGACTATTTTACACCGTTCAGTGGCTTTACGATTCATTACATTCGCTGACCAAGCGACGTGACGATCAAGATTGCTCATCTTACCATACTATGTCTAAGAAACAGTAACTTGACTCCATGCCAGGATATATTGATGGGAAAATGGTGCTGATCTGATATGCCTAAGTGAAATGATGGCCACAAAATTAAAATATTCCACCACCAGAAAACTTTTTAGCTTAGTAAAAGAATCCAAATAGATATTATTACCAATATGCTTTTTGGCAATTAAAAACAGTAAACTATTGAGTTTTTTACCGGTCTTTTTCGATAGATAAAAACATTTTGAAGGCGGTGGAAATCGACGATTTTATGAATCGTTTGGCCTTTGCCTCTGATTTTCTTGCCCTTGATTTCGGCTAGTAGCGTACTTGGTAATGTTTCCATATTTTTTCACGTAAAATAAGATTTAAATCTACAACGCGCAATTACCAGCAATTCGATTTTTCCATTAGAAGAAAATTATTCATGCGTCGATTATTCATTTCGTTTTATGTCTGGTTGTAATTTTTTGGGATACAAAAAACAAAAGCTTGAGCTACGTAAGCATTTTGGTATTCGAAGCTTACGACTGTATTTGTTTTGGTGATTAAATTATGACTGTTGGCCGTTCATCATTAAGTGGACTACCATGTTTGTTTGCCAAACAAAGAATAATAAATTATTTAGTCTGCATTGCCTCTCCTTTGTGTAGTATCAATTGTTCATCGAGATTAACTACACTCAGCAAGTTATTACCAGAAAATTAGTTTTCCAGAAATTGTTTATCATTATAAAAAGTTTAACAACAAAGAGTCCACGTCAAAGTCAAACAAAGATTACATTAATTCTTACATCAAAATAAGTATTTAAAAATAACCAAAGTAAAATGAATTGATTTCTATTCAGTAATCTCTGTGTCAAACTCATACTGCTAATTGAAAAATAAATGACCTGTGGGTATAAAAGTCCCCTCTATCCTCCTTTTCCCCCTGTCTGTGGGTGGACTTTCGATAGTCTGTATTGAAATAAAGTGATTGCTGGCCAACGTAATACCAAATAGCATAATTGGATTCAGAATTGATTATATAAGCTCTTTTAGAGGTTTTTTTTGGTTATTGTAAGCACACGAAAGATAAAATAACAAGAATAGCAAATAGATATTATGATTTATGATGATAACTAATATTTAGCCTTAAAAGAGCTTATTACTTAACAGTTAAAATACTTGCAGACTTTCTTTAAGAATTCGACTATTACTACATATATCCACACTTAATCTAAAATAACAGAAATTTGGAGTACAAACCTACTCTAACGTTGGTTATCGTCTTCGATTAGAAGGACCAAGCAGAAAAAAATTGTGGGTAGTGCTAACGGGCAAAAGAGAGAGAAAAACTAATACAGTGTATATTCCACCATCCATATTCCACCTTTTTGTTTCGAGTTACTATGTCCTTAGTAAACTGTGCACATGTCAAGATGCGTGTGCCATATAACATTTTTTATAGACAAAAATAAAGTCTTCTGGGTTCATCAGAAGACAGTAGCGGGGGAGATCACAAAACGATGGCACCCCATTTTTATTGCTTGTTACGCCTCGTAAACCGAACGGTGTGGTCGCTGATAATGTTGTCCCGAATTTATTTTCTGATGCACATAAAAGCTTAACGAGTGTGAATATTGTATAGCAAGGTTTATATCTTGGTACCAGTGGTTATCCACTGTTGTAGAATCTTTTTATTTTTGTTGCGAGAACGAATGAAACGATTTTTTTGAAACCAGCCAAAATTAAGAAATAGTTTATTACGTGTGCGAGAGTCGAGCCAATGTAATAACTGGGTCTTGCTAAATTCTGTATCATAGTGCAAGCGTATCCTTTTTTTTCGGAGGAGAATGCGTTTATGCACCATAGCCGCAGCCTAGCTAGCCTGGCTGGTTAAAAGCAACAAGGCTGGCACCGGCTCGTCTTAACCGGTTGTGAAGGGGAAACCAGGGGAGTTTAGTGGGTAGTGGGACTCAGTCTTGAGCCCCACACACGACCGCAGGCGCTAGCCTGCAGTTATGGCGCGTTAATGCGTTCTTCTGCGCAAAAAAGGCTAGCTAGACCTGCGGCCGTTTGTGGGACTCGAGACTAAAGCGTCGACTACCCACTAAACCCCCTTCACACCCGATTGGGACGAGTCGGTGCCAGCCTTGTGGCTTTTGACCAGCCAAGTACAAGCGTATCCTGACTAGAAAAGGATAAAACGCTTGGAGAGAGTGAGAAGTGTGTGGTAAAGCCTCGCTGCAGATAGTTCCTGTCAGTCTTAATCGGT
Organism: Mecyna flavalis; assembly: GCA_949319885.1. Classification (NCBI taxonomy): domain Eukaryota; kingdom Metazoa; phylum Arthropoda; class Insecta; order Lepidoptera; family Crambidae; genus Mecyna; species Mecyna flavalis. Next base: position 12,776,938 of record OX439434.1, on the reverse strand, counting down.
CGACTTAGGCTTCGGCTCTCACAGGCGATCGACGTTTGACTAGTACTACGACTTTCCATATTCCTTCAAGGGCGGGCACCTGAGACCCAAGTCGTAGGTGTCTTTAAATTATAATCAGGTGCACACTAGAAATTTCGCTTTACTATTTCATAAAAAATATACTTCATAACATTATAGGTACAATGGTACTAGCTGGAGCAGAGAACAATGCACACACTTTCCTACTAGCAGATAATATGTACAATTGTAAAAGTTATTAAAATATGTGCGATAATAATAATACTATATTTTTCAGAGAAGTCCATCTCCTAAACTATATTTAGTCTAAATAATAAACCAAGTACTTTCTTTTTCTTATTTATAAAGCTATTATCATCCATTAAGTGAAATTGCTTGTATCAATTTGATTTAATATGTCTGCTAATGAAATGGAGACATTGTGGTTTAATATTTGTAAAATATAAAGAATAATTTAATTTACTTTTATCACGCTTTCTTCAAATGAAATATGAAATTATTATTTACAAATTCTTTGTTGTTTTGCTGTCTCCTTCAGTTACTTTCGCATTAAAAATATTGTTAAGTATTTATTAATGTAAAAGTAACTCTGTCTACCTGTCTGTCTGTTACGGTGCGGGGATCGAACCCGCCACCTCTTGGTGTAATAGCTGACTTCTCAACTTTTACACCAAAAAGCTCGTTAGTAATGATTTATGTTTACTAATGAACTATTCGTTAGGCGCTCCCAAACAGTACTGCATACACTTCAAGTAAAGCCTGACCAAGAAAATAAAATACCTGGTCTGGAGGCGCCACATCAGCTATGGTTATTGCAACACTTGGTTGCTATGGCTATACTCACAAATAACTCACCACATCCAAGAAATAACAAGGCATGGTTGACAGTGACATCACACTTTGACAGACAGCAATAATGAATGACAGCTTATTGTTTTTTAATTTGATTGTTGCCACCTGAAGTAATTAGTTTCAATATTTTTCCGCAATACGGCGAGGTTTTTATTTAATGGTCGGGCTGTAGGTACGATGTATTGAAATGGGTGCTAAAGCGTTTATAATTGCGTTCTTGTGATAAATGATAACCATGTCTCGTAGAAAGTGCTCCAGAACGCTTTCTAGACTATAAACTGTTCGATCTCATTAGCCAAGTCATTATCAGAGCAGGTAAATATTTTAGCTGCTATTTTCCGTTTTCCATTTAGAGAGTAGGGCGTAGGGAGATTGCTTAGTCCAACAGGTTTGAAGATACTTTCTTAAACCAATTAACGGTTATGGTATATTGTGTTGAATGATAAATAGCTCATTTAATATTTGAAATCACAAAATAATCACTATTTTTAGTTTAGTTAATTTATTATAATTTTATATAATTGTGATCTTGCGATGAACATCTATTTTATTTATTTGTATTTATGTATAACGTAAGTTAACACAAGTGATTAAGCTGCTTACTTTGTGGTCGGATGGTATGTGATGTCTGTCAGGTGCGAGCCTGTCTGCCAACTAGGGTATGCTCCCGGGAATTTCCGGTATTTTCAGTACCGGTGGCCGGTACCAAAATGTTAAAGTGTTTGGCCCTGAGTGCCAACAGATATAGCATAAAAAAGGTTCAGACAATGAAACTTCGGCTACCTATTGCCAATTGCCACATGAAATGAACTTGGAATTTCCAATCCAGGTATTTTCGGTAAATTCATACGTAATTTCCCTTTCGTTATAATGCTGATTAGATTTCTATACCAAATAGAGTCCTTTGCCCTAAAATGGAATATTAATACATTGATTAAGTTTATCCTTATAGGCCTATTTTTTTGCAAACGGGTTTATCCATAAGGATATTTTATACAAATTTTATATTTTCATGACGTTGTTACAATTATTTGTTGTAGCTATTTACTTCTTGAGTTTTAACATTAACGATGAAAAGAATATTTAACCCGGTACCTCTGGTTAAGGCAACCAAATAACCAGCAATCGTCAATCACTAAATTTAAAATATGTAAATATCATTGTTACTGGAAAAAAGATGACTCAGTAGCTGAATAATACTGAGTAATATATTTTGTATGGTAAAGTTATATGTGCCTGCAGAAAATATACAATTACCCTATCTAAACTCACTTATTTTTTCATAAATATTAAAAATATTTAAGTGAACAATTTTATTCAATCTCCGAAGCACCCTTCGCCCAATTTCTCATTACTTTATTACATCAAAAATCTCATTTTATAGTTCGCTCCAATCCAGACCAAATTTTATGGCCCACTCAACGTCAATATAGCACACCTAAACACACGACCACTTAGTGTCGAATATTCTAGAAACACTTAAACTAGCAATACTTTGAGCAAATAAAAAAGGCACGAATCCAATCAAGTTGGCAAACAGAGACGAGAGGGGTGGGGAGGGGTTAGTGCATAAAACCAACTGGAATACGCACACGCATCGAATGGTATGCAGTAAAAGAATTTTATGTTTTCTGTAAGGCCAGATAAAGGACCCTTGAGGTGTCCCCACGTTTATCACCGTCCACTTTATGATTCTCAAATTTTCTATAAACTCATCTTTATTATTTACACTGCGTGTTAGAGAAACACCCTTTATAGCCGAGTGACGTGAGACTTACAAACAATATTATTTACGTGACGAAAATAATTTTTGTTTGAGTTCAGACTTCAGAGAGCAGTAAAACGTCAGAACACATTTTTTCATCTATATTGGTCTTAATCTACAATAAAAACTCTTTTTGGTAGCGATTCTTTTCTATAGTTAAAATATCTACTCTTTTTATTCGTTATTGATGTATCGTCGTTATTAATGTATTTACACTATTAAACATCGAATTTGTAGCTCAATATTCTCTTTTCCCAAAACGTACCTAAATAGTAAAAGTAAAGATCCTCATAGTTTCTCAATATAATTTTTTTGTCTTATCTTAAATAAAACCAAAAATGTTAACAATAAAAAAAAATTCGTCCCAAAAATGTTCATAAAAAAAATAACTTTACCGTGTCAATATACTACTTTTTACACCGGAAAATTACAAGAAACATTCGTCTCGCTTCCCACTAAATCCCCTGGTATCTCTTCATACCCGAAGAGAGACGAAATGGCTACCACCACCTTGCGATGGATCGGCTTAAAACTTATGTAGGATTGAAGACTCGATAAATCATATCAAGTTCCATTCCCCAAACCTTAATAACTTAATCTTATTTATACCTTGTACTAAAACTTTGATAATTTCGATAACACACTGACCATAAAGGATTATACGGGATCCTATTAGCGAAGTCCAGTTGAAGTATTTCGGGTCAGTTTGTTATGAAATAATTCACCAAAATGGCTTACGATATTAAGGCAATAAGTATTAAAAGTCTATCAATTGAGTCGACAAAAGGCTTTCTTCCTCTCCGCGTTTTTAGCAATCTAGTCAGGATACACTTATACTATATGATCTATGATTTGACTGGTCCTTATTACATTGGATAGACTGCCAACTCTCCCCTTCATCTTTAACATGGGAACGACACCAATTGTATCATGAGTACACAACCATAGAACGTCTGTTAAAGTCAAAGTATGTCTTAACTTTGGACTTACATTGCACATTTTTCTCAAGCAAATTACCGATTGAAAATATTTAAAAATATTAAACATGTCATTATTTACTGCTTACAAAAAGTTGTTTATTGTACGTGCATAATTTTGGAACTACCGCACCGAATTATAATACGTTTATTTTTGTTTTGTTTATTCTTGCCATGGCCAGGTTAAGTTTCATCACACTTACGAATCTGGGTAGGCACAGAAACTGATGTTAGGTCAATGTATGTCAAAGAATAAATCATAAGAGCCACGCGTTGGGCGCCACGCCATTGAATCTTAAAATATTACCGTGTAATGTAAATACAGCAGCACCAGTAGCTACAACATAACAATATGATATGATCTAATAATTTCACCTACTAAGTAAGCGAATACTCAAAGTACTTAAGAACAATATTGTATACCCTTATGGTGAGTATACCTATTCAGACAGATACTTAACTACCTCTAATCTCTATCTCCGTATTTGCTAATCCTTGCAGCATATTTTACGCTTAGGCGAAAATTAAATACGCCTAATGCTTCAGTGGAAACGCATGTTCGCTCTCAAGATGGCTGTTATCTTAGAATTAGTAACGGCCGGGATTACTACTGAATTTGAATCTTGTGCGGAACCCTTTGTGCCATAGTTTCTCAAACTGTAGGGATGAAACTTTTTTGTTAATAATATGTAATATTGTAAAATAAATGTATAGTGATTTCAAGTGTTGTTTTGATAAATATATGTATTAGAAACTTTTTAATTATTAAATTAGCTAGCTTACATCAGTTCTGGTATGAATGTCTTCCGACAGTTTTTTTGCCAGTGATGAAATCAAAGGTTTGAACTTTAATTCTGGTAATAACATTCTAAACGTTTCGTTTTACTTAAAACTCATAACTAATAATTTGACAGTCACTAAAGTCCAAGAATATTTGACTTGTATCTGTCAATTTATTCAAAGTATTATGTCACCACAGAACTTCAATAACAGTTTGAGAAACATCAGAGTTAATCCTTTGCAAGGGTGTGCGAGATACGGCATTAGCTCTGAAGACACGAGACCCATAACTTACTTTGGCGAACGGCACTGATATTTATTAACCATCAGCTCGAAAGCCAGATTTGGTCATGTGCCCATTAGAAAGATGTAGGGCTTCTGACAAAATTTGGACTTCTCTCATTAAGTTCGTTTGTTTCCTCATTTTTGAAGGAAATAATTTATTGAGGCAGCGAAAAGGCTGGCCAAAACATCATTGGCTTAGTGATTTAGAACCTACTAATTATCTGTACGAGTATCATCATCATCATCCCAGCGTATTCCCGATTGCATCATGTAGAATGGAGCTCAGGGACCGCATCGAATATGATCCTAGATTTGAAAAGTCTGATTATTACAATGAAGCGATTGCCATTTGACCTTCGTAACCAGCGTTACTTGGAACATAGTCGGGCGGGACCAACGGCTGATCGTGCCTTCCGAAGCACGGAATCATCATTCTTTTCAGACATTCAGGTGATGCATCCTGTAATGTCCTAACTGGAAACAATCACACAAAGTGATGCTCCCCGTGGGATTCGAACCCACGACCTCCGGGTTTTAGAGTCCAACGCTCTAACCAATGTACCACGAAGGCAGTAAATATCTGTACGAGTATGTCCTGGGTTATCCCAATTACTTGGTTCAGGACCTAGTTGAGTAATCAGAGTAAGTTTTCCGCTTATAAAGATGCAAGGTCAGTTGACAGTAAGGCACGCGCACAGCCTACTTGTTAGTAATTGCAGCATTTCATTGAGGGACACTTCACCAGGAAGCGTCGCCTTAATGAGCTGCCTTACGCACACCCTTACACTGTAGGCTAATCGAAAATTAAGGGACACATAAGAATTGTATCTGCTGTAGGTAATGTTTGTCTAGAGTGGGATTCGAACCCATGACTTCCCCTTTTGTAGTCAGTTTCAGGTAGTACAATATATTTAAGTAGTACCTATGCACAATATTGAAGACAGCTATTTTTGGAGCCTTTTACAATTTTGACATCCTTTTAGATGCTCTGTAATGGGGATCGAACCCGGAACTATTTGTGCTTGTGCGTATTAATTACACTAATCTAAAAAAATAGGTTATAATTATTTTTGACGAAGGATATAAAATAAAACTCATAAATTTTTATTTATATTTATATTTTTATAAAGGTTTCATTGTATTCATCGTAGGTGTCATTTGAAATATATGTATTTCATTGCTAATTAGTTTTCCAAATGGATAATGTGTAGTAGGCGATTACGTATAACTAATACAATGGTAAGAAAAATAATGATAAACTTTCTGAGCACAATTATTGTACAAAAAAAATTAAGTAATTACCAGAAAGTTTTATGAAACAATTAGTAAGTAAAGAAACATGGAACATACTAAGTATTGGGTTACATTGTGCATTAACTAAAGTAGGTAAAATAAAAATTATCCTAATTTTAAACTTAATATAAAAGCTGCTAACATAATTGTAATGTGCCCGAGGGCAAAATAAGTTGTTTAAATATGGAAAATGGGTTCATTTCAACTATTTTTATATTTGTACGAGACGCGATGTGGCGTCCATACACAATTAATATAATAAGATCATTTGACCGGCTTAGAAGAAGTAACTTTTGACGACAGTTACACCTGTATATGGGTGAAACTAGAGCCTTGTTTAGGTACAATTAGGTTATAATATAATCCTTTGGTATAAAATACAAGTATTGTCCCATAAGGTGAAATCAAAATTAAATGACATATTTTACAATATATTAGACCAAAAATTAGATGTATTATTGTCTTAGTTGAATATTTTATTGCAAAAACTTTACATTAAGTTTGTGATAAAAAAATTAGGTGCCAGTTTTTATACTTCAATGTATGTTTAAAAGTTACAGTCTGTACCTAAAATATAGCTTGAAAGATTTTTTTTCGAGTTCACCTTATAGAGGAATGTACATTATGGAATTTTCAATCACAATCAATTTATACACTGCCTATTTTGAACTGAAGTTTGACATTTTTGTGGATTTTGTGTAACACATGTAAATGACATACAATTTTTACATGTAAACAATGAAATGTAAGTTAATCTCCTTACCAGCCAGCCTTTTAAATGATCCATCTTTATTATGCTCTAAAATGTAAATGGTATTTGATCATACACGAGGAATAAAACATGCCTTAGAGCCGACAACGAAGAGGTCGCGAACTCAAATCCTGAGGTTCTCTACACCAAAATGACGTCACAATACCACGCGACACTGTGACGTCACAAACCGTACGCCCGCTAAAATAATTTCCATTCAATAACAGTCAAACAAAATTGGACTAAACAACAAGGAATTTGTACTTTGGGAGATGTGATATATAGAGAATCGACTAGGTCCTCATCAAAATGAATATTAAATACTTAATAAACATTGTATTCATAATATATAATATAAGCAATATAAAACGTAACATAATCGGAAATACTAGACAATAATATAATTCTGCTAAATAACTGAAATAATTCAGGTTTATCGCCAGAACTGTAATGGAGCAATCGGTGACTTCGACGGGGCCGACAGCGACCAGGTACAGTCAGCCAATGGTCACCCGACCTTTCCTCTGTGCTTATTACAGGCCGAAGCGAATTTCGGTGCCGACTGTACTGCCCGAAGCCGAATGAAGACTAGCACGGCTTGTATCGCTATCGACGTTCCACTACACAACTGACAACAGATTTATCTAACAATATTATTATTAATCGAATAAAAACTTCGCTAAGTTTTTGTACCGAAAAATGTATCTAGCGTCGTATTAAAATGATATGCACGCGAACAGCAACACTTTGGTTAAGATCACACTCTGCAGGAATGCTGCCGCCCCATCGACAGAAACAAAAACTAAACTTTCCCTCCTTCGAATACCCACTACACATTCTGCTATTGATCAGTGTTGGCCGCTTGTTCGGTATTTCTGCTTTATCGATATCATATTAATAATAAATGTCACAACATCAAGCCGGTATAAAAAACACTAAGCCTACTAAAACTACTACCTGCGAAAACTCTTTTAAAGAGTAAACTTACACGCTAGATTCGTAAAGTAACATAGAACCCGCCGAGGCAGGCGCAATATCAGGATCAGTATAAAATATAACATTTTTTTTTCGCCTCCTCAGTTTTATTACAATTTTCTGAAACAACCTTTTCACGCTTACCAACCAACATTACAAAATAGACAATACAACGCTCACTATCGTTACAACTTAATAGCTTTTCAATAATCTTTTTTTAAATTGTTACAAAATGGAACTTTTCATCTTCCTTATCATAACCAGAAATATTCTTACTCTAAACATTAGTTTGTGCCAATTCCTTACGCATCGACCGTGAATGTACAAAAATATACGTTGAGACGTATCGTAGATTTCAAAAATAATATCATTCTCCAATGGTATAAGTAGTTTTATAGTACGAATACTTAATTTTAGACCTTACCAATTAATTCAAGCACTTAATACATACTTACTTAAAATTAATCAAACGTTTCCTTCTGAGCTTCACAACATTCCTGTCACATTTAATCCAACCGTATTCCAGTAAATTGTAAGCAAACTAACAGAGATCATCGTAATAAAACACTTAAAAAGACGCGACCACACTCATATTAGAAGTAACTATTATCGTGGGCAGACAACCAGTGTATCTACACAAGAATTAGGGAAAAGGAGGTCATTCCGTTTGGGGCTAAACTGAAATTGCAGGTTCAAAGTTTTGGGCGTGTTTAAAAGAGCATTTTAGATTATGGTACTCATACCAACACTAGAACCAATTAATTAGTTTGGTATCATCGAAAACATAGGTGAATTAACATTTTAAATGTCAGTGCCCATGTTATTGTAAGATGAAAAGTAGCAATTGACATTTTTCAAAACGCTAAGCCACCTTTGATTTTGACCACCCTACTGTACCAAAATTTGAAGTACTGTGGCTATAGTTTTCTTTTGCTGTCGGCCCTTTTACATTTTGGGCCAATATTGACTGCCTTGACCGTGAATGATCTCCTTTTATAAAATATCAAAGATATCATCCATCCAAACATACATTTAATATTAACGTTGAAAATGCTTTTCTGAGATACCTCGAAATTTAGTTTTAACTTTTTTTATAAATCGAAGTTTTTAATCTCCACTGTAATGATCACTTCTCAAGCAACCATTTAGAAAATAAACAGAATAATTTTCACAATGGTTTGTCAGACTAGACCAATTGGGGTTTAAAATCAAATTTTAGGAGCCAATATAGTAAAGTTGAAATGACATACAAATCCATCCGATGAAATAGAAAATGCATAGAAAGTTAACTTACTAGCCTAGATACACAATGACCACGCCTTAAGTCTAATATCGAGAAGGAATCTTGTGCAAACTTTCGTGTTCCATATAAATGTACGAATTCAATACCAAAATACTTTCAGTCAAGATTTCTCCTCAAAATTGGACGAACAGACGGTCTTACACAATATCTATTATCGCTGTGATACACGTACGAGCCCGAAGCTCGGTTTCGTCTTACAAAAATACTACATCTACATTTTCAGTAAAAAAACGTACATTACTTGATGTTTATTTACGCATTACATATTATTAATAGAAAAATGTTATCACTAAATTACTTGTTACCGTTACGAAAGTACAAAAGTTTTAAGTTAATACAAATTATGACACTCATACCCTGATGCACCCCGCGCATTACGTAGTATAAATCGTTATTCTAATTGCCACGCAATAACTTAATTATTATCATTAACCAATTCGTAAGATTATCACCAATTTTTTTAGTTCTTAAACTTGGCTTATGTCCAGGACTTGCATTGCTTCGTATCGATTGCCGATTGAACTGTCCTGTGGATGGCTGGGCCAGATTAGCGAGCGATATCACCTCCTACACTCCCATCGCATTTGTTAGTTCGAGATAGTAATCTCTTGCTTTATCTTATAAATTCAGTCTATTAAAGTGAAATGGAATATTTAGACAAAAAACAGTGCTGTTATATGAAATGGTCCGCTGCAACTACTAAATGCGATAGAGCGCGACGATACTCTATCTACGAATTAATACGAAAGATTAATACGAACTTACTACATTAGTGTAGAAAACATCGAGTATCAAAATATAATTAACACGTTTTGATTTGCATCTTTCACTAACCAATAAACAGCCGTATACTAGAATCAGCCAACGCGTTTTATCAATTTTGAGCCTTTGAAAGTGGACATCGGATACTATACGGATGCTAATGTCATATTGCTAATTACCTGCCCTACTATATTCTCAAAATACCGAGTCTAATCATAAGTTCTATTGTTGCTTCAACAGTCAAATATTCCTTACGATAACCATTTCATTTTTGTAACCCTACTTAATTAGTAATCTTTAGAATGTCACAATCTTCAAAGTAGTCTTATAAAGCAGATGTTTGTCAGGAAATTGGTGAAAATATTGGAAATTCAGATATAGGGAGATATTAATATGACGTAGACTCTAGTACGGCTAACAATTTATAATCAAAGCCGGCAGTGATGGTGGCAGGCAGGACATTGAATGCGCTTCGCTTAACTTACGTTATCACGAGAATTTTAATTTTAAATTTCACATACCTAACACTGGACTGCGCTAACGCAGCACTATGACCAGAATGTACACGATTAATTACAACCCGTCGGCACGAGGTTGCGATAAGTATAATGAAACGAAGATGACTAAACTTAATGTTAAATGTGATCACAAACATTCATCCCATTCACACATTATCGTTAAAGGAAATCCTATGATACTAAATAAGAGCTACGATGGAAAAAAGATTAGATTAAACCTATTTAAAAGCGAGACACAATACCTATAGAACGAATATTATGCCGAGGGCATCAATATGCCCAGAGTGCTTAAGTTCGAACTACTAGTAGCATCTGATATAGTACTAGTTATGTAAAATAGTCAATTCAAAATACCGATACAAGATATAGCTTTCTATAATATGTAACAATTTTCGCTCCTAAATTTTAACCAACTAAAAACGAAATTTCTTTAGACCAATGCAACGGCTATTCGCTGTGTCCGTGAAGTTTACGTTAGGATTATGTTACAGCAACTATTTCGTAAAGATTATCTAGATGAGTGTTACTTTTAATATGTATTTGATTTACTTTATAAAATTTGCAAAAGTAACAAATTGTTTCTTTGTACTTTTAAGCAATTCACTAAATTACATTAAAATTCAACATGAAGAAATTCGAATGTCGGTGTCTAAATAAATTGTTATTAATTACAAAAATTTAACAAATATGTGCAAATAAACTAAGAAAGTTGGCAACATTCGTGTAATTACATTTATTAAAACTGAACATGTAACTAAGTGACTAAAATATGAATAATCAAACACATATTCAGATAATGATAATATTTGTATGTAAGAGGAAGAACCGAGACTATTGCGGAGATTTGAGGTCCTCTATTAAACCTATACAACCTTCAAAGCGTTTGATATTTGATTTTAATAAGACATTTTAAATAGATAGGGAGAAGCTTAAAACCTTCCTGTAGGAAATAATATCACGAAAAATATTTAGTTAAATAATTGTTCTACGGTTACTTGACAGACCGTTGTAGATATCGATTTTATTTTAATTTTCTATTTAAATACTCTGTTAATTAAATGGTCAATCATGACAATGATTTCATATAATACGTTTAATTTTTCTCACATATCTTGAATATAATATTCTATTAGAGTAGTTTTTGTTCAAAGAAGGGTCATAATATATTGATGATACTTTAAAATTTACGTTAACTGAAACTTTACTGTAGTAGTTACAGTGGTCGAGATTTAATAGGCCTATTTTTACATCTATCTTTGAAACACAATATATTGGTAATGATGAAAACATTAATTAAAATCAGATTTCTTATCTCCTAAATGTGCAAACAAATGAAAGTCAGTTGTAAAGAATAAATTTTGAACGTTCGCCAAAACAAGTATATAAAATGTGCGGAACTCAAAGTTAAGGGCATGAACCTATGGGTTTGTTCAACTAATTGACTACTTGTCAAAACCAATCTATTCGATCTCGACCACCTTATTTTCATAATTTTTAAATTTTGCGGTTTGTCAAGGAACCATAACTAGGTACTTACTTGAAAGATAACTTTACTTTTTATATTTGTTATAAATTTATTTGGTTTAGTGATATAATACATTATAATATTGTTACCGTGTAAAGTTGTACTATGCAACTTAAGGAATTGTAATATTTCTAATACCAGAATTTACTTATAGGAGCCACAATCATTGACTATATTTTACTATTTTCTTTAATATTGAAAAATCTATAATAAATAAACATCCTTACTGGTGCGTCGGAGGACTGATATAGTTTCCAAAATAGTTATTTTCAGTTTGTACCGGGAAGGGGGATGACTGATACTCTAGCGTCATCGTAAACAAGTAATATGATAATATCTACGTAGATGGCTCTGTATTTGACTATTAAACAATATTATGACTTTATAATTTGTGTCCTTTTTCACTAGTGGCCGCACTGCAATGACGCTTCACTTAGCTCATTTGTACATGTCCACCATCAGATGATCTGGTTCTTTTAATATTTTCCTAAATATACCAACAACAGCTCGTTATTTTTTTTTATTATTTTCAAATACTTTATTGAGTACATACATTTACGATAAATGTACATTAAACTTTTAAATATAATTCTATATTCGAACGAGCAAACTTCGATAAAATTAAAATTGAATAACATATGAAACGTCATCGCAGTACGCCCGGTTTGTTTTAAAATAATTAGGGATTCTTTGATATTGTTGAAATTATGTACTATCGATTTATGGCTAAACTAGAATATGCAATATATCTCATTAAACATTTTTTACTTTATTTCAAGCATCTGCAAGTATGATACGGCATATTTACAGTACTATGACGTCACGCTATGTTAGATAATAGACTAATATAAATAATAATAGACTCGATCTTAGAGTAACTTTGAAGCGAAGGATTACTAATTTAAAATATTTTAAAAAGTTATTACATACACGCAAGGCGCTTGGCAACTATAGCCTGTTCTTTTTCCGCTTTAATAAACTTTCTTTATCTGTGGTAAATAGTGGAAAATACACGAAAATTTTCATTTTAATTTCAAAAGTTCGTTGTCAAAATAGTGAAATAAAAAGGTGATACACACAATAGATTTCAAGGAAAACTAATTTCACAGTTAAGTAGAAATTCATGTTACTTGAATCGTATCCTTTTAAGTTACGAAAAGGCCCTTATGGGTTGCATGTTGCCTTGTCGTGTCTTATCTGAACATTTATTTATGACCATCAACGTATCGTATTTTTAAGTGCAGTTCTATTAGTTTGAAAATGGCAGGTGGAAGGTTTCAATTAAAATGCCATTCATTTTTGATTAAAAAATTATGTTATATTGAATAAAAAAATAAGCATTCTGCCAGATTAAGACGGCATGTAATTTTTTTTTGATGTTTTAATTGTAATTTGTGATCAAAATTAAACGGTTGATGAAAACTAAAAACGTTCTTCTGAAATGACTTCAACTTGTAACTGACTCAACTCAATCTAATCTAATTTTCTCAAAAATAATTAAAAGTAGATCATTATTAATAGTATGTAATTTGTAGTACTATTTTGTTCCAAAGTAATAAAGATAAAAGATGATATTGTCAATTACAAAAAAAAAACAAACTTACAGGTCTGCACTAAAATCCAAGTCGTCGTTGATAGGTAACATTTTCTTAATAATCGAGGTTACAGAAATCTACAGTGTGTATCACAGAATAAAAAAAAAACATACCCAGGGTACAGAAGCCAGCGCTTTCCACTCAAACCGTGCGATGACGAATGAGGTGCAGTGATGCGGACGATGATGGTAGCGCGATGACATGATGATGATGCCTAAACTACACAACTATGTCGTTAAGTCCAAATGATGAATAGGGTTTCAGTACTAGGTGTTTACTTTAGCATTGAATAGGGCATTTATGAAAAATATATTTCATACTTTTAAGAAGTTAAATTAACATTTTTTGAACGGTCATTATAAGTCCTTAGAAAATGTTATCCGGCATAAGACGGTTTATTTACAAGTGATTATTTTTGTTGTACAAAATTTGAAATAAAATTAGAATTCGTTATACATCGTAAACGAAACACATTTTACTTTAATACGAGTTTAAAATTGAAAAACTTAAGAAGTGGACTCGTAATTGCAAAAACAGATTATTATAGAATAGATTACACGCGCTGTCAAATAAATTATGTATGTATTTGATTTAAAATATCTTAGGGGTCCACTGTCAGATTAGTATCTGATAATTTATCTCAGAGATATCTTAGATTCTGTCAGCTTTGTAAATTATAAAAAAGGGGACACATCATTGCTGTCTAACAGAATATCAAGAACTTATGCGAGACTGATCAAACCTGCCTCAGAAAATGTTTAAAGATTTAAAAATGCCCTATACAACACTAAAGCCGATCCGACAACATAATGGTGAAATATACCATCTTACTATCTGTACACCAATTACTCCATGAAGTTAAAGAAAAAACTGGAGGTCAAACTCCTCCATACCTACTTGAAGCAAAATTGACTGCATTCTATCTCGCTCCTTAGGTCCCCCTTCTCTTTCTTTATTTTTTGGAAAGAGAGAAGGGGTACCTGTGGAGCGAGACAGAATGCAGTCAATTCTTCAAGTAGGGATGGAGGAGTTTGGCCTCCAGTTATATCTTTAACTTCATGAATTACTCCGAAACCCTTAATGCCAGTGTCACTAATGACAGATAAGTTCGTCATTATTTATTTGCCAGATAACATCTGTCGTCAGCACAACATCTACGTTAGGGTGGTTTTACAGTCACGCTGACGCCCACGCGGTTTGTCAGCATCGCGGGTCACGAGCTCTACGTACCTATCATGGATCGTCAGCGAGGTCCATCCTCGCGTGTTGGTTAACGATCCAAGAGACGCTGGCCAACCGCGCGGTCGTAAGCGTCACTATAAGGCTGCGTGCCCAGTAGGCAAACTGTTAGCGGCAGACTGAGTTTGCGGCCTATCGATTTAGTACGCCTTTCCATATATTAGAAATGGAATGTCCATAGTTTGCGCGTAACGCTGCAAACTGCGCACAGTGAGCGCAAAACTAGCAAACTATGGACAGTCCATTTCAAATATATGAAAAGACGTACTAAATCGATAGGCCGCAAACTCAGTCTGCCGCTAACAGTTTGCCTACTGGACGCAGCCTGAAACTACCCTTAACACGTTACGTTACGTTAAACAGCATCTACGTTATCTGACAAAGAAATTGTCACGAACTTAAAACTTAAAACTGAAAGTGGTGAATCAAGCCCTTAATTTAGTAAATGGCAGTAAGATTTAGAAGGACGATGCAAAAATTTTTTTACCTATAAAAGTGTCAAGTCTTGATAAGAATTATTGCCTAAGGGGCGAATAAATCCGCCTGTATCACTTTATACGGTCGCCCGCGCTTCGTATCCGCACCACGAATAACTATCTCTAGGGCTAATGTTTATCACTTGTAATCACTTTGCGAGTAATAAGTATCAAATGTATAAAAACCTTATCTAAAACATTAACTTTAAACAGTAGAATAAATGTGCACATCACTTATACGCTTATATGTCAAAGCGCTATCCACTTACAAATAAATAGACATTCATGATAATTATAAGAAAACCCTTAATCTAAACTAATTTAGCCAAACATTTTGAAGAATTCAACAAAAAAATAAAACTCACGTCCTCGTTATTTAGTAACTTAAACGCCTCAATGGCTAGCGGTCGTCGCAATTTTGATAATTTCCACCACATAAAAAAACAACTAAACAACACCTCTTGTCTGATATGGCACAATTTCGAAACATCAACTCGTCTTCAATAAATACTCTCAAAACACCCGCTAACCACTGAGATACTAAATAAAGTATAGAATGAAACAAAAGCAACAATTTTTAAGATACATAAATCTTACAGTACTTGTAATATATAAACAAGCTAATCATATTATTGGTGACACAGCAATAACTTACAATTAAAATCCTCTACCATTATTATTGTTGATTAAATTATGTGTAAATTATCGTAAGTAAACGAAAATGATATTAAAGACAATAAACTAAGATGGCATCTTCACTTAGAAGTCCCTTACACGGTTAAAGTGCCATTTGGTGGGAGGAAATAAAAGTTCGCAATAAACCTAAGAAAATATTGTATAACACTTAAGTTAGGTTTAAAATTTTGCTAAAATAAAACATAACTAATAAACTAAATTGAACTAAACAACACACCACTCAAATGTCCCTATCACATAGGGCCATCAGTATCACTGAAATCGAAGGTAATCAATAATTTAAAAACACTCCTATAGCTTCCTTCCTTCAAGGAATACTCCGGTAAGATTCAAATCAAAAAAACAAAATGCAATTCCTGGCTTCACTACACCGCTAATTTATTACTTCCGATAAAAATCAACATCTAATCAACAAAGTGCAGAATAAAATTAAAATAAAATCAATAGTACGATCTAAACCGACACATAAAATTATTTTCAATAATACCAACTTAATTTAACAGAAATTATTCCTAGCGTGTTTAGAACGCACTTATAGTTCAAGAAAAAAGTCAATAGGCACCGCCGATTACGCGATTTGGTTCAAATAGTCGATGAAGTCGTTGGAGAAGAGCTGGAGCGAGGGTTCCTGCGCGGGCCGGCGGACGGCGCCGCAGCCGCCGAGTGTCGGTCGCTCGGCAGGCTTGGGCCTGAGGGACGCCAGGTAGCGCTCGGCCAGGGATTCTCCAAGGCTGATCGCCAGCGTTTCCGGGCTTAACCCGAGCAGAGACAGCGACTCTGTGATGCTGGCGAGCGTAGGTGCGAGGTATTTAGGCTCTTCGGCTGGCGGTTCGGGCGCTCGGGAAGCCATGCTCGTGTTGACGACGGGGCGAAGCGCGGGGGGCGACGCGCGGCGCGGGGGCGACGGTGCCAGGTTCCACGTGTCAGTGGAAGCAGGGGGGGTGCCGGGAGATGGCCCCGGCACCGCCGATTGTTATGGCCACTGCTGGAAGAGCGGGAAGGTCCTCTTGGTGAAGCAATAGGCCAGCGGCTTCACGAAGTGCGTGTCCAGCACCCGGCAGTGCGGGCATGTCACCGGGTGCGAGTAGTCGGAGTAGTTGAGCCGTTGTTGCGGGTGCAGGAGGGGCTTGTAGCAGTTGTTGCACTGTAGATAAAGAAAACGTTGCGTTAGACATTTATTCAGATGCATAGACTAAACATGAACAAAGACGAAACAAAGATACGAAGATGAAGCACCTTGAAAAATACCTAATGAATGTTCCTTAGTGGAATTTGCCAGAATTTCCCAAACACTGTTCTGCCAAGGCATGACCCTGGTTAAATCAAAACAATTTTATAACATTTTGATAGGTCGTAAAAGGAACATTGGAATAGGCTGTGACGTCCACTTAGAAGGCTACTTTTGTCTATCAAGTCATAAGAACAAACCTTGAGTCGCTCAGCGCAGCAAGGCGTGGCCATGAAGATGTCGTACGAGTACATGGTGCCGAGCACGAGGGAGGACCCGTCCCACTTCTGGCCGCAGAACCGGCAACGGATCGTGCGGTCTGGATCACAACGCTCCATGCAGCCCATGCACACACAAGTCAGGTATTGTGTGCGTCCTTCCACTTTTACCTGTAAAGAAACGGTTGTTTAGTTTTTGTTCTACTCATATCGAAGCTCATCTAAAATGCAAGGTGATGTTGTCACATTTGAAAAAAATTGTGATCGCTGTAGATTAAACGATGCTTATTAGTGAAATGTCCCTTCCGGCAGTAGTGACAGTTTTTTTCTTTAGGTTTAATTAATATCAGACGTTGATGACATAATATGTATTTTGTAATAGAGAAATTACCTATTTGTATTGTCCATTACTTTACGTTCTTATGTTTTACTCATTTAGTAACATTTCGATTTCGAAAGTTTTTAAACTTTTGCAAGGCGCGATATTTTTTATATGCATTCGCTGACAGAAGCAAGATCCGGTATCAGCAGAACTTAGCAATGCACTTAACCACACATCGGTTGTTGATATGTAAACTTTAAAAACAGAAGCGCAAAGACGAATAAATCCTTGGGGCCGCATGCTAATTCCACGCCAAACAAACATCCGACACTAATTCAGCGAGCATACACCGAGCCGAGAAGTTCGCCCATATGAGTTGCGAGACATTTGCCGACTCGAAACTCCGACGAATCTTATTTAAGTTGCGAAGAAGTTGCTTGTAATTCGTGCGCTTTAAATGTCAATCTAAAGCATAAATACGGGGAGCCAGAAAATCAACATTCAATTTAATGGCGTACCATTGTTTGTATTTGAACTTAAATTGTAATTGGACGTCTTCGTTTCTTCCGGTATCTCGTTTTGTGGGCTTTGTAACGAGCTAACATTGGAACTGAAAACTTGATAAAGTTTGACAGTCTCAAATATGCATTGGGAAACCAAATATTTAAGAAGTTGACTTCGGATTCACCTCATAACAATAGAGTATAATTTGCTTTTGGACAATAAAATCTTAAGACATAGGTGAATATTTAAATGAAAGACCCAAAAAAGACTTGACGTCAAAGTCACAATCACTGCTTATATTCAACTGCGACACCTTTTGGTCCCAGACGCATTGAGAAAAGTGACTCGTTTCTTGAAGGTTACTTATTGGAATTTGTAAAGAGAATTCATGCGACAATTTTACGGTTACAAAGATGATGGAACTACATCCACATCAAATGACAAACTTACATGTGGCACTCCTATTCCTTCACCCTTGCTTCACCCTCATATCACAGTGGGAAAGCAATCTGACACAAACGCAGAGATATCAGGCACAGGACCAATTGTACGTGCTGTCCGTGTCCCTGGGGTGTTTTACACCTTACAAACTCTGGACTATTAAGCTGATATTACATACCTCCACAGCACTACCAGTATGCTGTCGCGGACTCAGGAAGAACGTGCCATCGACTAGAGGGTATCGGTCGAAGACATGGAGGGTTTCCTTGCAGAGCGCGCAGGACACCCTCGGCTTGTGCTGCCCTGCCAGCGTGGAGAGGATGAATAGTCTGGTGTCGTCGTTCCCGTGGTTGCCTTCGTCCTCAATCTGCGACAAAAGAGAGAAGTATTAAAAACACAAATCATAAAAAAAGTTAAATTTATGACAGAACAGACAGTTTATTTGTTAAATAGGCTTTGTATTGGTTTTCTATTTATTTTACCGACCCCAACCCCAATCCAATCTTCATGTACTGGGATGATTTAAAAAAAATCAAATATAATAAATTAATTGCTATTACCTACTAAAAAGTTTCCATTAAGTAAAAATCACTGATAAGTTCTACAAAAAGCCATTCATGACAGTTCTTTACAAATATACAACTAAATAAACATATTACTTCTGATTTGAATGAAGATTTATGTGAGAAATATAGTTTTGTTTACCGTATAAAAAACCACATAACCGATGTGGATTAAATTATTCGTAAAACAGAGTGGTTGCATCGTTAAACTTTTCATTACGATGCTATTTGAATCATTACATAATAAGTCAAAGTTTTGCAGCTGAAAAATTTAACGGTAAAACAAAAGATCGACCCCATTCGCCGTAAGCCAGACGTTATTGTAAAGCCACGCTCGCAATTTCAATATTTCATATCCCCACATTTACATATTACGATTAATGCATCCACCCACGACACTTACCACAGCAACTCTCCCTTCGTAATAACGCAAGTAAATGACTGCATAAAGTTGAATAATGAAAGGCTGAAAGGCAATTACGCTGAATTCGGAGTCGAAGTCAAACAAAGGCTCACGAGTAGAGATCGATTGTGAGCACAATTCGTTCACGTACGAGCAATTTGTGAGCGAATAATAATGAAAGTTTAACGAGTTACGGTTGCAGCGTAGGCACCATCCAACGACTTAATTAAACATATTATCAACTGTCAAAGCCCTATACGCGATCCCCACTCGGAACCAGTTAGAGCTTTGCTCCTCGTTTGGAAACAGTCCCACTCCCATTGTTTGTACACGCGCCGTTTCATTATGATGTGAATATTGCAGTTGATTGCCTGCCACGGCGAACACAGAAACAGAATGCAGGACGCATAAGTAAGGATCTTGCGCATGCCGATGTGCATATATTGATGTTAAGCATTCCTATCTATTATTAGAGTGACGTCGTGACACCAGGAACACATAAAACGTACTCGGCGAGGGCGTTGACCTACGCAAACAAACTCAGTATGATTTGCAGTATAGTGCAGTGCAGTTTGCCAAGAGACGAACGGGAGGGGCGAGGGGGACGCGGGGGCGGGCCATCCGGCATAGCAAACACTGCAACGATATCTTGCTACCAACTCTAAACATCTATTCCGGTTATGTTATAACACGTAAATATTAGAGTCGATGGTTAATACGTCGTCCATTTTGAAATTTGCAATCATCAGTCGTGTCGTCGATTCTCGCGTGATAAATATCTCCGGGAACCGTCTGCTCGGTATTCGGTATGATTGATTCTGCCCTGAACAGATGCTCAGTCGACACTCGTCGCTCGCACATTATGATTGATAGCGGCAAATCGCGAGCCACGCCACGCTTGAAAAATGAAAGACTTACAGCTAATGAAATGTCTATGAATTAGAGCGTTAATTAAAACAGCACAAGTCGTCGCCTTAGGACTAATGAGTGACAATTAAATTGTTAAGTGTCGCGCTCAGGAAAGTTTAGTGAGGTTGCAGGTCGGGCGACGAACCCGCCTCGCAGTGCAACTTGCACAATTTACTTTTGTACTGCAAGATTGATGAGCACTCCGACGCAGACTATTTATTTACTCAATCCGATCACGCTTTGTCTCGCAATCGTCGCCTTTTACAGTTGTCTACGATGACTGGGCGAGGCAGTAAACCGACACATAAACTTTCTGACGACCCGAGGTACGGCCATTACGCCGCTGAGTACATAACAGCAGCCGCACTCGCAGGAATAGCAGAAAGCGATTCAGTCTGGTCTGGAGTCAGTTAACACGCCCAGACTGGGCTATTTAACTGGAGTAGACGATCGTAGCTTCCTCTAATTACGCCGACTGAATTTACATAGTGCGGGGAAACTTGGCAGCCGGTAAACTCTAGTCTCAATGGTGTCGAAATGTAGCCGCCGTTAGATCCTCGACGACGTTTCCGCGAGCACACTTAGGAGAATCTTAAAAGTTAAATCGAACCGTCTGGAGCGCATTGTCAAGTCGAGGACGATGCGTAAAGTTACTCGGCGCTGTACAAATTTAATCGCGGGTCTCTTGTTTCGTCGTTCAAACAAGTGCGTGGAGGGCTCGTTCGAACGAGGGACGAGAGGAATAGAGTGCGCTTGAAGCGGTGCCACTCGACGTTCCGCAGAACGAACGTACACACATTAAAACTTTCCGAATTGAAGGTGACGCGATAATTAAAGAGCTGCATGGGGCGCCACCCCAGCAGAGTGCGCTTTTAATGCGCCCGGACGGAAACCAGGAAGTGATTAAAACAAAACAAAATTAAACAATCACCTGCAGCGACGCACGGAGCAATTCATTTTACTGATAACCATCTTGAACATGTTTTCGACTGTTTCTGAATCTTCCCTACTAATACGATTAAAATTTAATAACGACCCTTTAAATGTCTGAGTATCCTGCGAAAAGCATTTAGATATTCCCTTTCTTCACAAAGGTTTTCCTTCACGTCGAAATCGAAGAGCAGATACGCCGAGTCTTTTGTTTGTGTTTTCCCTTAATAAACAGCTGAAAGTTATTCATGTTACATTGTCAACGTTGTATCCCCATTGTTCTTTGTATCTATCCGCAAAGCGAAATGTTTGCAAACGAGCGTCCCGACATAAAATAGCGGATATAGCCAACCTGGAGGTTGAATAACGACTATAAATCTGGATTGTTCCCTAGGGTGGCTTATTTTTAATTAGCCAAATGAAACTTTTCCTATTATATTTCGCCGACGTCGGCACTAGCCGCAACTAAGTGTAGCTCAGATAAAAATTAAATACGAAGAGCGAAACGTCGAGCCAAGGGCTAACGAAATGTAGTAACCTCGCCGCAAATCCAATTAGTTCCAACAAGATACCCGATACTACGGATCCGATACGAATTAAATACATAATTGATTTTTTAAACACAGCTATTTTTCGGATGACGTCACGCATTGGTATTTCGTCGAATGTTTTGAAGATCGTGCGAGTCTCGAGTGGCGACTGGTCCTGAATGGCAATTTTTCATCAGGGCCATCACAAACAATAAGTCTGCGAGTGGATGGTATTTGCGGTGCTCAATACATTTATCCTTCGTTCCGCTTCGTGTTTGCCATTGTCTGAGAGCTCTGTGTTAATACAGCTCTCTTTATATCAGAAAATGCATCCCGCAGTAATGCAATAGAACGGTTTTCGGTACGATCTAATCATAACATTTTTCTTCTCAGCAATTCGAAGATGTTTTTGCAATGGAAAGTCGGATGAGATATTACGCAAAACGTCTAGTCGCAGAGAAAAGTATAATGAGCGCGTGTACTTTGATAGGGATTCTATAAACAGCGGATTTAAAACTTTCAAAAGGAAATTATGGGTTTATATCATCACGGCTATTACTCCCAGAGCGAGTCTAGTCATCAGTATTCGCGTCAAAGGAGCCGGCGGTTTATGTAAATCTCGAGCATTTATTACGCTTGCAACTCTGTGAATGTCGATACTCTCGGAGGAGGGGATTCATGAAGCGGACAAATTGTTAATCTTACAAAGAGGAATACCTCGAACACGGTTTGCGACGTATTGAAAATATTTCGCGTACCTGGAAGATTTTATTGACAAGGTATTCATAAAATTTGCGATAGCACATGCGGAGGGAAAAATCGAATGTCTCAGAGATATTTGTTCGCGTGAATTAGTCTCACGTAGCGAGCATACCGCGTGTGCGGGGGTGTTGGCTCGCCGCCTCCGCCTTATGAAAAGTTAAGGAGTTTTAATTCGACGATACACGAGACGCGACATCGCGAGCGTGAAATTACACGAACATTTTCGACGTACACTTGTTCAAGGTGAACTATCGTCGTTATAATTTTATTGCGCTGTCTCCGAGGTGTGAAGGAGTCGGGCGGAGCGTCTCGGAGGAGAATAAAGTAAAATTCAAACTCGAATGGGTGTTAAAAATGGTGGAATAAGATGCGAGCGTGCGGGCGGTTTGATGCGATTTTGATGAGCGCGACGTCAGTACGAAGTCTGAACGATGACATTTTTATTAAAGTGTTGTCGCACAATTCAGCTTGTTTCCAATGAACGAGATGTCGTAAATTTGTCGCAATTGATTGCGAGGACCTTTAAGTGCAATAAGGTGCTATACAAAGTCACATCTGCGAAAGTCGAAAACTCAATAACTTTAAATATTTCTTGCTTTGAAGTTGCATTCAGTCGATTGTTGTTGGAAATGTTCTATTTTTAGAAGCACAGCGTGAACAATGATTAAGAAAGTATTTAGATGTGGGGGAATGTAACAGTTTTGCTTTTATAAATCGTTAAGTATAAGATCATCCAGGATTACTTTGGCTAAATCCTATTCCTTTACAATAAAAACAATCGCAACAATTAATGCACCAAATTAAGTTTATTTTTCGTAGTGTTTGTTATTATCAGGACAAGTTACTAATAAGTAAGCAAGGCATGTTTAACACAACAGTGAAGAATTTTAATAATATAATATAATTCTGTTACTTAGGTATAGATGCGGAAAAACTGAACAGTCACTAAAAGAATTTCGTAGCGATGTTTCATGTACATAGACATTAGACGTAGACGACTTACTTCGTACATGGAAAACTACTTATCCTGACTTCGTTTTATCGTTAGCGGCATTTTTATGTCAGTTAGTAGCATTGGAGCCGTCATTAGCCGTAGATAATGCTCTTCCCGCATTTCGATCTAGGAATACTGGGAGGCAAAAGGTATTCTTATTCGAAACAAATGGAAAGAGGGAATTTGAATGTCGTAAAAGAAATTATTGGAGCCAGTTCCACTCCACTACTGTCAGAAAAAATCCTAGTAATTCATCTGCGATCAAAGGTGCTGTCTTTTTTTCTTTTGAAATGAGAGAGTCAGACAGCAAGAGAGATTTTCTGGACCCCGATATCACGGTGTACAAACGTACTCTTGATTATGAGGTTTCTAATAATAACTATAACAAACACTAAACGAGGATTGTGTGCGCATTTTTTCTTAAAAAAGAAGCAAAAATTATATTACCTACTTCGCAACGTTAAAATAACTGGAAGGATTCAATGTTCGTACATATATTGAATGCCTAATAAGTATTTCGAAACTGTTTAAGGACATTACGCACACACACAATAATTTTGATTGACATTTAATTGCAAACCAACTTCATACATTTTTTCGTTGGACGTACATGGTCGTATTTACTCAGTTTGTCTTAATAGCCCATTTTAGTACATTATGCACACAATATCGTGCTTGACACTTGATTGCATATCAACGTCATGCCATTTTTGGTAATGTCTATCATGAATAAGCTATGTTCATACATAAACAAGCGCCTAGCATTCTATTGGCCTGCCTTTAACTAAGTAAATAAATTTAAAGTAAGTAAGTGATTTAATTCGTAATCAACGTCGATTAAACATAGTTGATAAAACCAAATGGAAATAAATCTATAGGGTGATTCATTTAACTTTAGCGACAGTAAGTATTTTATGTTTTGATTGTCAATCAATAGTTATGTTAAGGCTGTGTTGGTAAGACTGTCGTGTTTGACTGTTTGTGAGGGGTCGTGAATTCGATTCCCACACACCACATTCCGGGAACACTTTGTTATATTTATGCAATGTATAACCTAGCCTGGGAGATATGTGGTACTTTGACGGATACCCTTAAAGTCCCTGGTGTTTTTACAATTAGCCATAAATGGAGTGCATTAGGTATAAGGCTGAAGCCTTTATTTCCCGAACACCCCTGTCTGCCAACTGAAGAAACATAAAAAAACTCGCTAACATTAATTACATTTTAATTTAAAATGGATCTTATTCGGTAGTACGGAGATTTCGCAAAGAATTTTCAGTTGTTTAGTAATGTAACGAGAATGAAATCAATGTAATTAACAATATGCCAATCTAATTACCGTGTTTACGCTAGAGCTGTGTCTATCCTGAACCTGACGGGCAGACACGCAAACAACTATAATTAAATTTGATTTTAGAGCGAATGGGCAAATCGCCTGTAATCTCGAGGCGCGAATTTGATTTCGGGATCAGATAAATTGTTTCCTTTTATTAATATACTTAAACTACGTTGGATCTTACATTTGCTTCGGCAACTAGTCTGATTATTTTTTTTGTCACGAGGAAGCATTGTTTAATTTGCTGATAATTATATCGCTGGATTATCTGATGTTTCAAACTTTCAATTTCAAGTAAAATATCTCCGGAAAATAGCTATCATTCTTATGAGAATATATTTCATGTTATATTATATTGGCTGATAATAATATAAAAAAAATCCTCAGTTTACTGTTGCCTAAACATATTATTATAATGTTACTTTTGCCAGTTGAAAAAAAAAAAGACAGCACCACTGGTATCTGGCAGGTGAATTACGAAAAAATTATCTAAAAGCGTAGACACCACTAATTGAAAACACGTCTCAACAGACTTTATTTTTGAAATAATATGCATAAGTCAATATTGATGCAAGCGTCTTATTCACACAGCAAACAGCACTTACGTTTCGATAATTTAGTATTCTACACCCGACATCAATTATTCAACGCTACTTGGTCTTGGCTCTAAAAGCGAATCAATCACCAGGCGAACATTGCAGAAATATATTTACTAACGAGAAAAATGGTCGGTCATAGCTATTGTTATTTGTTAGGAAATAAAGGCTCAGAAAAGATTTCTGTGCTGTCTATTCAATACAGCTAGTAAAAAAAGAAATACTTCTAAAAAGGTTTTGTTGATGTATTTGTTTGTTTTTTACTCGTAGTTGCTTTTGGTAGTGACTTCGTTGATTCTTATGTGGCATAAGTTGTAAGTTCACAACTTACCCAGGATAAATATTTGAGTAATGGACTTTGGTGTTTGTTTCTATTGCGGAGATTTATTTGTATTTTATAAAGGTTTTTATTAGGTAGGTAGGTGGTACCAGCCTATTTACTGTCCCACTGCAGGGCAAAGGCCCCCATCCTTGAAATCAAGGATTGCTACAATGATGTCACTATGCTTGCCAAATGCGGGTTGGTGATCAAAAGTTTTTAATATTAAAAAAAAAAAAAATTATTTTTGTTACCTTTGAGTGTCATTACTTCAATCTTCATCGAAGTATAAAATAATAAAACTGTTTCGATTTCCTTTATAAGTTTTATTGAAAATAATTTCCTAACAATCTGGTTCTGTTTTTGGCGATAATTCTAACCCTATCATCCGCGATCGTTAAATCAAAATCAAAATCAAAATCAAAATATTCTTTATTCATGTAAACTTGTATCAAGTATTTATGAATCGTCAATTACAGAGTGACTCTACCACCGGTATCGGAATGCAGTCATCTGCCGAGAAGAACCGGCAAGAAACTCGACAGTTACTCTTTTTCATCGCCATGTTTGTTTACAATTTGTTTGTTACAATTACTGATTAGTTTTAGAATACCAAGCCATACAGTATAAAGTATAAGAATGAGACTATAATCGAGAAAAATCCGTGAGCCCTGGAAGACCAGTGCCCAAAGGTGGCACCTGCAGCACAAGTATGACGTATGTGCCAGCCATAATTTCACTCAACCATATTAGAGGGAATGTAACCACCCGACACATAACGCCACCACCCCAAGCACATTTTAGCGAGCATGACCGCCAAGGTTACAAACTCTTCAGGATTCTTTAAATGAAAATTAAATTTAATTTTATTGAATTATAACATTTAATGTGTTACTGTATAGCAAGGTTAACATTGTTGATACTATCCGGATTCTATACAATGCAAAGGCGCGAGTCCAAGCTTCCTTGTCGTTGAGGTATTCTTATTAATACAATACAAAATAAATTTATGTCACTGAAAATATTAATGTCAATACAAAAGATCATGTCAATTATAACAAAGGCGCAGGCAGAGGAGCGGCAACAATACTACTCACTTCTACAGACTTTTATCATTTAGATAGTCTTCCACTTTATAATAACTCTTCTTGATGAGTTGGCATTTGATGTGTGACTTAAACTTGTGTATTGGTAAGTCAACAACATCTTGAGGTAATTTGTTAAATAACGTAACACTTAATCCAACAAACGAATTACCTATTTTATGAAGTCTTGTTTTCGGAACAGCTAGCTTATGTTTATTTCTAGTGTTTAGATCATGATGATGAGATTTTTTCGGAAATTCATGTAGGTTTTTTCGTACATACATAATACAATCTAAAACGTATTGAGATGGTACTGTTAATACACCAATTTCACTAAATACATTTCTTAGGGAATCACGCACTTTAAGGCCGTATATAGCTCGTATTGCCCTTTTCTGAAGTACAAAAATAGATTGTACGTCAGCAGCAGATCCCCATAGAAGTAACCCATATGACATGACGCTATGAAAATAGCTAAAATACACTAGTCTCGCCGTTTCCACGTCTGTTATCATCGTTAATGGACCTCAAGAAACGTGATGTTATTAAGATAACCTTCATCTAACTTTTTTACATCGATACTTGCCTGTTTCAATATATACCTCCGCAGTTCCGACCGTATTACCATTTTCATTTTATTTAATTGCCTATAAAACTAAATCATGATGATTATCTTTGAAAATTTTTTTGTAAACAAAGCGGTGCCAAAAAAATATGCTAATCATATTGAATAAAATGACAACAACGATGTAAAGAATAAATTTAAATGTTCAATGGAGTTTGTAAGCTCAAGGTTGAATTATAGTAAACTAAGTATACAAATCTTCGTATGAAAAGTGGGAGATTTTCTTTTGAAATAATATATTGACTGTCCTTTTGGCTACATGTTCACTAGCCATCATAGCTAGGTCACCAGAACGATGCAGGTACACTAATATTTATTTCTATCAACATCATCATTGAGTAACAAGTATACGCTAGTAATTGTAGTTCAATGAATATCATTATTTTTATTAATTTGTTTTTTAAATGGGCTCTTTTTAGGCCATCATTAGTTACTTTACACGTATTCGCGATAGCATACGTCTTATCACGCTTTCAGAAAGAAGAAAAGTTTCCTAAATGTTTGTTTGATCACCCAGCACCGCCTGTGCGTTCGATATCCGTTCCGACCTCTTTGCCTATTTATTAATCGATCATGAATGAGCCTCAGTGTCAGTAGACAAAATATCTTCCTAGCACAATGAAGTCACGGTGTTGACTCAGCTGCTGCCGCACGTGGCCTGACACGGCTAACCAACGATATTTTATCAACAAGCCGTCCCACCATGTGTAACGTTGCCTGCTTACATTTTAATTTAATCCATTTAACACGTTTCTTTAAAGACTAGGCTCAGAAGTAGATCGAAGGCGTGAGCCGAGAATTTGTTACAAGTAAAAAAAAAAAAGAACATTAATAGCTTTAGCGTTTGTTACAAATTATTTTTATTGCTGATATGAGGCGCCAAAACTGTCAGAATAAAACAATTGAAAAAACATGTCATGATGTGATGAAATAGGAATGTAATAGGTATAATTCCTACTAGTATGTGTACTCTATCCTACCTTGCGAGACTAACCCAAGTGTGATTCACCTAGTATTAGTAAACATTATACAATGGGTACATGATGAATTAATTCCATGATATCCTCACAACCTCAAGTGAATTCTGTGCTCTAATCAGGCAAGGCTAAAGCCTCAAGTTTAATCTCAAATCTGGACAAATTAAGATTAGTTTTTTTTTTGTGCAAACAAAAGTTAAACGAGTTTATGAAATAAATGTCAAATGGGTTAACAATAATTTTAATGATCGTGGAGATTCCAAATAACCTAGAACTGATTTATAGAGAGTATAACTGTACAACATTTTTCCTTTATTTATTTTGAATCTTTTATAGTTTTTTCGACTCTAGATAACATTGCTCATTCTAAAACATAATGTTCCCAAATAAGGCTGGAAAAGTTCTAGGATTTATTTGAGGACGATTATTATCATTTCAAGTGGAGTTTGAGTGGAGCAATATTCGAGGTAAATTGCAGAATACTTACCTCGAATATTACCAGCCATAGGGACGTCAATACAATATATCTCTACATCACAATAGAAGCAAGCCAGTTATAACATCAGTAGTAGGTAATTGTCGTAAAACCTGCTTTATAATGTGCATAAATCTATCAAGATAAATAGTTTCTATTTGCGGACTGAATAATTATTGTAATTAATAGGTTACATCATAGGCAGGTTTCAGATCTGTCGTTTGTTAGTTTTCATGTTTTTTTTTATCTACTTTAACACGTAAAACACCAAAAGTACCTATAAAAATGTAGTAAGTAGAGTTGCCACAATTCGACAAATGACGTTTTACGAATTTATTTATTGCAAGACTTACATATTATCTTTGCTTCTGACTCATAAGAAATCTCTTAAATTTATCGCTATCTGCACGCATATTAATTAAGTGTGAATTCAAAAAATATTATGGTTAGCATATGTAATATGCATCTTGAAAAATGCGAGCTACTGAAAAGTCCTTGGAAACCACACCTGATAATACAAATAAATATTATGTTACACCTATTTTTAGCACAATTATTATGTTCTTGTTCTTACGTTTAAAAAGAAACATTTCCATGTTCGACGCCTGCATGTTTTTATTCTGATATTATTTGTAAGAGAATACCTACTCGACATACCCTCATAATAATAATAATTTGTGCAAAACTCAAACCATTCATTTTATGTTGTTCGATTATTCCAAAGTTAAAATTAAATATATAAAAAAACTGCGTGTTCTGATTTTTTAATATTTCCCTTCAACTTCCAAATTCAAAACAAAATAAAACTACTCGTGTTTCAACTTCAGAAAACGACCAGTATTTTTATCGCGGTGTTTACGTACTTATCCAATCGTCACAGTGGATGGGTCGGCTTAGATTAGCAATTTGAGGGAGGCAGTCAGCCGTAAATAGGCTGGTAATCAACTAAACTGGAATGGGATTGATTCTGCTTTGTCGGCCGCGAGAAGGGAAATCGCAACGATTATAGGGGATTGGAACTTGAAAACTGTTATCTTTGTTGCCGAACTGAAGCTTAGGAATTAAATAGAATGACTAAGAAATTATTTCAAATAGTTTTTTTTATTCTTTGATAAAACCTCTAAAGAAATTATAGATATTTTTATTTGTAAAATGTGTTTTGTGAGCTACAGCCAAGCTAAGCTAGCGGGAAACTTATAGAATAGTAATTATTAAAGATCAAAATGGCTGTTATTTTATAGATTTTCTGTGCAAAGATATTCGTGCACAATAAAGTGGCAAGTGAACTTATGATTTATAGAATAATTTTTGATCAAAAGAAAAGGGAAATAATAGGAAGGAGACTTCGTGTGTGGTATTAATTTTCACGTAAAGTCACACAGTCTTTTTGTATGGAGAAAGATATGGTCAAATATCGTAAGAAGTAAAATATGTTGACAACAAATCCGTATAAATGAAATATTTCCTATCACATAAGCCAGATAACAGCAGGCTTACCCTATCAAGTTCCGAGCAGATCGACATAAAAAAGTATTGTAAACAACTTGCACTATAGATAACACGGTTTATCAATACGTTATGCTATTTAGGTACATTTCTAGACGAATCAAAACAAACTTCGATTCCACTATCAGAGAGATACGAGAGTAAACCGACCATTTGCAATGTCTTGTGTTGATAACCCTGCACTTAGAACGGAGTCACCCGTCGCCCTCTTTATCTGTTTTGCAAAGTTGCTAACAACAGCCTTGCGGGTTTATCTGGGACGAGTGACAATTACGTTGATAAAGTGAAATTAATAAACATACGGCGACACTACCTGATATTGAGTTCGTCATAAATATCAGTATTAATGACTGCTTGTGTAAGTGTCGCCGCCGCGCGCTATTCGATAAATAAATAGTGGAAAATCTCACTTATAAATTGAGCGAATTTATAAGGGTGTATGAATATAGTTTGATATTATTTCACGCAAAAACTACTGAACGGATTGAGGTCAAATTTCACAATAAATTGAGAAAGCTGGTATTAAATACATTTACATATTAAACGCTACACTAACCACAAACGTAAAGTAATATCTATAACTTAATGAAGAAAAAATACTTATAATGTTTACTTGGTGCGTAAAACGAAATTACTAAGAATTTTATCATAAAATTATCCTGCAAGTTTATGACGGCGATGTTTAGCATTTATATGCATCTTTATTGCAACTTTTATAGTGCTAGTTAAATTAAGGACGTGTGAAGGGAAAGGTATAAGGAACGTGAAAGAATTCGAAGCAAAATAATTGTATAACATGAGAAGTAAATTTAATGCAAGCTTTGAAGTAGGTTCTTACGGTGAGATATTTTTAAAGTACCCATATAATAATATTTTTATTGATTTACAAAGGAGTCTTTGGTCAACTAATCCCGCTCAAAGGTTCACATTAAATTAATCAAAATAATGCAAAAACCTAATACATTAATGCTTTATTTGTAACTATTTAAATGATAATGATATAGCAATCGCCTCCGCAGTTTCACCCGTGCGCAATTTTTTTTTGTCAATTAGGTATCCCCCTCCTCTCCCCACATTTCCCGGATCAAAAGTACCTACCCTTTGTCACCCGGGAATAATGTAGCTTTCCAACAGTGAGAGAATTTTTCACATCGGTTCAATAGTTTCAATTCAATACAAACAAACAAACAATAAAACAAATCTTTCTTCTTTATAATATTCGTATAGATAGGTAGTTATGTACATATTAATGGGTATTCATTGACTCGGGAATGAAATGCTGATGATTTCCTTGCGGTTTATTGTGTTAGGAACAATGCAATCATAAGATTTAAGTAGGTTGTAGCTTACTAATATGTAAAACACTAACAATGCTTTTTTTAAATAATACTTATCAGTTGCATTGAGTTCATTATAATATTTCTATAATTTGTCATGGCTCCTGCCGGCCTATGTAT
Organism: Mecyna flavalis; assembly: GCA_949319885.1. Taxonomy (NCBI): domain Eukaryota; kingdom Metazoa; phylum Arthropoda; class Insecta; order Lepidoptera; family Crambidae; genus Mecyna; species Mecyna flavalis. Next base: position 12,744,948 of record OX439434.1, on the reverse strand, counting down.
TCAATTTGACTTTTATTCCTCGTTTTTGGTATGTACAGATTATATAAATCGAGCTAACCGCATTTCTCTCAAATTTATTGCACTCGCGTATTTTCAAAAGAGTAAAGAAGAGTGGCTTTCTTGATTATTTCCAACGGAGTCGATAAATTCTTTAACTCGGACATGATGCACTTATTTTCAGAATACTTTTTCTTTCTTCGCCATTTTGTGGTTTTATAATTTTATTGTTTTCGTTTTATCAAAAGTATGTTGTTTGTGCTAATTTCTTAATTTCACTTTATAAAATATATCGAGATATAAAGTTATATCGAGAGATGGCTCTCCAAACTGTTCATCGTCTAAATACTAGCTAAATGGAATGTACAAATTGATTATATACTTCTGCTCATAAATTCATAGCGTAAACTGCAAAAAAATGCCATTGCCATTACAGAACTATATTTATAACACAATCCAAAATAATTTATTATTAGTAACCAACAACTTTTCTAATTGATTAAGCGAATACACGGACCTCACAATAAATTCAAGATTAATGTTTTGCTTTAGTCCCCCTTTTAATGGATATTTCGTAACAGCAAAGTGCATAGTATGCAAATAGCTTCCACACCTAGCTTCATTATCAAGTTTTAATTGAGTAATAAATCCCAAAGTCATATCGGACCGTGTATCGATGACAATGTAATTTGCACTAAAACGTTTAATCTGCAGCCCTTGTAAATGGAAAATCTATATATATAAAACTCAAAGGTGACTGACTGACTGACATAGATAAATATCAACGCACAGCCCAAACCACTGGACGGATCGGGCTGAAATTTGGCATGCAGGTAGATGTTATGACGTAGGCATCCGCTAAGAAAGGATATCTCGATATTTCCACGGGAACGGGAACCACGCGGGTGAAACCGCGGGCGCCCGCTAGTACTGTATATGTATAAACTGGCGATTGACTGATGGTCAAAGCACATACAAAATTGCTTGACCAACGAATTTTAATATTCGTACGGGAGTGAATAAATATAAATAACTAGCGGGCGCCCGCGGTTTCACCCGCGTGGTTCCCGTTCCCGTGGGAATTGATCAATCAATCAATTCAATTTTTCTCGCCGTAAAAACCATCCTTGAACTCCAACGAACATTTAAAAAAAAATTTGGCCGAATTGGTCCAGGCGTTGTTGAGTTATGCGCTTACCAACACATTTTGCGATTCATTTTTATATTATACATATGTAGTAACTTTAGGAAGGCGCATTAAATGAATATTATTATAATTGAAATTATGTTTAATTGTTCATTTTCACACGCCAACATGGCGTGGCTCAATATTAGAAACTATACGCTATATGTAAGCACTTTGAAGAGGTAATTGAAAATGGGAACAATGAAGGTAAAGTTGTAGCAAAATACGTGTTATTAATATTTTCTTCTTTAAATTATTAACTAAAGAGCTTAGAAAATCAGGTTATTAATAATAACTACGACCAGGGCTGCAAAGCTATTTGGTTTTAATACTATAATAATTACACCCATACGCTTTAATTAAACTGTTATTTATGAACTTTGCGAACAAAATTTTAAATATCAATCAAATGTGATTGATAGTTTTGATATCATTAACGCGGGATATAATAGTTTATTTCTGTTGGATATAAAGTGAAGTGAACGGACTAGAGTACCAAAGGTAGGTTGTGACGCGAAACGTCACTTTCGCAAAATGTCATCTCAAAAAAATTGGTCACTTTCGCAGAAAGTCATTTTCGCAAAATGTCATTTTCGCATAATGTCACTTTCTCAAAATGTCACTTTAGCAGAATGTCATTTAACCTAACCAATCAGTCTAACAACCAAGCGGGGTAAAAAAAAACAGCAATCAAGTAATCAAATCTTTATTATAAATGCACATTATTTCAACACAAAAGACAAAAAATATATAATCATGATACGTTTTAATTTATAAATATTTAATAATTAAGCCAGGGTTAATTTTCCATAGGTACTATGTGAGCATTGTCCTTTCCAATTAAAAACGTATCATGATTATACATTTTTTGTCTTTAGTGTTGCAATAATGTGCATAATATTTTATAATAAAGATTTGATTAGGTACTTGATATCTGTTTTTTTTTACCCTGCTTGGTTGTTAGACTGATTGGTTAGGTTGAATGACATTCTGCTAAAGTGACATTTTGAGAAAGTGACATTATGCGAAAATGACTTTTTGCTACTATGACATTCTGAGAAAATGACATTTTGCGAAAATGACTTTCTGCGAAAGTGACCAATATTTTTGAGATGACATTTTGCGAAAGTGACGTTTCGCGTCACAACCGCGTAAAAGACAATATAATAATAATATAACGGTCATTTGTACAGAAAAAAATTTCTTACTTTATTTATAATACATGTAAAAATGTGAATCATAATGATGTCCTACTTAAATGTTCTAATTTTAAGTAGCAGAGACACATTTCTACGAAATTAAACCTAATTACTTCAACAAACATGCTAAATGCTAAATAAAACAGACTGTTGAATGCAATATATTTTCTTTAGTTTGATAGTGGCCTAAAGTACGCATTTCGAAAGCATTATTCAATGCAAATTTAATTTTAAATGTTACGTGGGAATGCCAGACCTATCGAAATAGGTTCAGTAATAAGAGAATATTGCCAGTTAGGGTTTCAAGTAATTTGGCTGTACAATAATTATTATACTATATTAATTTTCAGCGTATATGAAGGACATTATTAATGGTATAGGACATCTAATTATCTATAGATAGTTCCAATATATTTGTAGGAATTGAGTTTTAGGTGTAGTGCGGAAGTTCAGCGATGAAAGAAAATATCGAGGGGAAACCTGCAGAATTTAATAAATAATAAAGATGGTTTTTTTAGGGTTCTAAAAGGAGCACGGCTTTATGCCGTCTAAGAATGTAACTGCAATCGACGTTGAGATTGAGACGGCCGCTAGTTGTGAACATACCGTCAACGCGGTGTGTCGACCGCTTATCACGAACTTAGCGACGGCATTACCGCCGACTTCTAAAGCCAACTGCAGCCACACGTTGACGGCAAAATCCCGTTTGTATGTAAGAGCTCTTACGTAACACTCTTTGTACACTTTTCCCATCTTGAATCGACACGACGATGTACTGATCTAACAAGGTCATCGTAAAAGAACTATGCTACTGTTGCGGGTACGGGGTACGTCAATTCAAATTAAATGCCGGTTACGAAAAGACAATTATTTATTAAAACCACTAAACTGAGATTACACCACTTTAACACAATTACACTTCACACTTTACGTAGACAATTCAAAACAAACACTGGTAAACGCTGTTCACTTCAAAAGTCGCAGGATAGTTCGCACTGATCGCTTTCCGAAGAATGAATACTACTCGCAGCGTCGCTCACTCTCTATTTATACCCGGCGCGGGCCCTCTAGTATTTCGTGGATGATTCGTGAAGCCTCTCGAACTGGCGCGAGGACACGCGTTTGAACAGGACCGTTCTTTTCATGAAAACGCGCGCTCAGGTAAACAAGCAGGGGCGGGCGCGCGCAGGTAAACGAGCGGGCGCGCGCGAGAATAAACCTTATTGCGTAGAAGAGTGAGGTCCGTTTTCGCGTGCAAGCTCCGTTGCCAGGCATCGTCGTAACATTACCCCCCTCTTAGTCATGCTCGTCCCGAGCATTATTTGATCCGTAATAGCGTGCCAACCGATCAATGTGCACAATCTTAGGTTTGCCCCTTGTTCCTTGCCTGATCCGATGGGTAAGGTCATCCAGCCTTGTGATGATCTGGTAGGGTCTTTTACACTCATTAGGGGAGAATCTAACTGGTACTAAAGTTTCAGACCTCCGCGGTAATGTGGTATTTTTCAGGCGGTAGACTGCACACGATGATCCTTCCTTCAGGAATACTTCTTGCTCCGGAAAACTTAGTACTCCCTTAGGGACGTCTACTACACATTTGTGGTTTCTCAAAAAGTCCAATCCGATGATGCATTCATCCGTGATATTTGCTATTAGCACCCTGTGGTCGACGGTCTGGTCTCCAATAGTTATCTTCACCACTGTCTCACCGAGGACAGTTACTGGCTGGCCTGTTGCTGTTTGCAGCAGGATGGGTAGAGGTCTGCGTCCCCACATGACAGTTCTCTTCAGTAACTCCGGGCGCACTATGGTTCTTGAAGCACCGGTGTTTATTGTAAAGATACATGTTTTGCTGTTCAGCTGTCCTTCCACTGAAAGGTTGTTTCCATTTCCCATCTGTGATACAGTGATAGTAGGGGCTTGATGTTGACCAGCCAGCGCCTGCCCCACGGCCCTGGCTCCATTTAGTTTAACGACAGCTCTTCAGCGTCCACTTGGGTTGAGGACGCTACTGTCGTTCTGTGCGGCAATCTTCTTTTGGGGCAACTAATCCGGATGTGGCCCCTCTCTCCGCAGCCATAACACATTGGACCCAATGATGGTTTTTCCCTTACCACCATTTCCCGTAGTCTATGCGTTCTAGGGTCCTGGCGTACAGCTTCTACCTCCAAGGCATGGGCCAAAGCTTCTTGCAAGGTCTTATGATGTCCCAGCCTAACTGCTGCTCTGATCTCCGAGTCCTTGATTCCATCGATGAACGCTTGCAGGATGGTTGCTTCTACCAACGTTGGGCATGAGACATAGGCACGACGAACTAGTCTTTCAATTTCTGTGGCCCATTGTTGCAGACTTTCACTCGATTTCTGCATGCGGTCACGGAGCTGTGCTCTGTACGCGTGTTCAAGATGTTTGTCGCTGTACCTGCTCTCTAGTGCTTTATGGAGAGCATCCAAGGTCCTACTTTCTGGAGGCAGGTTTTCTAACGTCAGCAGGGCATCACCACGTAGAGCTAGAGTAAGCGCCATCATCGATTCTTCGTCGCTCCAGCCCTTTCCTTTGGCCACCGTCTCGAACTGGTACCAAAATGCTGCCCATGATGTTGTTCCGTCAAAGTGGGGTACTTCAATCCTAGGAGACCCAATATGCGCTGGAAGTACGGCACCGCTTTGCGATTCAACCTTCAGGATTTTATTGTGCAGTCGCTGCAACGTCACATCGTGTTTCTCTAGCGTTGCATCCACCTGGGTCAATCGCTCTTCGTGTTGGGTTTGCTGTGTCTTCACCTGAAGTACGTCCTCCTTGATGTGCCCTACCACGTCCGATACAGCAACAATTTGCTTTTCCATCGCCGCCTGCTTTTTCTCAATAGCCCCCAACAGAGTCTTTGCTAACTCATCCTGACAACGGGCCTGGTCCTCTCGTAGTTGAGCTAGCTGCGCCTCTTGACGGCGAGTTAGTTCTTCTTGTCGACGAGCTTGTTCTTCTTGTCCACGAGCCTGGTCCTCTCGTAGTTGGGCTAGCTGCGCCTCTTGACGGCGAGCTTGTTCTTCTTGTCCACGGGCCTGGTCCTCTCGTAGTTGGGCTAGCTGCGCCTCTTGACGGCGAGCTTGTTCTTCTTGTCCACGGGCCTGGTCCTCTCGTAGTTGGGCTAGCTGCGCCTCTTGACGGCGAGCTTGTTCTTCTTGTCGACGAGCTTGTTCTTCTTGTCGACGAGCTTGTTCTTTTATCAAAATTACCAGGGCGTTAAAGTCCACAGCCGGTGGTTGTGCTGCTACTGAACCCGTTGACGAAGTACTTGCGGCTTCATCTCCTTGCGAAGACGCAGTTTGGCTCCTCGTCACACGTCCCTCGCTGTCTTCTCGTGGCATCTTGAATTCCGCTTCTGACACCAATGTTGCGGGTACGGGGTACGTCAATTCAAATTAAATGCCGGTTACGAAAAGACAATTATTTATTAAAACCACTAAACTGAGATTACACCACTTTAACACAATTACACTTCACACTTTACGTAGACAATTCAAAACAAACACTGGTAAACGCTGTTCACTTCAAAAGTCGCAGGATAGTTCGCACTGATCGCTTTCCGAAGAATGAATACTACTCGCAGCGTCGCTCACTCTCTATTTATACCCGGCGCGGGCCCTCTAGTATTTCGTGGATGATTCGTGAAGCCTCTCGAACTGGCGCGAGGACACGCGTTTGAACAGGACCGTTCTTTTCATGAAAACGCGCGCTCAGGTAAACAAGCAGGGGCGGGCGCGCGCAGGTAAACGAGCGGGCGCGCGCGAGAATAAACCTTATTGCGTAGAAGAGTGAGGTCCGTTTTCGCGTGCAAGCTCCGTTGCCAGGCATCGTCGTAACACTACATTTCTTTCAGTCATTCCATGCAATTTACTTGAGATAAAACGCCGAGATACAACAGCTTATAATGAAGCGAATGACGTTCAGCTACAATTATCTTTGCTGATAAAAATATGTTTAACATACTATGGTTTTTCAAACCGTTGAAGTCCTGTTACTATGGTTCTTCGTCTCTTTCCATGCTGAAAATAGTTATACTAATCATTACCATTTTCCGAAATGTTTGTCCCCTTAGAACAGGGATCCAAGACGTGACAAAGCCACGTATTGGAGGAAGACCTCCGTTATCATTTATCAGTGCATTCAAAATATTATCTTTGTATCTGTCTGAAGGTTTTCTCCATAACTTCGAACTGTCGTTATATGCAAATATAATATATTTGAAACATCCCACTTGACATGTGAATGCAGCATTAGAAGTCACTTGGTTACCACGATTCATTCACATAGTTTTGTATTTGTTGGTTTTGAATGTTCCATAAAATAAACAACATTTGAAAAATTAGGTCGTTAAACTCATACCGCCATGCTAGTTATAGATCAAATGGTTTTAGCAATGGCTGCCAAATAGGCTACGTGAAACGTCAATGACTTTTTAATGAGTAATTTCATCAAGACACAGTTATCTCTGTACCGATAAACCCATACATTTAACACGTTATGAGTTCAGAATTTACTAGTCACGATAAAATTTAAACTGTACACATAAACTATTTTTAATAGACTTGTTAATGTATCAAGAAGTATGTAACGCAATTGCATACAAGTTGCACATGCGTTAACATAGATACGTATAACATAATAATCCAGGAGCTATGCTACATACACATTTTATTTCGAACTGTATAAACCTTATTTGGAAAATCTTCTCACACAATTAATCTTAAATTTAAAGTGACTAATCAAAATGTAAGTGGATTCAATTATTTATGATTGAATATTTATCATTAAATCTAATCACTTTAATCACAAGCAATCGTTCATCGTTTATTGGATATTTTTAACACGAATTATACAGAAAAGGGTTGGGTCAAAATTTCAATTTATTGATTTAGATTTATGATAATGGGAATGTTCACTTGCCGTTCCATAGAAATATAAGTAAGACTAAGGAGTAAAAAAACATTAATTTAAACTACAAACAAGATAGATTGCTGCACAGATTCATGCTGATAGCTGTCACCAATTTGTATAAAGTTAATGATTTCATAAGTACTTTAATTAAGTTACACGGCGTAATCCATATCTGAGATCAATAAATCAACTCGATCTGACAGTTTATACTGGTAATATCGATTACATATTGAAATTGTAACATTGCCGATTTATTTAATTTTAAACAGACATTGAACCAAACAGCATTTATTACCGACTTGTCAGATTATAAAAGGACATTAATTTATTTTTGTAATAAATTATTTATTGATTTATTTGTATTCATTTATAACAACAACGAATAAAGACAAATGTAACATCGAGTTTACCTTAAATTCATAAATTAACATAGTTTTTGCAACTTTACATTTACATCCCGGATCTTAATTATTCTTCTAATAATAAACATGATTTAAATAAAAATAAATTACACTTTATGCATAAACATTTATAGGTACATGTTTAACGAAGTTAGTCTAATCTAAAGATGTGGAATGTAACAAAACGTATACTCCGACGGCTTAACGACCAAATGTACAAGAATACATTTTTCAGTAACTTTAAACACATGTTAGTAACTAATTTAATTTTTCTTTCACTAAAAAGAATAGCAACCAAGGGTATATTTTTAATGTTATTTTCTAATCAACCTAGACTCTTCTTAATGATGACAAATTGCAATGACAAGTCACACACGGACCCAGTCCCCTAGACTACATAGTATGCGTGCGATAAGCCACAACTTGAATCGCGGTCGCAGCACAGAGGATAACGACCGAACCAAGGTGAACATTATAGTGTTAGCACATTATTTATACTGCACTATTAATGTGTTTGCTTGCACAGTTTAACCAATAATGATTGAAAAGGTAAAGAGCTGATATATTAGTAATTATGTAACTATGTTTATTTATATATTTTTCTGTCTTATCTACAAAATAACATTAGTTTAAGAAATACATTTTTATACCATTTCAGTTGACACTACAGACAGACACGCAGCGGCCTCTGCGGCCTGTTTCTACTAACTATAAATAATACTAATCAATATTTTCTACTGCCTTTGAAATTAGTTTTATTTTTTGTGACAATGATTAGTACATGTTTCGCAAATTCAATTATCAGAATATAGTAAATTGGAATGCCCTAGTTTATACGATGTCGATGTCTGGGGCACTAAAAGGTCCAATACATAATGGATCTTAATTAACATTCAAACTTGCCTGTACTAGTTATCACTGAATAATTTATACAATATAATCGAAGTTTCAAGTTTAGTTTCGTGTACTGGTATAAACGATTTAAATTATAAGTAGTTAGGGCCAATTTAAATTTAATTTTTTCATAATCGTTATTATTCTTCAAGCTAAAAAGTTTTCCCATTTGGTGTTTAAGATGTCGGCAAACATTGCAAACGATAACATTTTTGTCATTTAAAACGCTATTCCTTATGTGAAAATCTAATAACTAAGCTACGTACCTTTTTTATAAAGTACTTACGTTAAGAATTAAGCGAATCTCGGTTTGAAAAATTGAATAAAGTAGATAATTAACGTTTTTCAATGTAAGTATAGTAAACATTACAATCGTAATTAATAAGCTATTCGTCCCTTAGTCTACAAGGTACAAACTGAGGCGATAAGACGAATCGGTCGCGCGGGATAACGTCCGTCCCAAGGCGACACGCTATAACTCAACACTACCCTTGTACAACACGCACAGTGTTGATGCGAGGTCGCGCAAATGCTAAGCGTCTTTCTGCACGGCCAATACGGATGGGGGACCAAAACTTACGAACGAAAAATTAAAGGACACGGGCGAACATCCATAGAACGTTGGGCCTTGATTTTTTATGAATTACACTTACCGATTTACTATTATTATGTAGAAAATGAAGTAATATTCCAAATACACAACAATTTATAAATCCACTCCCCGGGAAAAAATAGTTATAGGATGATTTTGATTTCTACAAAAATAACCCCAATTGTCGAGTTCACTGGATCCGTTGTAAGAAAAACTTAGGTCGTTTGTTTTAGCTGAAACCGTCTTTTAAACGTAGCGAAAGTCGTCAAATATTAAACCAAGCATTCCAACAATAACGACAAATCAAAATAATTCACATAAGATAATCAAAACAAACAGAAACGAATGATTGACAGACGTTGTATGACATTTGATTTTTTTTTACTTTTCTGTTGCCATCACGGACCTGAAAGAAAGACGGACGTAACCTCACACTAAAAAACAGTGAAGCATGCAAGGACCTCCACTTTCGTTTGTTGTACACGACCTACACTCACACAAACACACTAGGTCATCCACTCCGCCGCCATTTAACCCCGCGCGACAGCGACATTGACACTTATTACTGCAATCGTTGTGATGACAATAAAATGCCGTCTTGCGTTGTCAAATCTTGTAAAAACTTCGTGAGAAAACTTAAAAAATCACAAGGAATCACCTATAAAACGTAAGTTATGAGTTTCTCGATATATATTTTTTAATTCATTTAATTTCTGTGACGGAAATTCTAGAGGCAAAATGCAACAGTGTTGCCACTTTTTTTACGGGGAAATTTCCCTTAATATGGGGTGATCTGTATTTATTGCGCTCGGGCTTTGTAAAATCAGGTTTCGTCATTTTTATACAACAAATAAGATTAATATTATGATTGTAAAGTGGCTACCACTTGCACTAAGATACGTCTCAAAAAACCAACAATACATTTCTTAAGTGCTCGACGTTGCGTTTTTATTTTTAATGTTATAAATTCAAAACAATAAATGAGAATTGGTTCGCGGTGCTAGCTAGTGAACTGTAAACGGAGTCTTTGGTTAGAGTAGTGGGTCGGAATCAAGTCCTCAATATTTCAAATGTTTGTACCTTATAATTTACGTAGTCAATAATAATGTTATTTGTAAATAATACACTTCTCTATAGATGCGTAACATGTGTTTTATTTCTTATCACTGTGGTCATAGAAATTATGTTTAATAGGTCAACATTATGATTCTTAAGCTCCCGGTTTCTACTCTCTGTTTTGTTTGCGAGATTTAAGTAGTAGGGAAATTGAAGATTTATACGGCAACCCTCAAATCACGCACACGCCTTTAACTGGCGGCCATTATTATGCTTCACTCATGATTAGACAAGGTTACGTCCGTCTTTCTTTCAGGTCCGTGGTTGCCATAATTTTTTCAGAAAATATCGTGCCTCTATTCTAAGCTGTCATTTGTATGGGATCTGATCGGAAAATCAGTATTTAAGTATCTTAACTAGCAACATTATTATTACTATGGACGGACGTACTATGCACTATGCACATACATAACACACCGGATGCACTACAAAACCAATAGTATTTTCATTTATTAGATTATATTTTATCCCGGGGTAAAAAATATTAATTAAATTGAATTTAAATATTAAAAATCTTGTAACGAATATTAATTATATTTTGAATAGTGGAACGAACGCTTAAGATCGAGCCCATTTCTGCCGATTTCCTTTAATCGTACTTGACTAGCGAGACTTCTAGTCTCGCTCGAAACAAGGGATGCTCTTTAGTGAAATGACCTTCTTTCATCATTGACGCCAATGGAAAAGGATGTCGTGTCTTCAGGGGACCAAGGTGGTGGTGCATGTATGAAGTTTGTATAAATAAATCTATTCAATGATCACGTCTAGTTAGAGATTTGTAGGTCGTGGTCACAAGAGCAATAGCCGCTTGACGGCAATCACGCGCAATAAATCACAACCTACCCTTATACAACACGCTCCGTGTTGATCTATAGACCGTCAACGTCGTGCTGGCCGCTCCTGCGGGGTACAGGGGAAGGCAGGGACGGGGCAGCACGCGGCTCGTGCGCAAGGCCACGCCCTCCGCTACACATGTAACGATTTGCGATTTAGATAAATCTTAAGATTTTCAATGATACGAAATACAAATTTAGATCTTTGTGGCTCAGTGTTCATCGGATTGACGGTTCAGGGTAAAAACAAGTAAATAAGAAAGTGTATTAGTAAAAGAAATTTTAAAGAACATATTTTACATAATCGTCCTAAACTGAATGTCACACGATTAACAACAACTTTAATTATCATCGCAATCCATATCTGTTTCCTTATCGTTGCAATCATAATCTGTGTCCGTGTCTTCATCTAAGTTAATAATCATCCTGCAAACAAACAACATTTCAGTGAGTACCTATATACGCTAATACATATATACGCTATATACAATTTTCTTTGCTTGACGTCCAATTGGTTTTATCTTCGGATTCATCTTCGATCGTAACCTCGTCTGCTCCTAAGATTCAAGTGACCGAGACAAGCGACCACAAGCGACTGGCGCTCCGTTGCACGCGTCGTGCTCGCTCCCCTCCCGCCACACTTGTCGCTTCCCCTCTGAGACCCTCTTACCGCGTCCCTGCCTACCCCTGTACCCCGCAGGAGCGGCCAGCACGACGTTGACGGTCTATAGATACATGCATCGATTTAATGATCACCGTCCACTGGCTAGTCAGGCTGGGAAATCACGAAGCGATTTCCTACCGCGCCCGCCGCGGTTGCGCGACAATTGTTTTAGTTCCAAACTCATGAGACCGAAGTTTCTGTAGTTCTGTATGCAGCCGTCGCTTTTGAGATTATCGCCTACAAACTTGACGAGCGGTTGTCGCAAGTCGGGTTATTTACGATCAGATTGTTTAACTGCTACTTTGTTAGTCAACAAGCAAATGTGAAATATACTTTGGTTTTTTAAGAAAGACAGAGCAAACGAGACCAGATGTCAAGTTAACACTACCATCCATGGACAGCTGCGACTAGAGTCGTAGATACCTATATTGTCCGCTTTTGAGAAATGATTGTGGTGGGAGGAAGAGTTGCTATGCACCTAACGAACAGAGTTGCCCAACTATCGATAGTTTCGCTATCGATAGTTGACCTCGAAAAATAGTAACAATATCGATAGTGCTATCGATAGTATCGATAATATCGATAGTATCGATACTATCGATAGCCCAATCCAGGCAATACTATTGCGGGTAAGCAATACTATCGATACTATCGATAGTATTGTTGATCGATACTATCGATAGTATCGATACTCTCGATAGTATCGACACTTTCGATAGTATCGATAGTTAAAAAACTATCGATACTATCGATAGTATTGTTGCTCGATAGTATCGATACTATCGATAGTATTGCCTGGATTTGGGCTATCGATAGTATCGATAGACTATCGATACTATTGATATGACGTCAACTATCGATAGACTATCGATAGACTATAGACATGAGACAGATATATCAAAACGTATCTTATATCGGCTAACAGTTCGATATCATATCATATCGATATAGGATTTTACGTAACCGATATTTCAAAAACTAAAAACTATAATATCAAAACCAAAACTCAAAACTGTATATCGAAAAACTGTAACAAAACAACAAAACTCATATCGCCGAAACTATTCATAACCGTACTATCGATATCTTTGGTCAGTTGATATTCGCCTTTTCTCTTTTTGGAGTAAAAGAGATGAGGCGGTTATTCAGATATTACGGCGTAATGGGTAGGCGATTTCCGCTCTTATTTGCTAGCATTATGAGTCAATTTATCTTGTATCGATTATGTTTTAAGTATATTTCGCGGCATTTTTATATTCGCAAGGGATACACATAGCAAAAGGGAATCAAGCTCGAGCGTAATAAGGATTAATTTGGTTTAAGTGCTTTTTATAGTGTTATGATAAGTAAGTGAAGAATGTTTGTTATTGTTTATTTTTAACCGACTTCAAAAAAGGAGGAGGTTCTATGTTCAAATGTATGTACTATTTTTATTTTATTTTATGTATATCCGTCGATTTCTCCGTCAATTGTGGACCGATTTAAATAATTCTTTTTTTATTTGAAAGTGCATAGTTCCGGGGCGGTCCCATTGCCACCATGTCAGGATCTGATGATGGGATCCCGGGAAAATCAAGGGCAAACCTCAAACTTTATAGCCGCACACTACGCGTTTTCTCTGAAGCCATTCAAGTTTTTGCGTCCGATAGACATCATTTTATGTTGATGAGCTGATGATGGAAGGTACAACTCCTTAACGGTTAGGAGTTAGGGGATAATTCTTTCAGTGTTTTAGGAATATGTGGACCGTTAGTTGTATTTCATGTACTTTTGCAGCTAAGCTGATGATGGAAGGTACAACTCCTTAATGGTTAGGAGTTAGGGGATAATTCTTTCAGTGTTGTAGGAATATGTGGACCGTTAGTTGTATTTCATGCACTTTTGCAGCAAAGCTGATGATGGAAGGTACAACTCCTTAACGGTTAGGAGTTAGGGGATAATTCTTTCAGTGTTTTAGGAATATGTGGACCGTTAGTTGTATTTCATGTACTTTTGCAGCTAAGCTGATGATGGAAGGTACAACTCCTTAACGGTTAGGAGTTAGGGGATAATTCTTTCAGTGTTGTAGGAATTATGTGGACCGTACGTACGTACTAGGTGGGTACCTACTAATCTGTTTGAAGTCGGTGCCAAGTTTTTTTTTTTTTTTTTGGTAGGAGAATCGATATGTGATATCGGATATCATATCCGATATTGAAGCTCCATATCGGTTACATATCGGCTAATGTAAAATATCGGAAACGCCCATGTCTAATAGACTATCGATAGTGGACTATCGTTGGGCAACTCTACTAACGAAGCACAATAGCAAAGCTACTCATACTCGTATCCATAGCTCGTATCGTACGTCGGTCTTCTGTGAGGCGATTGTATTTTCCGGGTCAAGCCGGCTCATTTAGACTGACAGACTAAAACTGTTTGCCACATGGTTCTACACACAAAAACACAAGCCTTCTACAGGGCCTTCGGGCCGCTACCGCGGCGGGCGCGTGTGAAAACCGCTTCGTGAGTTCTTAGTCTCTCTGTTTGTAGGTCGTGGTCGTAGGGCAATAGCCGCTCCAAGGCCATCGGGCTTTAACATTACCTTTATATAACAAATCGCTTCTTGTCAAAGGTGCATATATGGATGTAATGATCCCTATCTAGTGTCTAGTCACTGACATTTATGTGGTGGTCATAGAACACTTCGCTACGGGACAGTAACGCTATGAGTTACTAAATAATTTTACTACAAAACACTGTTAATTTTACTAGACCTTATAGTGGTCTGTGTTCTCTTGTTCTATTCCATTCTTTACTTTACAGTGACACAAATTATATTTCATTCACTCAAGTCATCCAGGTACAGTAATTAACTTTTTTAAGTAAATCTAAATAAAGGGATTATAGCCTTTTTTTATTAAATACATTACGAACTTCCATTAACCCTACGCAGATAGAAATCGACTTATCGGCGATTGCAATTCCACATACTTCCCTAGAATATACCTATTTTCCAACTTGCGATTACAAGATCTCAAACATGTACTAAACGTGATACTTGTACACTCGTGCACGTTATTCCGATTGGTAAACCGTGGTTCCAACGATAACATTTAAATGCAATCAAATGCGCTCACGTACAGAACTATCCTCATTTATAACATATGAAATGTTGACCTAGGCGCTTGTCAGTTTAAAGATCAGTATCTACTACTAGCGACTTATTTATAAATCACAGCCGTAGGTCAATCACCCTTCAAGGCAGAGCGTTCACTCATAAATCAGGCCCTAGTTACATAAATGTACTATTGTTTTGACTGTCGTTTGGTAATGAACCAGCCTTATTAGCGCAAGGGATATTGGGTTCGAATCTTACCCAGAACAAGCATTAATGTGACTTACTTTAATTTTTGCTCTGTTTCTGGTTATTTATTTTGTGGTACCTTTATCAATATTTTTTACATATTGTTTAAAAAAATTCGGCAAAATAAGTTTTTATAAGAATACCATTAAGGTTTAAAAGTATGTTGATCCTATCGATCTGCTAGTCATAGGCTATTCACTGAGTTATTTGTAAATCGCGGTCGTAGGGCAACGGCCGACCCAAGGCAAGCATGTGAGTAACTCACTACGACAACTTTTACATAACACTCATAACATAATGTTTCATAATATATGTCAATCAAACGGTGTTGACTACTGACTTATTCAACTTATTCGATTGATATTAATCACTCATTTCATTGAAATGTTTTCATTTTATTTTTATTTTAAAAACTTTTATTTTCTATAACTGATTTTGGTCCCTTTTAGCTTCGATTCAAAAAAAAAAACTTAAACCGCTATTGATGTTCCAGTAATTTATCAATGAAATATTTTATTGACTATTTTAGGATTATAAAAAGTCGCCAGGTTACGTACGATAAAAATGAAGTCGCAACATCACTGTTTTTATCGCAGAAGTATTACGTATTTACGTCAGTAGACGGCAAGCCTTAGACAACAATTATTATCGAACGAACCGTACATAATGTTGTTTTACGCTGCAAAGAAACCGATTAAAAATAAAAAATTCTCTTTTGTAGTTTGAAAATAACAAAATATATGGGATTGTAAAAATTCTCTTTGGTCGAACCAAAGCAAAGAACATGAGTTATTTGGATAACGGAATCTGGTAGAAAGCGCAGTTTTATTGGTGTATTGAAAAAGAAACTCCTTCACTAAGAATTCAGGATATTGCGACGTCTATAAAATGTATTCCTTTACGTAAAGACTGTGATCTTTTTTTAAAGGTTTAAGGTTATATAAACATTATGTTTTAATTTACTTATGTACAAAATAGAAAAAAGGAAGAAAAAAAGTTGCGAAGAATTTAGATTCAATATTGAAAATTTGATAGTGCAATAAGCTGAATCTAAATGTTTTGATGTTTTAAAACAATGCTAATATTTTATTTCTTTTTAAAACAAAAATACATTTATCTCATTATTTGGATTTTGCAATATAAACTTAGCATTGTTACTTTTATTTTTATTTATTTATTTAGATCGCCAACGATTGTTACATCTCATCTAGCTTAAATACAAAAACTTATATCTAGTACACGACGCACAATCACTTAAAGGCAACCATCGCTTGTACAACAATTAGAATCTTATAAAATTAAATAATAATAAATCTATATAAATATAATTATACTAATACTTATGACCTTAAAATTAAGATAGACAAATATAAATAATAAATAAAAATAATTTAACTGTTTTACAACACTTTAAGCACTGTGTGCTTAAACTTAGCCAGTGACATCAAGTGAACATCCAAAGTGGAGCACTGTGCCACATATTCATTGTATAACCGAAACATTCTTGCAAGTGGGGAGTTGCAGCCCAACACTGTCTTCCTAAATGGGCATAATAGTGGCTTGATCGGAGCACGAGGCTTCCTACGCGGCACTCTAAATAAGAACCTTTCAAGGAGTTGAGGACAATTGATTTGGTTATTGAGGACTTTATACAGAAAAGTTAAGTCAGACAAATCTCTACGTCGCTCCAAAGATAACATATCAAATGTTTTTAATGTCTGTGTATAAGAATAAGGTTTTAAAAACTTCCCGAAGGCGTATGCTAAATGTCTCACAAACCTTCTCTTCTTTAGTATATATTCTGTGGCATTGTGCAAGACCGTTAGCAATCTTAAGAATTCGTACGAGTTAATGGCATTATTATTTTGTGTCAATTATGTCGTATTATCTAATTATATAATAACGATGACAATTTCAATGATAAAGGCTTTAGCCTTGCAGGTTTGATACTTTGATTGCGGCCGAAATTCTGACGCATTAAATATTTTGGATCTTGTAGTGTCCTCATTTATTAAATACAAATAAAACTAAACTACCAACTTGATCATTATTGACATTATATTGCCTAGATACGTTTCTACGTTCGCACCTAACTAACAAGACAGTATATTCGTGACAAGTTATTACCAGAACAACATAGTGTTTGACGAGCCATTTGGTGTAATGGTCGAGAAGTCGGCTATTACACCAGAGGTCGCGGGTTCGATCCCCGCACGGTACAAACATTTGTGTGCATGAACATGTCTGTTTGTATCGGTCTGGGTGTTTCTATGTATAATATGTATGTATTTACAAAAAAAAAAGTATATAAGTAATGTTTATCCGTTGTCTGGCACCCATAGCACAAGCTAATGCTTAATTTGGGGCTGGATGGCGCTGTGTGAATAATGTCCAGAAAATATTATTTATTTATAGTAAATACAGAATCGTGTAATTAATTCTAGTTTTGCGCAAGCCTGACTTATTTATAAGTTTGCTAAGAGATTGAATAATGCGATCCATTAAATGTACTAATGTATTTGCAATTTGCATGCACACATCCGGCGACCTAATAGTTGCGTTTGTTAGAATAAAATAATAACTATGAACCGTGGAAATGGCAGCACTGTATAATTTACTAGCAGATACCCGCAACTAATGTGTGTGGCTTAACTGGAAACGATAGGCTCTTTCTACAATAGCACTAACAAAACTATTGTTGTTACTTATTGTAACCAATTAATTTCCAGTAGATATCGCCTCGATGGTCTAGTGGTTTAAGTACCGGGCCAAGATCTCGGGGTCCTGGGTTCAATTCCCGGGTCAAGCTAACTTTGTGTCGGTTTTATCGGGCACAGCTCGGGTTTGTGATCACCAATCCAATCTGCATTTGGCAAGCGTGGTGATTAAGCCAATACCCATCATTATAGCGATAACTTGATTTCAAGGATGGAGGCCTTTGCCCTGCAGTGGGACATTAATAGGAATGATACTTTTAGATATCGTTTTTGCACCTCCATTTTTCATCTTTGCAAAATAAGTGATACATACATACGCGGCAGACGGTTTTTATAAAGCTGTCAAGATTGATGGTTTACCTGTAACAGAAATAAATAAATATTAATATCACATACATAGTCTCACCGCGAAGTTGGTAGTTTGAACGCTAATGCGATGGATACTACTCAATGATAAAAAGATTCATGTTCATACATTAAAATAACCATACACAGAAGTAGCAATAATATTCATCAAATGGATGTTGGTTATCTGATTTTAAATGATGATAGGTACGTCGCTAAAAACCATCAATATACAGAAGTTATGTAAATATAAGTTGATATATCCCATAGTGATAAATTTTTTAAATACAGGTATCTAAGTACAAGTTGTAATCTAAGTACAATTATTAAATCAACTTGTTTCCAAAACATTCTATAATAAAAAAACAGAAACAACTATTATCTCTAATAAGATTAACAGCGACTCACTAAATTTATATCGTCAGGACAACACAATGTTGCATTTAATATAACTGAACAAGTTATAAATAATGTTTCCGCAAATAGGTGCATTGGAATGAGAAATAGTTTTGATAAGTCATAGTTGAAACCGCAGTGACTGCATTGCTATCGGTCATTGTACCACAACAACAGTTATATAACTTTAAAGCGAGCCGTATCGTTGAACAAACAAGTCTGGCTAGATACGAGTAAAAACCCCGATGGCTTTTCATTAAAGTATTACCGATGGTTCCAGATAACATTATTTAAGGGGCAACTTTATCGAAATTCGTAGAACAATACTATCACGCTTTGACAAATGGTTGTGTCACGGAAAGGTAAGTTTACCAACCTCATGATAACTCCATTACTTAGACTGAATCAGTCATTATAGAAATCGATCCAACAAACAATGGAATTTTATTGACGCTAAATGCATCTAATCGTAAAGTATCAAAAATAGTTTATCGCCAAGGTTATAATAAAACAATGGTTAGATCAATTTGGCAGCTGATACTCCGTCTATAAATAATGAATCATTGCACAAGTGGGAGGAGTATATTAAAGACAATAAACTTTTTTGATCGCGTACTGTTTCTGTACAAAATAAACAACGAACATGAAAATTAAATAATAGAGACATCAGATCAAATGTACAGAATACACACGTAATTCCAAGAACATTATACATTTAGGTGAAAATCTACAATCTATGCAAATTAAACAAATTGTATGGAAAATTAGGTACTCGCAGTATACAAATCTTTGATGGAACAATATATCCAAAATGGATTAAAGCAGTTCGCCTTCGAATCGGAGCGATATTTGAATTTCATTCCCATAATAACAGAGCTATTATTACATTGATATGCAAATGAATGCAACAAATTTCGATGCAAGGATTAAGGATCCAGTTTAAGTAGTTAATTGGTGTTAATACCAAACTTAGACACGTTGGCAAATGCAGTATTTTTTCCGAGTTGTTTTGCAACCATATTTAGTTACTGATGATGTTATTGGTAATGCATGTGATCCTAAACAGATAAGTATACGTAAATACTTGGAATTAACAGCATACTGCCACTTTTGGCGAGAAGTTAACAAGATCCGAAATAAAACAATATCCATGTGAGTTTTGTAACGATGAAACACAAGATAAAGTTGAATAGTACCTAATAAAACGTAGAAATAAAGATGAAGGAGGTATCATACAACTCTCAAGTCATAAACGTTAACATTAACGCTAGTAGTAAAACTAAACAAAATTTTTTAAGAGATACTGCCTCGTCTTTTATGTCTCAGAGAAATAGGAATATAGCTGAATTGTCAATGGTAAAATGCATAAAATTTTCAACCTCTTCATCAAACAACATGTTTAAGTTTTATTTAATTCTTCTCCTACTTGGTGCAATTGGTTTTACTTTTTATTTAGTGTCTAAATATTATGCATTATTAAGTGTGATTGTTATTAATTAAATATAACTATAAATATTGTCTTAAGAAACCCAATTTGTCAATTGCATAATAAATCAGCTCTCGACTACTATCGATACATATAAATTATAGAGCAAAACTTAATTTCTTAACCATAAAACTGTCTTGAAATTCAACTCGATAGATAGACATGGTGCAATTTCAATTCGCAAAATTTTAACCGTTGCGCCAGTAATTAAATTATAACTGAAAGGATTAAGACCGTCTATGAACGAGGTAGTACAATTATATCTCGGCTAGCAAACGGGATCAATGTCTTTAATCCCAAGCTTTAACTGGTGTTTGCCGACTTATATATTTTGTTTCGGTCTAATGCATTTGCGATCAATTCGGGCGCACCGGCAAAATCGAATCGGTGTGGGAAAGTTTCTTTGAAAAACATCATAGTAACGTCGTTCGTTACTCGCTTAAAAACAAGCTAATAGACATTGTTTCGGTGGTAAGTTGTGAGTGATTAGAGTTTGTCTTTTGCAATATTAGATGCAAAGAATGATTTCCTACCATCTTTTGTTGCGTATTCAAAAACATTTGAGCTTTCATTAGCTCAAATGTTTTATCTTATAGCGAATGGATCCTATAACTGAGAGATTTTGATGTACGCCAAGAGAGAGGAAATAATGAAGACGCTAATACATCAGTCGTCAAAGATGAAGAAATATTAGTGACTTTAACAGATCAGAAACTAAGAAATGATACAGCAGATAAACAAGTTTCAAACAATTGTATTAAAGAAGATACTGAAACTGAACTGTACTTAGATGATGTATATCACCGCGTGTGCTCGACGCTCTTAATCCTGCCTGCTAACCGGAGGCAGCAGCGCGACGATTTATGACGATAAACGTTGGGACGCCAAGGCACGACTAGGCGGGCTCGGGCAACAACTTACACTGTTGTTCATCGCAACCTGATATTTTACGATCTTGCCAATCGGAACGGACTGGACTAATCTACTCGGGGTAATAGATTTAGTTTTGCTTTATTACTTTTGTTGGGAATTTGGGAGTGTCCTTTTAAATAAGAAATACAATCAGATTGAATTGCTGTCTATTTTTGTAAATGTTCTTATGATCAAATGATAAATGTAGAAAAGAATTTTGTAAATCATTGACCTAGGCAACCAGGCTTAAATCCCAGATGCGTTTTTTTCTTTGAACTACTAATGCCAGCGTACAACTTCTGAAATCGGAACATACAATTGTTTATTATGAAAAGATTAAAACTATAAGTTTTTTTAGTATTGACGTCCACAATATTTATTGCAAACGCAATAATATTATTTATCAGCACTTTAATGAAAGTAATACCTCGTAAAATATTTCTTTCCCAAAGACGACGGCCAACTTGAAATGTTTCAAGAAACACCAGAAAAGTAATTCAGACAACAGACCCGAGTAAGTTTAAAATTTCATCGGGTAGTGTTTGCACAGTCGTCGAGAGGAGTACTCAGTGTTTAAGCAGTCAGTTCCCGTTTTATCCGCGGCCGAGTCCTCGGGGATGTTGAAGGATTTGCCGCGTTTACAGACGTTGAAAAAACGAAGGAAACCGACTAAAACCTTGAGAATCCGTTTGGCGCTCTAACGCCCGCCGAGAGATTTCCGACGGCGATCCGGGGATACCTAAGTTTCACTTTTTGTATTACAAGCTCTCTAAAATCTTGTAGGTTCCCATTAGAATGTAAACAAGTTACAAAAAGTTAACACTGCAAATAATTGTGAAATTGTTGATGACACGTTGAGTTCAAGCACTTAAAAGTTTCGGAAGATCGAAACATCTTCAACTGTAAAAAAGAGCATTTACCTCTCAGACTTTTTATAAATATATACTCGTTTATGATTATCGAGTTAGACGCTAGAATGGTGACTGGAAAAACCGAAAATAAAAATATAATTAACAATAATAATTCTGACACCAAAAACCCAAAAGATAATAACTCTAAATCTTTAAGCAACACGAGCAAACTACATTCTAAAGATAGGAGTATATCTAACAATAAATAACCCAAAAGTAGATCAGCAACATTACTCATTGCACCTAACAAAAACCAAACGTTGACAAAACCAGCATCAATTAAGAGCAAATAGAAAGCCAAACAGAAATTGTAATCGACGCTTACTAATAGCGGGTAGAATAAAATAATGGAAGGTCTATGACCTATAAGTAATTCATAGAATGAGCGAGTGAACGTGAGGTGCGGTGCGGCCAGATATGGCAGGTGCGTTATGTAAGTAGGCACTGCAGCGAGTCGCACGTCGTCGCACCAAATGCCACTGCACTGGTGTTGCCAACTGTATAAGAAACTACCAATAAACGAAGCTACTCGTCTCACGTTTACAAAAATTTGTGCCAGCAAAACAATTTTATCTAGCAGATAGGTATGAACTTTAATTAGAATGAGGCTTCCAAAAAAGTGTTCTGGTTTAATTTTTTTTTGTTAACATGTAAAACTGCGTAATTACATAACTAAAAGTTTTAATCACCCGAGACCTAATTACCAGAATACATCCAAATTACAGTAATTTTGATAACATGTTTTCAAGACCGATTAATTGAGAGCAAACGAAAATGCACCGGTTTTTTTCAGTTGCATGCGTAATTAATATTTTGGCACAGAAAACTATAATATATAATATAGTTTATAATTGTCCTTTTTTCTTTTGTAATTTGGCTAATGCTAAAATTGTAAATATGCCTAAATCTAGTGGAAAGTCCTCCGGCAGTTGGCAACACTTTAGTGCACTATTCAGACGCTGGCCGGCGAGCTTGTGCCAAGGCCCCGCAACAATCGAAAGTAGACGCAACATTTAGATACAAATCCGATACAATCGTCAAAATAAACCAAAAGGTCAGACTGGAGCAAAGGGCGGAGTTTCGTCAGGTTAATAACGAACTTCAGATAAAGGTAAAGTACGAAAACTACATCTGATTGCACTTAATACTGGATTCAAAGCTTAATGTGGAATAATATATTCCGCAATAACATTTTGTAACCATATAACAAGTCGAGCAAACGATATAAACAGAGTGGAATGCCATCCCAGAGATGCCATAAAGGTGCTATAAATAAATAAATATTACGCAATATCACATACATATGAAATGGTCTGAATCTACGTTTGTAGCTTAGCGTTTATGTTAAAGAAAGATTAATCAAAGGGATACATAACTATAAAAAGCCAATGATGCTAATATTATAATTTTGCTTTAAAATTCATGAAATTATTTAAAGCTAAAATAAACGATAACTGTATCAAACTCTATAACAATTAAAACTTGAGAGGTTTATGAAAATATCAATACAGCTATCTAACCATGTATGCAAAGTTCCAACCAAACATACCAAGCTCTCTAAAATGGAGAGTCTCGAACAAATATTAGCACGGACAGTCCATTAACTTTTACCTCCCAAACGTAACGATAACCTTAGATATAGTCGTTACAGTCCTGCGCCCGGAGGACTTTAAAAGCACAATTTAAAACATAAATTAGATAGTGCAGTGTCTAAATACGGGAGGACACCGGGAGGCGGCCGACTACCGGGTGGTTAGGGACGATGAATAACGAAGAGACAAGAATGGCTGTATCGCCGATGAGGTAGGAATGAACGAGACAAATGATCGGGTGCAGCAGCCAGCAAGCAGTGTGCACACAGACATCGATCGATTAGCGGCTCGCCCGCCGTTGCAGCGTACGACCAATTTATATCGACCTTTACGTCCGTATTTTAAATTCCCCAATTGTTACTATGGCCGGAGTTGTGAAAGATACCCATATCAAAAATAATGGTTAGAGCAAGCGAAATGTGATTTACATAGTTGTGGAACGTTTCTAAATGTACTCGTAAACATTTTGAAAGAATTGTAAACAGGAGGACTGTTTAATTAAAAATGCAACACGTTCTCCCAGATTTCGTAGAATTAAGTAATGCCAGCACATATAAATATAAACGAGCAAGTGAATGGTCTAGCAGAGCCCGTGATTGTCTAAGTCCCCAGGTGGCGAATAATTCAAAGTTCGAACACGTCGCCGACCGGTGATCACTTATTTAACTTGGAGGTGCCGTGATTCCATAGAAATGCATCGAAGCAGACACTTCGTGCATTTTTTATTTATAAAATTTTGTATTGGAACAGCTGGGGTAATGGAATAATTTCGATGAACCTGATCAGTATTCAGCAAAAACATCTCGGTGTGTCTTCAGCTTTGCATGCCTTGATCGGCTTTGCCATCCGTCCCACAGATTAGAGGTTGATTGAATTTAAAATTTTTTGCATTGCGGGAAACGAATTTATTCTTTGTCTAAATTTTAATTTCCTTCTTTCATTGTTGTCATTTTATTTTATTATGGGACCAGAAACATTTTTTACAAAATTCAAATAAGAATGTGAAAATATAACTACATATATCAAAAAGATTTGCAAAGTCACATTGAGAAACATATATGATAGTATCAATTATGCTCGCCCATCTGTGACCGACTGAATAGTTGCTTTAGGAACTTTAGTTCGCTTTTCGTGCTTTCTTTTCTGCATTTCAAAGGAATTGGCTGTGACTTACAGATTTCAGGAATTTTCTACGCCCCATTGAATTCACTGAAGGAAAATGCCGTCTGTGCCTTGGGGAACCTTTCCTTATTATTGGAACAATAGAAACTTCGGAGTAAGGAAAATTGTTTTCTAGTACCACGTTGTTAATCAATCTCTATTTCTGTATTAAGTTGTAGCTAAGAAGTTACTGGCATTGACATCATCAAAAAGAAAGTTTATCAGTGTAACTTACATAAATGTACTTCTAGTAAGTGAACGAGATACCGTGTTGCAGGAAATACAGGTAAGTGGTGGAACTTGTAACAGGCTCAGGAAATGAGTAGAATGCAATAATGTGAAATGATAAGAAATGCTGTTTCTAAAGAAATAACTTACGACTGACAATTTTAATTGCCTTTTTAATAAGTAATAAATCGACAACATTTTATTAGAATTTAAACCGCTTTTAGAAATTTATAATGCATAGTTTACACCTATTAAAAGAGCAACATTTACGAGCAAACATTAGTAAAGCAGAAATTCAAGTAGAATGATCCTTCTGAAAATAGCATTTCTTCACATTTGCATAGCGACATTAAATGTAAACTTCCAAGAATTCATTTCGCGCTTCTACAGGATCGCAGTCGCCAAGAGAGAACAAAGCTTTGGCTAACTCAACAATGTGTTTAGTTTTGAGATTAGAGCAATCCAACCCGACACCTAAACACGGATTTTAGATAACATTCAAACTCCGACCGCTCTGAATATAAATGAGATTTTAGAACGCCGCAACGCCCGTCTTAGGGCTCTCGTGCATAATTACTAGACGTTACAAACGTTCAACTACATTTAAGCGTCGATGAATAACTTTAATGGACGCTTAGAATCAAGTACGTTCATCTCTTGTTAGGGACGGTTTAATTAAATCGTTGTAACTTGTATGTCTGTGTTAAAAAAAATGCGAGCGAGGGAGGGTTGAGGGTTTGCGTGCGGACCCGGACCCGGCACGCACCCTCCCAGCTGTTTGCGTCTATTACGATTTCAATGTCAAGACCGATCAATACCGGCCGGGGATGTAAAATTTCGGCAGTTCTCGGCGCGTTCCGGGAGGTACGGTCGGAGAGGGCATACTAACCTACCGTAATACGTCGGCGGGGTGCGTGTAGACGATCAATAGGCGCCAAGTAAGGACTTGCCCCGTTTTATAAATAGTCTTGAACTTCACCTCGGCCGTCGACTCAGATTTCGTGGGCGAAAGTGTGGAAATATTGCCAGCTACGTCACGGGTCGCGGTTGCGTACGCTTCTAAAATCATAGAACTTCCATTGACAACATTTTGCAATCTTTTAAGTTCGTACAACTTGATTTACGACTTTAACTATCACGTAAATAGAATAGTTTATATACCAGAGATGATATGCCGAGATGAAGCTATACAATGCAAAGAGGCTCATTATTTAAATTAGATGCACAAACCTCGACGGAGAGAAAGTTGGAATATCTCAATATAACGTGACAATCGACGGCTGATGTGAATATTTCACTAAGTTTCCATGTAAATCGCCCTTCGCGGGGAACACTGGCGTCAATGACGCGAGAAACTGTCGGCAAAATGTCAGGGAATAGCTGAATTGGAAAAACAACTGCGGTGGGTTTTTCTACCTAGACTTTAGGAGCACTCGAAAAGCCAATATTCCAGCGTTTTATGTCTCATCAGCATGCATACTAACGCAATTGAAAGTTGGGAATGTTAGGAGATTTTAAATTTAAATCCGGCGTCAGGGGAGATTTAAAAATGATGCGCTCGCATAATAGAGGAATTAATTAAGGAAAAAGAGGAACCGATGAGATGAAGCGAAATCGAGGCGCGCTATTTCAGTATAAGTAAAGAGAGAGTGGTAATATTAAAGGACGAAAACGAGCGCTTCATTACAGGGAATACTGGCAATAACAATACGGCTAATGGCCCTCTCGCGATCGTCTCGATTCCCGTTTCTACTCGAAAAATTTCCTCTGCAACTTACAAATCCCCCGCCATTCCAACTACTGCTTTATAAACCCCGGCTGCCATTTACAATTGAAACTGGTTTTAAGCGAGTATTTATTCGCGCTCAATCTAAATCGGACAATATAATAGAATTAAGTCAATTATGTTGCATTGTTGAGCGATGCTGGCAATAATGACGCGTTTACATGCATAGCTATGCTAATAAACATCTATTAATACAATGGTACCATCGAGAAATAGAACTACTGCGTTTTAAAATTAAGGCTAGTCACTCGAAGTAAACACAGGCAAAGTGCTCCGAGTGTGGGTAGGTCACGTAGGCATTAATATTTTATGGCAATTTATTCATGCATGTCTCACTTGACGCCTATTAAGATAATATTAGTGTGACTATTAAATACGTTTTATTTTCCATTTAAGAACGTTAAACGTAAACAATTCGTATTCATAACAAGAATCGAGATCGTTATTTCCTTAGATAATGGAATCACTATATAAACTCGTGTTTAATATCATTAAGGTATTATCTGCCCTCATTTCATTGCTTATGAGACGAATTACCAAATTATTTAAGAAAAAATACTTAAATGAAGACTCATCAAATAAATCATCTTTTAAACGACGAATCCTTCTTTTTTATCTTCTTTAATAGCTGATCAGTTCATAGCACGCAATTTGTAAGAAACCAAATGATAATTAATAAATTAAATTATGTAGACGCCAGATAATCCTTCTTGTTAATTATAGAATTGCGGACGACTATTTAGTTCGAGTTCTGCGATGCGTGACTATTTACAGCGGTATAATCATGCAAGTGGCTAGCTTATCTTACGGTTACTATAATTTGTTAAAGTTATAATTTATACAGACCACACCTAGCAATTATTGGACTTGATTATGTGAATCGCTTATACTGCTATTAAATGAACACGTACGCCGAACTTAATAAGGTAAGTTGGATAAAAACAAGATTAAGTTACAGTGTTAACTATGAGATTGAAAAAGTTAAAAGCGTTAGAATCGAATCCTATCATTATCTTCAGCTGAAACACCGTAAGGTGAAAGTTGAGCAAGTTAATTTTCAAAAGGCGTTCAGATTGAAAATAATCGATTTAAATACGAGGATAGAACGAAACGAATCGTACAATATGGCGGCATTAGTCGTAGTTACGATTCTATGCGCTAGAGAATTGCAAGCGCTGTTGCTCGCTGTAGCTACGTGCACTGTATGTAGGTCGAGCTCGTGCGTCGACCCCTCGCCCGACTTCAGGGTTAAAACCAAGCTCACGAACCGATCTTGCTACTTCTAATGCCATTCTTATGTAACCATATCTAAATGGCACATATTTACATACAGACACGAAATGCTATGTCCCAAATTAAGCACACGTTCTCCCATTATTGAAACTCATAACTACTATCGACGTAATAATACAAGCGAGATCAATGACCGCTCCAGTTCTATTCTAGTAATAACAACTAGCGTTACTACTAGCTGGGTTGTTTTCTATGGAGCCATTGTAACTGAAATTGTTTGAATATCAATTCAAAAATAGCGTTTTAAAATTGTTTCGATTACTGAACGCTCGCTTTTTGACGTTCGACCGATGGTATAAATCTTTATTAGCAGTGATTGTATGGGTTTAATTTTTGACGTTGCAAATGCGGAGTATTGCTTTGATATTTTGTTGAATGTTTGCCGGTGGGTATGCAGGAATGTTAGAAATCAGCGACAAAATGGTATGACTCTTAATAATAGGCGTGTAGTGCGCCAGTCATCTATCATAGCTAGGTGCGCACGCGTTCAACCGAGACTGTGACCGCGGGCGTGGGCGCGCCGGCGCGTGGGCTCTGGCAATATGCATCAACAACACACGTATTATTGGGCATTCGAGCATCCAACGCTGTATTCTATTTGCTCAACAGCTCTCTCGAACTTCAAATGAAATATTTTGTATGCTAGACGTTCCGCTAAAGGGCGCAGGCCTCATTTGGTTGTGTGATAAAATTAAACCTTACATGAAATGAGCGCAACTGTTGCAATCGTCCAATGCTTTGATCGGGTGACGTTTTATTACCTCTAAAAACGGTTGGAAGGCTTACTCATTTAATAACCTTCTGTATATTCATCATAGCTTACTGATTCAAACAATTAAACTATCGCAGCTAACGCAGTAGCATGAATTAACATGAACTTCACACGGTCGCTCGTTAATTTATTCTAATAACCATAAAACAGCGACTATAACTTTCAAAGTCCTATCCTTACCATAAAACGACTTGGAATCTGTCCCATAATGGCTGAATAAGCCCGACTGAATATACGCAAACAAGGCGCGTGTTTATCAAGATTAAATTCAACAAAGTATACGAGGGACAAAAACCGGCCCCAAAGCCGTGCCTTGTAAGGCCATAGTGTCCTGCAAGTGGATACTTGCGATAACATTACAAAAACTTGATCAGAGCTGGTACACGAAATGGTCTCGCAAAGCAGCAGGTTGCTGGATAAAGTTCGCACGGCTGTTTACCATTTATAGCCGTACTGGTCGACAGTGTCGAAAGCCGATCGTAACGCGAAGAAAATACGCAAGTCGAAGCAGCTGTTGCACCATAATCTAGCGTTGTAGCTCGTGTCTAAATTCCTCGTGATTAAAGGGCTCAGCTGTACCTAAAAGCGATTATTTATCGCACATCTATGTAATGGAGTAATTACGCCCGACTTCTTACGAAACGGACGACCGATGCCCAGCATTCTGGACTTGTAACAAGTTAAGGGGACGCTGAAGCGCTTGGACAAGTTTTCGTTGGCTTTTATTTTTAGTTCAGAAGTGAATTCACGTTAAGCATTTGGAAACTGACTGAAGATTTTTCGCAATATTTTTGATCATACTAGCAGCCTTAGTTAAAAGTTATTATTGCGGAATAAACTGCATGAAATAATGATCCTTTTACAACTTTTTTCTGTTTCTTAGTAAAGAAAATAGTAGTTTTATCTACATATAAACTTATTTAAAATAAGGAAAAAACATATTTTTTAACTTTTTTATAACTTTTTTCTGTTTCTTAGTAAAGAAAATAGAAGTTTTATCTACATATAAACTCATTTAAAAAAAAAAAAAACATGTTTTTTTACTTATTAAAAGCATTCGATGATACACAGGTTGTTTATTTCATACATTTGCAGCTTCCAAATTTCAAATGGAGTAAATCAATAAAATATGTACTAAATATTCGTCCATTTTGTTTCATAACAGTTTCGATGGATGAAAGGACTTGGCTAAATACAGTTAGGGCCTCTGCCTCAGCAATGTATAAATACTTTACCTAGTTATATGCAATACTGGGAGGCTAAATGTTACTCTATTGCGTGAAAAAAGTTTCAGGAACTTTTCATTTTGTAATAATATTGATAAATATATTTATTAAAATTCCTACGCCATTAGCTAAGCAAAACATCTACAATAGATTTTTGCTGATAACTTTTGACAGGCGTTTGTGCACGGAGTACAAATAAGAGATAATTGGGGCCTGTGGGGCCAAATGACAGCTAAACAGCTTCATAGATTTTCCTCACATGAGCGCGCCAGTCTTGCCGACGAGCCGGACTAAACACAATCAGCATAGAGAGTTAAAAACCCTTTGTAAGACATTTGGCTATTATATACAGGTAGAGATGGATTGTTACGTAAATAGTGCTGCAGTAGAATCGCTAATTAAATAAGAGCTGATTTTTCAATCATCAGTTATGTTTTAACTGATCGATAAAGAACAATACGACTAAAAATAAGATTTCATAATCGAATTTCTTCATAAAAGAGCATAGATTAATGGCATTTTGTATGTTGTCGTTATTATGCTGCTGCTGTAGGTATGTACCTCTTAAAAATTAAATATTAAAACTCGGATATGTATCCGAGTGATAATATTTGATTTTTAAGAAATGAGCCCAAAGACGACTGAATAAATAAATACTTGTTTGTTGATGTTTTTATATTTGATCATTTAACGTTAGTTGATATTAATTAATTTGAATAGATTAAACGATGTTGCATTTCGAAGATATCGACTCTTTTTCCCGGCCAGTTCAAACGAAATCGAGTATAATCGACATAATATGACATCTGTACGCGCGCCGAACAGTCAAAGGTCACCGGATGTTACATGAATAACTTTTAAATAATTATTTATTTTGCTAAAGTTCTAGAATAAAAATAAACATGTGATTAATTATTAATTATTATTTTAATGTTACGAACTAGTAAAATATATTTATACATGATATAGGCAGACGTTTAGCCATCACCTTTAATGAAACGAATTACTAATTATATTTATTCATTAACCAATTACCTTCAGCGACGTTTCTGCTCCTACTACGATTTAAGCTTTTTTTGAACGTCTTTTTAAAATAAAAATATTTTATAACTGGATTAAAACTTTAACTAAAGGGTATATAATACCACCAGTCCCTTAAGAAGCTCGCAGTCGTGCTATCATTCTACCACTTTTTGCCTCGAAGGAAAGTTGCACCGCGAGACCTATCCAGCCCTATTGTATCTATTAGTCGGCTACTTTCTCATTTCTTGCCATTTACGGTCCGCCGAGAAAATCGAGATGCGATGCATTCACTGCATCAGAGGATTATGAAGAGGCGGGATAGCATAACTTCGTCCCACGCACTGGTTTTATTCGCCGTATCTGTCATTCCTCCTGACTGTACTTGACAATTTTATGATAAGGACTTAGAAAGTTAAATAGCACAAAGGGTTTACTGTTCAAACAAGATAATACAAACAAGTTGTTAACGCTGTTGTTTGTTAACCTTTTCAGCGTTTAAGACAACATTGTATAAATTAACCTGGTCCCAAAGTAATTAGTTTTAGCCATCAATCAAATTTAAAATTAAGTTCTATCTCGACTGACCTAAATCAGTAAATTGCCTTTCTTCACTCAATAATTATGTAATGAGAAAAGGCCAATTTGGAAATTTCGAGTATGTATTTCAAAATTAATGTTTTATTAAATTACGTTGACAGTGCAACCGGTAACTTTTTTAAGTGCCCTTTATTTATCAATCACCAAACAATAAACGTTGAGGCATTTATCAATACTTATTTAAACTGTTTTCTGGATTAATAATTATGTCTATTTCGGTCTTTCTGATTGAGCTTTTGAATACAGATCATTGCAAAAATGCTATTGTGTTCTCTTTTGGAAAAAACTCATCAGATAAAGGCCCTCTATAATTCAGAGACGAGATATTTTATTGGACCATTTTTATTTTTATTATTGTTTCTTAAAACATTGATCTTTTTTGTCAAGTATTTAAGGTAGCCAGATTTATTACGCGTAAACGTTTTGTTGAACAGCGAACGCATTGGCGCAAAAACAATACGAGTAATGGTCAAGGCTCGGTGGGCAGGACAGTTCTCAAGTGTTGCCAGTATTTTAATTGACTTAATACAAAATTGTCCAAATAAATTAATCCATCAAAAAAAAATAACGGACATCTTCAAAATGAGCGTGATATCAGAGTTGCATTTGACAAAGTCTTAGTCTATTAAGGACTTTTAAGGACTTTTCAGTCAATTTCAGAACTTTTTGATAAATAGACCTAATTACTTATAATTTGAAAAACCACGTAAAAACAGTAGATTTTTAACCACTAAGCCAGGCCAAAGAACTGTAATGAAAACCTGTGACCCTAAAATCCGAAGGCTTAATTTACCATATTTATATGGCGTAACATAATACATATTATCACGATTACTATCAAAACCAGAACCAGATGAATTATCTAGATGAAAATATCTCAATCTGTGTAATCATGTTTCATGAAGAAAATTATTATTGCATTAACTTTAGTGTATAATTTATTATGATAATTCCAGACAGGATTTTTAAACTAGTAATTTTACTCAATAATAAAATATGTAGTTTAGGTCATACTGGTTTAGCAGAATACTGTTGTAATTTAGAAGGACCTGTAAAAACTATCGTCATCATACTTTCGAAGAGTTGTGTGTCTTAATCACAATTTGCTTTGTGGTCTAAATGAAAAAATGTGGCTATTGAGTCGTAATACCAAATTGAGTACCTACGTGTTAAATGATCAGCGGCCATTATCATCTCTAGCTACCGAAAAAATATGAGATGTGCCAGCAACTTTTTAATAACTGGAAGTGCTGGTAATTTGGCTTCATAGGGCTTCTAGATCAAATACTGCCTTCGGTGCATACCGGCTGGTAAAAAAAGATTAAAGAATCTGTTTCCTAATTGGAGCCAAAGTTGCCCTCTTGAGCAAATAAAGTAATTCACAGTATATGTTTCAACATCGTAAAAAAATTTAAAAACGATATTGGCAACACTGGTTCTAAAGAAAAACACGGTGCTAATCCACATGGGAAGCCTTGAGCGCGGTGTCGAGTTGCGCGGATTCTGTTACATGCACGACCGCGCCGCATCTTCCTTCGCTCGTGTGACGCACTTAATTCCTCAGTGGTGTTTGTTAAGTTATTATTTTACTTTTTCATTCATATTCTCTTTAATTTTTATTAACTTTCTTGACGAGAGGAGACTCTGGTATCAGATTTTTTTAGTTATGTTTCTTTTTATGTTCAGTAAATATCTTTATTATCATTGTGGGAAAACAAATTTCACAGGAAAGTCCAATTTCGTTAGATTTTCTTCTGACTATACAGGGTGTTTCAATCTACTCTAATAAAGCACTTGTAAATACAAATAATAATCAGAAACTTTAAATTTAAACTGCACGCTTAACCATTCAGCAATTTGAAGCAACGAAAACAAAATTCTTTAACCTTAAAACCACTTCATTGGAGGGTCACGCAAAGTGGACAAATTAAAGCCCTCAACTTTACGAAGCTGTTGAGCTCGTTAGCGTTGTGAAGAGCTTGTGTGAAAATCTGCGATAAATTCATATGCCGCCTAGGCTTCAAGAGACAACCGTTTTAGTTTATATAATAATTTCTTTTTTCAAATATCCCCCCCTTCCCCCACAATTTTTAGATAAAAAGTACCACATGTCACCCGGGGATAGTGTAGCTTTCCAATCCAAGTGAAGAAATAGAAATTTTTCAAATCGGTTCAGTATTTTCGGAGCATATACAATACAAACAAACAAACAATCAAATCTTTCCTCTTTATAATTTTGAATTGGTATAGATACTGGCTCAACAACTCGTTTTACTATACCTACTCAGTAGAACTAGAGAGTATGTAAAAGTGCTGATACAAAACTTGCAATAAACATACTAGTCCTATATCACTATAAAGATTCAAAGTCTATCAACGCCACAAATTTAATTTAGAATTGATCTTTCAAGTTGAAGTATTTAATACTGTATTATAATAAAATTTCAAATCATTCTTAATTACATCAATTTCGAAGTTGTGCTGCATTCTAAAATTATTAAAACGATTCTAACCAATTAAGATTTCTAAAGTGGTTTTACTTTGCCTGATGGTAAACGAAATAGCACGCAAAAGACAAAATACTCGTAACTGAGCAACTACAAGACTTGCCCGGCGTGCGAGGTCCATATAAATAAAATATCACTCCGGTCTGCAATCAATATGCGGCAGACAGCGGGACACCATAAATAGAAGAAGTGGTCGATTTAATGACGAGGCTCGAAACGTACCGGCCGCCGTTATCAATCATGCTTGCAGCTTTGTATCACAGCATCGTTTCACTCCAGTTATTAGATTCCAGTAGGAAAAACATTTATTTCATACTCCGCCGATTGAATTTTATTGCTCCTCGGAATGGTACGGTCACAATTTATTTTCTAGAAACCCGAGATTACGATCTCGATAGTGGTTGTTTACTTCGTCCGAGATAACAAAAGTTCGTGTAAAAGGTTGTAGTAGAACATATTGGTGTAATGTACGTGGAGAACAGAAATTATGAAGTTTTCCTTTGGCAAACGGGGCGTTGTCACGCGAACCGAGCGAAACGAGCGAACGAGACAATACTTGCTCCGCGATAGATAGTGAGGGGAATGTTTTAAATTATCTGGCTGGCATGCCTGGCGCGATTAAGGCAAACAGATTAGCTCGCGTTCCTTTTACATAATAGCAGGACTAGTTTTGAAAATACAACGATCGCTTCATTCGACTCGCAGAAGTTGCAGTACTTTTGTAAGTTATGAATCTGGATTGCGATCAATTACACGGTAGATGGTGTAGGGAATGTTTTGAATTATCTACCTGGCACGGTTGCCACGTTTATTTATTGCTTAGTTTATATTCTATTTCACTGAATAGTACGACTAAGAGTAGTTATGGTATTCCACATCTATGCTTATGCGAGTTTTTGAATCAGAATAGTGGAAAATATACGCTAATTTTGTAATCTTCACACGTCTTAAACAAATTGGTAAAAATTGACTTTCCATCAACTTAGACGTGCTGAAGCCTAACTTTTGCACACACAAAATCTATGTCCCAACGAATGCCATATTTTTGATCGCTCATTAGGGAATCGACCACATTTAAATGGATCTTTGCAATCGCTACAAAAGCTGGCGCCACCATGATACATAGATTAGACGCTGACCATGAAACAAACACATCAAATCATCAACTTTGCATAGTGATAGAATCTAGTTCCAAGGCTAATGAGCTACATGATAGTAGTCGCGACGTAATTTGCATTGTTATAAAACTAATTACTCACAATGTATCAGATGACGCTAATGTTAAGGTAGGTAATGATGATTTAGTCGACGCAATGCAATATGTGGAGTGAGTAGGCGTTACAATGTAATTTGTCATCTAGTTTTGTTGCAGTGATAAAATAACCGATAACGCTTGACACTTAAGAGATAATAATACAAGTGATAATACGACTGTTGTTTCCAGCCTGAAGCAGTTTTAGAATTACATAGGATATTTCCATTTGCATAATAATAATAACGGCCTTGCAAACTAGTATGGTTCAAAACTAAAGGTAGAAATCCCAGAAGCTATAAATTTCTAAATAAAATTATCTTTACCTACTTATAAAAACCTTCTTAATGAACGTAAAATTAATTGTAAGGTATGCCAACAAACAGCCAACAGTCTAAAATATTTCAATATTATGAAGTATAAGTTGTATTTTACATTTTGAAACCCTTTAATACGGTAGAAGCTCTTGGCGATGAAACCACTATTTCTCCATTCTAACCATATAAAGCAAGTCAAGAAAAAACAAATTCCATAATTGTAAATCTCGTAAAACAATTCATGATGTTTTGAAAGGATTTAAAGTTCGTAAAGACTTAAAATAGGAAACAGAATCACAAGATTTGCAAGATTTAGTTCCATTTGAGGTATTCAGACCCTTATTTCAAAACAATGCTGAAGTTCGGCGTAAATTAAGTTGGAAATGAGAATAAAGGTATGCAAATTTGTTCCGTAATGCTTTTAAAACAAGGGATAAATTGTGTACCACTTATTCAAATGCAATCTACATTTTCCTTAGCACAGACTAAACACCTCGGTTGGTCAAACAGTTTAAGCAGATACCTACAGGGCCATAACCGTGGCGTCTTGATGTTCAATACCCAAGAAAAGTAGCTGCTTCAATACCAATGAGATTGAAACAAAAGCATTGGGGGTTATAATAATGATACTGTATAGAAAAGATAAAAAAGATATACCTATCTCATTCATTAAATACAATTGCAAACTTGATACATTATTAAATCATCTAAACCAATAGATTTCCCGCTGAATTCAAATGCTACGCCATACGCAGTATATGATTTTATTCGCTTCCATTATAGCCAACAATGAAAGGGCTCAGCCGAACACATAATTCAATAACAGATGTCAGGTTTAGAAATACGACTAGCAAACAAAAGAACAGTAACGAATAAATCTCACGAAGTTATTCACAAAGCAACAAGTAAACTGAGCATTCATAGAAATAAAACAGTCAATTCAGTGTTTTCTGATATTTAAACGACTAATCATTTAATAAAACAAACGACAATGGACGACTTCACTCAGTAAAAATTTTGTGAACATGAGCTCAATGAACCTAAATAGATAACAAGTGATAAGAAACCACAGGTATGTGACAGATAATTGGTATTTACTTATGATTCTCTGTGACAAATATAAAAACATCAGAATTTATAACTACCGAAGAGTAATAAGCCTAACAATTGATTTGGCAGTGACTACCAAAACTAAAATATCCCTTGACGGATAAAATCTTAGGCAAAGTAATGAAACTACAGTATAAAATGTTAATTCGTACGCTACATAAACTGCATAAACATTCGAAACACAACCAAAGCTAAAAGTAAACTTTGTTTAATTGAACAGTCATTTTATCAACAAAATACATTAAAGGGCTCAATCAAACAATTATTCAGCAGCAGAAAGCAAGTCTAGAACATTATAAATAACAAACGCGGGTAAAAATAGCATGCGATCAGGGGAATGACCGTTGCTTGACACACAACTGGCTCAAGGACTGTGGAGATTAGATACCGCGCGCATAACAAACACATAACGACAGACAATTGCAAAATAATCCGACTCAAGATGCATATAAAACTGCGAGGGGTCTAAAGAGAGACTGGCAGGTAATCCTTTGCGTCTTTTTTTGTTTCGATTTTAAAATACTTTTGAATTTAGAATTTTGCACGGCGATTTTTTCCAATCTAAACTTTTTTGAAAGGAGAACGCGTGGTTATTGGTGCAGAGTCATATACACACATTATAACAATTTTAAAATCAAAGAGTATATCGTATTTTTAAAATAACATTGTAAATGAATACAAATGTTTGTAAAAAATCATCGTGTCAATTATATTATTGCTCTTTGTGCCGAAACATCTTTTAATACTTTATGCAACGAACTATGTTTGACTTCATCAATTTTTTCTTATATATTCTCTCTAAGAAAACGTCCACACTTAAGTCTTCCTACCCCTTTTGGCATACGCCATTAAAGTTTCTAAAAGGAAGGACCTCGTATAAATAAGTTGAATTGAAACAGTATTTCATCGTGTCTTGGTAAATATCATTCACCGACGTCTTTTCAGACTAACTTCAATACTGTTTATTCCGTCTATACTCGTCAATAGAAACTAATTGATTTTTCTTTAATAGATTCTCGAAGAAGCGAACGATCTTTGTAAAAAGTTGCTTTATTCATAAGGCAAAGACGCAGTGGACCGGCCACTTGAGTAATTAATATAAAAAACACACGTAATTGTTCATAACGCTTCGATAACATAACTCTATTATATCGCTTATTAAGCAACACGGATTATAATGATTACAAGTGTGTATCATAATAATTATAAAATAATTTTATATCGGTCAACTACCGACATCCCACCCAAATGAACAAACCAAATAATATTTTAACAAACAGTTATTGGGCTGAATGAAACTTAATAAATTCTTCTAGCTGGTCGCTTCGCACGGGTGGTGTAGTTGGTGTACAAAATGAAATAGATTTGTGATTTTTATGAAAATTATTTTTATACAAAGTTTGGTGATGATCTGTTGTATGGTCTTTTACTTTTAAAAGATTTCGTCTGTGGCTACCAACCTGAGTCAAGCAAGAATAGAACCCACGATCCCTGTGGTTGAACCACAGAAATCTAAATAAGGTTGAACCAATATTCTACGAATGTAGCCGATGAATCGATTGGAGATTTAAAACCTGTAGATGACGTAATTTTTTTTTGCAATTGATCCAGTGATAATGGTTAAGTTCTTTCATGAAACTGCAAGGGTCAAACTCTAAAAAAGATATTTTCCAAAAAACAAATGGCATTGTTATTCAAAATAGACAAGCATAATAAACCTATGAATGACATTTCTCAGTTTTTTTGCGATTAATCGAAAAAAAATTAATATTATTATAATAAAGTTTTTTCCATGAAGCTGTCCAAAGGCGTCGCCAGCTTATGATTAAGGGGGGGGGGGGGCAATGGGGCAATATTATTTAGGAGAAAAAATATGAACACCAAGAGCATGAAGCGTTACCGCTTTGCGGCTAGCTACTTTTGATCTCTGGGGGGGGGGGGCAACTGCACCCCCCTGCCCCCCCTTGGCGACGCCCTTGAAGCTGTCAAGGTAACTCGCTAAAAATAGATATTTTCCAAAAAAACAAAAGGCATTGTTTTTCAAGCTAGGCAAGCATACTAACCTATAAATGACATTTTTCGGTTGCGGTTGATCTAAAATTGTAATATTTTGTTACGTTATTTCCATGAACCTGCAAGGGTTACACGCAAAAAAAAAATATTTTCCCAAAAACAAAAGGCATTGTTATTCAAGCCACGCAAGCATAATATTATTATCCATATTGTATTTCATTCCAAACAAGTGAAGTGAAACTTGATATGTATTATTCGCAGTGTTCGCTGTTTTTAGCAATTCTACTGACAGAGACTACAAAAAAGTTGCAGTTTTTTGTTGAAAAAAATCTTCAATCGTAAATGAACCGATCAGAAATTACGTAAGCGTGTTGTGCACATCTGTACTTGTTCTTGTAATAATACGAGTATATTAAATTGAATTTTGGCAAATGATTTGATTACCGAGTTTATTGGCAGAATAATTTTACGACCAGCGGACAAGTTCAGCATTTAGACAAACAAAATTAACTGTAAATAATATTAAGTACCGTTAACAAAACAAATAGGTATGTTTTGTGTAACCTTTATTATTTACAGTAGATAATCTTCAGTCTTTTAGCTTTACCCTACGAACGAACGCTAACTAAATGTGTGTAGTGTTTACATACCCCAGCTATATTCGAAAAACCAAAAACATTCTTTTTAACTTTACCCAGGAATTTAACCTAGGACTCTTCTTTGTATTGGACGTCCTATAAAGGGTTAAATAAAGCCATAAGTTCACCTTAATATTCCGTGTGAAAAAGAATCAGAAAAAACTAAAAATCTGATCAGCAAAAATGTTAAACATTCATACTATCCCTAACTATTGTATTTACTAATTAGAGACACTAGCAGTACCAGAGGAAAATTGCAATGTGCACGAAGGCCTGCCATTGTCACGTAAAACATGATTCCACTGCGCATTACCCTAGGTCATGGTACATCACAGTTTGTTAAAACTGCACTTACATTGTTGTTACGATTTCCTAACTACATAGTCATTTGCGTAGCAGACATTTTATTACAATTTAGTGTCAGCAACAATGCGACATAAAAACCCGTCATAATACCGCTACGACTTCATACGGTTGATAATATATTATACTTATTTATTTGAATTCTGTTTTATACTAATTGTAGCTGTTGATGCTGAAAATATTTTACGTTACTTTTAATATTGTCTTGCTACTGCTGAACATCAAGTTATAGGCTGGCTTAATCGCTTGCTAAATGCGAATACCTAGGTGATAAGAAACTTGAGCTAGCTATGGTCTAAAATCGGCCACAAATTTTGTCTAGATACTTTAGCAGAGTTGTCGTCAAACATGCCATTCAAAAATTTCAAAAGTTACCTTTGGAACCGCGGTCTCCCCTACTCGTTTAACTAGTAGACCAACATCCCGTCGCATTAGTTCTATATCCAACTAATTCAACCGGTAAAAAAGTTCGTCTAGAATGGCGCGATATTGATCAAAGTTGTGTCTCGTAAAACACGCCGCGACGCGATTAAATTACGGCGAAGTTACGTTTATTTCGGTTGAAACGTACCCGGCGCCACCCCTGACAGTGTTTTATCGCGGAAAGTGTCAGCCCTGTTTTACGGCGGGCCAACAAAAGCAAACTTTCACCCTTGCAAACATTTTCAGCAATAAAAATATTTTACAACCGCGCCACACCTTTGTCCAGTGATGCGAGGCTACACTGGGAGCTAAACTGTGCGAAGATAAGTTTGGTTTGGATCGGCTCCCAACTCAACATATTTGTATGCGATTTCAGTTAGTAAATAGGCACGCTGTCTGCCTGATGGTAACCAGTCAAAAAAAAATATTTACTACTGAATTAACTTTAAAATTGAGTTTTAAAAATCCAACCAGACCCAAAGCAAGATACGAACTCACGCGGATCTTTTCGGTTTAAGTTCCACAAGGTCTACTGTTCTACTGATTATTTTTGACTGTCTTGGTGGCTATTAGAAAGCACTTTAACAGGACCATTTCAATTATTGATTTGTCGAATTTCTTTTTGTTGAAATCCGTGCTTATGTATAAGCTACATCTCTCAATCTTTCTAATGAAAATCAGCTATCACAGCAGGTATAAAAATACTTCCGTTTCAAAAGTTGACAGTGTAATGTAAACGATAGTTTAATGAAATGTGCGTACGAAAGCGAAGCAAAACTTCACTTTATTTCGTGCCCAATGTGGTTTGCACTCTTGTCAGAATGTGATTGTGATCCCAGGCGGTTTTTAGTATTGTTTACTATTATATACAACGACTAGCCTTTACGGGAACAATTAGACGTCTTCTATGGCCGCGGCGGGTGGAAGGAATTTTAATAGCATGAGTGTACCCGTCTGAAGTTCTAATATAATGAATAAGGAAAATTAAACAATAGTAGTAATGGTCAACTTAGGAATCCTAATCCGGACATTCCAAACTAGGAGCTTGAGGTATGCGTTAACTGGCGTAAAAAAGGTTTATCTGTTTGCCCAGTACATTAATGTTATTTTGAAAGTAAATTTTGGAACCGCTTTCTAAAGCTAGCTATGTGTTACGTTGTTGGATAAGTATTTTGGGAACAAATAGTAGTTTCCGCACACCTGTCATGGTAAATAAAAAGATAGACATATTACTTACCTTGATTTGATATGAGTTGACTTTGTGCTTCGGGAGAAGATTGAAAGTAGAAAAGTCCAGTCTTCTAGAGAATATACCGTTGGCCCCGGCACCAGCTCTGTAAAGAAAAAAAACATCAATTAGAAAAAGAAATAAGGATTAAGTAGCGTTTTTTGGACAGCACATGAACTTCAAATTTTATTTTATTTAAATTAATATGTAAATTTTGACTTATAACGCGAACAACAATCAAATCATAAAGTTGCCTATTGCCATCTTAGGTTGCCATCAGACGGACTGCACCGCAGCGACTGCGCGCAGTCGATATATTCAACTGCATGCAGTTGCTATATTCAACTGCTTACAGACATGATATCAACTGCACGCAGTCGGCTGCAGTCGGCTGCAGTCGTGTGAAGTCAATATCAACTGCATGCAGTCGTTCCTTCAACTTCGCGCGGTCACTAGCCGACCGCGCGAAGTCGAAGGCACGACTGCATGCAGTTGATATTGACTTCACACGACTGCAGCCGACTGCGTGCAGTTGATATCATGACTGTAAGCAGTTGAATATAGCAACTGCATGCAGTTGAATATATCGACTGCGCGCAGTCGCTGCGGTGCAGTCCGTCTGATGGCACCCTTACTATTGGTTCAACAACTTCAACAAGCGTAGGTCATACGTAACTGATTCATTCCGTTCACCAGTTTATTCGTAAAAAAGGAGACTTAGACAGATTTTCGATAAATATTTATATATTATACGTAAATATATTACATTTTTAAAAAGTGTTATAAATATTGGTATCAAGTCTGTTAATTATAATGATTTCCGCCATAAAGTTCGGTTTTACTGCAGCGACTGTTAAGCTAGTGAAACGTGTTTAATAAACCCAATGGCATTTTATAGTTTTACAAT
Source organism: Mecyna flavalis (assembly GCA_949319885.1). Lineage (NCBI taxonomy): Eukaryota > Metazoa > Arthropoda > Insecta > Lepidoptera > Crambidae > Mecyna > Mecyna flavalis. The sequence continues at coordinate 12,702,579 of OX439434.1, read as the reverse complement.
TTTCTTATTAAATTTACCTATTTACATAAACTAGTCTATACTTGCAAGTTTTCTTTAGGACACATTTCCATATTCACGTTGTAAAGTCTTCGTTAGATATATTTCAACTAATTAATGAATTCCTAAGAGTGTTAATGTTATTTATTATTCATTATCGTCGTATCAGCCATAGGACGTCTACTGTCGAACATAGGCCGCCCTCAACGACCTCGACAATGCCCGATCTAAAGCGATATATTAATCTTGATTATGTTAAAATTATTTAGATTATGTTCAAATTTCACAAGTCAACGCGATCATGACCTCAAGCTACTGATTATATAACAACGATTACCATATATGCATAATGTATATACAATACCAGGGAATAGCATAATTTAATATGAACAGCGTCGAAACAACTTCCCCAAAACATTTTTAAGTAATCAGTTAGTAAAGGGGTTAAGTTTGGAAAATTCAAACATAATATAAATTCATATGCATGGTAAAGTTACCAATATTACTTAAAACTAACTATTTACTTAATGAAGCACGTAATCAGCTTCAAATTAAAAATGAATAAAAGTAAATATGTATAAATGTCTCTCCTCAGGGCAAAGGTTTCCAAGATTGTAGGTAATGGTTTTTTTTTTATACTACTTCAGTTTCAGTTGTTTAATCACGCTTGACAAATAAGAATTAATAAATATCGAGCTGTGAAAATTTTGCCCGACTCAGGAATTGAACCCAGAACTAGACCATCGAAGTTGGCATATTTATTATTCATTATCGTACTTGATGTAAGTAATTTAAAAAATGCTTTATCGTCACCACGATAATCGTCATCATCATCAAAAACAATTGCATCATCTTCATCATGATCATCATTTATTATTTGATGCAGTTTCGAAAATGATTGATGGTAGCATTTTTCTAAGACAATCTAAGGAATTCTATGATCATCAATCATCATATACCTAAGAAATTTATTTCATTTGCTAGACCCATCTGCTATTGTTTTGACACTAAATATTCTGCATGGTTTCCGCAATCTTCAATATTTTTAAAAATCAAAGCGCTTACAAGTTGTTACAATTCTTATGATATGCCTGCCAAAGTTACGTATTAGTTATGATGACTGATGCCGAACAAACTCTTTGATTAATAATTTGGGAAAACGTCCGCTTTGTAGCTTTATAGTACCTTATAAAGGTCACGATAGCTTGAAAAGGCAAATAACCACATTCACTTAAATATGGGATAGGCCTTTGATCGTCTGATAAATACGGTAAATAAGCTACTGCGACACAAAAGCCTGGACATAATAATGAAGTAATACGAGTTAACACAGCCATTCCCGTTTAGTATTCAGAGTACGGCGCAATCACTATGCAAAAGGCTAACCAATTGGTTGCGAGCCTTGGCGCCACTTACACAAAACACAAGATAAATCTAAGAAAATAGAAAGAGTAATGTAATAATGTATTTTTAACTTATCATAACTATGCAGAAATAGGTACCTATAATGAGTCCCTCCGAGGAAGTGATAAGTTTAGTCTCGGTATATTTTTCAATCAAGCCAGACAGTGAGTTTGTATCGCCCATTCTATCAATTGTATCCAAGCCGAGGCATTTTTAGTTGCGAATGTTACAACTCTTCATAAAATAACACGCAATCAATACCTACAAGATGATAAAGAAAAAAAAAGAAAATCGATTCGAAGCAAAAAGTTTTTCGTTAGCGCCACGTTCGATGCAAAATATTATTCAAGGTAGACGAAAACTTGTTTTTTCATTGCCAAGGCCACCCGAATTAGATACTGGCCGGTATCGCGAGCGTGTCAACAGAACATTGTTTACGTTCGACGACGATAAAAACCACAGATTATACCTATTGTTAGCGAACGCAGTGACGGATGAGATTATAAAATGTAATAATAAAAAATAAAAAAACATATAACCGGAACGTTTTTTGTTTCATTTTATGCATCGCATGTTTTGCATAACGTGGCATTAATAAAATAGAGTAGGAAACTGATTAAAAGTATAACATGTTTTGAACGATTCTTGTTCGAGAATATGCTCCGATTTACAAGGACAATTTTTGATTAGTATTTTATTTTTAACGTTTCTGAGATGTGACCTTTTTCAAGTTTAATCGAATGCATCTAAAAGCAGGTATGTAGGTATCATAATCTAGTCGATTTTGTCGGAGCGTGTTTCTGACAATTAGCTATTAGAGATGAGTTAAATAGTGATTACAATAATTTTCAGATTATATTTCAAACTTTCGATGTGCATGTTTCCTCTGGAAATTCTTCTGTTTTGTAGCAAAAAAAATAATTACCTAAATACTGTCTGTTTACTTCTTTTGTACTCATATCACAGAAAAGTACAAGGTTCGTTTAGTTCGGAACAATATGGGCGCCGTATGAGTAATGTTTTAAGATTATGTATTTATTTACTAAGGAGAGAATGAAAGGATATGCGAGTAAAGGAAGCGTATGAAATATGACAAACGATCGAGGAGATTCGTAATCTTCGCCGCCTACACTTCTGCAAAGACGTCTTGGTGTAAAAAGTTACGTAACGCTTTACTACCGACTTACTAGTGAGCAAACAACTAACCTTATCCCACGAATGTTTTGTTCAAATTAACGCTAAAAATTAGGTACCATTCGAAATAACTTATTTACATTCAGTAACTGACTGTGTAAAGTAAATTTAACCATAAAATTATTACCAATAAAGTCCAAATTGGCAGCGGAAAATCGCTCTACTCGTTTGCCCAACTGGGTAACCTTGAATGTACAATGGGCTACTTTAATTCGATCAACAAAAAATCTACGCTGCACCAATTATGTACACAAGGAGCTCTGTTATTTAAAAAAGGAAGGAACTCTTTTGAAGTTAAAATTTATTAATAATTGGATTCTTGACAAACATGTTTATTTCGTTAGTATGGGTTAGGTATGTATTATACAGATTACGTAAGAATACCGGTATTATTTATTATTTAGGATTTAACAAATGACGACAGGATTTAACTTGATCTCTAGGTCAGGCGTTGAATGTTAACAACATAGAGTCAAAACAAAATTAGATAAAAAAAGTAAAAATATTATTATAAAAATGGCGGAGAGATGAGCTTGACTCTTCATTACCGGAATTGGATTTTGATGTAGAATTGTGGACAGAAAAAGTGTGGGCGGAGGAATTTGCTCCGTGGAGTAATGTTTATGCTACGATATACATATAAATTTCCAGTATTATGTCTAACGTTGGAAAATAATTTTGTTTCGATCCAGCCACACGATATTTCTTTCCATTGAGTTTCATTGTCACGATTAGACAATGAAACTCGATGGAAAAAAATATCCCATCATTTCTCTGTCTGTTTTTCTATTTTATCACGAACTTAGCTGTCAGTGGAGAAACTTTTTTTTTCGGAGGAGAATGCGTTTATGCTCCCTATGGTGCAGGACACTTCGGCCGTGTGTGGGGCTCAAGACTAAATCCCACTACCCACTATACTCCACCGGTTTCCTCTTCACACCCGATTGGGACAAGTTGGTGCCAGCCGTGGCTATTGACCAGCCCATCCCTGGGTAAGTCGGGGTCGCGCCTAGGGAGGGTCACCCGAGAAAAGTCAGTGTAGAAACTTGCCATAAGTATGACACGATCTACTTCTTACTCAACATCGTAGTGCTTGCTTACCAAATATAGGTATAAGCAATAAAAAAAATAACAAGTTTGTTCAGCTCTGTCGTCCCTAATTAACTAAGAGCACAGTTTGTTATTCTTTTCCATTATCAATATTTAATTAAAATAAAACACTACCATCAGAACACATAAACACCTGCTAACAATCAACAACATGAGGAAAACTTAAATCTATTTACAATTTAGCCTAATTGGATACAGTAACATGATTGCACTTAAAATGTACTTATTTAAAAACAGTATCCCACTTAACTTTCATGAACAGTCAGTATAAATATTGTGTTTACAGGACAAATATACTCAGTTGATACACAGAGAATGCATCATGACAGTCTTGGCCTTGGCAGGCGAATAAAAATAACGATGTTTTTGTCGAGTCGATTTTATATCGGAGCGTGCGTCCGCGGCGGTTATGTGTGCGCCGACGCATACTAAAAGGACGCTGTAGTATTATGTCGCGGGATGTTTGCAAGATCAGACTTTATTATCTACAAATGCCATGTCAAAATTTTAACCTTCTTTTATCATGCATTCAAAGGTGCACTTATGAATTGTAAATGAATTGTTAATCTATTAAAGTTGTGTTTTTACACAAAGTGTGTTTTGTAGAAAAATTTAATTAAACACACACTTCGTGTGCCTCACGTAGGAAACTCTTAATTTGAAAACACCTGTTAAATATACTTTAATACATTTTGTAAATTTAAAAGGGTTACCTATGTACATAGATCTCTCTATAAGCAAACATTATGTGAAAACTAACGATATTATTTCATGGATATATAAAATTAGTATTATGTAGCTTTCACAACTTTCTGAGCGCTCCTTAGGTTTTCATTTGCCCGATTATTTATTACATTGAGTCCCATATCACAATTACTAAAGTAACTTACGAAATAAAATTACGTAATTTGATTACACAGTTCATGTTGTTAAATTTATTATAATAATTTATCTCTTAAGCAAATCCTTAATGAGAAACTACAGCATCGATTCATGAAGCTTATCCGATAAAATCAAAGTCCACGAATTGCAGATTCAATCGACTTGTAATCAAAGAGCATTCCTTTAAAACCTTTAAAGAGCAGAATTTCTGGAGAGATAATTTTGGTAATAATGTATTACGCTTTTTAAAATGAGCGATATTGGATTCGATTCCCACCCAAGAAAACTATCATGTGTTGGTCCGTGACTGTATCTTTATATTTATTTACTTAAGTTCATATTTGTGATTGTATTAATAAGCACCAACTACTGATATTTATTTAATGCTAGCTTTCCACCCCGGCTTCGCGCACGTGGATATAAAACTTGTTCTGACAATAACAAACACACTAAAAAGTATAATCCAATTATGTATATTTCGGTGATTAATATATTTTAATTGAATATATGGATGCTTTTTTATCCGGGCATTTTTAATAAAATAATTTTTCTACACCACGTTCACACATGCATAAATAAACGTACAAAGGATGTGAGCTATCGATGTTAAGAGTGGCAAAAAACACAGTTAAAAAAACAGGCTAAAACTTTTTGCACATGGTATGATAAGGTTTCTTCCTGTTACAACTTATTAGACTAGAAGCTGAATGAGAAACGTGAGCCATAACCAGTAAGTAGTGTAAATTCATACAAAAATTTAATTTAATTAAATTGATTGAATAATGATGAATTTTTTTATGAAAGAGAGTGACAAACGAGCAATTGTGACACTGGATGGTAAGTATCTCTACACATATGCATATAAACATTCAGACAGAACAAACACAAATACTCACCCTGGAATTCGAACCTACGACCCCAGACACATAGGGCAGCGTCAATACTGCCCGATAATTGAAGTCACAATACAATGAACTTATTTAAGTAAACATTGCATTGAAACAATTTGCATGTATGCATTGTTGTCATGTCCATATTAGCTTAGCCTCAATTGTCTAAGAATGAGGCATCAGAGCTGTTTTCTACTTTTGACTACCTTTGCCCGCAACTTCTCATATAAGGCATTCGGTAGTTTGCAGATTTTGTTTATATTGATCATAGAAAGACTATAGAGACTTGTCACATTTGTAGGGATTCATTCCAAAGTTCATCTAAGTCCGACTAGCTAGCTACCACCATCAAGAATAAATCCGTTGCCATAATAGCCTTGGCTAGATTTCGGCAACAATTATGGTAGACAGTACACTTGAAATAAAAGGCTCAAAGATTATAGGAGCCTGGTGGCGTAGTAAATTGAGCGATGCTTCCTGCTTAAATATCCTTCAATGGAATAGGCCACAGTGGCCTCTTGTCATTAGATGATCTGTGTGCCTGCCTATCTCCTAACTGACCCTGATAGTAGTGACCAAAATTAAATGCCAAGAAATCTAAACACAAGTGCTTTAGCTACTTATTTTGGGATCAAATCAATTTATGTGATATTAATTTATTATATAACACACAGACAGAGTTACTAGCACGTACAACATTAGTAAGGCTTCTAGACTCGTCTGAGAGGCGATGTATAAACGTTTGCTCCTAACAAACATACTCATACCACATACGTGTATTCGCAAGGCCAACTGGTCAATAAAGACTTTTGGTATTTTCATTATGAATTAGGCATTGCGAAAATCTCAAGCTTTTAAGTTGAAAAATAACTCTTATGTCAATAACATTTAAGACACGCTAATTTTGGTTTGAGCTAACACAGTCGTAGTAATAGGGAAATTTTATTAGCATGTCTAATTGAAAATTTGTCCAAAATTTTCGTTCGCTTAGATTGCGTACTTTTTAGTTAAGGTCATATTTATCAGATGCGATTATACGAGTAAGAGCGCTTACACGTGAAAATTAATCGCATTAATATTGGACCAATGTTTTTGGTTTAACACAGTACTATTATATATTCTGTGACAATGTGTATCACTGTAATTTAACATTTGGTTCATTATTTCCAGTATTTACCACATACAAATAATGTAATTTAAATCCTTTGGCGAAGTAAACAATTACTAAAAATGCATTCGAACAGAGAATCAGTTCAGAAGTTCATGGACAATGGTTAGTAACTTTCAAAATCACAATTGAACCAATCGAAAAACATTCCCAAACCTCAGACAAGTTTTTTATCTCAAGATCATTTAGCAGACCTACGTCTGTAAAACGTTATCATTACAGTGATACACAGCGAGTTTAGCAAATACTCGGATAAGCTGTTGTGATTTGAAAGTAGGGACACTCTGGACCGGTTTCAGACTTTCTCATTCATGAGCTTTCGGTCCACAATCGGGTCGGCCCTCCAACCGAATGTGCAGATTCATATAAATCGGAAAGCGTGTTTATTTTACCTATTTCCATAGATAAAATAACATTTAATGAAGTTAGACGTACCTAGTTAAATTTTTATTGCATTACAAGCTGGTTTGGTAAGCGTTAAGCTGGTTTAGTTTTAGTTTGAGACAGGACGTACATGTGAACTAAGAAACTTCTTTGTCATGTTTGATCTTGTTGGCACAAATGTTGTAAATGCTTTGTTAAAAACAATTTGAAACAGAGAACAAGAAAAGTTCATTTTCTACTAGTCGAATTTTAAACGAGAGAGAGAGAGAGAGATCTAAAAACAATGATGATTTTTAGTCATTCCCACAAAGATCTATGGGATCGAAATAATGTGAACACCCTGGTTCTAGTTGGTGAACACACTCATCACCTATACTTGTCTCCAACCGTAGACGTACCAATAAAAAAAGCTTCAAAGTAAGCCAAAACCAATGGTGGAGTCTAGTCAAATTGTATAATGTTTACCCGTACTTGCCGTTATTATCGGTTAGCTTAGTTTTATGCGTACTTTGTACAAAGTATGATACTGTTTGCACGTAATATTGTTAAAAGAAGTTTAACTCCAGTTTACGGTATAAGCTCAATGTTGACGATCAGAAAGCGCATTTTTTGAAAAGTCCTTTGTGACCAGATCAAGGCGATTGGACTCTGTACATTATTAAATAGGTATGGATACAAAAATTATACAAATTAGGTATAACAGTATTGTAAAAAATAATACAGTGTGACAGACACAAAAATAATCACAACACATCCAATTGAAAACAACAGTTCAACCTTCAACCCGTAACCCAACTTTCATCAGGACCTTGAAACCCAGATAGAACAATTGGTGCAAAGGAAGTGACTTAATACGTAAAAACAAAGGCGCCCCAAGGTGCCTTTGACGAGCGACGCGCCACGCGCTGAGCGTGCGCGGGCGCAACGTGCGTCGAAATTTTGAAGGTGATTATTATCCAATATATTTTTGCACGTATACCATAAAGACGAACTTTGAAATTTGTAATTTAAAAGTATAAATAATAGAATTATATTTTTTATAAAAAAAAAAATAGTTTTAGTAAAGCTAGTAATCAACCTTTATCGAATCGAATTTGCGTGGATCAATGCAAATTAAATTAAGATACATTATTTTTTTGCAACGACAGCTATCTAATTAAGTAATATTATGATCGTTGTCCTTAATGAAGTTGATAGATGGGTGAATATACAAAAATTGGGTAACTCAATGTCATCAGCTAATATATACAAAGTCTTATTATATTTCATTGAGATTACAATTTATTTTAAAACAATGAAAAGTCCTTTATTTGGTCACCCAATTTCAGCTCTTCATTTTAAATACAAGTTAATTAAAAATCACAATAAATGCTTAAAATGTCAGTCCTCTGGCATGTCACAATCCCAAATACCAACAATCAAGATACTGTCTATTAAAAATTATCTATAATTTCAGAAAACTTACTAATTTACTATAATCTGTGATGTACACAGTAATATATAGTACAACTTCCATAACGCAATGTTCTCTACTTTACTTTTTAAAAAAATAAGAAACTTTGTGTTCAGTTTTATTTGTCCAGTCCGTTGTGCCTTGTTTAAACTTGAAAAACGTGCCAAATATCAATGACTCAACGTCAAATCCCTGTTTGAATTTCGATGTTGGTAATGAAGTAAGTTGTGGACCACACAATTTGACGGCCGCCATAACGGTACCAGTGCTTGGGTTGTGTTTGTCGTCTGCACACGCGCTGATCCAGTCAACATTTCAGTCCCATGGTGAGTAGTTATTTTCTTGTTAATCTGGGGTTTATTTCCATTTATACATAGTTAACTTTGATTTGTTAATATGTATATTGTTGGTATTCGAAATTACCAAAAAGACATAAGTTCCGCGTATTACCTCTAATTTATGTCTTTTTCGTCAGTCCGTTGGCGTCAGTCCTTTGTCAGGTATCGCGCCAGAGGACTGACGTGTTTCCATGGTACTGATGTTTTTTTGTTTTAGAACAATTTTATCTTAATTGCTACACGTGTATAAGCATTTCTATTTTATATTTCAGTTTAAAACATCATGCGGCACGCTAAAAACAAATTGACTAGGGAAGAAACACTAAAAAAAGAGAGAAGCCGAAAAGGCTCGCTTGGCCAGGATTAATAGCGACTTGAATTGAAGACATGAAGATAGGTATAACAAAAAAGAAAGAATTAGTGAAAAAGACACCACCAAAACGCAGGCGTGTCTTTTTTTCACCAAAAAGAGCGCATTTGAGTTGGCTCCCTGTTTTCGTGGCGTATCTGTCCCTCTATCTGACCGAATACAGCTCCTTGGTATGGAATTATCTTCCAACCTAAACTTTGGGAGCTACATAGAGTGTAGCAGCATCTGCCTCTAAAAAGCTCGGAATCCTTTCCAGAGTCAGGCGCTACTTCTGCGGAACAGCACCTAAACCTCTACAGAGCTCAAGTTCATTCTTCCATAAAGTATTGCTGCCATCTTTGGGATGGTTCTGCTCGATACCAGCTGGCTGCTTTGGACTCTATTGAGCGGCGTGCTAAGAGGCTAATCGGTGACGATACTTTAGTCGAGAGCTTGCCGAGCCTCGATCATCGTAGGAGGGTTGCTTACCTCTCCGTATTTTACAGACTCCACTTTGATGAGTGTGCTGCTCAGCTGCACGATTTGGTTCCACCAGCTCCGTTCCATCATCGAACTACTAGACTCAGTCAGGGACTCCATCCGTATACAGTGGGGATACCGCGCGTACGAACTAAGCGATTTGCTTTATCTTTCTTGATACTGACTGCGCGGGAGTGGAATTCTCTGCCGGGATCTATCTTTTCTACACAATACAACTTGGGGCTCTTAAAGGCCAGAATTAACGGGCTTTTCCTAAGCAAGCGCGCTCCATCGTAGACCGCATAGTTGTTTAACGTCAGGCAACTTTGTGGTCAAGTGCTAACTTGGTCCAAATATAAAAAAGGCCCTTTTTTGGGGAAGTTATTAAAACGCAATTGGAAGAAAACTACACTAAACTAAAGACTCATGAAGAAAGAAAAATATTTAAACAAGTTATATCTGGAAATGTAGTAGACAAATACAAACTATAGAGCAAAGCAGTCACTTATAAAAAAACTGGACATAACCTAACATATTATAAAAAAAAAACATACATAATAGCAAAATTAGAATGCAAGGATTAGTGCAGCCATTTTTAAAAGATGATTCTAATATTTCTAATAGCCCTCAAGCTGCAGGAAAGAAAGAATTCGTGTCTTGTAAACAAGTTAAAAATCATAAGAGATTTTTACTTGATACCATGAAAAACTTCATAAGAAATTTTTGAAAACCACTCCATGTGTAATATTTTTGTACAGATTTTAATTAATTTCATTATAACTCTTAAAAAAATGTGTATTTTATCATTCGTTCATTATAATTCTTACAAAATTGTATATTTTATCAGTACTATGTTACCCTCGTCAGTCCCCTGGCAGTCAAATTCTCAAAATTTTAAATATCTCACAATCTACTTAAAAAAGTGACTGGCCCGATTTGGAACAATATATTCATCATATTAGCTATCATATACACCCGAATTTGTAGAAATTCGATATAAAAACTATAGTAAACAAAATATCCTCAATAGTTACCCAACTTTTGTATATTCACCCAGATGTCCTTTTATTTTACGACGAGCCATTTGGTGTAGTGGTCGAGAAGTCGGCTATTACACCAAAGGTCGCGGGTTCGATCCCCGCACGGTACAAACATAGTGTGCATGAACATGTCTGTTTGCATCGGTCTGGGTGTTTCTATGTATAATATGTATGTATTTACAAAAAAAAGTATATAGTAAGTAATGTTTATCCGTTGTCTAGCACCCATAGCACAAATGCTTAGTTTGGGGCTAGATGGCGCTGTGTGAATAATGTCCAGGGATTATTTATTTATTTGCAAATGCAAAAATTTTCTTAAGGGGGGGTGGGAGTACATAAAAGAGGCATAGACCGACAAACTTATCTGTTCCGGTGGCGGCGTCGCTACTGTCTATTTAGAACTGTCATTAAATATCGTTTTTGCATTGTATTTCACGTAGTTCCAATTTTGGCCACCGGAACAGATAAGTTTGTATTATGCGTCCAAATATGGCGCCGCGCTCGCACATTTCGTAGTTTTTTAAACATAGTAAACGAGACACTAATTTTATCAAGTCAAACTCTGCGAATTTATCTGTAAATATTTAGTGGCTATAATTGAGTGAAAATTCAAATGTTAATTGGCAGGAGCTTAGACATAAAATACGAAAATCGTTAAAAAAAGGGGTAACTTTGGGATTTTTTTCTATCGAGTGAAGTTTATAAAAACATGTAATTGAATGCGATTTTAACTAGATCAGATCCTTAACTGATACATATATTTTTTTTAGAAGTGAAAACACTGAAAAGCTTTTAAAAACCATACGCGCGGCATCTGCGGAACTACACAGCCTTAAGGAAAAATTTTTCTATTGACAACAATACATCTATACTAAGACTGATTCATCTGTAAACAAGCAGAGGTCTTGAATAAAAATATCGATCGCCAGCCACTTGAACTTGAAGTGTTTATTTAAGAAACGTATCCACTCATTGTGAATTGACAAGTGACCAATACAAATGACTTTTTGTCTAAACCATGTGGGCGTTTGTAGCGCATTTGGCGCCATATCGCAGCCTACTCTACAGACTTGCAATACAATAACAAAAGTGTTCAAAACACTTACATTACACAGTACAGAAAGATCGACAGTAACTCTTTTTATGGTCTAGCAGCAAATATGCCAGTTCTTTACTAAACTATTACCTACTACCAGGAAAAAAGACTAACTATTTTAGTCTAATTTTTAAACGGCAAAGTCATGTGCATAAGACGATTGAAACCATAATATTTCCCACCCCATCAAATGATGATTCAAAAGATTTTAATTTTCATATTATTATGTATGGCTATAAAATTCCTACGGGAAACGTCTCATTCCCGCGGGATGTTTGAAAAAAGAAATTACGCGCGGGTGAAGCCGCGGTCGGTAAGCTAGTAGGTAATAATACCTATGTAGTATCAAAGAATCAGACATGGCTTACTGATACACAATTGTTTTATCACAATAAATTAACGTCTCGAGCTCAAATTATGCACGTGGGTGCAAAAGGCTGTTGCGTAACACTATAGCCTGTGTTAATTAAATTAACAAAACGTTAATTTAAATTTATAGACACATAATTAACATGTAACCCACAATAACAACACTAAAATGTAAATCGTTGTGAGTTTAAGATCGCAATCGCGTTACATTGTGAACTAGTGATGTATTGAACAATGTAGATTATCAACTACCGTGTTTGTGTAATTGCCTCTCTGGATTACTCATTTTTGTTTGTTGCCAAAAGAAGGTTGAATACAGAAAGCCTACTGATAAATCTCGTGAGTAGGATTCGAACCCCTGATGCGTAAGGCGGGGTCACTACCAAATATGCCATCGAGACAGTCGAAATATGTGTCGTTTCAGGTTTTGTCATACGCGTACTGAAGTTGAACACAAAAAACAATATTAATTTCCACAAGTTAAATAAAAATAAGTATACCTACCTATTATTAAATATCTCATTACTATTAGTCACATCACTAGCACGAACTAATGTGTTTTGCGGCCTTTTAAAACAATAGTTTTATTACGTGTTACAAGGCCAATAGTTCCGAACATTAATTCACGTCAGCAATGATACAGTCAACTTTTTTGTTATTGCCAAATTAATGGCTTGGTCCATTTTAGATTAAAAAAAGCCTACCTATTAAAGCGCCGACAAAAATATTTTTTCCCTAGCAATTTTGTTAAGCAAATAATTGACTGGTAATTGTATCGTATTTCAGTTTTTTCTGTTGTAAAAAGCAGGTCTAGTATCAATCGGGTAAGACTGACACTTGCCACCCAACTGTGAATTAGGGTAGGAACACCGGTTTGCGACCAATTAAGCGACTTGTTGACTTCAGAGTTGATTTCTATCATGATGCTGTACGTCAAGATTTTCCAAAAAATTTACATTTGATCTTACAATAGTCTAGTTTTATAAAACCTAACGTTTATAAACGTAGCAGTGATACATAATTTTAAAAAATGAATTATTCGTAAAACTAGCAAAAACACCGGTTATCGGCCGTTTGGCCCAGTTATCGACCACCTGTGCACCGGTTATCGACCACCTAATTTACGGTAGAAAAATGAGTCTTATTCAATAGCCATAGGGTATATTATAGTATGAAAGTGAAACAGTTAATGAAATCAAAAAAGCGGTATATTTTTACTCTCTTTTGCGACCTAAAAATACAATTGAGTAACCAAAAGGTCATATTTGTTGATTTCTTTTGATTTGGAACACGATCGAAAAGCCTATCCTATAATATAGTGGACCTTGGAACTCCGTTCTGCCGGCATGCTTCTTTGTAGGGCAAAGGCCTCCATCCTTGAAATCAAGTTATCGTTACAATTATGGGTACTGGCTTAATCACCACGCTTGCCAAATGCGGATTGGTGATCACAAACCCGAGCAGTGTCCGAAAAAACCGACACAAAGTTAGCTCGACCCGGGAATTGAACCCAAGTACCCCGCGATCTCGGCCCGGTACTTAAACCACTAGACCATCGAGGCGCGAAAAAACAAAAACACAAACAAAAAATGTAACGAACAGAAATTAATTAAATGTTTAGTATTTATCGGGTGCGTTTAATTTCCTAGTTCAAATAAAGTTTTATTTATTACTAATTACGTTTCTCTCTTCTCTTCTATCTTTTTTATATTATCTTACTAGCCTTCCGCCTGCGGTTTCACACGCGCGTAATCCCCTTTTTCAAATATCCCCCCCCCCCCCTCCCCCCACATTTCCGGAATCAATTATAGTACCCTATGTTGACCGGGGATAGTGTAGCTTTCCAACAGTGCTAGAATTATTCAAATCGGTTCAGTAGTTTCAAAATTTTTATTCCCGCAGGAATAAGACGTTTCCCGTAGGAATTTTATAGCCTTATGTCCTAATTCGGGTTATAAATTATACGTGTGTCAAATTTCATCTAAATCCGTTCAGCCGTTTAAGTGTGATTGAGTAACAAACATCCAAACATCTAAACATCCAAGTTTCCAAACATCCAGACTTTCGCATTTATAATATTATATTATATGTATACATACATATACATAATACATACATATAATATTATATAGTAGGAAGTAGGATTTTTTTGAACGGCCCGAAAACAGGTACAATTTTACCAGTTATCGACTGCCTGTTAAAGACGGCCGTTAACAGGGTTTGTTTTCACCGGTTGTCGGCCGCTAAACTTTTGGTATTTTTAAAGGTCATTATCTTCGAAACTATGAGGTATACTGGCGGTCGGAAACTAGTTGTCAAGTCACAAATTCCTAGCTGTTCACAAATGTAAATGAATCTATGTTGGTGCATTTAAGGTTTTCGCAATGTAGGCAAAGAAAAATGACGTAAATAAACCGGTTTTCCGACCACCCGGTCGGAAACTAGATTTTGATATGAATCGATAACCTATTGCCCGACCACCAAAAATATTACAAATTATGAAATGTTTGGTGAGTTTGGGCACTTGAATATTGAAATTAAACATCTTATCCTACACACAAACCAAATCAAACCCCTATAAAATAATAGTAACACTCAAAATGTAACATTTGAAAATCGATCCACCTGCAATTATTTTTGCTAAATTTGTCACGTGTCAACACACCAAATTTTGAAATGGTAACTGAGGGCTCAGTTCGCAAATTATAAAGTCATGCTCTTGGATTAAGAACCGTGGAGTTTGTCCAGGTCGACTGGCGCGAAATTAGAAATGAGCTGTCTATAGTCTATCTATTATTCAAAAAAACGTGTGAAGTGGTCGGAAACTGGTGCTGGCCGGCAAACCGGTGTCACTACCCTATTATGCCATTTAAGTTTAAAAATATAATTTCAAATTATCTTAACCAGTTTTGGACACCTTAATTTATTAATGGATCTACTATGCATATTTTTTATTTACTGAATAGATAGATAATAATATGTAGCTCAAACTGATGGAACATCCGCTAGGTAGATGAATGATCCAGATCGATTTTTGTCTGTTTTGATAGAAGCCGTCAAAATCACTTAATGTATACTATACATAAAGTGATTTATTATCAAAATTAACTAATGACATTGTAGTCCATAGTTGGACTCTTTATACTAACGCCATAGCAGGCATTAGATTTCAGAAGATTTTGAAACCACAAAATACCTTTACCTACATTAAATGAAATCCACATCTTAGTGTTTTATAGCTCTAATTTGTTAAATAAGTCTTGTGTTTTATTTCAACCGTTGCACATAAAATCTCCTTGATCGTTTAAGTTAACAATGTAAATGCTCAAGGATCAAAATAAAACCGTTGGTGATGTTGTCTTAACGTCCAAATAAATTAAAAAGAAAGCACCATAATACAGTGGGGATTAAGATTGTGTAAACGATAAAAGTGAAGTTACGTTGTCAACACCATTAAATATTGTTGCATTAAACAGTATATTTACTTACAGTAACATTTTCCCTGAGCAATTTACAATATAATTATTCGGTGGTATCTTAGTATGTTACAAGGAGTCTTGGCAATGGAGCCGTCAACAGTTTGTTTACCTTTAAAATATCATCAGGTTTAATAAATAATTAATTATGAAATCGTTTACTGGTAATAATAACATTACTAAATTCCATGTAAGCATATTGGAGGGATCATTTGTGTTAATGTATACAGTATGATAGGTAGGATATCAGTCAGATGATCTTCTAAATTAGGTATATTATAAAAAAGTTTCCTTTTAATATCTAGCCTAGAATTTTATTTTTCCAAATTCCTGATACCTATTAACAAAATCTTTAATCGCTAAATAGGTACATATATCAACGACTCTTATCTATCAAGGATTAAAACATAGCCACTATTGTAATAATTTGAAAAACAAAACGTCAGGAATGCAAAGGCGTGGCTTCTGATTTGTTAAATTAAACTATGAATGAATTTTAAACGCTCTTACCCTAAGCACAGATTACTAAATAGTTACTAACGTAACCCCACGTAACCCTGAGTAGGCTAACATTCCGCGAATCTGACTTGCCAAATTCAAAGGAACTCGACTCGAAACTTAACATTCGTGACGTGTCATCTTCCAAGCGAAACGGCTGTGTTAGAGCGAGATGTCTATCTGAAAGTCAGCGTGCCTTTTAAATAATGCATCATCGTCGATGTAAACACCGAAGGCCTTGGCCTCGCGAACAATGAGGCCCACTAAATTCGATTACCTAACCGAACCGGCCGGCTATTTCGCTCACGATTTTGACCATAAACGAACTAAGAATCAAGGTTAGACATGTTTGGCGGAGTTATTGTTAAAAAACGCAGCCTAAGAAGGGGTATTACATAATTTGAATACATAATTTTGCCGGAGGTGGAATTTGTATTATTAACTTATTGTTGCTTTCAGTTCTTTGTTGTTGAGTCGTCGAATTTTTCCGATCGTTTTGCAGTTCACGAAATGAAATTTAAATCAAAATGCGTAGGAGAATATTAAATATTATACAATTTTAAAAGGTAAAAAATTTTATTTCATAAATAGTTTGTTAATTATTAGGCATCTATCACATGTAAGAGTTTAAGTTAGAAAGTTTTTAACAATCAATTTAATTATTTTTTATTGGACTGAACTAAAAAACAAAAGCTAAATTATTTTATATTTTATGCGATACGATACTATCAAAATCAGTATTTATTGTGTTTTCGTGATTTTGCATTGATATAGTTCTATTTTATGACAACAATAAATTACAGGTTTGTAATGTTTGGTATTTGATTAACTAAAAACCGGCCAAGTCCGAGTCGGACTCGCCCATGAAGGGTTCCGTAGCAGCAAGTATCATCATAAATAAAAGTTCTTGTAGTTCTTTGTAAGTTTGATCGACGTTTTTTAGGCTTGTTCTTACTCGGTCACTGAACGGAACGCTCCGAACTAGGACAATCGTTCAATTGTACTAGTTCGGTCTTTTAGTACTATTAGTTCATTTAGTTCAATGATCACTATGACATCAGTCGGACCGGGAGGCTCGGATCATATTTGTTTCCCTTCATACTTTGCAGGCTTAGGACAGTCATTTTAATATATCACACACACACATCCACTTAACATTTATATAAAGTAGAATAAACTCTTAAAATGGATACATAAACTTACATTAATTATTTCACTTTCGCTAAAGAAAACAAACAAAATTATCCTGATCTGATCTGAACAGGCTAATTTTCAAATCAGTCGTACTCGTACATCGTCCATCACGCTCACACGCACGCGTCTCTGATCTTTCAACTCTCTCTCTCTCACCCACCGCTCAGTCACCCGTAATCGGTCGGTCGGTCATTTGATCCCGTTGTCGCTTAACTATGGTGAATGAAATGTACTAGAAGACCGATTTGAACGATCAGAAGAGAATAGTTCGTACTCGTTCAGTTGAACGAACTATTCCCTTAATCGGACATGAACGAGTAGGACACAAGCCTAACGTTTTTATATTTGAGTTGATTGAATGAGAGGAAAATTGCGGTTTACGATTTATGACGTTTTAAAAAAAAACTAATTACTTGATCTCGTTCAAACCAATTTTCAATGGAAGTTTGCATGGTAATGTACATCATATATTTTTTTTAGTTTTATCGTTCTCTTATTTTAGAAGTTAGAGGGGGGGTGACCAACATTTTACCACTTTAGAAGTGTCTCTCGCGCAAACTATTCCGTTTAGAAAAAAATGATATAAGAAACCTTATTATAATTTTTAAAGACCTATCTATAGATACCCCACACGTAAGGGTTTGAAGAAAAAAAAGAGTTTCAGTTCTAAGTATGGGAAGCCCCAAAAATTTATAAACTAATTACTTGATCTCGTTCAAACCAATTTTCAATGGAAGTTTGCATAATAATGTACATCATATATTTTTTTTAGATTTATCGTTCTCTTATTTTAGAAGTTACAGGGGGGGGACCAACATTTTACCACTTTGGAAGTGTCTCTCGCGCAAACTATTCAGTTTAGAAAAAAATGATATAAGAAACCTTATTATCATTTTTAAAGACCTATCCATAGATACCCCACACGTAAGGGTTGGATGAAAAAAAAATTTTTGAGTTTCAGTTCTAAGTATGGAGAGCCCCCAAAATTTATTATTATTTTTCTATTTTTGTATGAAAATCTTAATGCGGTTCACAGAATACATCTACTTACTAATTTTCAACAGTATAGCTCTTATAGTTTCGGTAAAAAGTGGCTGTGACATACGGACGGACAGACAGACAGACAGACAGACATGACGAATCCATAAGGGTTCCGTTTTTTGCCATTTGGCTACGGAACCCTAAAAAGGAACGCAGTAGGTGTTCTAAGTATTAAATTATATAAATGTTTCCCTTCTTCTTAAAGGAACATCATGACATAATGAGATTCAATTACTGTTTTTGAATGTCCAATGTAATGTTTGTATCATGCATGTTTAACTCCACCAGTTACTAGAAAATATTTAAGAAGTTTAGTTCATTTCAACAAGTAATTCAAACATGTTGTACCTAGTTGTTTTAACCACATATCATTTTTAAATCGTTACCGTCAAAGCACTTTCAAAACCAGTTGTATTAATATCATCACTTTACGGTTAAAACATCTGAGTAACAAATAACAAGATTACGAGTATTATAACGACATCATAAAAATCTGTATCGGACGGGTGTGGAAGCGTAAAAAATAACAGTCGGATAAATAACAACGGAATTATAGCATGTTACGTCGACCAACAAATTGGAAAATTGGCTAAGAGATGGACGTGTTCCAAACAAACGGGTAATAAAAATAATTAGACAATTAGCGGAGTGCGGGGGCGGCCGGGACAATAATTGTATGTAAAGCGGAGATAAACCGATCGACCGTGACAGTACACGATTACTTTCTGTACAACATCTCATCTCATGCAATAAATACACGCACACGCTCTTATGCGAATGCCTTAAAGTTCATGTTCGAAGATCCGTAGTTCATTAGTGTACTGGTGATTGTTTGGGTTTTTATTGGACCGCTTTCGACTGGTTTTGGTACAATCGGGAACGCGTTCGTTGGGTTTGAATTTGATGTCTCCGAATGCATTCGAATTACGATATACCTACGTCGTTCACTGCCCATATACAACTTCATACAATCGCTTGTAAAAGCCAAACGTGATATCCAAAATTCGACTTTAGCTGAAAGGGGATTAGTCGTATCATAAAATAACATTGCTTAAAGGTAGACCTAGTGATTTGAGATCGAACAAAAGTCTTCATTATCTTTTTTTATTTCACTAGGCACGAAAAACGCCTTTAATATAAAAAGAAACACGCAAACTCAGTAAGGTGGTTAATATTTATTCAAATAATAAATTCAAAGCGATAAATTTTAGACCTCTCAACCGACTTTAATAAATATTTTAACACGATTTCATTGCTGAACTCGAACGAAAAACGTGATAGTTTATACCCATTGGGTAACAAGCTTTCTCATATTTCAAGATAATTGTGATAGAGGCCGGAGCCCACATTTTCTCAACATTATACCAATGCACGAATACAATTGAATTGCTCGGACACAGTCCTCGTAAAGTAAGAGTTATTGCAAAATACCAAATCAAATTACGTGAAATGGAACAAACCCAAACCAAATCTCCAATCCAAGTGATTTTATTATAAAAAAAACAAGTAAGAATAGATCATGAAAAAAAAGGATTCAAACTAAAATAAGATAATAAGATTATCCAACTTAACTTTTCAAAACAAAAGATACTATAACAAAGATATTATCAATAATAACAAACGGTTATTTTACTTTACTAGATAATGCAACTGTGTCTGAATTCGATCTATAGATAGCGTACCAAAATAAATCAACAAGTGTTAATTGATAAAGTGAGTTGAGTTCTTAGAAGTTAATTGATAAAATGCCTTCTCCATTCGTCCTATGATTCAATGATGACTTCTATACCCGATTGGTTATTTCTTTCAACGCTGAGCTAGCAATGGATGTACAACGGTACACATAGCGAAAGAAAACATTCAAAGATTTATGAGTACCATAACAAAAATGCGGGAAAATTTGTGCTATTTTTAGCAATGACTCTGTATGCTTAGGCTTTGTCTGCCATACGGATGTCTAAAGCACTGTCATTTGATGAAATTAGGAGTGATGGATATAAGACGAAATTCATTAATTCACTAATGATTCATGGTCCTTCGTGAATTGACGACTATCACTAGAATGCCAAGACCATTTTCCAATTCCTAATGGTTTCTGATGCCATTTGTCCGCGCTGAGATTGCAAACCGTACAAAACAGTGCGTGTTACCTTGTTATTCGTAACATTCCTATAAATCTCACTATATCTATGAATTATAATTGTATGACTCCAAAGAGGTCGCATGAATAATTTTATTGTCCTTACATCAACTATAATGGTTTTGTTATCATTAATGTGGCAAGTAAAATGATTCACTGTGAGACAAAGAGGTTAACGCATGTTAAAAATCCTTTCTGTTTCACGAAGCGAAACAAATCCGATGTAGTGTAGCTAACTAATTTTTCTTCGGACATAAAATGTTTCCAAACATCTCATCAATGCCTAAAATCGATACTTGGATATTGATCTTTTTCACAAGAACGTATCTTTTTTACTAAATTAAACATGATAAAATATGTCATTTTATATGGGATTACCGCTGTTACCTTTTATTAATCGTACATTTACACACTTATAAACGTTAACCGGTTTCCCAAAGACTTGAGGCCGCAGAATAATAAATAATTTTTATACACATATGTTACAGCTAAAAGGTTGTTAATAACTACCAGATCAGAACGTTTTAACATGAATGCCCAATCTGGCCTCCGTTTTCGATAAATATTTTACTGGTAACCAGAAAACAATCAAAATAAATTAAAGCGGTTTGAATGGAAACATAAAGAGGCGATTTTGGGTGAACTAATTTCTTTAACCACTTGTGCTAATATTGCTGAGTTGTTTATTGTCTGAGAGTACAGAGCGGGTGTGGCGATGTCCCGGCCCAAATAATGCAGTCTTACCTACAAAAACACCTCCAACTCCTTGTAGGAGGAGCTGCGGGACTATAAATATCAAGTTTTAAAACAGGGAAAAATCTACTTTACTCATAAACTTGCCATAAAATCATAAAATGTGACCTTTTCCTCCAATACGAGAAAATAGATGCACAGCATTGAACAATTTAAACAATATGCTAGGTCAAAAAGTCAATAGTTTTCCTTAAAAGCTTGCGTCGCTTTAGTCGATGAGTTCTAAGAAAAAAAAACAGGTTCACTAGCAAATTCGTTCTATTTTTAAATCAATCTAATAGCCCATTTGACTCGAATACCTCAATTACTCGAGAATTAACAATGTGTAATCGCAGCTGCGCTCAATTGAATCATCAAACGTCAAAAACATTTTGTTCAGCAAATCGGCTGTGTTGGGTTTCTTTCTACAATACGCCAAACAAATTTCGACCTTGCACTCTTGTTGCATAAAGTTTTGATTCAACGATAATGTTTGCAAAGTGACTAATGTTTCTCTCATCATCGTCTTAAGTGCATTTTGCAATTACTTGTGGATATTCATAAGACAGATGTAAAAGAGTAAACCATATTCATTTCGAGTGGTTGGTAACTTAAAGGCAGATAACAAACAACTGCATCTATTAATAAGACCATGTTAATAAAAACAGCACTGATGATTTCAAGTCTTTAATAAAGTTGTCGTTCTAGCTAGTGATCTTATAAATGTGAAAAATATTTATGTATCAAAATACCAAATAAACAAACCTCACGAATGAGGCCAGTATTTTCTTGAATAGAATGATGGTGTTGGATATGACCATTAGATTGACATAAGCAGAATCGCCGAAGACATGACACTATCATAAACGAAGCTGTAATTGGTAAACACGATAAACACGAGGCGTCTCAAACAGAATAAGCTCAATTCAATTTCTGCAGAAAACGAGCTAATTCTGTACAGAAACAATGACGTAATCAAAACGTGACATAGGAGCTTGGACCTTAACAGCAGATGCGACCTCAACAAAGGTAAAATAAGGTACCAAGGCGAAGCACCCTGATGGAGTTAGCCACTAGGTTTACAATCGATAATCACGACTGTGCACAATCGCGCACAGTAAAACATTACACGAGACACTTGTCACGCATATTTACGGTAATTGGGTCTCGTTAAAGGGATTACGAATGCCAAAGCGGTATCAGTTCTAAATGTCACAAGTCGGACCGCCCAACATTAAGGAAATCTCAAAATACGCCTCAATGTTCTGTGAATAGACCATTTAATGTAATTTAAGATTCACACCCTTCGTTAATAAGACAAGGATCTTGTTGACGTTCACTTCATGGGCAATGAACTCATGGTTTAATGTGTGATGCCATTTTTTTCTTGTACATGAAAATTGACAAGAAAAAAATGACATCTACTATGTTTTCATTATTTACTATGATAATGAAAACAGAATTATCAGAATAATGTTAATTTTGTTCTAACGATTACAAAATACCTTTCTTCCATAGACTAACAGTCCCACGATTACAGAAACAATATTTACAAGGCCTCTTTTATTTTAAACGTACTTCGTATACAATAACAAACGTTTATAAGGAATGTTAGGTGTAGGTAGAAGATTATCGCAAAGAATATCACAATGTAAAAGACTAAAGCGGACATAGGTATATCGGGGGCTTCGTCGTTTGACCCCGGTCCCGAATACACCGCGGTGTCAAACGCACAAGGACTCTTTTTGAATTGGCCGTTTGACACCGCGGTGTCAAGCGGTGAACAACATTTTTCGACTTCGTCACTTGACACCGCTGTTATTATTCATGTACAGTTAAAGACAAAATTGCATCGAAATAAATCCCAATATTAAGTATCCGTTTTATGTCATGACAACTTTGTCCCATAGGCCGCACCAATAGAACGCTCGTATTTCAGCTCTTCCAACCACTATCTCCTACTTTGCGGATATGGTCACTTCATCTAGCTTCATTTAAGCTTGTTAACACGTTGACTGCGGCAAACACACACCCCTGTGTTTTTAAAATTGCAACTCCAATGCGGCATTACACGTTCGACGCGAGCGCAAAAATATCCATACGACTGTGCGGCCCAACACAAAAAGTGCATTCAAGGCAGCCGCTTCGCGTGTGGCCACACACACCACCAATTAATGCTTTTTATGCTTTAATATTGTATTATTAGCTATTTAAACATAATATAGATAGTTTAATTTTCGTAAATACACAAAGCGACAAGTAATTCATTTATTGAAACATTAAATTCGTTCATATTATTATACACATAAAGGACAACGCATGAAATTATTTGGGCTCTGTCCCCACCCACCAACAGACTTGGCACTAGTTTCAATATTATTATGTCATTCCTTAAAAAGACAAATAACCATTTTAAATGACTTAGTACAATATCATTATTTATTATAAGACGTGGAACTCGATTTAAAATAACAAGCCAAATCAAACTGTGCTTGTACAACTCTTAACTCTAATCAATCTGCGATTTGTAATAGTATGATCTTGTTTTTTTTAATTATCAAAATAAATATTTTTATTAACATTCTGTTTGTTTCATCAGATTTATTTTATAATGAAAGCTGGCGATCAAAAATTTGCACTACCAGATTGTAAGGAGTTACTGTAGCATATAGACGTGACATCATAAAAACCACTCGCGCTACCTTATTAATAAGTATCTACTAACTAAAGGATCCTTCCAATCTACAACTTACTTGTGTACTCAACTGTTCAAAAATCAAAAATAAGATTTTTATTGGCGGTGTCAAATGACGAAGTCGAAAAACGTTATTCACCGCTTGACACCGCGATATTATTAACGGTGTCAAACGGCCAATTCAAAAAGAGTCCTTGTGCGTTTGACACCGCGGTGTATTCGGGACCGGGGTCAAACGACGAAGCCCCCGGTATATCTCCCGGCACAATATGAAATATGAAATGACGTCCTACTTAAGTCGAGTCGAGACCGTCTGCGTGAAGAATCCGCACCATTTTTCCTTAACGACTCTAATACAAACCAGCGCTGCAATTTATAATGTTTGAATAAACTATTCAACCGTTCGAGCATAGTAAAGATTATACAACGAAGTACAATCATTTTCGCATTTGGTTTGCGCGAGTGCAAGTACTTAAATCATATATCTTTAGCAGTGTGGGAAATGTTATGTAACCAGTACTTGTCGAGGTATAATGAGGACTTGCGGGTAAATACTAATGAAAGGGCTTATTAAAGGATATACTAAACGTTTTTAACCGATAAGCTATTGTTTCATCATCAGTGTCATAATATCACCAATAAAATCGTATGGACTATCCTGCCAACATCTGTATGGTACTGAATGATCCGCCGCGTAGTGATACAGTGATTTGACAGACATTTGTGTTTACACAGTGTGCAAATCATTAAATTTTTATTACTTATGTGGGAGCGGTCCCTTCCTTGATGCTACTAATTGCCATAACATGAGTGGTAGGTATTGTTATTGTGTGAGACTGAGATAGTCTGTAATTAAATTTTCTTAAAATCCGACCATTTGTGTAAATCTTTACATGAATTTTATCATATTTCTTATTTGATCTCTATCGTTACTCTGAAATTTTGTATAATATTCCGTGCAGCATTATTTGAATGTTTCTCTTTTAAATTAAATTGGAATTCAAAATTGGAAATCTCCGAACACATTATTAATCCAACACCCATTCGTTTTTGGCTTAATGATGATGTTAACTAATATTTGTTCACGAAATATCTGTACGTGGGTTCAACTAATGTTCGTATAACATCGAGCGGCAATAATATTTGCTAAATTATGTGTTCAGTCACTTTATTTACGTCTTGAACATCATTGACGATAATAACTAATCCTGTAATGACATTTATGTCACTGAGGATATAAATCGTCACAAATTCTCCAGGAGTTTGTATTTGAAACATTTCATTAGCATTATCATGTTAAATAATGTCTCATTTTAAATATTTATAATGAAATTAGTACCGTGTTTAAAATTGGTACTTACGATTTGCATAAAGTGCGAATTGGACAAATAAGGAAACACGACGCGGAAAATCGAAAATACATCTACAATACGATCATAACAAACAGGTTACTTAAATAGATTATTAGATTTCATGCAAGATTAAATCAAATTATCTCAAGTCTAGAATTTGTCTTTTAAGAATATCTTTTAGTCCTTTTATTAGTATGCTGAGGGATACTTTTTATATATAAGCATCTCCATGTTTTTTTTTTAGTTTTTATGGAATTTACTTTTAAATTGTGTGGACCTTTATACAGCTGAATCAAACGATATCTCATAATACGTTATAAATAGTTAATACATGCGCAAGCATAGTAAACATAAATATAGAAAAACATAGTTGAAGAAAAAATTGTAAACAAAGCAATAATAGCGATTCGTCATAGCTAGTATATAAATAGTAAATTATAGAATACAGGCATAATGCTAACCTACAATCACAACATTGTTCTCAGAGCTTACATTGTATACTTCATAGCAATGATAGTGTTTATTATAGCCTAAAATAGCAACATAATACGGGAAGACTGACCGAAGCGTGCTCATGAAACTATGTACATATTATGTAAGTAATGACAACAAAGTTTCCATTGAGGCAGGTTAGTGCTAGTACAGAACTATAAATAAACTTTATTACATGCCAAGACCTAACTACGCAGCAATGTTTTTTACGTAATCGATGCACTTGGACACAGTGAAACAAGTGCGATCAATCACGTTTCACACAGGATGCCATAAAACATCATCCATGACAGGATTGACACGATCGTCAATCGTATACTTCACAATAAAATATTAAATAAGCTATTACTAACTTCCCAGAGAACAGTATTCAGCCGAGGGTAGACAATGTAAACACTCGTGAATTTATATTTCTTTATACTGTAAACGCATTACTTTGAAACATGAGCATTAAAATTTGCAATAAAATATTATATTCCGCACTCAATTCTGTTCGCGTAAACAAGAAATGAGCTGCGATTCTAGAATAAAACATCTCCGTAAGAGATACAAGATTATTAAAATATTTGATACAAGTAATCTTGTGAACGTTCTCGTAGTCTTCTTGTAGGCAGCTTCATAAATGTTTTTAAAAACAAAAACTATTACGCATCGAACATCACATAAGTCACTCGATAAAGTGCGATGCATCATAAACTAAATCAAGCGTTATTAATACAAAAACAACAGACGTGCACTTAATATCGTATCAAGTTAACAAGTCAACGCGACTATAAATCTGATGTGCAAACGTCATACGCAGCCTATTGCAGACCGCAATAATTTGAAGCAGATATATTACAAGCAATCCGCTCTACGGTCATTTATGCGCTTGGCTCCAAGGATCAAGCCTCGGGCTATGCAGCAAATCTGTCTGGGAATTCACAACGAATTTAATCGGAATACAAATAGGCGACCCCGCAAAATCAGAGATGCCTTCAATAGGTTTAAATGTGAATTCGCACGGATTTGTTAACACAGCGAACATTCAAAACAATTATGCCTCAAAGTTTACACGTTAAACAGAAATATTTACTTTCACCACCATTTCTAAAGCATGTAACATAATTTACACTGTTTTATATACTGCGGCAGACGGAATAAAGCATTTCTCTGGGAGTCAAAAGTCAGCTAAAGCTCGTAAAGCAAGCTCTTGCTGATGAAATATTGCCCGGCAAACAAGCCCTCTGAGAATTCTGCGGCCCTGGTACTATGATAAATTCAAACCAAGCGTTATTAGCAAAAACAGGGATTATTAAAATTTATTTCCAAAGCCACCAGTTTTCCTGGCGTGTTTGACCTTTGTGAAGGGACAAAGAACGCGATAGGTGTTCGCTTTGTGCTCATTGAACTACTGAACTTTACTTATGGCTGCCGATTGCCACACTGCGTTCACATCCTTGGTGTAATGACGCTCGTTCTGCTCTACCTCGTCCATAATAATTAAATCAAGATTATACTTGTGCATAACAATGAGACTTTATTCTGGATTAATGCAGACGTTTTAGGCATGTTATTGGCCAAGCAGGCAAGCTTTGAAAATGAAAATTCTAAAAACAATAGTTTAATTTATACTGCGGTTACATTTGCATCGGCGAACAATCGCATGCAAGTCTCTAATTCTGAAGTATGCAACGAATGAAAGTGACGGTCGGCACGGCAACGTCGCGCCATCAGTTTATATTTAGCTTCGAACATAAAGCTTCGCTTACAAATTTAATTGCATTGATGATCGCCCGCCGTGCGCCGCAAATAGCCACGAGTCGTCCCTGAACCTACCCGAACTTTCTCTTGCTTACTGCACTGCGAATGCTGAGAAAATATTTGTTTGTTTCATTTTAAATAGCGTCCAGACTTAGTCGTATCGATCTTGCAATGTAACCTTTACTATCTTTAGATTGAACAATAATATCTTCAAAATTGAAATTTAAGTTTAGAATTTATGAACCTTGAGGGTTGCACCAGGAGCGTCGTATCCATATTATACTAGTATTGGTCAATCCCGTCTGGCGAACACAGAACTTCCAAGAGTCATTTTGAGAATTAATGGTTAAATTATGCATAGTCCGCTCTGAATTGTCGTTGGTCCGCCGGTCGACTGCGTAATGAACTTAACTGCAATGCTGACCATGTACGTGGGGTGACGATAAAATATCGTATTTAATAAATACGCTTAATAGGATTGGTAACCGATCGTAGTAATCATAATTCACTGGTACAAATTGAGATAAGTGAATAGAATACTCAGAATTTAGATGAATATGAGAGCAGAGATGATTTGCATATGGAACGTGCTAACGCGTTTAATGGCCATTAATATTTCTGAACTGCGAATGCATTGTTGGGTTGCATCGATCATTTGCAGCGTGAAACTGAGCGCAGAGGCATCAGGCACAGTGCAAACAGGATAGGAGCAAAGTACTACTTCAAACTATCTCTCAGGTTTGAGTCAAAAAATCATGAGATGTGGCTTATCTCGGGGGTTATGGCAAAAATATTAATTGGCTTTCCCTTCATTCAACTTCAGAGACTCACTTATTCTTCCTTTCCCAATACGAGGTCTATTTCGCAAAGTCACGATTATAATATTTTTGCAGAAGATTATATGGTAAGTATTGTAGAGCTGACTTTCAAGGTCAAAGCATCGAGGGCTTACTGCTATTAAATCCGTTGTGCAAGAGGGGGAGCGTACGCTTGTGTTGTGTAGCACTTCGGCGAGCACATTGGTGCGTGCCCACACGCGTATCCACAACACAATGCATACAATGCACACGTAAATACATCTTCGCCCGACTCCACTATGCATAATCACGTGAATTTGCAAGTAAAATGACGAGACACGGCACTTTTTAAGCTTTGCAAATGTAAAAACGCAGCATTGTTTGGAGTAACTCAGGTTTTGGATGGTACGTTACGTTGTTTGAAAATACAAGGTTGGTGACAATGGTTACATGGAAAACTGTCGAGGTTGTTCAGATGAGTGCAGAAAGGGCTCTGAAGGGTTTGGATGCAATTTATGCAAGCATGCGCCGTTGCGTCGATCACGCCCTAAAAACGGCGTTAACGAGGCGTGCCAGCCACTGCCGACGGCCTGGGAACGGAAATCGCCGCCTCTTACTGACGGGAAACTCAGACAGACTTCAGACAATAATAATTGTGACCACTCCGACTTGATTTAAGTCCTATAAAATAATGGTGCCGGTGAACCTACATCGTTACGTACATAAATTGCTACGCTTCTTTCGACGTGTGTTAACTGTGATTAAGCGCGTTGAATTCAATCTGGGACGATTTGCGAGACGTCTCTGTGTGGATTTTTTCCTTTTTATTCTGCTGCAAGACACGTTTGTTCGTCTAAAAATTATTAAACGCTTTGTTAGCCAAACAATGACGCTTTCACAGTCTGAAAAAATGCGAATTAATTCAATGTCGTGCTAAAACCGTCGTGTTTATGCAAAGATGTAAATTAGAACAAACACAGGCGCTCCGAGTATTAAGTTATTGGCGGGGCGAACACAATTAAAATTGTTACAAGGACAAGTTGAAAAAAGACCTTGACTTTGTTTACAACAAATGATCTGACTATGATACTAGAACGTGTAAGTTTTTTGCGGACCGGCTTAAGGAGTATTATTAGGATAGCTTGTTGATAGATACTAGGATAAACTAGATCTATGTATATAAGACAGACTTATTCAATAATAATTACGAACATAATGTGAAACAACTCAAAAGTCGCAAAAATGTGAAGAATGCAACGAATTTTCAATTTGATGATTGATGAATATATGATAAAGATCTTCATTTAGACGTTGAAATAATTAAAAATTGAGATCAAAGAGTAGTATTTGTGACTTAAGAATCAAATGTGTAAGATGTTATACCAAAGACGTTTGTAAAATTAACGCCTTAACGATTATGAATAATCTCTATCTTCTTAAATCGTATAATCGTAATTCGTAACAAAGCGAACTGTGCGATGACATTAGAAGAAATGACTTTTCTAAATAATCTTATAAGATTACGTAGCACATATTTCAGGTCTCCTTATTTAATTTATTCTCCCTTAATCATGCAGAGGGCGCTACATTCAAAGCATCAACGCATGACCACAATGCATATACACAATACTTAATGATTATAGATTCTTGACACGGTTGAAAATATGTAGAATGTAAATGATAATTCACAAAAACAGCGCAACACAGATATTTTTTCTCAATTCCACTCAGTCTACTGTTAATAAAGTTCCGGAAAACATGAGCAAAAAGAAAAAATATGTCCGTCCTTGTGCTATCTAGCAATCCCTTAACGCTTTTCTGCTTCTCAAAAGAATGCCACGGATTCAAGTTGAAGAGTAACTTTCCAGTAACCAAAGGATGCATTTAACCTCTCTTCGAATATTTTAAGGAGCTGTCGATGAAATTCGTACTGATATATTATACGAGACAATAGGGTTTAAAATTCTGTATCATCTACGTTCGAATCATACCTATATCGGGTTTTGTTGATTTCCTCACGAAAATGCTACCGCCCAACCAGATATGGCATGGAATATTTGCTTCACATAAGTTGTAGATATAATCTAATGGAATCTGATACAAAGCTAAGCTCCAGACAATAACAATAACAAAAAAATATTCAGTCGTGCTAAATTTATATGCACAGATAAAAAAGATAGTAACAGACAAACAAGTACTCGAGGCTTTTTCCATTAATAAGTGAATAATAATCTAAACACCAGAAACAAAAGGTACATTTTACAATTCGGTAGGTAATTGTAACTTGTTAATATTTTACTCTAACAGTCTAATATTATCGATTAAATCGTAATTTTATTACGTACACCATTGAATTCCCTCTTTATTTATTTATTCATTACTTTAATTTAACAGCCCAAATGTGATTTAAAAAAGAATCTCACTTATTTTATTGAAATATGGGGATCAGATGCCACTACTAATTTAAATTCTTTGAAACGTACCCAAAATAGAATTATAAAAGTACTTCATCACTACAATTACTATACACCCAGTAAAGAATTATATGGAAAAAAAAAGAAATGAATCTTCAACAACTTTATAAATACTGTATGTGTTTACTGTTTCCAATATTGTTTTGGAGGAAAAAACCAATACACACAATCTTAGAACCCAACATAAAATTCAACATACAACTGCGCGTACTAATTATGGAAAAGAACAGTGTTATTTGAAGGAGTACAATAATAAATTGTTGTTGTTGTAATCTGCATAGGTAAATTGCCAAACTGTTTATAGGAATGCGAGAACATCAATGAATAAAAAAATTATAGGAATTTACTGATGTCGTCTATCTGCTAGCTGGTTCCAGTGAAGAAAAATTACAATTATTCTAAGTACATGTATCTCATTATAAATGAACTATTAAGTTTTATAAGAAATAAATTGTCTTTAAACCTACCTACGTTTCTTTAAACTTTACATAACTGTCTTTTTCTTTTGGAAAACAGTCAGTAGTATGGGCGCCAGTAAAATGTTTAAATACAGATAAAACTGGTTGTTTGTTCCCAGCCTTCCTGACACACATTCGTGGTGGTTAAAGACGCGGAATCCTTGGGGGCCCCCTCATGTCGCGAGTTTCACGCGCCGCTGACAAGTGACTCACTCGCCAGACTAAAGGCAGCCGTGCCTTTAGTCTGTTCTGTCAGTTCAAGAATTACTTTTAAATTATGTGCTATCTACTGGCAGTTCGTTTATGAGTTATTTATTTGTATTTCTTTGTGACTCTTTGGTTGTGTCATTTTGAATTTAAGAATTAAGGGAATCTTCTACTAAATCAATTTGATGGGCTATGATTAACTCCATAGTAGAATACCTATAATATGACGCTGCTCTACTTCGCTACATTTTTAAATTAAAATCAAGTACTACGTAAAACATCTATTTAACTTTAACTTAAAAATTCTTAATGTAAAGTACCTATTCAAAATGAAAAATAAAACTTCAAGCCTAAAGAATCTTATCAGCGCGTTATCTCAAATTTTATGATCTACAATCCGCCTTCAACACATAAAATCCTATACAATGTCTATATAAGTTTACATAGCCGGGCCTTAAGACAACACATTCATGTCGGTGGGCTCGTCTCAAGGTCAGTTTCGAACGTGATCAGACTACTTTTTGCGGAACAACAAAAACAACACGAGCCAAACAACTTCCCGTAAATTCTAAGAGCATACAGTGAATTAATCATAACAATTTTTTCAAGTAGTCTAGTTTCTGACCCCGCAATCCTATTAGATGTATGTACCATATATTGTTTCGAATTTGTTTTGTTTTTTAGAACGTGTTTTAAATTTCGCACACCGGCATCGTTGTCACAGTTTTACAATTTACAAACCATAAATACTAATAAAATAATAACCATCGATACTATCGATTGTTTTGGACTATCGATAGTTTACCAATTTACAATTAGTATCGTTTACAACATTCATCTATAATAGTGAATCGTCAATAAGGGATATTGTCACATTTACCTATAGTTCAAAATATTATCATCAAGCAAAACTAAAAACAATATTGTAAACATACCTTTATATATGTCATTTTGAAACACTGTTCTTTGTTTTTACTTATTTTGAAACAGCATCACTGGTGCAACTGCAACTCGGTTATATATAAATATAAATTTCTGCCTGTAATGATTCTCATTAATAACATGACTATTAAAACATAGCTAATACTACAGCAAGTTGTCGGATTACCGATAGTCTAAAACAATCGATACTATCGTTCGTTTTTTTTATTCACGAGCAACAATACTATCGATAGTCCTATCCATAGGACCGCCTTATTTAGATGTAAAACTATCGATAGTTCAGCAACACTATTCATTTGTGTTTTTTAATCATCTGTAAAACATGTTTATTAAATACCAAAGAAAAAAATTTAGTCACATTTTTTAAGTCAATTGAGTGATTGATTACAGATTTGTCAATATTATTCGTCGAAATGCACCAAGTCTTTTAATAGGGATTAAATTTTTCTGGAAAATCAATTTCTGCCACAAGTCAACCAAACATTGAATTTACAGTTAGTAATGTAAAGGAAAAAGGCACAAAACTATTTTATGAAAATTTATTTTGTACAAAAAACCACAAAACCGGAGAATCAATTTACCACGAATGTCAACTATTCTACAGTTTTGTTTTTCGATTTTGCTTCGCAGCTGTAGGTATTTTAAGAGATGCAAAAATACAATTCATACAGAGTGAAGCGTAGTAATACATGAACGCTGGTAAATGGCAAGTTGTTTTTATGAATACGAACTAGACACGCCCACGGCTGTGGAAGTCGTCAAGACAAACTGGTATTAAGCGATTCGGTCATTAGCGATTTTTTTTCTGCTAAATAAATCCTTCAGTAACGGAATTTATTGCCTGCCTGACATCATAATACAATAACCATGACAATTTTATGAAATAAAAAAGACTGGTTGTCTTTTTTATTTTACATTGATAATTTAGCGAGATGTTACTTGTCAATAAATTCTAGGATAAAGGTATTATTACTGTTTTTGCAATGCCAAGAAGAATAAAAAAGTAATTTTGTATTTGTATTCCTTGCATACTTCCTTGTTTACATATCATACTTGCTTGCACAAAAAATGGAGCCGAAAAAGAACCATTATATTTTTAATAATTTTTTTTTGCATTATAGTGCTTACTGAATAGAAAACAAGACGAAACGTTTGTTCCCTAATTGACGACGGTTAGAAAAAGAGATAAAAGTAAATGTAAAACACTTAACAAGACATAAATTCGCTATCGAAAGATAATTTAAATAACAAGTTAGCTCTGACCCATGACCTAAACAATGGATTAGGGGTCGTGATCCTTTGACTTAGGCCTCTTGTTAATGCTAAAACATAGATTCTATTACGGAGTTACGCCATAAAAAGTTAGATCGCAGAAAGACGTATATTCCGAGTTATCTATTGTAAATAAACCCGTTTAGTTAATCTGATGTCAGGATTTATAAGCTTATTATACCAGTCTTCTGGCATTGATGGTTTTAAAATTGCCATCTTCGATTTCATCGGCATTGTTGAGTATGCAAAGGGCTTAATGTATATTTCGAAGCCTGGGGGAAATCCGATGTAATAAATAATAAATAAATATTGGGCTCTTCTAGCAGTTTACCTTTGGGCCAAGCGAAAAGGTTTGCTAATAATATGAATATTTTTAAACATGAAGAATGCCAAATGAACAAAGAGTGATAATGATAATGTGGAAATTGGGCCTATTAAAGCTAAATAAATAAGTTCATATGTATCTTCTATTATTTTTGGTATGAATTTGGCAACAATATAATAATCTCTATATTGTTGCTCAGTTTTTTCAGCAATTTTAAGTGGAAAATAAGTTTTTTTTTCACATTAGTCATGATAACAATAACGTTTCGAAGAGAGTTACATAAATCACCGCAACTATGAGTTTCTTTGTTGTATTTTTCCCATAGGACTATCTGAATAAATACACGTTTCGCGCCAAGCATTCGTGGGCACGCGTAATGACAACAAAATGATACGTTAGGTATTTTTACAAGCTCGTTTGTACATTCATATCAGATCGGGTAATGTGTCTGTATACAATGAGTGAACGAAGCGACAAACGCAAGCGTGGAATGCAAATTGCCTTATTTCAAATAGCAATTTCCTTTGCTAACTTAGTTTGCACATTGATATAAAGGAGCCTGATTACTTAAAAATTGCTTTTAATAAAAATAAGTTTATTTTTAGTTGATTGGATACTTTGTGAATCTGATTTGATAAACAAAGCCGTTTTTCATTTGTCTGTAGGTATAGTTCTTAGGTTTTTTTTTTTTGTTTGGTCGTTTTGAGATGTCTGCAATGGTTTTCCTCTTTGAAATCTGAGTAACGTTTTCTATAGTTTCTGATGTGCTGATTACGAGAAAAATAATAAAAAAAATCCATCACGTCAGGATATTTTGATATTGAATATTTAAGATTTTGCTTTAAAATGTCTGAGCGCCTACATTTTAAAATTTATAAAACGTCATAAAATTACTTCAGCTTAATTTTTATTGCATCTAATTAGTGTAGGGGGGCATAGAAATTAATGCAAATCAGTAATTTGTTATTTACTACATAATTAGTATAAGTAATTCGCATTAAACATGTCGAAAAAGGGATATTTTGGCTCAATTTAGTAACGAGCTCATTCATACACAATGATTAGGTAATATTACCTAATTGTTGTAAATATTATTAGAAATGGGTGTAATAAAGATAAACCAAAGGGTTTTTGTATAAGTACCCGCACTGATTTAGAAAATTAACAGTTGAACTGAGCATCTTGCAACATAAAGTCATCGCGAAGTTGCTTAAATTCTACGAATAGTTTTTTGTAATATTTGCGGGAAATTTATGGTGATGAAACAACGAAACAGCATTACAGGCTTTGTGAAAACTATTTATAAAAGTTATTTTGGCTACGTTTAAAGTAACCAAGACAAAACTTGGACTCTTCATAAAAATTGTACGACTTGTTTATAAGAACTTCGCAAGAAGTCAAAAGGACAGAAAAATAGCTTCAAAATCGTTTCGCCTATGCTATGGAGAGAGCCTAAAGACCATGTTAAAGAAATAGTGGCCAAAAGATTATAAATGTTGGTCTAATGGGTTGTAATATGAGCATTAAACTTCATTTCCTTAATTCGCACATTGATTACTACCCAGAAGATCTAGGAGCCGTTAGCGAAGAACAAGGCTAAAGATTTCACCAATATTTAAAAGAGCTTGAAGTCCGGTATCAAGGAAGATGGAATACTACCATGATGGCGGACTATTGTTGGTTCTTGAAGCGCGACGATCCAAACCGGAAAGAACAATGGCAGTTTGATACCTGCATGTTTTTAAGGTGTCTTAAAACTTGACTTATACAAAAACGATTATTTGAATTAGCCAGATTTTGACATCATAACACATTTTTATTTAAAGGCTGATATTAAATCATGAATTATAAAAACCTCTCAGTTGATTACAATATTAATATCTTACGCGTTTGTGTTGCCGCTTTAGAAAAAATAACACATTTATATTTTTTTCAATAATAAGAAAAAGGAATAAAAATAATTTATTTCAATGCAATGTGTAACTTAGAAATTATTTATCATTAAAAATAGCACAGTGGAAGTTCCCTTCGTACATAAAATAGCGTAATGTTTCTTTATTGGTAAAAATGTAACTTTTCAAGCTGTCTCGCGTAATATTTAACTATCTGCCAATTGCAACACTGCTACCAAAGTTATTTTGACAGCAGGAAACTGCAAAGCAATTTGTTTGACAGTCTATTTTTTTTTATAGGTTTTGGCTTTGCACAGTTTGTACTTTAGCCACAGACGATTATTTAAAAGATCCAGTATTCTCATAAATGTTTTAGGAGACTGTTTATTTTCCTCTGACTGCTTCTAAGATGACTATTTTAATAAAAAATATTTTTATTAATTACTAAAAGAAGAAAATAAACAAGGATTTGTTTCATCGCCAACATAACCTCAAAGTACAAAAATACTTATAACTTTTTTTTGCAACCACCGTTTGTTAAAATTCTTTTTGGAAATGTTTATGTAATGCAATTGCTAGTGTATAAGCATTTTTTAAATCATAGACGCCCCAATTTTTATCCAGGACAAACGTAGTATGGGACTTTGCCATTGTTCTTTAAGCGAAAATCTCACAACCGAAGCTTCCAGGAAAAAAGGACCAGGTTCCACAAATAAAATTTACATGTAATTTAGACTAGTAATAAGTTTTTATTATATTTTAGTAGTTTTTTATGTTAAAAGTAATGTACTTCTTTAAATATATATTTTTTTATGTGAGAACTTGTGATTTTTTTCCTATTTTCTATTTGGACCTTTTTTGAAAAATCTGGAGGTGATGGAGAAAAACTGAGTACATATTCGTAATCAGCGCGTCAAAATACCCTAGAATCAGCTATCAAATTCCAGAGAGGAAGTTATGACCCTCATTTTGCAGGCCTGTGTAATTATATGTCTGAGACATAACAGGCTGCTGTAGTATTTTTTAATACCTTACCTTGCGTTTCTCTTTAAACTAACTGCCCATTTTTTTATTATGAAAACTATTGCGAAAATGCAGGATTAAAATAGTTTCATGTAATTGTAGTATAGTTTCAATCCAGCTTTTCGTTGGCAACGATGTTATGTGCGTAGCGACAGTAAAAAAAGTTGTCGAAGTTTGTGGTGAGCTTAAAACTGATCTTTCACTGATGAGTAGAGCGTAGATGTCTAAAATTTAATTGATTAGTTTAATTCCACATTCAGTATTGAATGACATTTCAAAAGCTGGTAATAAATATTACGTAGGTAATGTAATGCTGGTAATAATTGGTAAAATGTCGAGTTTCAAAACAGACGCAGTTTGACATATTTAATGTTATTTATCATTGATCTATAGCATTTATTCTATTTTATTGTGGGTATATACAAAAAAAAACTAAATTAAGCCGGTGCAACGAGTAAGTCATACGGCCAGCAACAAAGGTTAGTGGTTAAAGTTTTAATATAATGTTGTATTAAACAATGAGATAGCGAAGAAGCCGGGGCGTGCGCAAGCGCATACTAACAGGCTCATTAGCTATGTTTGGGTCAGTTCGAAATGTCGCGCTATTGATAAATGATGCCTTATTTATTAAATTGGTCAAGACCGAATTCTAACCGTGAAAATTAATTTTATTTTAGTGCAGATGAGTTTGTTTTTGTTGTTAACTTGTTATTGAATATTTTATGTAAACAGTAGTTTGTGTTTTTTGGATTTTGTAAATTTTAATTTATAGTATCTCTTATTTAGCAAAACTGCTGCTACTTAGTCTTATAGTATTAAAAAAATTTATTCGACGTTTTTCTCGTTTTTTAGAACATCAATCACACAGCGCCGTCTAACCCTAAAGATTTAATGTACATAGCAACACCCAGACTGATAAAAAGACATATATGTTCCTTTATGCACATTCATGTTTAATAAAGCCGTCTTCTCAACAATTACTACATTAACACTTTATTAAAACCTAAGAACAAGTGCTTACTATAATACATTATCTTTAGTTCCCGCATTCTATTATAAACGCCTTACTCGTAAATGAAAAAGAAAAAAATTATATTCTCCGTGCGTTCGTACTTAGCGACTGCCAAATTCCCATCTGCACAAAAACGTGAGACGAGTCCTATCTCTAAACAAGACAATTACAAATGACTATAAATCTGCCCACGATAAAATTAACACATAAAAACATATACATATGACGTTGCCATCTTTATAGGTAGGGTTACCAGATGAAAAAATCAAAAGTCCGAAGAAAAGGCCTGATTTCCATTGAAAAGTCCTGAGATTTTCTACAGATGAGAATTTTCTCTCAAAAACGTATTATTATCGTTACCAAAAGAAGATTATTTTAAGTTTGTTTTAAATTAATACATAAGTATTGATTTTAACTGCAATTGTTACCAAAAGAAGATTATTTTAAGTTTGTTTTAAATTAATACATAAGTATTGATTTTAACTGCAATTGTTACCAAAAGAAGATTATTTTTAGTAGTTTAATAAGAGAGATCTTTAAAATGTAACCTGTTTTTTATTAAAAATCCTGAGCTATCACTAGATTTGCTAAATCCGGCCGGAATCCTGAAAAGAGTCGAATAATCCTGAAATCTCAGGACAAATCCTGAGATATGGTAACCCTATTTATAGGTCAAGTTTACGAATAAAAAGAGTGGTCGCGTCATATAATCCCCGCCTACGATTCAATCATGACTGACATTGGGACGAACCTACCTTCGTTTATTAGGTATTTTATACATTAAAGTGAAGGATATGTGGGGTATAACTAATTCCTCATTATTTATTAACAATAAATAATGTGGAACATTTTTCACGCACTAGCTATACATATGTAGATTGTGTATTGTCTCATACGTTAAATACACTTTTTGTAGGTAGCATAATTATGTAGCTAACACCCAGATTAATAAGTAGTGTAGTGTAGCCATTTGTATCTTGAGTTATTAGGAAGTTTTCAAATGTGTTGGAATGTTTACAATTTTACATGAAATTGAAGGGATTGTTAGGTCTTCCAGGGCTCACGGATTTTTCTCGATTATAGTCTCATTCTTATACTTTATACTGTATGGCTTGGTATTCTAAAACTAATCAGTAATTGTAACAAACAAATTGTTAACAAACATGGCGATGAAAAAGAGTAACTGTCGAGTTTCTTGCCGGTTCTTCTCGGCAGATGACTGCATTCCGATACCGGTGGTAGAGTCACTCTGTAATTGACGATTCATAAATACTTGATACAAGTTTACATAGATAAAGAATATTTTGATTTTGATTTTTGATTTTGAGCTTCTTTTTTTTAAATTGTTGTTACAGGTAGGTACCGGCAAACTTTTGAACATCGTTGACCGATGATCGGTCGACGGGGAGGGGAAAAGTTCGCTCATGTGCACTTGCGCGTGACCAATAGCGCGCGCGAATCTCTCGAACGCACGCGCGCGCTATTGGTCAGAGGTATGCTTCTCTGACCAATAGCGCGCAGACGTGTCAAAATTCGTGTTCTGCGCAATCCCCAACCCGATATTCAAGAAGTTTGCCAGTACCTGTACATCTTTTGATATCCTTCTAAATATTATTTATATGCGAAAGTCTGGATGTTTGTTACTCAATCACGCCTTAACTGCTGTTCAGCAGTATAAAATTTGGCACACGTATAGTTTATAACCCGGATTAGGACATAGGCTACAAAATTCCTACGGGAAACATCTCATTCCCGCAGGATATTTGAAAAAAGAAATTACGCGCGGGTGAAACCGCGGACGGAAAGCTAGT
Organism: Mecyna flavalis; assembly: GCA_949319885.1. Taxonomy (NCBI): domain Eukaryota; kingdom Metazoa; phylum Arthropoda; class Insecta; order Lepidoptera; family Crambidae; genus Mecyna; species Mecyna flavalis. The sequence goes on along the minus strand of OX439434.1, from coordinate 12,662,849 downwards.
ACCAAATAATACCCAAGTTTTTATGGAACTATAGTTAAAATTAATTAAAATTTGCCCAGATAATTAACTATCAACCCGGTCTGGAGTTTTAACTACCAATCGAACACACCGACTGTGGCCGAAACAATATTTCAGAGGTAGGTCTCATTACGAATTAAATTGTTTTAGGCTTGCTTTTAATTACCCATATTGCCAACGATACGAGTATTAATTATAGCAATCACGTTAAATGCTATGATGATATTATTCCCGCGGATTTATGACCAAAAATAAAATACTTTTGAGTTTTATTCAACACAAAATACGTGAATTCCTTAACCTTTTCCACGCCAATGTCTGATATATCAGACAAACCATTTTCGTGCCCACCACGCCAATGTCTGATATATCAGACAAAAAAACATGATCAAGAAACGTTGTATTTTTACTTGCCTGAATGAGTTGAGTATAACCTAATAATTTTTTGGATTTTTTTTTTTAATGGTCGTGGCGTGTGGTGCACCATTTTCGGAAAAAAGCGTGGCGGGGAAAGGGTTAAACTTTTAGGCCTTCGACACACTTGACGGAAATTACAACGCGGATCTTTCACGACGGAACGCCAATGCATGTAATTTCATATAAAATATTGTCCGCGACGGATCGACCGATCTTCCGCGTAGTGTTCCCGCTATTTGTAATTTATATGCAATGACATGTATTGGCGTTCCGTCGCGAAAGATCCGCGACGTAATTTCCGTCAAGTTTGGCGCCGGCCATAGCCACTGGAGGATTCAGGCGACTGGGACCAAATAAAACTGGGACCGCGGTCCCAGTTACCTGATGATAACATTTTTGAATCGGTCGACTGGGACCATATACCTAATTTCCTTTAATGTACAGTTAACAGAAAAATCAAGTTATAACTCAGGATTTTATTTTATTTAGTATTACGGTCAAGTATTTTTGAAGTGAAAACTTCTTTAGCGGCGTTGTACACTTTTTTTATGGGGAAAAAATGTTAAACTCGCGACAGATTAGTAAGATTGATTCGCCATGCTCGTCGAAGTTATAGGCGCCCAGAAACACCAAAGAATTTAAGTCACACGGAATATCTAATGGCGGAGTAGAATTTCATGGAAATGAAAGCGAGTGATGCAAAACTTCTATTTGAAGTACCTACCAGGCGCCCATAAGTACCGAAGAGTAAATCACACGGAATATTTCATCCTAAAATGGCAGTGTGGTGAATAAAATTCATGTAAAATAAAAGCGAAGTGATGCAAAACTTCTATTTGAAGTACCAGGCGCCCATAAACACCAAAGAGTAGATCGAAAATTCGTAAGACGGATGGAGAGTAGACAGCCGGTGCGGCGTTGTGTCAGTATGGATTTGTCATAAAAGTGACATTCGGTTGCTTGCTACTTAGCATTGTTATGAGGAGATGATTGTCAATGCAAATAAATATTACATCACGATATGTGCATCTTCTGACTTTATTATAAATATATAATAGGAGTAATGAGTACTTACTTTATGGTGTATAAAGTTAAGAGACAATAAGACTGATTTTTATATATTATTATTGTTTTAAAGAGATTTCTGTTGAATGTTTACTTAGAATTACTAGTTAAGTAGGCATAATATGAGCCAACGTGATTTTTAAAACATAATTAAGACTGTTATACTGTTTAAGTAGGTAATACAAAAACTAACTTACCTTTGCAAAAATTAACTTTGTTTTATTTGTGACACCTTTTCTGCTAACTGTACTAAATCTTGTATTTCAACAATGGATTTGTGGTTAAAATTACGGGTGGTCCCACTCGCCTGACGAAATAAACAAATAAAAACTAATCAGGCAACTGGGACCGCGGTCCCAGTTATGTAGTGGTCCCAGTCGCCTGAATCCTCAGCCACTGCCCAAGCCGTTCCAACAAATTCGTTCGACGCCGATAACATTTTGATCCCTTCGAACACCGAAACAACTATGTAAGTAAAGCGAAACCGGTATTACTACTAAATGATAATTTAAAATGTGTTTTCGCGATTCTATCGCAAATACCTATACTGTGTTATATAACAGCCGGAGATAAGACGCACGTTTCACGCCACGAGGTGTTTCTACATGAGCTATGCGCACATAAAATGTATTACGATTGTTGGGGTAGGTACTATTTATATTGCCACAATGGTCACGTAGTATGTCTCTACTGCCCTACTAGTTACAACAAGTGACAAGTAAGCTCTAGCAAAGTTGCTAAAATGCCGCATCAACCGCCAAATGTGATGCCATAATCAATTTCGATTTTTTTACTGTTTTCCGATGTGCTAACATCGATTTTTTTTTGCGTTTAAGTTACTTTTAACGGTTATGGCGAAGTGACGGTCAGTCAGTTTAAAATAATAATGATTTAAATATTTTGAATCGAAGCCCAAACGCAACCACAATAATAAATTTTAGCTTTGAGAAATGAAGGCAGATACCCGAAAAATAGGGGTAGTCGCGTCTGATCCCGGTATCCGTCCTTAGTCGCAACGGATACCGATCGATAGTCGCTTCGAATACCGGGATCAGTTGCACCCCAAAAAATAATTAAAATTTTGTGCAACCGATACCGGGATCAGACGCGACTACAAAAATAAATATATTTAGGTTCTATCTGATCCCACAGGGTGTTTGCATTTGGGACCTTGTTAATTATGAATGAATATTTTGACGTTTCTTACTTCTAGATGTATCTGGGGGCACGGCAGTGCCCCCGCCAAGTCGAGCGCGAAGCAAACACTGCCGTACCATCCTTTACTGGAACCATTTCGCCGCATTTTCAGGCCCAACCAAACTATTAGAGATCGACATATACCGCCTTTACAAAAAATACTCAACTTAGTGAGCCGCTTCATTTGGTGGTGGTGGGGGGATGGGAGGGAAAGGGGGATGGTAGGGGTAGGGGGAGGGGGGAAGGGGAGGGTGAAGGGAGATGGAAGGGGGGACGGGAGGGGTAGCTGGGGGGGTGGGGATAGTATATGGGAGGGGGAGTAGGGGGATGGGAGGGGGAAGGGGGATGGGAGGGGCGATGGGAGGGGGAAGGGGGATGGGAGGGGCGATGGGAGGGGGAAGAGAGATGGGAGGTCACACAACATTAACTATAATAATAAAGAAATCGCAGTAAGGAACCTTAGACTTGGCACGACTATGTCTAGATTTCATTACTTTTTAGAGATAAACAAGCAGCTCCATCGAGACTTGGCTAGTTTTTTTACAGAATGTTTTTGGTGGGATTTCACTTCTTTTTGTAGGAACGTGGGCATATTGATTTATTTTGTATCTATTTGGAATGAGACGTTTCCCGTGAGATTTTTTTAGCCTATGTCCTGTTCCACGTTATAAACTATACCTGTGCCAAATTTCATGTGGATTGGATTGATAATGTACTATCCCATCCCCCCACCTCCCCCTCCCATTAATATCCCCATCCCCCTCCCACCCCCCCTCTCATCTCCTTTCCCCCCTCCCATCTCTCTTCCCCCTCCCATCGCCCCTCCCATCCCCCTTCCCCCTCCCATCCCCCCTACTCCCCCTCCCATATACTATCCCCACCCCCCCAGCTACCCCTCCCGTCCCCCCTTCCATCTCCCTTCACCCTCCCCTTCCCCCCTCCCCCTACCCCTACCATCCCCCTTTCCCTCCCATCCCCCCACCACCACCAAATGAAGCGGCTCACTAAGTTGAGTATTTTTTGTAAGGCGGTATATGTCGATCTCTAATAGTTTGGTTGGGCCTGAAAATGCGGCGAAATGGTTCCAGTAAAGGATGGTACGGCAGTGTTTGCTTCGCGCTCGACTTGGCGGGGGCACTGCCGTGCCCCCAGATACATCTAGAAGAAAGAAACGTCAAAATATTCATTCATAATTAACAAGGTCCCAAATGCAAACACCCTGTGGGATCAGATAGAACTTAAATATATTTATTTTTGTAGTCGCGTCTGATCCCGGTATCCGTTGCACAAAATTTTAATTATTTTTTGGGTTGCAACCGATCCCGGTATTCGAAGCGACTATCGATCGGTATCCGTTGCGACTCAGGACGGATACCGGGATCAGACGCGACTACCCCGAAAAATACCGTACGTTTACTAGTCATTTAACTTTTTTAAATTATATAGGTATTATGTGTGATACTTTATTTTTACCTTTTAAAAATATCCAAGTCATTGAGTTATATTTTGTAAAACTTGTCCAGTGACGTTATAAGTATCAAAATCATTCCTAAAGCGTACCGAAATGACATAGGTAATTATGTAAATGATAAAACTTTATCAATCCGTATTATTATGATGTAATGACATCGTTAAAATCTGTTTAATATTTATACAAAAATACGAGTTTTCGAGTTATTAACAGACGATAAATATTAACTGTCTGACAGTTATCGAATTTAAGTTCTAAACTTAAAATCTAACATTTGTAACAATTTGACTATGTAAAGGTTTTTTTTCTTATAGAAAATAATTACTTAGAGAATATTTTAGTTGTGACTGTGTGCATTTAAATGCAATTTAATACTTTTTTAAATATACCCACCATAATCTAAAAAAATACCAAATTTTATTTAAAGGTGAACTACCTATTAGCGTTAGACCATTCATCTTCGCTACCTATCTAAATGTTTCCCGATAAGATTACCTCCTTGACGGTTTTTACAGCGTTTATCTTTTGAAATATTTACCCACCATAATATCGTGTGATAAAAATATTTTAGTCGACTGTCCGCTTTTTGCAGACTAAAAAGAAATAAACGATTTTAGGGCCAGTTTATAATATAAGGTGTGGACGTAGTAAAAAAATCCATGTCACACAAATCATAAGGCATAAAGAAATAAAAACATTAAAATGCGAAATAAACAATCGCCTCCATATTTTTGTATTTTTTTACAAAATAAAATATTTTTATCCATTACATTAATTACCATTTGCACCCTATGTAGGTATATATTTTTAAAAAAAATCTCATTAGTTGTCATTTCAGCAACCCTATAAGACAGGTACAAGTTAAGATGCCCAAAACAGGAAAACGGCAGTTGACTCTGTAGATTAAAGACTATAAAAATAATTTCGATTATCTGAAGATCGTATCTCGTGCGGTTTTAAAATTGTTGACCGCAGCATTTTAGGGCCACGTAATGGGCATGAACTTTTGTCCAGAATTCGACCGTAAAGACTTGATGATGTTATATAAGCTTGAACTTTCTTAAAGGGACAAGCAACAATTTTTTTTTACGTTGTGTTAAATCAAGATAAATGTTGATTGTGTTTCGATATTTAAATAAGTGGGTAAAGCACAAAATTATTTTTACAGACAAGGTATCCATCCTATCTTTAACTTTAAATTGCTTTTAACAGAAACGGTCGCAAAATATCATGATAATTTCCTTCCACTCCCTATCGTTTCCTGTTGTTTATTGTATATTCAAATATAACAACAATATAGTTTTATTTTAACTTTTAATTTGTTGTCATACAATAAATAATATGGGTTCCAAAGCCCTGGGAGACCCTAAAAATTTTGCCGAAACCGCAACGATTGAAGACAGTTGCAGTTTGGGAAAAGGCATCGTTTGGACGGGAAACGGAAACCAGATGTGCAGCGGACCGCAGTTAATGCACTGAACCGGTGGAATTGCATTTTTGGGGCTACACCAATTTGCGATCCCACTCCCATACGAATTACACTAACATAAAAAACAGCAATGTCAGTTGGTTTCGAACGAAAATTTGTAACACGAAGCTTTGTTTTCCGCGGAAATGGATTGTTTGAGCGCACCTGTTTTCAAACGAACCCTCTTGTTTTGGTAAAATATCGGTTTATTTTACGTATAACGCAACTGTGTTGAAAATGAAACGTTCACAAGGTTTTTGGGTGTACAAGTGTTGCTGTTAATTTCATTTTGGTAATATTATTGACATTTTTTCAACCAACAGAATAAGGCTATGACTACAAACTAACTACATACTACAAGTTTAAACTTAGGAAATCTCCTAACAGAAAAAAAAAATTTCGATCTGTTATTAGTCCGTACCGAGAATGGAATCCAGCACCTTGAACAAAACCACAGAATGCAACTGTGATGCATTCAGCGAATACATTAAATTACCGAACTCCATTTCACAACATCCTATTTTTTTTGATAATAGATTTTGCACTTTGTCTCCAGATCCTATACCTAGGTATTGTATTAGTTGTAACTTTGTAGTTTGGAACTTACGTGATTATGTACCTTTTGTTATTCGCAATAACAAAAACCAGAAACACCAGCTGGTTTCTGGTTCGGCAAACGACAATAGGTCTTTGTTAAAATTATTGTTTCATTTTTTTTTATGAATTTATAAGTACATTAAAGATATCTTTAAATCTAATACTGCATAAAAAGTGGCGCGTGTTTTCGATCGTGAGATTGTGGACTTGGGACAACAAAGGTGTAAAGTTTAAACGCGCAGTTTTTGGGCAAGGTCGATTGCTATGTGACATGCGCCCAATTCTAACGTAGAGGAAGTGAATGGATTTAATCTGTGCTTAACATACCATGAAGATTGATAAAGGCCCAGCCCTACTAATGCGGATGCAATCATGTCAAATTGTTAACTAGGTACTATTTTTTGCTACTTGGCAGACAAAGGATGAGTACAGCCTACCTACGGCTTTGCCCGTCGATTTAATAAAGCAATCAAACGAAATACTTATACAGCAAAAAAATACACTTTCATACATCATCTGTCCCACGAGAGTCATGTTTTTTCGAGATAATTCGAGTTTATTTACGACTGTTCAATGCACGTGCGAAATTTCAGCGAAATTAAATATCTCTAGTGAAACAAACGGGTTCGGTTAGTACGTATCGTAATACAAAATTATCTTACACCCACGTAAGTGCACTAAAACAATAACAGGTACAGTCGAAGTGAAAACTGAGTGATTGATCGTAAAAAAATATATATGAATTGAAATCATTTATTGCTTAAAAACCCACACTTAATATCATAACTGGATAGCTTTCATAAAATTATTATTATTAGACAAAGTGTGACAAATACCTACATTGTGCTTAATTTCGTTAAAAAAGTCTACCTTTGTTATTATAAATCCTTGATCCTAGTAAATTTTGCACAGAACAGAGAACGGAGCAGTGTGCATTCTCCTATAAAATAGTACTTTATGATAGTAGTAGGCATGTAACCAATAAAAAGTGACCGTAGTAGGTATTAACTGCCGAGGTTCTAAATACGATAGAACATTTTTATACGTAGTTTGAGGGTGACTGCCATGGCGATGTGTAATCAACGGCTCATTGTAAATCATGTTATGATGATCCTTATTTTTTAATTACCGTGCTATTTTTAGAGCGTTCGCTTTAGACGCTCGCAATAACAAACCATGAGAGCATGGTAGTAAATAGAATACGCAATTATGGAATGTTTTACAGATGAACCACACTAATATTTTTGACTGCCTCCGTGGAACAGTGGCTAAGCCGGTAAGCCGGTCAGGTATAAAACCCGGAGGTCGTGGATTCGATTCCTGCCGTGGGTCTGGTTGGTGCTAGGACTTTTTCAGAGTCCGACTGGCTAGCTACCACCCACATCAGGTGAAATCTGCCGCCATTACAGCCCTGGCTGTGTTCCGGCAATGTCAATGTGGGAGCCAGTACACTTGAAATTAAAGGCTCGAAGATCAGAAGAGCCTACAGTCTGGCAGCACATTGAGCGACTCTTCCTGATGAAGTTCCTTTAATGAAATAGGCCGCAGTAACCGCTAACCATCAGGTGGGCTGCGTGTCTGTCTGCTCACTGATGTGGTAGGTATAAAAAATAACTGTACCAACTTACTTAAATATTGATGCTAAGAAATTAAAATTTATTTGTAGGTATAGATACTAAAGTACCTACCTTTTTGAATAGCAGCAACATCATCATTCGTGGCCTTCTAGGTATAACGATGTATGTTACGTTAATTGATAAATTTTAAACATGCAAAACTTCCCTATTATTGCAAAAATACAATTAATTTACACAGCTAGTATATGAGGGAACACGGTGACTCATTTGCATATTAATTTATTAATAACTAACCGTCAGAACATTGCAAATATTATTATTAATAATGTAAACAAACTTATGCTTTCTGAGGGCCACATAGCGTCATAGACAGCTTGTTGAATGAATAAATTATTTTATTTAGCTTAGCGTTTGTAACTTTATGTAAATAAATATTATGTGTTTAATATTTTAATTTTAATTCAGATAAATGTTTAACAATGACATGCCGATTATTTTATGATTCCAATATTGATAGCATTGTCACCAGTCTACCTATTAGGTATTTTAATTTTAGTAGTAAGGGTGTGTTATTTTTAGTTTGAAATCTTGCTAAGAATTTTTGAATGGGATAATAAGTCCTAATTTATAAAATTACCTACCTACTTAAATGTTTTCCAAACAGAGAAGGTAAATGGCAAAATACCTACGGTCTATTATGAATGTAATGTTAAATAAGTAGATAGGTAGGTATTTGCATGCACCAATGTAAAAATTATTGGCCTATGGCAAATAAACAATTTTAAATTTATGCTTGGTCATTCCATCTATCCCGTTCCTACCACGATTTGATTTCGATAATTAAAAAAGTGGATTATCTATAAAAAAAACTGCTCGTACTTACCTACGTATTTGACTGTGCAGAATGAAGTGGGTGCAACACGCATCTTATCTAAATAAATAGCCGAGCAGACCGGCTTTGAAAACCCGTCGTGGTTCGCTTTGCCCCGTCCCCACACCACGACCAAACTCGTTCCCGCCAATTATGTTGGACTATTCGATACGACATAAACAACCGGCGAGACATGCATTTTAATACATTTCAGTACTTACCTAGGTACCTCGTCTTGGTAACATGTTGATATAATCAGTGCCCGGCACTAATGAAGGAAATTATCTCAATACAGGTATTACTAGAAGCTTTCGGTTTACCACGAGATATAAAAATCTTATGTTCGCGAAAGAAATTCGCAACGCCTTGTTGTTAACAACAACTGTACTTTTAAGGCTCGATTTCACGCGGGTTCGAAAAATCGTGTTTTTGAAAGACAGTCGTGTTTTGACTGACTGATGGCCTAAAACGGTTTCTTTTGTGAAATTATACACCCCTAATGATAAATTCCGAAGGGGTTAGTGCTCAAAGTAGAAAAAAAACAACATTGGTGTTACACGAATGAGTTGGGTGATTACACTAATGAAAATTTATAAAACACAAATGGTGTTTAATAACCCTAATGATGTCTTGATTAAATTATAAAAAATGTGTAACTTTTGAATGAGTAATTAAAATACGAAGACCCGGATCTAAGCAGTAGTATTTATACCTAAATATTTTATAACACAAAAACACATTCTTTAGTTCTCACTAATGTAAAAATATCCTCAAATTACCGACCAAATAGCCATCACCTCAATTCTCTGTATGATAATAGAGCGTATAATTAATAACTGCTTGCTTGCTTATTTAAAAGGTAACGATCTCCTATGTGACTCTCAATTCGTGTTTGATTAGTAGTTCTACAATGGACCTTCTTGGTTACGCATGCAACGCATTTATAGAGCGAGACCACAGTAAGGCCATTGCTGTCCTTGGACATATCAAAGGCAAACTTCCTTCCTATGGGATCCCCGCTCCAGTTTATGTTTGAATAAAACATTTTGTGACTGGACGTCGCATCAGAATAGTTGTTGAGTTCACCTCCGATTTACTTGAAATAAATGCTGGCTCCTACCAGAATTCTAGGCTATGCCAACTATAGCACGGTAGTCGAGAAGTACTTGTCCAGTGCATGTACTATCGAGGTCACCCGCGCGTGATCACCCTAGAGGCTAAAATCCTGTGCAGTATTTTCACGTTTACAAGCGCCGCTCCTAAGAAGTCACGATGCGCGTGCACGGTATATTTTTCCAAAAGTGATCACGCGCGAGAGACCTCGATCGTACAAGAAGTGGTGAAACTGAGACCTTTAGAGCTGGCATGGTGGACGAACTAAATAATTCTTTTCAAATTGTCTCAGTCTGGGTAGATGCCAATTAGGTCAGCTTTAACCATCAAAACACAGACATTATTTTAATCATTTTACAGAAGATATATTCCACCAAAAGGAGTGCTTTTGAGCTAACTACAACTTTTCGTGGTATATCCATCCCTCTGGCTGTCTTCAGGTCCTTGGTATGAAAGTATCGAGAGCCTCTTTATAGAATCTGTAACAATAAATATGCTTCTAAAAAGCTCGGCAAACTATTCAGGATCCTAAAACTTTCAGAACTTAAGTCCGTTAGTGCTTAGAGTATTGCTGCCATCTTTAAGATGGTTTTCTCGACGCCAGCTGGACTCTATTGAGCAGAGTGTAAAGAGGCTTATCGGCGACAGTGCTTTGTTTAAGAGCTTGCAGAGTCTCGATCATCGTGGAAATATTGCTTGCCCCTCCATCTTTTACAGGCTCCACTTTGATGAGTGTGCTTCTCAGATGCATGATATTAATTCTACCAGCTACAATACATTACCGAACGACTAGCCTCGGACAGAGGCCCCATCTTTGAGACTTTGGTACTCTGTCGGGTCACCTCATCTCAGATTCGCTCCCTCAGAAAAACGCTAAGCCTAGCTCTCTTCAAAGCTCGCTGAGCTACTTCAATCTAATGGACCAGCCGTGCCGTAAGTGTCTGCGTATCAGCTCCGTATTTCGTGACATGAGACGCAGGTGTTATGCATAGTTTTCATGTAATATTAAAGTACCCATGAGAAACAATTTCATTCGTGTAAAAATGAATTTCATTAGTGTTACATAAAAATCGACACGAATGAAGCGACACAAATGACATTTTTAACGAAATCCGAAAGTTTTGTTTAAGGAATTGTTCCAGACACCAACAGAAAGTATATCGAAACATGCGTGTTTATGTGGCTAACCATCAGGCAATGAATTGAATTTTTAGCTAAAATACTTTTAATATAGTAATAATAAACACGAATGATTTTTTTTTTGTCTAAACACTGAAATCAAAACTAATGTTGATATCCTAGCAAAATGAAGCGCGTGGCGCGTACCGTCACCTAGGTGTCTTCGAGTGCGACTGATGCTGTACTAGGTTGCATGGAAGGTTCCACAGAAAACCAACAGGAATGTTTGTAAATGGACAGTTATGTATGGTCTACACTAATGAGTGAAAAAACGGGGTCGCACATTCAAGCCCCGGGAAATTATATTTCTAGATTGTGCTTATTAAAACTACAGATGCTGTCTGACTATACGTTTATCAAAGTGTTAGGGGAAAACAAAAAACTAAGATTTCCCCGAGGAATTAATTCAAAAAAAATATGTTTTGATGAACAACCCGAAATGGAACCACGTACCACAAATGAAATTATGGACTTTTTTGCAATATTGTTTGAAATGTTTAACAGATAATGTAATATTACTGCTTGCGTCATATAAATAATTAGCCTAAGTACTTAATGAAACAAAAACATGGCAACTCAATGGCATATTTTTGAAGTTATTTCACGGAACATGTTTTTCGAACCCGCGTGAAAACGAGCCTTAATCCCGCGTTCGCAGTTATAGAGCTATATTTTTCGCGCTGATTAATTTATTATTTTATTCATGGTCAAAGTTTGCAATCAATGAATAAAAAATAATGAGGTAAACAACGGTCGTTTTACGCCGGTGTTATTTGTAAACTTACAAAATAATGCAAAAATAAAAACATTGTTTAGCTAACTTTGTTACCCATCTGATACGCTTATTTTAAAGTTTCATGGTAATATAGAGACTGGCCGGCATCTGTTGTGCAACATAATTAGAGTAGGTATTATCAATTCATGTCGGAACATGTTATAATGACAATAAAGACGCGATTGTTATCAACGCAATTTCATTGAAATCAACTGCAATCTTATTAGAATATGATTCATCCCACGCCATAAGATTATGCAAATTTTTTAAGATAATAACCAACAAGAATCCAGTTGGAATACGAGTTGGAAAAGCTAGATAAACGGGTCGGTGCTTACCTGACTCGGTCGGAAACTATCTCTGGTTTGGAGTTTCTCTTGGCCGGCGTGACTGCGTGGTTGGGAGCATGGGTCGGACTCGCTGATGGCTCCGAGGGCGCAGAAGGCGGCGAGCAGGACCCCGAGCTGGACAAGCTGAAGGCTCTGGAGCGGCCGTCTGTGGCTGCCGGCGTCCGGCCCGACCGCGTCCTTCGGCGGCGCTTCTTCTCTTCTTCAGCCCTCACTGCCGCACCAGGAGGCGCCCAGTCAAGATCTTTCTTCAAATGCCCGCGCCCGCATCGGCAGCCGCACGCTTTGAACGCCAGGTCGTACCCCTTCTTCGTCCACAGATTCTGGTGGCGCTGCCGCTCTGACCACGAACGCGCCCGGCCACAAGACTTGAGATAAGCGAGCACGCCGCCTTCCCATTGCTCGAAACACTCTCTGTGCATGTACCGGCCGGCGGCGCACGTGTCATTGTTGCATAGCACGCGAACCGCGTCTTCAATGCGCACGGGCTCCCTGGACCGGAGGCACTCGCCGGGGACGCAGCACCCGCGGGTGTCCTCCGCCTCTCGTTCGCCGGTGGCGCCTTGCCGGCGCGGTGCCATGCCGCGATCGACTTGAACGAAATCGAACGTGCCGCGGAAGTAGTGGAGCGTCACGCGAAACACATGCTTGCCGGAGCGCGCGCGGCCGACTAATAACCGCGAGTGAACGAAAGCGAAATTTCAAGAGCGCAGCGCGACACCGCGCCGCCGCCGCGCACCCGCCTGCATGCGGGGCTGACCTTGCGGCGCGCGGGGGCGCGGGGGTGCAGCGAGGGGCGGGGCGATGCGGCCGCACGCCGGCCGGCCGACGGTGGGGAGAAAGTACACTGGTGAATTTTCACTTTCGCGAGGAAGCGGGAGTGGCGGCGGCAGACGCAACCGCCGCTGCGGCAGTCGTTGGCTTGGCTTTGCCGCATTTGTTTCTGAAGCTGCTTTGTTAACATGTCCATGAACTTTTGTTGATTTCAGTGTTGTGCATCGATAATATCATTACAGGAAGATGCAGATGTTCTAAATGGAATAATAAATAACCCTTCTCGCCAGTCGGACAAAAAGATGTCCGTGTTGTTGTTTTTTTTTTTTTGCGCATTACACGTTTTTTTTAGCCATTTCGGAAACATTTATTCATTGAAGAAAACAAATTATCATCAAATTTAAATGAACAAGTTAGTGCCGAATACCTACCTACTCACATAATTAAAATATTTTTATAGGTACCTACATTAAACTCTCATCTCACCTCATATAGGTATCCATCTAAATTTTGCAATTGTTATCATTATCGTTAGATGAATTTCATTCCACCAAAAAACTATTTCACGGATCATTATTGTGATGATGATCACAAAATATTTTATTTAGTCATACATAATTCTTCTATCAAATGTAACGAAACGTTACCTACTAGGTATTCAGGTAAATACATAACATCGATGCATGTTAAGTTAATTATTACCTTAACCATTTTTTTTGGTATACTAATTATGTATATAAAACTCAAAGGTGACTGACTGACTGACTGAGTGACTGACTGACTGACATAGATAGCTATCAACGCACAACCCAAACTACTGGACGTATCGGGCTGAAATTTGGCATGCAGGTAGATGTTATGACGTAGGCATCCGCTAAGAAAGGATTTTGATCAATTCCCACGGGAACTGGAACCACGCGGGTGAAACCGCGGGCGGCCGCTAGTTTACCTTATCCAGAATTTGGCACAACTTTTTACGGTAGGTATAATTTCATTACGTATAATTTTACTTTTTATGGAAACAACTGTTTTAATGGTTACAAAAAAAAGTTACGATTAAGCTGACCTTCTAAGTTTTTTTGCCTAGCTTGTTCACCTACGTTTTAAACTTTTAACACTAGTAGTTAGTAAAAAAACCAAGATGTTATCTCGTAGTAATTTTGACTGCAAAGCAATGTGGCAGGTACCTACTTACCTATGCAATATACATACAGTAAGCTAGTTAAATAATGATAAAATAAGTACCTATGTGTTTTTAGGTAAATTCGGCTGGGTAGGGGTGGGTCCTGTTCCAATCATCATCATCATTTCAGCCAAAATGATGGGCACTTAACAAAGAAGCATGGTAGTAGGCTGATATTAAGTAAAAACAAAGTATGGCGAATAATTTCAACAGTGGAGGTGGTAGCTAGCTAGTCAGACTCTGAAAATGTCCTACTTACTACCAATCAGAACCAAGGCAGAAATGGAATCCAAAACCTTCGGCTTTAGGACCAGAGCGTTATCCAGTGTCCACTAGGTACCTATTCAACGGAGGCGGGCAATAAATAAATATAAATATTTATCTGGACATTATTCACAAAGCGCCATCTAGCCCCAAACTAAGCACTAGCTTGTGCTATGGGTGCCAGACAACGGATAAACATTAGGTACCTACTTATATACTTTTTTTGTAAATACATACACATTATACAATATAGAAACACCCAGACCGATACAAACAGACATGTTCACGCACACAAATATTTGTACCGTGCGGGGATCGAACCCGCGACCTCTGGTGTAATAGCCGACTACTCGACCATTACACCAAATGGCTCGTCATCAGAATCGAACAGTGTCCACTGTTCGACGGAGCCGCGGAGGCGGGCAATGCTATCTTTTTTTAATTATTGATCTAGATTCTTATTCTTAAAAGGTACTTACTGCCTTGAAGTCGAAGGCTTGGGTTCGTCCATTGATCCTATTAACTAAATATCCAGATCCACAGACACAGTCGATTTGAGTTGACTGACATCAAATGAACTGCAAAAAAATCCATCGATAAAGGTTAATGATGAGACACCTAGTTACATATCCAGGTTACGTTATCAAATAAAATAAATTAGGTGGTCAAATCAATGAATAAATACCTACCTGATATGAAGATCACAGACGTGACTCCCAACTAGTCTTAAGTAGTCATCTCACTTCTAACCTTATACATATTAGCATTCCCACATAAGAAAAATAATGATTTCTAATATTAACACGATAAGTTCCACATGTTAAATGAAAAAATTTTTTTAATCCGTTTCAAACAAAAGTAACCAATAATGTAAACAAACGCATAATAATTGACCAAATTATGCAAATAATACGACAATTTTTGACCCCTACTCGTTTAAACAAAGTTGTTGTCATTGACGCCATTTTGAATTACTGTTAAATTAAACTTGGATGAAAATAATTTTATTGTTTTGAGTCTTTGAAAATGTTTGAGGTTATGTTTTGTAACATCTTTTTTAGCTAAAAGGAGTAATAAGAGATGAGAGACGTTTTTAAATTATAATTTATAAACTAGAGGTGCGTGCAAATGTCCCATTCCTTTGCCATATTACCTTATAGTACTTTGTTGTTTTTATGGCGAATAATAAAATATATATTGTTCATCTTTACAAGTGAACATATTAATTGTACCTACATACTTTTAATTGAAACGGATAACTTATAAACAGATGAAAACGCGCTCATTAAATCACACACTTTTAAAATCGACTCAATTATCAGGTCACGTATATGTCACCGTGTTCACGAAACAACTGACTTGAGATGTTAAGCGTCAAAGAGTATTAATATTATTTCATTTCTACCTTCGCTTATTCAATTTATTTAGAATCATCCGTCATTTTCGTTAATAACAGATGAAACGTTCCTATTCACATAGTAGCGTTTGTCTTAAATTGCACAGTACCTATTTAATGTCATGTGGTCTCAACGTCTGGTTTAAAAATTCAGATAAGGTCCATAAATGCTGAAGTTATTTTTGGTTTACAATTTTAATGTTTTGTGCAGTGTGTGATCGGTCTACCAGTAAAGTAAATAAATATCTTTGGGCATTGTTCACACAGCGCCATCTTGCCCCGAAATAAGCATTAGCTTGTGCTATGGGTGTCAGAAAAGACTTGTCTGTTCTTCTTTTAACATAGCCGCCAGAACATGTTCGAACCCACGATCACTGGCAGATTAGACAGGGTCACCACTAGTAAATATATGCGTTTATATTGACAATACGCACTACGTGACTGGTCTCTTGTACTCACAATATGAATAACGACAGGTTTAATCAACTAAGGGCAATACGTGTAGGTTGACATATTTTAGCATTTATAAATAGCTCGAATGGAATTATTTTGTTTGATGATTCATTATCACTGGTAGATAGGATTAAAAGTCAAGTCGATTTGCCGGATTAAGGGCCGTTTTACCACTGTCAGCTAAATTCTTGATAAAATATATAATTTATCTATCAATTATTTATCAATGATGCTGTCTTCTTTATTTGACAAAAGAGACGGACGACATATTTGAAAGCGATGAAAGCCCTTATTTTTTTTTTTATACTAGGTCAGTTGGCAGACTGACACGCAGCCCACCTGATGGTAAGCGGCCTACCTTTTTCCACTGAGGGACACTGCGCCTGAAACAGTCACTCAATTTGCTACCAGACTGTAGGCTCAACTGATCTTCGAGCCTATGGTTTCAAGTGTACTGGCTCCCACATTAATATTGCCGGAACACAGCTAAAGCTGTTATGGCGGCAGATTTGGGGGTGGTAGCTAGCCAGTCGGACTCTGAAAAAGCCCTTCCACCAACCAGACCCAAGGCGGGAATCAAACCCACGACCTCCGAGTTTTTATACCAGAGTGGCTTAGCCACTGTTCCACGGAGGCGGTCCAATTTTTATTATTATTTCAGTTAAAATGACATACATATCTGAGCTTAACATCTTGTTGTATTTTGAGAGATGTACTGTCTTATTCCAAGTTCTAACCAAACCCAAAGTAGGAATCGAAGCCATTCTTTTCGACTTTTATCGAATTGTCCTTGACGATAAGTTGACTCACAGTTTACATAGAACCTATTATTTTTTATAGTTTTCCTTAAGACTTGCTTCATTACACGTCATTTAGATGTCGTAGGGGAACTTTCCGATACTTTACAATTGTTAAAATGTTATTTGAATTGACAAACAGGCACGCATCGCCTCTGTACTAAGTCATCTCTGGTGCACTAGCTGACTTCTAGCTCAAAAAATCGGTTCTCTTAAATATTGTTTATTATTGGGTCATAGAAATTAATTTTACAAAGCCTGTTACCTGTTATAAATTGTCATGTAAGTAATAGCTTACATATTGCGCTTCGTTTGGTGAGTGAGACTGCCAGAGGACAAAACTCCTCCTTCTCTTAGCTCCTCCCCATCCTCATCACCTATAGCCCCTTTCCTTACCCCTCCCTCCATATTTTTTTCTGGAAGGGCCACTTATCTGATATTGTAGTCGCAAGTGTCCATGGGCAGTACTGATCACTTACCATCAGGTGTCATCCTTGCTCGTTTACCTTCCTATTTAATACAAAAGATTCCCGCCTTGTGTCTGGTTGGTGGTAGGTCTTTTTCCGAGTCCGACTGGCTAGCTACCAACCCCAAAGGTAGAATCTGCCACCATAACAGCTCTGGTTGTGTTCCGGCAGTATTAATGTGGGAGCTATTACACTTGAAACCAAAGGCTCGAAGACCAGATGAGCCTACAGTCTGGCAGCAAATTGAGCGACGCTTCTGTGAAGTGTCCCTCAATGGAATGGGCTGCAGTGACCGCTTACCATCAGGTGGGCTGCGTGTCTGTCTGCAACCTGAAGTAGTATAAAAAAACTGACAGTTCAGCTCAGCGAATGTATTTCATAATTCCGGAGGTAAAATTTGTAGATTTTAACCATCTGTTTCAGTTTGTTTAATTTAATCCTCGGACCATTTTAATTGTAATTTGCCTTCTTGACATGTGTTACTGTCTTACGCAAATGTTGCTATAATTCATGCAAGAAATGTAAATGTATGACATAATACTTGTTTTGTTTGCTTGTGTATTTCCAAATGAGAAATAACTGTGCAATATACAGATCTCTCTATATTTACTTAGTTAATTTTTAGGACCACCCACAGTTAATGAGAATTCCGCTATCACGCCAGAGGTCGCGGGTTCGATCTTCGTACAGTACAGGCATTGTCTTTCATAAATTGTCTGTTTTGGACACATAACAAACAACAACTGTTATAAGCCGCAAAATAAATATTTTTGTTTTATTAATAAATACCTAACGTTAATAGGTACTTAATCAGGCTCACTACTGTTTTTTTTTTCGGAGAAGAATGCGTTTATGCACAATTACCGCCGCAGACCTCAGACCAAATAAAAAACCAAGACGGAACCTCCCGAACAACGCAGCTAGACCTGCGGCCGTGTGTAAGACTCGAGACTAAATCGTCCACTACCCACTAAACTCCCCTGGTTTCCCCTTTACAAGGTTCACACCTGATTGGGACGAGAAAAAAAAAAGGCTTACTAGTTACCATTACTCAAACCTAGGATCTCCGCACTTAGATCTGGAGTACGGAATCGCAAAAACAGATATGACGAACACCAACTTGTAAAGAAAAGAACCACACTAAGCTCAATCGAAAATCGCGAACAAAAATCTTTGTTCCATTCAAACGCCGACAAAAAGCCATCCACCGTGTATAATCATTTTTATTTCCTTTTTAATACGCATTTCTTACGTCATCTTCAATCGTGAGTAAATCAAATACGATCAATGGGTGTTTTTCATACAGCGCACGTGTGGTAAGAAGGGTATAGGTTTGAATAGCCCTTTCCTCAACCGGTTCAAGGATGGAGGGCCGGAGGACTAAGGGAACTTCGAGGCGTAACGTGTGACCCTATTTTTGTTTAGTTTGCCAGGTGATAGGTGCATTGGGTATAGGGTGACCAATACTTTTTGTTGACTTACCTCAAGATGTTGTTGACTTACCAATACACAAGTTTAAGTCACACATCAAATGCCAACTCATCAAGAAGAGTTATTATAAAGTGGAAGACTATCTAAATGATAAAAGTCTGTAGAAGTGAGTAGTATTGTTGCCGCTCCTCTGCCTGCGCCTTTGTTATAATTGACATGATCTTTTGTATTGACTTTAATATTTTCAGTGACATTTTATTTTGTATTGTATTAATAAGCATACCTCAACGACAAGGAAGCTTGGACTCGCGCCTTTGCATTGTATAGAATCCCGATAGTATCAACAATGTTAACTTTGCTATACAGTAACACATTAAATGTTATTATAATTCAATAAAATTAAATTTATTTTTCATTCAAAGAATCCTGAAGAGTTTGTAACCTTGGCGGTCATGCTCGCTAAAATGTGCTTGGGGTGGTGGCGTTATGTGTCGGGTGGTTACATTCCCTATAATATGGTTGAGTGAAATTATGGCTGGCACATACGTCATACTTGTGCTGCAGGTGCCACCTTTGGGCACTGGTCTTCCAGGGCTCACGGATTTTTCTCGATTATAGTCTCATTCTTATACTTTATACTGTATGGCTTGGTATTCTAAAACTAATCAGTAATTGTAACAAACAAATTGTAAACAAACATGGCGATGAAAAAGAGTAACTGTCGAGTTTCTTGCCGGTTCTTCTCGGCAGATGACTGCATTCCGATACCGGTGGTAGAGTAGAGATTCTACCTTTTGCGTTCAGTGGCTGTTATTCGCACGGGGTTATCATTTGGGTGATGAACAGTATGGGTCGGGGATGTTACTCTTGAAATATTATCAGTCGCGAAGACTATTTCTTCTTTATACACTGTCAATTACTTATAATATATCCACTTTATGCCCAGAAATATTTAGATTTGTTGTTGAATAGCTTTCTCTAAATCAGCAGAGTAGCCAAAAAATACAAAATAATGAAAAGCAAAAGTTTTTTTTTTATAACAATGGAATCCACTGGCCCTAACCCTTGTAAACAAAAATATTGACAACAGTTCCCTATATTTCGAATTTCAAAATGGCCACCCTAATTACTAGGGGACGCAAAGGAACACATGTTTGGAGCACCGGCCGAATTGCGCAACTACAAGGTTTTCGTTACATTTTTAATCCGTGTTTTAAGCGATAATCGACTTTATTCCCTCAGCAATAAGTCTTAAGATACGAGCTAAGGATCGCAAATTAGGGTTGGCAGAAGCGTACTGCGTCTTAACATCGAGTTTAGCAGGCTATAATGTCTTTTGTACTGTAAGTCCACCATCTGTGTGACCTTTGAATGATTGGAATTGAATATGAGACACAAATGCACAATTTTGAATGCGTAATTCAGTGCGTGAAGTGTGAACATAAAGAGACAAAGGTAATGCGTCAATCTAATGTTTCACAGGTATGGAAATGAAAAATGAAGTGGAAGGAATTTGAGGACACTTAAGAGTTTTATTGACATAGAAAAAGGGCATTTTTCTGAGTCAAAGTTAAACGATGATATTGATTGTGCAAAATTAGTTTTGTATAGTTTTTGTAACTTACATATTTTGAGCATTTCGAGCTTTCTTAGGATATTTTAAATCTGGTCATCATAAATGATACGTTGTAAGTTGCCTATGTAACTGTCTTTAATTGTCTTTGTTTTGTCAGTATAATAATGATATGTAGCCACACTCAAAATGCTGCATAAAAATCATAAATGCTTCTTTATTTATTTTACTCCACACAAATAATCTTGCGTAACGTGATCAAAAAAAAAATTGACTCGTCAACCCTGCTTTTTACTATCTAAATTAACATGTAACTATTTTTATCTCTTTCACAACAATGTCCTATTACAATTAAGCTGGTAATAAAAGAACTATCACACATTTTTTCCATGGCAACTGATGGTTGACTTTACCACACTCCACTATGCAGCACACACCCACAATATCGGATAGACCTTGTGTACTTGTCATAGAGTAGCTTTTTAAATAGTTGTATGTTCAGTACTGGCTGTTAAAAAATGACTGCAGTTGCGAATTTTTACATTAAACCCCTATTTCCTTTAGCGTGCTGGAGCGGATGCGTTGGGAATAAAAAACGACTACATTGGTCAGGTATGCAGTGGACAGGATCCGATGGTCTGTCAGTTGCATGGGATCCGTATATGTTAAAAAATATGTCTATAGCCCCTTAAATCGGTACTTTTGGGCCTACCCGTGTTAGTGGGCACTCGAAACAACACGAAGCACATCCAATTTTAATGAGGGATATTTTAGGAAGCATCTTGAAACACGATTTTACTTTATAGTCATCTTTCACCTGGCAACCCCTACATAAGCAGGTGAAATTTTCCACCATTACTGCAAAATTAAGTATGTATTATACTGAAGACTCCTTTTACCTCTACATTTAATTTATAAACGGAATATCGTACAATATCACAACAATAATAGAAACCCAAGTTAGTCGTTCAAGCACTTTGTTATGGGTATCAGAATGAACTTGTATAAAAAAAAAACTAAGGTAACACAAATACTAATACAAACAAACATCCAGACACAGAACAGAGACGAAAATGTAAATATAAATATTCTTTACTTTGATTTAAAAAATATTTTATATCATTAAAACACAGTTACATTGTAAAAAAGAAGAATCGATTATTAATTTCCTCATAGCAAAAATACCTTTGCTATTCGGTTAGCAAACATTACAAGTTTTTGTGGCATAATACCAAGTTAATAAATGATATCGACCGTGCATTTATCATGCAGACATTGCGAAATAAAACAGTTTAATCCACAGATGTAATTTTAAATTACAATTTATGGTTAGTCTAGAGACAGGATATGAGATAAAAATACCAGGCCGTTTTAGTGTGTCGATATAGTTATAATTGCGTTTTGTCTGTTTATTCTTTTAACAACGGGTGTCACAGATTATTTAGGCGAGATAACAAAAATATATTTTTTTCTGTTCTTTTTCCTGGTTCCATAAAGATTGTTTAATTTACTTAGTTGTTGTTTATACTGTGTAGTTATTAATTTTATAAAATTATAATAATTCCGAGCTTTTGTTGCGGTTCCACCATAACTTGCTGTAATAAGTTCATTATGTTTGTGAAAGAATAAAAACGTCAGCTCTTTCCATCTACAATTTCTAATATCGCACCTTAGTGGCAAACATCACTGTGTGCAAATCTTGTGTAAAAAATAATAGCACGCAAAACAAATAATTCATTAGTAGTTATATGTATAGATTTACAGTTTAACTATGAATTAATAAACTATGAACATCATTATTTAACAGCACATCAAATCGCAGAAAATAATGTTAACAATTGATAGTATTTAAAACATTCTAAAAAATAACTAATAAATTTATTAAACAGGATTGAATAACGAATAATAATAAATAAAAGGCGCCAATTACAATAACAAAACATTTCCGGTGGGCTTTCCTTCTACTGGCCCCTAAAACCCCCTCCTTATTTGACCCACATCTAAGGGATGATTGCCGGGAATAAATTATTTAATTATTACTTTTATAGGTCATCGCATAATGTGGGCAGGTGCATCCACACATACACATCTGCTTGTTTTCAAGGTCTTAGCGATACGAAACTTTTTCTTTTTATCGGGTACAGGTGACTTCGTGTTATTTGAGAACTTTTTGTAAAAAATTTGTTTGGAATTTCGTTCGAATGATTTTAGAACCGGTTGGCTTTCGTTACGTAATTTGGTTAATAAGAATTGATGTTGTTGATTGAGAACAACTGATAAGCTACCGTAATTGGTCGCTTAATTGTATGGTGCTGGAAGGACCAGAAAGTTTGTGGATTATTTTATAAACGCTTATTTAAGACACTAGGCATTACGTATTGTTCAGTCAAATTAAAATAGTATTTGGGTTCAGTTAAGAAAGGCATCAGTTAGTTGGATTCCCAATTTCCCACCGTTGGCTTTTTACAGGCTAATTTATTTTCTATCCAACAGCTAAAATCGTTTCCAATAATATAGTCTGGCTGTATTCATTTTCAGGAGGCAATTTACGAGCTAGTACGTTTGATGTTATTTAATTTTTTTACAAATTGTTCTCTATTCAAAAAGGCCGAAAATCCTGCTTTCTTTTAGGTGAGATATGTTCCAGATGTTCCTATCTTTCAACTGAAAAATATATCATGATTTTTTTTCCAATAACCTTAATGACCTTTTGTATATTCCCATCAGGCCAAAACCTCGCAAAATTACACAAAATTGCACTTAAGACTTAAAATACATAATACAAAAATCCGTGGCCGATGTTACACCTTAGCGTCGCATAATATGCATTCAATAGGGTCCTTACTGTAGCCTTAAGTCATCACCGTAAAGGTTATATTTGAACAAAAAATATGTCTGTCAGTAGGGTTGGGCATACCCACACCTACTTATCGGCGGTGTTGTACAGAAACGAGTTTTGACTTTTTTTTATTAACTTTAGTGAGTACACGCGGTATCGTTTTTGCGTGCTTAACTTTTATACGATCGTAGTAATTGCTGATTACGGTGTAGGTACGCGGCGACTGCCTGTCTGTTTTTAGAAGGCAATTTCCTGTACTACATCGGTCGTTTTGTATAAAAGTATAGTAATACCAGCCTATTGGGCAAAGACTTTTTAAAATAAATCAATGTCATAATTTTAGGCATTGGTTTATTCGCTATTATAGCTAAATACTAGTCGGTGATAACAAACGCGAACACGATAAAAAAGAGATCTTTTCTTTAAAAAAATGGGTATTAAAAAAATGTAAAAGAATCTAGTTATATGCCTAATTGAAAAATAAACGCTTGACTTTAAATATAAGGAATTAAGTATTACGATATCGGTAAAAAAAAACACAAACACTGTTTAAAACAATGTTAATTATTAAGTATTGTAAATAAAACATTCACAACGCAACAATAGGTTCCCAAAAACAACAATTCTTTTTTTTTTTAAATCAAACAAAAACATCAGAATCAAATTCGCAATTTCGAAAGTTTTTCGCCGACACTCAAGCAGCCACTTGAGGGTTAACAAAAGAAATATAAAGAGAACTTTCACGAAAGATACGATGTGTTACGAAAAGGGTCGTGGACGCGTAAAAATTACGGAAAACACCGCAGATGTTCTTTTGGCGGACAAGCCATTATTCCGGGTCATAAATAATACTCCACTGTACAAAAATGCTAACCCTTCATTGCCTCTTCCTTTTACGATTCGGTGAAATGAAATAAAATATGTGCGCGCCAAAACAAAGGGCACAAGAGCAAAATGACAGGGCCACACGGTTTCCAAGATGGCGGAACGAAAAAGAAAACTATAATTTCGCATTATGTAATACTCGGAAGAGTTGCCTGACGGGATTCGAATGCAGGCTTGGTTTAAAAATAACTCAAGGTTAGCTCGGTCGGTCTGAGGAGGGTCCCTTTGTGAGATCAAGGTCCACCAGTTCTGCACATGTAGGTATTGCATGTGTTTATACGATGCATCGTATTGGAGTAATGCAGGGACTGCGCGCTATGCAATAAATTTCCATGTCAGATACGCGCAGCACTTGTTTAATTGTTTTTCGTAGTTTATGACGCGTAGGTCCGTCCATTCATCATACGTTTTCGATAAACAACAGACATTTAATTATATAAAACCAAAGGTATTATTTGAGGCTTCAGTTATAATTATTTTTATTACGATGAAATTATTACAGCGATCGTTTTTAATTACAGGTAGTTTTATAATATTTTTATGAGTGAAATGTTAAGCGAAGGGGCAGCTGTGTGATGGTTATATGACACAATATTTGAGTGTATTTAATTGTTTTATAAAGTACGTTATTTTTGAAATCTTCTTCTTCTTCTTCTTCTTCAGCCGTTCTCTATCGCGTGGATGTAGGCCTCCTTCAAATTGTGCCACTCATCTCTGTTCTGTGCTCTTTCTATCCATTTAAAGCCGGCCACCTTCTTCAGATCATCATACCAGCGCATCTGAGGTCGTCCTCGGGGGCGTTTTTCACTCCAAGGTCTCCACTCAACGAGCCTTTTGCACCATGAGC
Organism: Mecyna flavalis; assembly: GCA_949319885.1. Lineage (NCBI taxonomy): Eukaryota > Metazoa > Arthropoda > Insecta > Lepidoptera > Crambidae > Mecyna > Mecyna flavalis. The sequence continues at coordinate 12,637,845 of OX439434.1, read as the reverse complement.
CATGTTTGCGGGCGACATGTCCAGCCCACTCCCATTTAAGTTTGGCCATTCGTTTGGTTATGTCTGTGACCTGGCTTTGTTGGCGTAGCCATTCGTTCGTCTTTCTGTCCCTCAGTTAGATTCCTACCAGCCGTCTCTCCATCGCTCTCTGGGCTACACTAAGCCTATGCATTATATTTATATTTTTGAAATATCCAATGTGAATTCATAAAATGTAAGCTTTTGATTTTAAAAAACTAGCTGCTTAATTTGATGCAAAAAATAGAAAAAAGATATGTGCCATCGATTCTGGATTCCGGAGGTCCACAGGGATCGGTCATATGGCCACACCTGTGGAACATCATAATATTATGATACGACTGGTTTATTCGAGGCTTTCTTTTTCTTGGTATGGGTGTCATTTGTTACCCTGACGACAGCTCCGTTGCTGCACAGGGAAACACAGAGGACACCAGACCGTGGAAAGAATTAGGAGACTTAAAATGGACTGGCATTAGAAAGAAAGTACCTAATTTTTTACTATGGACCTCGGCGACGGTGTCCAATGCTAAATGCTGTCTTTCTTTACCCTTGGGAGAGTGCGAACACACCTATAGTCAACGAAGTATCTAAAAGTATGGATGGCACTTGTTAAAAAAATACTGCCAATGTGAAATGGTTTACCGAATACTTAATTAACCTACCTAATATTTCATAACTCACTCCAGAGTAAAGCCCCCATAATTAAAATCAAGTTATCATCACTTACAACTAAGATACTAGCTTCATCAATGTCAAATAGATTAGGGATTACAAACCTTAATAATAAAGATGCTAACAAATTAAATTTCAGAATGTCGTACAAAGAAAATTGGACGTATTTCTAGACAATCTTATTGCGTTTTTCACCAAAATGAAATAATATAAAAAATATTTTGCCGTCATAAAGACATTATTATCCAAGAACATAATTTATTTCGGTAGGTATGTAAGACTCTTGGATGAATTCTGTATACGTCTAATACTCTTGTAGGCTAGACACTAACTAGCATAATATGTATAACATTTTGGCAACAACATGTTTATTAATCTTCTTTTACCGAGTCACTATCTAGCTATTAGCTAGCGGTTATGGTGCATAAACGCATTCTCTTCAATGGTTTATTGCTACTTGATTTTGTATTGTGTCACACTAAGTAAATGACACGAAAATCCTATTACAGAAAAAGTTCTTGATATTGTTTATTTTCGATCTCCAACAACATTACTTTAACGATTAAAAAAAACAATTAGCCAATACCCGTCCGGCCAGCTTCCCGCAAAATATCCGAATAGAGCGAGGCAGAGAATGTTAAAAAACAAGTCTGACAGGTCTCATGTATTGCCAAAGTGTCTCTTTATGTGGTTTCCAATTTCTTTAGATTAGTAGGGTGGAGAATAATAGGGAATGTATGCAAGCTAGCGTGATAATAGTACGGGGTAGTGCGGCCAAATCATTCGTTTTATCGAGGACATTGTGGTATGAGGTAACGGAAAATTATAAATAATATTTCCTAAGCACACTTTTGTCTGCAGTTGCCTATTACGAAGATTTAGTCCACAGAAATCCAAATAATTTTAGATTTCTGTGATTTAGTCAAAGCAAGACATCAATTTTAAGTGAGTGGGCAAGGACAGAACATTCTCCATTTCCTTACTCTCATAGCCCGGAAGGACAGCAAGACACGACTGCAGAATGATAAAGCGCTGGACTGAAGGCTTTAACTGGCGGCTGGCAAACGAGCAAAGCAAGTGTAACACCTGATGGTAAGCGGACACTGCCGCCCTGAACATAGACACCTGCGACTAGGTCTAACATATTATGTTGCCTGCCTCCGGCACTACTTATAATACAGGGAACAATAGCAAAGCTTTTACTCATACCTTGATCTTCTGTAAGAGGGTGATACTTCGAACTAATAATAAGGTCGAACTGGCCCATTTCGACAGGAGCCAGGAACTTACTGGCTGTAGCATGGCTCAAATACACGTAAAAATATGATTTAAAAACCCAATGAAAATTTAACCAATCTGGGTATTAAAGTCACCACCACTGCTGCGACAGTTTGTGTCAAGGTGCGGTAGCCGGAAACGAACGTTTACTTAGCTTAATATTCATTCGCTGTACGTGTAACGTCATCGGAAAAGACAAAGTAAATCCTATTGTTAAGAACAAACGACAAAACGTGATGTTCTTTAAACAATGAATGTATAAAAATAAAATAAATAAATAAAAATCCTTGGACATAATTCACGCAGCGCCATCTAGCTTCAAACTAAGCAGTGTATTAAATCATCTACATACGTCTTTATAAAGTATTATCGGTGTTTCTGACACCAACAACACAAGCGCTTAAGTTGACCCATTGTTATACCTTGATATCAATGATGGGAGGGGGGCCCTGTTTTGAGAAGTTTAGTTTAAAGTTATTTAGTTGCATATAATATGTATTTTTTACTAAGATGCAAAAAGTTCCGTCACACAAAAGTCGAACCTGGATTCCCTACTACGGAGTTAAGGTGTATAAACACAAAGTCCGATTGAGGGACTACAATACTCCACATTTGCGCTCCACTGCTCGCACTGCGGTCTTAAACGACACACAACTATAACTAGTATTGATAACAATGCATGAGAACAGGGGTGAAAGTATTTATAAATCATGGATTGTTAGCTATTCATGTTTTATTGAGTATTTTATAAAGACATTATATTACGAAGGTCACTATCGTTTCTAGAGCTCTTTGTCCCTATGAGACGGGGCATGCTTGATCCAGGAGTTGGCAAGGCCAGTTATTAAACTACGATACAGCGACTGTCGTGAAATCTATATACTCTTGACCTATTGACTATTGAACCATCTGCCCTGCGGTATGAGGCGTCCAGAATACTAATGAGGAGGTGACTAAAAGAGCTTTAGGGTCGTAGGCGTAGGCATAAACTCTGCAACACTATAAGAAGGCTGAACTGCCCCGAAAGACGTGTGCTTCGAGGCGCCGGGAGGTGACCACATCACTAGGTGTATTGTAGCGTCTAGTAGTAGGTACCACCAAAAATACCCCATCTCCCGATCTCCACACAGCGCACCAGATGGCCGTCATCAAGTTATAAGTGTGTACGGGGCTCTCTTCCATCCCATGCTCTGAGCTCTCTATCCACACTCTCCAAAATACGTGTTCAGGGCGTTGGATAGTGCGTAATAGCATTATAATAAGACCTATTGAAACATATTATCACCTGAGGTGTCTGCTAGATTGGTTATTGCGTATTATATTGGTATTTTACCCGGCTTACGTACCCCGAATGTAAAGCGGTTAGAATAACCACTTTAAAAACAAGACGTCAAACATTTCCTTACCCCGTTAAGTTTGTTAAATGACGTTGTAATCCCGTATATCTCAAACAAAAATCTGTTCTCAAACATTTTTAAAACAAACACGAAGTTAATTGATGGTGAATGGAATGTAAAACTGGCCATTCAGTCCCGATATGCCAATTAAATCGGTTTGTTTAACTAAACTATTGGAACTATGCACTGAATCCGCGGTGCGTCGTATCGTGTTCGGATCGATAAAAACCTCCGGTGTTTTTGTATAAGGCACGTTTCTTGGAACGAACGGATTGGGTTACTCCTTAAGGCACTGACTGGTTATGAATTTCTACCGGAACGCACATTTAGCAACTTTGTAAACATCGAGTTCTCGAGCGGCTTGCATTGGTCAACCTATCTCTGAGACCGCTGAGATGCTGAGTTTATTTTTCATTGCAAAACACATGACGTTTTTTAAATGAAGGAGTAAACTATAATATGTGAACACTACTGCTGATGAACTCCTGCGACTAGAGTCTCAAATGGGTTGCTCATGTTTGAGAAAATAATATTTAGGGAGGGGAACGAACTATCACAGATGGGGAGTAGGACCTTTCCTACTCCCCATCTCTGATTCTCAGTAAGAATACAATACCCTCCTAATCCCTTGATTAGCAGGGTATTGTATTCTTACTAAAATTACGTACCTACATAAATATAGCACATTACTGTCGAGCTAGAACAGAAAAATTCGAAGAGTTAAAATAAAAATAAAAAATGGAAAACCAAAAATTTAGAAGCGCCACTGTACGCAGTAGCGTAACTAATAGAATTCCATTCAAATTATTCAATCCGTATTACTTTTTGCTTTTCGATAGCTAGCCTTACAGATCATATTTCGCAAATAAATTACGTAGACGATTTTAACAGCCTTTGTCGAATTAAACAAACAAATAAAATTATTCAAATTGCCTTTTAATAATAATTAAAGTCATTTAAATTATTAACTGACATTTAATTTTTAACGATCGGTTTGCAATAAACACTTGAGATACATAGGTCATGTTCAGTACAGGCTTCGTTATTGCGTTTTAATATGAATATTTAATTGAAACGTTTCATATAAATATAGTTATACGCTAAGGTATTTATGTTTTCATTTCCAGTTTTCCATTTTTATTTGTTTTACGTACGTCGTCATAAATGGTGTTATAACTCTGACCTTATAGGTATATCATGAAAGTTGAGACGGTCAATCGCCATATTTATTATCTGGGAATGGGCTGATCAATAGCCACAAGGCTGGCACCGGCTCGTCTTAATCGGGTGTGAAGGGGAAACCGGGAGAGTTTAGTGGGTAGTGGACGCTTTAGTCTCGAGTGCCACACACGGCCGCAGGTCTAGCTAGCATGCGGTTATGGTGCATAAACGCATTCTCCTCCGAAAAAAATATATTTATTATCTGACAAATAAATTACCAAGAACTTATCTGACAATGGTGAAACCTGCCCTTATCTTACCAACCATGCTATCACACATGATAACAAAAAGTAAAAACTATTCTAATAAGAAAATAAATTTAACACAAAACAGATGTCATGTCAGAGCTTTAACGCTACGTAGTCGGCCCTATTGCATAACTCGCTCTCTAAAACAACAGGCACATTGTATCAGACTGTTGACCTGCCCTTAAACGAGATTCATGGAAAAATGACACTATGCTTTATTATCTTGGACGGATTGGAATGTACGATTAGTTACGTTACGATACTACAATGTTAAGAGGACAGCAACAACATTTGAGCTTATTTTTGGCAATACCGAAACCGAATTATAACAAACGAGTAAGAGTCAACGGAAGCAATATGAATAGATCTAGGAATATTAAATTTTATAATTAAATAATAATAAACATAAATAATAAACCACTAGACTAGGTAATGGTTAAAATGCCGGGCCGTGATATCGAAATTTAAAATCACAGGTCGTGTGTATTATTACCAATCCGCATATTAGTGAATAAATCAATATCCATTATTGTGACATAGACTTATTTCAATGTTGGAGGCCTTTGCCCACAGTGTTTAATAGTTGCAGTTTACTATTATTTACGTCAAAAATTACAGCCGCGTGCATTACTGTGTATAATCTAAATGATAAATAAAGAAACCGACATTTTCTATTTACTGAATTTTAAACACTTATATCAATATTATAATGTCATGCGTCGTAGTGTTAAAGTCCCCCTCTTAAATAAGCGAAGAATACAAAAGGTTACCGATTGATATAAAAAATATTTAAAGTATTTGATCATTTAGCTACCTTAAAGTTCGACGACGTTCTTATTCTAAGAACTAATCTCGGGTTTATTTCGTAAGATAATAATGGCAACATTCGTTTCATTAACTAATTCTTTAGAAACGAACGTACAGGAATGAATAGTAGTTCTGCAGATTTCTAATTCTATTTGAGCCTTGTTTGTCAAGGCGTTAAAGCAATTGCATGTCAATACTATAATCTGTTTCTTTTTGTATGGAAGAGAATGCGTTTAAATGCATCATAACTGCAGGTTAACAAGACTTGCGGCATCGTCCGACTACCCACAGAACACCTCTGTTACTACTTTACTTCACTATTGAACGTAATAGTGAATTAATAATTTTGCACTTCGTAGGTAGTGGTAACTATTTTTGGAAAAGTAGGTTTTCTAATTATCTAACTTTTGCCTATCGTCAATGTACATTCTGATGTTCACATTTGGTGTTATTTTCAACATCACAGGCAATGAAACCACTTAATATACGAGTACAGTTGACATCAATATTCCAAACCTTGTTCTATTTTTAAAATTATCCCTAACTAAGTTATTTATAATATCAAGCAAATAACAAACCTATTTTCCTACATGTATGTGAAACAACCCTCACATATTTGCAAGTATACTCACGTCGACCATACATTAAATTATTTAGGTGACAACAAGCAAAATACAAATCCATAGCAGAAACATTACGAGATCACTATCATAATATAAACGGTCGAATTAAGTTTCTTTGTCTCTTTCTTATTTATTATTATTACTGTTATGTTCTCACGCTTCGGCCACATGTTTTTCATGCGTATTTTTTATTCCCATTGGCTACATGTTGAGGGAATGCTAACACCACCTAAGTCGGAATCCGTTGTTTTAGGGGAGACTAGAGATAATTAAAATTAATGAGCTATTGTAGGCGGGTGGTTTCAAACGTCGATAAACATGCATAAAGTTAATGGTTTGAATCTTGCCGTCCACCTTTGGATTTTATTATATTCCAGTTGCCAAACATTACTAATCTGCGGTACGAGTATATTATCCATTCTAAAATCTCTCTTTGTCCCGATATAGTCACGGAGTGCTTGCCACGATACACGATTTGTCAAGTGATTGCAGCTACTGACACACCTGACTTCCGTTACCCCTTACAGGAGTACCAATCACACCACACATCAATCGGATTATGGCAACTGTGCATTGTTCTGCACGATGTTTTTCATCTCAACCGAACTAGTGGCAAATACGCACATAAGTAGCGTTTAAAATTATTTGGAGCTTTGGTACTTTTTGATGATATTTCTGCATTTTGGACTTACGCGGCATTTAAGTTTGCCGAAAAATATCTCGCCTTATAAACTTATGACATCAGTGACTATAAATTGGGGCAATTTTTGTATCAACTCTAGCTAGCAATAAAGCAAAGATTTGTTTGTTTTATTTATCAGTTATAGTCTGCACAGCGGAAAGTTTTATAACATACTAAATACGCATCTTGCGATTATATGGCTAAAATGTTTATTAGAAGTGGGTCTCTGATGTATTTATGGCCTAGTAATTAAAAAAGATGTATGAGACCGAACTCGAGGAAAATATGTTTTACGGACACTAAAAATTTTATATTTTTAAGAAACGTTAGCTTCGATAAATAAATGACATTTTCTTGTCTTCGTTTGTTGTGGTTTGTTGTAATAAACTAGGTAGGAACTACAGATTATATTATAGAACTAATGGATGTTAGTTATGATCTCTTAGTTAAAAAGAGATGTAGCCGTAAAACAGTCGTTAGTTTGATTCCCGAACCGCTAGCAAATATGTATGTGAGAAAAGGAATAGAACGAAATTTAAATTAGATAATACAATGCATTTGTACAGTTATAACATCAATGTCCTTTAATTTGGTAAGTTGCAAGTCTTCTTTTGCGAAGAATTAAAAATTGCCATTTGAGGAAAAGGAGGAGGAGGGAAACATTTTAATTTTTAGAAATTAAGTTTACCCTATTTTATCTTGTAATTAAAGCTATTTGCTAGTAAACGCTTTGTAAAAAGGAGTCCTGTTCAACGTACTTATATGTAAAAGCATTCACAAATTCTGTGTGAACATTACAAAATAGACACAAAAAATACTTATTGTGCATTAATAAAAACCGGCTACTGATAAAAATCAGAAATAATTATATCTAAAAAACAAAAATCCAATGACTTTATTAGCAGTCGTTATGTTATAAATAATGTACAAACTGGATTATAAAACATTAAATGTAAAGACCAAAATACAACGACCGCAACATGAAAGCCAAACGCGTTGCCAATTTGATAGAATTAAATGCTAATGGATGAAGACAGCAGCCAATGAAGTAAATAAAACGAAACGTTTAACCGTTGAAGGTTAAAAGAATGTCGATTAAAATGTACATAGAATAGAAAAGATTATGTATTCAACATCCATGGAACAGTATCCAGGCCGCAAATTTTTGCTCGTGTGGAACTACCCATCCACTACCTTCTACGGATTCCCCTTCTCACGCAAAGAGAGACAAGCCGTGGCCCGCCTTGTGGCAACTCACCGACTCATCTCCAAAGTCTGATGCAGCAGAGGAGCATCCGAGGATCTAGGTGACCATTCAGGCCTTGTGTGACAAGCGTTTTGTTTGTGATATTCCTTATTCATAGTCCGATTTGCTATCTTTATAAATAACTGTGGCTATATTGCTACATCATTTGCAAACCATTCTCAAAATTAGAAACACTACAATTAGCCAATTATTGTATTCGTAAAATATACCTACCCGTATTATTTTAACTTGTACACGCGCCTTCAACCTCGTTGATTTTAGAAAAACAAAGTTGGTTTAATTCAGTACTCACATTCAGTAAAAGTAACAGCATGATCTTCCAAATTCAAATTGGCAATATCAAAAGAGAAATAAACACATTTTATAGTGCCACCGTGCAAAATTGAAAAGGTACTGGCAACTTCAGTCATAAAAAGGAAGTGATTAAAAAGAAATAACGTTTTTTTATATTTAAAAAGAATCTTTTGAACCGCCGCCATAGAGGTTGCGACAAGTAAAAAATACGATGCCAGTAAAATTATAATGGGCCGCCTCGTAAATCCGCATTTGAATAGAAACGTTACATATCAAAAATTTTCAGTGATCCGTGTTTTACGAGTTTGTCGTAAACCTGTACTTAAGGACAGTGTATAAAGGGTCCCTGTGTTTAAAAATCTATGTGAGCATTGAAGTTTCTCGCGAGGGGAGTTATAATCAGTTTGTGAACGAGTCGCTTTTATGACGCGCAGTTCGAAACTCATATTTACTGATTTGTGAGATGAATTTTGGTGGTCTCGACATTGGGTGGCCTACTTTTGGACTTATTATTCTTCTATGCTTCAATTCATATGTCATGTGATTTTTCCACGCCTGTATTTACGTACCGGTTGAATGTGTGACTTAATACTTTTTTTTTTACACAAGCATCCAATGTCTGTGTAATTTTGATCTAATTAGTCTTATTTTTCTATTAGGAGATGAATGTTGCTTCAATGTAATTACTAGATTTTCCAATATCTTGATAATGGTGGAAGGTTTATTCTGACTAGATCAGGACAAAGCATTTGAAAAAAAAGGAGAATAGATTTTATTTTGATGAGCACAGTTAAAATGACAAGTCCAGAGTTTATCAAAAAAGTTTTTTCTTTTTGAAATAAACAACTGAAAAAAAAACAAGACAATGCGAACAGATTGTCAAGCTGACATAGTAGCTGAGAAAAATCAGACGAATAGCCAATTAAACAGGACTCAATAATTAAAAAATATTCTTACCAATACTTTCTTATAAGAAAAAATTCAAAAGAACTAATACAAGCGGAATGGTTAAATACACAAAGAGCTCCCTCCCGTAACCAAATACCTATTGAGCGGATATAATAAGATTTACTTATGTTTAACTTGGCCTAAGAATACAGGTGGGACAACAATACTGGGTCCCTGGAGTGTTCCCTCTTTTGACTATTTTAATAAGGAAAAAAAAATCTCTCGAAGTAAATAAATGAACTGAAGGATAAGGTCGATTCTCAAACTGTAATGCGCGAATATTACGTGGCATGGATCTGGAAATTTTAAAAACAAAAATCTGTAGACGTTTTGTTACTCAAAATTTTAATTATAAATATTAATAAATATTGTTATTTTTTATTTTTAGATTCTTCCTTTTATTAGATATTGTTATTTCAGAATTGCTTGTTTCCCAAATATAGTAAAATAAATAAATTTACACCTGATAGTCAGCAGCCTCTGCCGCCTATTACAGAAACACTTAATTTAGAAGCATCGCTCAACGTTTGACTTAATTATTGTTTACTCCTGATTTTCGAGCCTTTCATTTCAAGTGTACTAGCTCCCACATTAACATTGGCGGAACATAGCTAAACCTATTATAGTGGTGAATTGCACCTTTGGGGATATTCTAGCCAGTCGGACTATAAAAATTTTATCACCAACTTAAATAGATAGATAGATAGATATTCTTTATTGCACCACAAATTTGACAAAGAAAAACAAGTAACATAAATGAACTGCACAACACAGGCGGACTTATCGCTTCAAGCGATCTCTTCCAGTCAACCTTTGGATAGAGGAAAGTATGATAAAAATAATTAGAATAAGATAAAGGGCAGTGCAAAAAATAAGAACTAAAATTTTAATAAACAAAATTTGACTCCAAACTTCTTATATAAATAAAAACAAAATATATACATACTACTAACACTATCTATAAATATAAATACTATATATATGTGGGATCGTGAAATAATAGAATGGTTGAATTAACACTTAAAACTTTAATTAATCTGATACACTTCTTACATCGTTTACCTCTTTTGACAGACTGCTTCTTTTTTTTTTTATGTTGCCATTGTACAGATTAAAATTAATACTTTCTCCCACACGGCCGTCCTGATCATTCATCTGTCTCAGATGAACATTCATCTACATCTACGCCGGCCCACGGCTTCATCAGATCAGCTGAGGTTGTGGTGTTAATTGGCCCTTCACAATCGCCAACTTTCTTAACAGCATACCTTTCGTGATGTTTTTTGGCTGTGACCGCATAAGGTCCTAGAAACTTCGGATACAATTTACTCCCTTGAGTAAATTGCGTTCGCTTAATGGCGACTAAGTCACCAACCTTGTATTCCGTAGCCTTTTGCCTCTTTCGGTTATAATTCTTTATATTTTCCTCTTGAACCTTTTGTATTGCCTCTTTTGCCTTAATTCTTAATTCATTTCTATGCTCATTATAACTCTCGATTTCTTCTTCTTCTATCATTTTCAGAATTTCTTCATTTCCGTTTTTCATCTTTATTCCTAAAAGTAACTCAAATGGAGTCATTCCAATACTTCTTTGCCATGTACTATTGATACAACGTTCCGTAGCATTCGTTTTAACTTCGTCTTTAATAACCGGGCGTCTCAGCTGTCAGCAACTACGTCCCGTAGCATTCGGTGCGCGACGCGGTGCGCGTTCAGTTTCCCGCGGTTTGACGTGGTTCGTGTCGGTAAAACAGCTCAATAATAAAATGACTTGCCGGTTTTTGTAGTTTGATTTCTTCGTAAATCTTGATAATTCTTCCACACTAATACTTCTCTGGATCCCGGACGAGCCCCCAAAATAGTTGTGGGATCGTGAAATAATAGAATGGTTGAATTAACACTTAAAACTTTAATTAATCTGATACACTTCTTACATCGTTTACCTCTTTTGACCTTAGAGTAGAACACATGGAGATGCCCTAAGTAGGTACAAAACGTGTATACCTAAAGTTGGAACACAAAATGGCGCCACCAATGATAGCGCCCGACCGTAGTGCAACCAATATTGTATATCGATATATTTATCGATACAAGTTTACGTGTCGATCATAAATGCACATATTTTGTTAGAAATCTATAAATAGTTTCTTATTTTCCTATCACAAAATAATGATGATGCAGTGCCTTAATATAACAATAGGTTAGTTATATATATTATTATGGAAATTTCAACTTCACATGGTTAATAAACCTATTACATTTTTCCAAAAATCCTTACCAGAAGATAAAGTGAAGATACTGTACTGTATCATACTACCATCACGTATAATCTTGTTATGTCGAGAGTTCTGTAAAACCAGTTTTCGTTGAAGTGTAGCGAGCAAACGTGCCTAATTTTATGTCGCGGATTTATATTTTCCCCACCTATTAACTCTTATCTATTTCTTCTTTAATGTTTCACTTACAGGAAATCTGCAGAAATAATATTTCTGCAGATTTCCTGTAAGTGGTATATTATACCATTGCAGAATATATCTAAAACGTATCGATACATAAAAATATTGTGCCACATCACTAGCTGGAACACAATATGGCGAAACCGGCACGCGTCAAAAACTGTGTGACGTCACTAAAAAGTGTTGCCAAAATGGGTACAATGCAAAGATATCTGTCTCGTTTTTCATACGCAACAATCACTTAGATGAAAAGAGATAAGTATATATTTGTAAGGCAAGTGTCGATTCTATGTATATTCATATATGCAATTTTTTGTATAGATCAATATGGCATCTCCATATGTTCTACTCTAAGCTTTTGACAGACTGCTTCTTTTTTTTTTTATGTTGCCATTGTACAGATTAAAATTAATACTTTCTCCCACATATATATATATACATAAACATATTAATACACATACATAATTTAAAATAAATACAATACATATTAATATATAACAGATTCATGGATATCACGCAAAAGAAACAACTAACCAAAAAAGACCATGAAAATGACATCACTCAAGCAGAAGATTAGGGGAGGGAAAGGAAGTAAGTTTTAACGCGAGCTTTGAAAATGGGAAGAGTCCGAGATTCACGAATAGAAAGGGGAAGAGAATTCCAAAGACGAATAGATTGAATAGTGAAAGATTGAGAGTAGAACTCAGTGGAGTGTGGAGGACAAACTAGATGCAACTTCCGAGATGAACGCTGTTCAGGACCCTTGGTGGATTGCAAGAATTTAAACCGCTCTTTAAGATAGGGAGGAGATAGAGGGTTAAAAAGAATGGAGAATAGTAAGCTAAGAGCATGCAAATCACGACGACGTCGTATCGGAAGCCAGCCAAGCTGAGCACGATATTGAGAAACGTGATCGTATTTACGTAGACCGAAGATAATACGTATGCAAAAGTTTTGTAATCGCTCTAGCTTGTTAAGAGACGCTTCACAAAGGTCCATATAGCAACAGTCAGCGTAATCGAGCAAAGGCAGTAAAAGAGCCTGCACTAGAACAATTTTGGTGGGTATAGGTAAAAAGTTGCGAAGTCTATTGATTGAACTTGCTGAAGCAAACATTCTCCTGCTAACCTCCTTGACTTGCATATCCCATGACAAAGTACTATCCATATGTACCCCAAGGTTTTTAACCACTCGGCTAAAGGCTATCTGGACACCGTCAAGCACAATTGGTGGTAAAGAACCCCAATCAAACCTTGTGATTTGACGTGACCCACCAAGTATTATGACTTGTGTTTTTTGGGGGTTCACCCTGAGCCCAAACGAGTTGCTCCAGTTTACGATTCTTGTCAAGTCCGCATTCAGGACCCCAATAACACCTGGAAGCTCTTTAAGATCGCCACTAGAGTAAAGTTGCAGGTCATCTGCATATAGGTGGTAGGAAGAAGAGAGATCATGAGTGATACTATTAATAAAAGTTGAAAAAAGTAGAGGAGACAAGACGCCACCCTGAGGAACCCCGGCAACAATATCATTCCAAGAGGAAAAGGAGTCATCAACACGAATACGCTGCCGGCGTCCATGCAAATAACTATGAAACCAGTCAACTACCGTTGGAGATATGTTAAGAGTGCGTAACAGGCCAAGCAGGATGTCAAAGTCTACAACGTTGAAGGCATTACTGAAGTCCAGTAAAGCCAACACCGTAAGACGTCTACTGTCCATAGCAAGGCGGATGTCGTCAGTGATCTTAACTAAGGCCGTTACCGTGCTATGACCACGACGGAAACCAGATTGAAACGGGTTCAGGAGGCTATTTCTGGATAGGAATGAGCTGAGCTGTTGATGAACAACGCGCTCTAGCACTTTGGATAGGAATGGCAGTATAGATATAGGACGGTAGTCGGAAAAGGACGAAGGATTGGCCTTTTTAGGGAGTGGAATGATTTGAGCATATTTCCAAGCAGTTGGAAAGATGCTCGAGGACAAGGAGTAATTTAGGATATGGGTAATGATAGGAGTCAAAATGTCTAGGAGAGGAGTGATCATCTTACGGCTAACGCTGTCACTACCGACAGCGTTTGAGGCAATAGCTAAAATGTTCTTCTTAACATCACAATCGGTTAGCTGATCAAAGACAAAAGATGAGGAGTCTGGAATTGGAAGAGATGAAAGATGATTTAGTGTTCTGGTTTTTAAAGTACCATCAATGGTAGACGAGGAAGTAAAATGTTTATTTAACTGGTCAATATTGATATCTTTAGGAAAAGCATTGTCTTACCAATTCCAAGCGACTTAAGAAATTTCCAGATTTTGGCTGGATTTTCATTTTCTACAGATTCGTGAATGTAGCGTCTTTGGGCATCCCTACACAACCTATTGCAGCGATTCCTAATCAACTTATACTTTTCGCGATTCCTATCGGACGGGTCCATTTTAAACCGAGATTTTGCAGCATGTTTTCTATCACGCAGTGCCTTTAATTCATCCGTAAGCCAAGGTGCAGGAAAATGCTTCATCCTAACAGGCCGAACGGGTGCATGCTTGTCGTAAAGTTGAATTACTAAGGAATTAAAAATATCAACCTTCTCATCAATAGAACTCGCATTAGTAATAGTAGTCCAATCCATGTCGATTGCATCCCGCCGCAGCTCATCAATGTTCATGCCACCAAAATTGCGTTGCAAAACCACTTTCGCCTTGAATTTGGGAGGTCGGACCTTGTAGGACAAGTAAAGCAAATCATGATATGAAAAAGCCTCAGCATTACATTGACCATGCTTAGCGACATGATCAGTAGATGAAACAATGATCAAATCCAACAGAGAAGGGGAGCAGTTAGGAGAATAGTGTGTAGCATCAAGAGGCAGAATATTGAGGTTGCTAGCATCTATAATGGATTTGAAGCGAGAAGAACGAGAGTCATTTTTCAGAAGGCACGTATTAAAGTCTCCCATTAGCAAAGTATGAGCGTAAAGGGGAGTCAGGTCCTCCAGCAACTTCTCCAGAGTAAGAAAGTAATCTACCCTTAGAGAAGGACTGTAAAAGACACCGAGAAGAATTTTACAATGGGAAAGAGTAAGTTCAATAAAAAGATGCTGTGCTACTTCTGATGAAGATGTAGGAGGAGAAACATTGACTAGAGAAAAAGGGATATGGGATCGAATATATATTGCAATACCACCTCCGGTCCGGATAACACGATCATTTCTTACAAGTTGGAATCCCGGAAGAGAAAAGGATAAAGAAGGGAGACATGGGTTAAGCCAAGTTTCAGACACAAGAATAGCGTGAATATTCTTGTTATCAAAGGCGGTCACCATGTCCGGAAAATGCGCTGGAATACTCTGGGCGTTAATATGGACAATGTTAAAGTTATGAGGCACATCAGAAAATGTGTTAGAAAGGACATCAGATAGTGATAAATAAGTTGAGTGAAAGCTGTCGTTTATGGAAGATGAGAAAGATTGAAAATGGTCACTCTGGTCAGAGGCGCCACTATGCGAATCCATTAAAATAATAAATAAAAATACAATATATAAAAATTAAATAAATAAAAATAATTAACAATAATAATAATAAAAATTAAACTAGTTATACAGCCTCCTCTACCCGCCAGCTGAAAAAAGAAACAAGTAAACAAAACACAGCAAACAAGAGAAAATTAAACAAACACAAAATATGTAGCTTTAAAATTATCAAAAATATAAGTACTAAATCTATGAAAATTATTACCTGAGAGATGAGACATAAAAAAAGTAAAAGTTACAAAATAGTCAAACTATGAACAAAATTTTAAAAATAATCTAATAATCTCTGCTCTCAGCGCAACAGCCAAAACAAAACGCAAAAATTCCGACAGTGAGTGACAGACGGCCGGCTCAACTGGGCTCAACTAAATGTCAATGTCAGATTACTACATCAAATTACGACAACACAAATTATTTAACTTTTACGAACACAAAGAAGTACAAAACAATTCATAATAGAGGGTAACATCACACGAGAAATAAAAACGGAAAGAAGGTACAAGTAAACATTTAAAGATTGGAAAAAATTAGTTAAGGTAACAACAAATACTCGATAATAATAGTAATACTATCGCGCGAGGAGCAAGACCTTATTTGCGAGTACGCCTAGACCTCCCACTGACCGCAGCATCCCGGCGTACGTCCGCATTGTCCACCACTGCAGAACGGGCACCTGCGCCTTGCAAAGTAGCAACCTTGTCAAGTTCGCTGATGGAGGTTATGCGGTGCTGCTTGCCATCCGCCCCGGAGACCACGACGACACCACTCCTGGTCCAGCAGCGAGAAACACCAACCCGCTTACGCGCCTCCATAAAGATGTTGTGACGAGTTTTTGTTAAAAACTCAGAAATAGTGATACCGGAGCCCTTCAGTGCAGTCTTTTTAAACCACAAGTTATCACGAGTATCAACACTTCTAAATTTTACAAGTATTGGCCGTGGTTTATTGGGATGTGATTGGCCCATACGTTGAGTGCGGCTTAAATCGTCACAGCTAAGAGGCACCTTCAAGCGTTCACGCAGCACATCCTGAAGAACCTTCGCAGTGTCTTCCCCTGTGACCTCAGGAACCCCATGCACCAGGAGAATCTTGCGACGTGTCTGCATCTCCAGCCTGTCACACTCCTGAGCAATCAACTCGACCTGGGCCTGGATACCACTCAGCGTTGCACAGACAAACTTCTTGAAAGACCCGAAGTCAGCAGCGAGGGACGAGAGTGTGCTCGGAGACGGTGTTGCAGATGCTCCAGCCTTGTCCAGACTAGTCTGAAATTCAGCCATCCTCGCCAAACACACCTGCTTCACTTCCTCAAGCGACTGTTTTAGTGATGCTTCCATTGTTGTTATGTGCCTTGGTTTTGATAATGGAGTTAAATGTAATGTAGCTGGCAGGTATTTGAAACTTATGCAAACATTAAACACAGAAATATATGTTTATTTAAATAAAAATTTTGAAAAAAACAGGGAGAGCTCAAATTTAACGTCTACACCGGTACCCTTTTTTTTTTTTTTTTAAATTTAGAATTAACTCATAATAATGGTAGAGGAAGTAGATTCCCACAGTTTGAGGAGCAATCGTTGGGATTGAATTAGAAAATGTATTTGTGCGTAATAAAGAAATCTGGCTATTCATTGAAGTTGCGAGGGTGGATCTAGCCGACACGACAATGACGGAAGGTATCAGCCCGGAAAGGGATCAGTTTGCTATTGACAAGACATCAAAAAGGCGGAAGATGTAAAAGGCAACAATATGAAAAGTTGGCCAACTTTGCCTTTTGGAGACACGCGCCTAAGCAGCTTTCAAAGGATTGTTGCGGACATGTTTTGATGATATTATAAAAAGAGCTAGTACTCGTTTTTCTGGTATCTAATCAATTATAATCTTTAGATTTGTGGGTGGCTTACCTCATAACATCGCTAAATATATTTATTTACGCATTGTGATTTCTTATGAACAGATCATTTACATGACTGGACTGACGCCGGCTTGGTTATTTTACAGCACATTGAGCGACGCTTCCTGATTAAGAATCCCTCAATAGATTATGCCGCAGTGGCCGCTTACCATCAGGTGGGCAACGTGTATTTGCCAACCGATCTAGCCTTAATTACATATTAATACATAAATACATATAATAATACATATAATATTATTAGGTTAAAATTCCTTAGAATTTAATAAAAAAACGTTATCAACATTGCCACCTTATTTAGAAATAAATAAATCAATAAAACCGGAATATCAAATGCCCTCAGGTCAGACGTTAAGATTACAGAAGTCAAAGGTTATTGGATAAAAGAGTTTCCTAATTTAGCTAATGTATTTTGGTGTTTGTGCCAAAAATACAGCGATTACTGTTTTGAAGACATAATAAAATCTTATTAATGAGTAATGGGATATTTCCATAAGCGTGTTAACCTATTTCTGGATGTTTGCTCATCCAGAATACTTTTGTTCGTTATTTTCGATGACATAATAATTATGTCGAGTACTTATTAAGAGGTTTGTGAGACCATTTTCGGAAAATCTTTACAACATACTAAATAAATCCCTGGACATTATTCACACTCTACCGTCTAGCGCCAAACTAAGCATATACTTTTTTTGGCAAATATAATAATGTGTATAACATTATACATAGAAACATTGAGACTGACACATAGGTACAGCACAAATTATGGTCGGTATACATTGCGGGGCTCGAACCCGAATATGGTGCGGGTATAAAGTATTTTTTTTTAATCATCGCAAAAGTTAAAATACTGACGAGCCATTTGGTGTAATGGTCGAGAAGTCGATCCCCGCACGGTACAAAGATTTGTGTGCATGAATATGTATTGTCTGTTTGTATCGGTCTGGGTGTTTCTATGTATAATATGTATCTATTTACAAAAAAATATATACATATGTAAGTAATGTTTATCCGTTGTCTGGCACCCATAGCACAAGCTAATGCTTAGTTTGGGGCTAGATGTGAATAGTGTCCAAAGATAGTGTCTGTTGCAGTTTATAGGATGGGATGGGAAACCGATGGATGGGATGAAATAATAATATTATCTCCATCCTCCATCCGCTACGTAGGATTCTTTAATTTCTATGTATATGCTATGATATCATTTTACACTAAATATAAGAACGCGTTGTTTCGCAAGTAACTTGATATCTCCCCGAAACTTCTAACAGATGCTGAATCTCAGCCTCGAAATTTTACATGCGCACATAATTTTTAAGAAAGCACGTAACAAAAATCATATTTTCGCGGCGCTCCCATGTTTTACGGTTTTTTCATTGCACCCACTTTACGAGCATCGGTGATGGGCACTCTTGTTTTATGGTTTATCCCTGGCTAACTGTGCACCCGAAGATCGCGTGTTTGATACTAATTAAACGTCTTCATGAGCTACTAGTAAGTCATTCGTCTGCGAGTGAGCTATTTTATCGATCTTTGCCTTAGATAAACTTTTGTTTAGATTTTCGTTTCAAGTATCCCGCTGTAATTTTGGGGTCCCTGAGCTGGGTAATATTTTTTTTTTTAAATCAAACAGCTAGGTTTTGTTAACACTCATCGCATTTGGAAAGTGCAGTTAAGCTAGCACCCATCATAGTGACGATGACTTGATTGCAATGATAGAGACCTTTTTCTCTGGCCCTTTTTCAATAGGCTGATATTTTTACCTTTTTTTAGATAGCATTATAGAAGGCGTGGCTCGCGTAGCAACGGTTTAATGCCCGTGGCCGCTCTCGAAGGCGATGAGGAAGTACCGTAGGAGGTGCAACAAATATTGTGCAAAGAATTAACAGAAAATTAAATAATTGACAAAAGATTCATCTGAGTTATCTGTCAGATAAATTATGGCAAACTCATCTGTCATTACCACTTACCCTTGACAAACTCGTAAATAAGAAGGTGCATCTAGCTACAACACAACAATCAATCTAGGTAAAAGCACAAGGTATAACACGTATACAATTATAAGCAATAGAATATAAACTTAGTTTTCCAAGTGTCGTAGATAAATATCCATTTCCAGCAAAAAAAGTAAAGTCTACAAAATGCGATAAAAATCTCAACTCAAACTTAATAAATTCTTCTAACGCTTCTAACTTTGTTCTCTTTTCTTTGGCGTTTTGCGGTTTTGAAAAAAACTTATTTTATATTCAGATCATGTATTTACGGAATGTTAAGTTAGTTCTCGTCCTTTGGCGTGGGTATTTAGACAGATTAAATAAAAGGAGCTGCATTCAGAATTGATAGAAGTTGGAAGGTCATTTTAACACTACATTTAAAAAAATATACATTTTCATAAGTTACAGCTGTGGTTATCGATTGTTTTCAAACGTCAATTCACAATTGCAATCTCGGCGCACACCTAAGTATTTTTTGACGGTTACATCAAAACATCGTGAGGAAATCTGTACATCTGTGTAGCCATAATCTAATTGGTCTTGTTCCTCTGTTAAGGTTTGTGGATCCTGAATCATGATGCAAGCTTAAAATGCGTTATTTCGCGCGTTTTTACAAAAAGCTTCAGAAAGAAGCTTCAGAGATGCACTTAATGAATCGTCAGTATAAATTTTACTCCACCAATGGCTTTGAAATTTTGTATAGATCTATCAAAAAAGTCGACAATAAACGCGATCATTACTTAGTAGTTTGACAACGCATCGTAGTGCAATGTCCCGTAGAGTCTATTCAACATAAGTTACGCTACCTATTTGTGATTCGAATCTGTTACGCCCAAATTCGTCTGAATTAATATGACCTTGAACTAATCGCATGCAATAAATCCGTAATTTTTATTGCCCACTGCAATTGTTTTCGTTGAGATTCAAATGTGGATTTCATATACATATATAGCGCCTTATGTCACCTTTCATCGTTTTTAGTGTTCCGAGGGCGAGTTATAAACAAATATATGTTTATTTTCCCCTATTTAGATTGATAGAATGATAATGTTTTTCATATAAGTAAAATATTATACAATTTTTTATCAAAGTCATTGTATGTCGCGCCTAATTTTGTGGTGGATGTAATGTCATGGGTAATCTTAAATCTTCTTTAACCAACAATCGACCTTTGATTAAGGAATTTTTATAAATACTTATTAAATACTCTCATTTAAATAGATAAGTAAATAAATAGATATCGGACAACGGCACCCACCACATTGATCTTTTCTACGTGTGCTAGACTCTAGCTAGACTGAAGACGTTTGTCTACTACCCACCAGACTCCCTCAATTTCTCCCTTACACCAGAAGAGAGAGCCAGTGTCAGCTGTATGATGATTGATCGACCCTTCCCTTCCTAGACATGGCTTGAGCGAATCAATCATCTCCTACGGAACCGTATGCTCACAACGATTGTATGTACGATTTCGTCTTATAAATCTTGTAGCGCATTAGACCCGTCGTCGGGGTAAATTGGAAACACCTCGCTAGCGCCGAGGGGCGCCAATCTATTCCTGCTCTTGACGCTATGTCACTCCGGACGGTTCTTTGTCAAATGCATCGCGACCCGTAATTACTGCCATCTGTACCGTCACTGGTTTCGGTGCGAATAAATTATATTTGTATTTAATTTTTACTTGGCTGTTAATTTGTTTCTTGCCAGGAAAAATGCGCCAGAAGTTTTATAGCTGATGAAATTTCTAAAAGAAACTTTTAAGAAAATAAAACATCAACCTATGTAGGCCAAAATCATACGTCTCAATTTAAATTGAAGGATTCTAGAGAATAGACATTCAGCGCGTGATGACATCATAATAAATCGATGCTTTTTAAAGTTGTTCCTCAAGAAATCGCTATAATACGAGCAGATACTTTAGTTTCACCAGTATGCCTGTTTACCGATTGAAATTATATACCAAAAGCCTCAGTACTATTATATCCTACTTTAGTAGCAGGGCAGGACCACGGCAGGACCCAAATGTTGTTCAACCTCGTATTTGCAGTTTTAGAAATATTATGTTTAAACTTCTTTACATGTAAAAATATAATCATAACCTCTGCTTCTGCAAAATAGGATAAGAGCATTTTCTACTACGAATTAAAACCAATTTTTATTCATAATTATTTTCATTGCATTTTAAATAATCAGTTGCAGGCTAGGATAAAATTAATACAACTTACCATAGTAATTGGTTCCATTCGATTACTTAAAAGTAATTTGTAATCGAATCACTGTAATTAGGAGCGTTGGTTCTTGAATTTATTAAGTAAAAAAGTTATTTTTCCCTTGAAATTTCATGTGCTGCGTATTTATTCTTTCCATTTGTATTTTAATGAACTTGTTTTGGTATTAAACTGTGTTTTAAACTGTTTTGGTATGCTGATTTAGTATAGCAATTACGACCCGACCTTATAAGCATTTAATAGTATCTAATTTGATGCAATTGGGCTCAATGATTTAGTAGAAAGAATTAAAATCTTTCTTTCTTAATCGTATACCTAATTTGGTATTTGAGCTTTTGTGGCACAATTGGTTGCGCTTTTGTAGCACCATATTACCACCGAGGTTCGAATTCTGGTCTCAAAGTCAGGTCGTAAGACTGACGGTTCCGTCTTTGACCTTTTTATTTATTTCTTACATTACAATGCATTTGAGCGGTACAAACGCAGGATAAGAAGAGCGGCTGTCGGTGTAGACTAAAGGCATCGATCTCGCTACCCACTAACACACCGAAAAAAAATTAGCCCGCCCCATGATTATTAAGCAGCCCAAAGCCTGATGTAACGCTTACCTGAAGGTTCATACCTTCAAGGGCGAGGGCAAGAAAAAAATTAATTAAAAATGCCCGATTTTTATTTCTAAATGTGTCTTATTAATCAGTGACTTACGCGTAATGAATTCCCTACAAAAAAATCTTTGACCTGGTTGGTCAGGACTACATATACATAATTAGAATTGGCTCGGGATACAGACAAAATCATTGCCGCAATAACCCTATCGATGTAAATAACGAAGATCAGAAAAGCATAACAATCTGACAATGTACTGCAGTCAGTCATTCAAGATTTTATAAAAGTGATCGCGTCTTTTAGGCGCGAATTTTTTAATGTTGCCAAGGATTTATTTACGTTCGTTTAAAAGACAAATATTTTTTCACAAATGAAAACAGTCACATCCTTTGCGTATAAAAATAATACTTAGCAATCAATGGCATCGCTTCAGCATGTCGAGTGCGGGCCCGGTGTTGACTGAAGATCTCTCTAACCACTACGCCATAACAGTATATTACATGTTAATACAGTCAGCTTCCTATTTCAATAAGTAATTTTGGTCAATGTTTGAAAATATTGTTTATTAAACTGATTGGACTGGACACATACCCGACTTGCAAAATCTCATAATATCATAAAGAAAAGAAAGATAGCCAATGTCAATGTTGTAGGTTATTAATTCGGATCATCATCATCATCATCAGCCTGTGACAGTCCACTGCTGGACATAGGCCTCTCCAAATGCTCGCCACGCTGATCGGTCCTCGGCCACTCGCATCGTACTCGTATCAATTCGGATACTGACAATAAATACAAAAACGATTGTTAATCTTGCATACCAATGAGCAGCTCGTCTACGCGTCTGGAGAAGCCATCTTACAGAAGACTTTAGTTTCTGTCGGTAGGTAGTCTCCAGAGCTCCAGAGCTGAATTATGAAGGGCATGAGAACCATCAGACGGCCGAAGGCTTGACCGCATGGTCTAATCGTGAATTAAATAATGACACTACTGATATTTTGTCGATCGATTCAATCGCGTGCTTTTGTGCAACACAGTGATTCCGTCAATGTCAAGAGTTTAGAGAGACGAGTCGAATATGAAAAATTACTGGTGAATTTACTGAATTATAATTAGAAACGAAGAACATGAAAAAGTGATACTCTATTAATGTCTCATTGCAGGACAAAGGGAGTGCCTGAAATCAAGTTATCGTAACAATGACGGGTACGAGCACTACAGTCATCTTTTTACCAAGCGCAGTGTCCTCGTACATTTTTTGATCGCACTCTCTCTCTCACGAATGGTTATTTATCCTCAGCCTGTACAAATAAATGCAGCCATGAAGCGTGTCGTCACTCGACGATATTGCCCGGTGACGCAACGACACCGAGACAAAGAAACAGAACATTGCCGAACGCCATAATTAGAAGTGATAGGTTATGGGCGTCAAGTTCGAGTTGGGAAAGAAGGAATGGTATATTTTTGATGAGTTGTTATTTTAAATTGAGGAAATTGTGGGGTCTCAAGCTTTTCTTAAATTTCGATGAGACAGGTCAAAGCAGACACTACGTCGTTTTCCTAAAAAACTAGTTATCAAATGAAGAAAAAGTTCTACAAAATGGTGATTACAAATGATGTTGTCGTTTAGTTATTTTGTTTTAGTAAAAGTAAAGTTCAATTTTGTATGAAACAGTTCAATACCCAGATATTATAAGAAGAAACAAACACAAATATCCACAACAAGATCAATATATTATCACCTAAGTGCCATCAAAAGACTCATCCGGCTCGTAATGATTTTATTATCCCTGGCTTAACCCCCCCGCGGAACCCTAATTCCAAACTTCGGATTTGTTCGCCACGCTTGTCAAATGCGGAGATTTACGCCGTATCTGTCAACCGGGAAGACAAAGGGGCCTTGTGGAAATCGCGAGAACATGATGTCATTCCGAGTTACTAATTAATAGATACTTTTATGGTTTTGAAATAAGCGTCGCCCTGGTTCGAAGAAAAAGAAATATGTTGAAAATTTTACGAGTTCAGAATAGGGTTGGCTAATGTTCATAATAAAATGTGCCAGCAAGATGCTACATGAATAAGCCCTTATTTTTTTAAATCATTTTATTTTACCACGATTAGTAAGTTGAATCACCACGCTTCCCAAATTCAGGTTTATCTCAACTGAACACACTAAAAGACTCTGACTCTCAAAAATTTGGTTTTGAGTGGATATATGTATAAATTATAACCAAACAGATACAGTTAATAATAGGCCTAAAGAACGAATAAAGTTCTTGGACTTTTTTCCCTAGAGCTAAAGCTAGATTAATGGGAACCAGACAAAGGGCACACCGATTTCTTAACCGTTACACTAAGTCGGGTCGACCAATCTTCAATATCTTACAGGCCCATATCTTCAGTATTTTCTATATCTGTAGACTGATATGCGAGTATCTAATGTCCACCAAATGATCATCATGCTGCTTTGGTTTTGCAGCTATAATACTACTGACTGACTGACTGTTGCTCCAAGTTTTTTTAAAGCTGAAAGTTGAAACTTGGACTCAACGTTAGACCTGGTGACGCCCAAGAGCTAAGTTTCTTCGTCGAGAAGCCTCTTCGAGCTAAATCTACATTAATGTGGGAACCAGTATAATTGAAATCAAATGCTCCAAGATTGTAGGAACCTACAGTGTGGCAAGCAGCACATTGAGCGTCGCTTCCTGGCTAAATGTTTCAATGGAATAGGCTGTAGTGGCCATTGTGACTGTCTGCCAACTGATCCAGCACAAAAAAAATCTCGGAAATAAATATCTTTTGTTTACCTCTATGGCAACCCTAATTAAACGAGTAGCAAGATGCGAACAACTAATTCTTTGTTAGTTTCAAAACGTAAATTATTGCTCAAAGGTAAAGCCCGCTTGAACTCAGACTAGTCCTGGATAGTTTACGGCGTGCTACTCATAATACGAGGTATTGTGAAGTCTTTTATGGCGTATAATATAACTGCCCGTTTATAGTTCCGTCTTCGTCTCTATTGTATTGGATTTAAATACCTTTTATGGAATGACGTCAGTGGTCTATTTTCTTATATGATAACTAGCTTCCGCCGGAGGCTTCACCCGCCTTAGATTATACCCTTAATCTTTATTCATTGTAGCCTATGTGTTATTCTGTGTGAATATTGTAATATGTCCGATTTATTTATTCTAATGTTTTCTGTTTCCAAGCGGTTTGTCTTGATATAGGTATAGTCAGATTAGTCAGGAAGGGTAGGGTTCAATATCTAGGATTTGGCTACTCTAGTTATTACATTGGAGCGACTATCATCTGACGTCCATCAAATAATGTAAAACCCCATTTTTTGATTACCTAACAGCAATCTCAAGCGGATCTGTTAAATATGTTAAAAGTTGTTTTTTGATATTTAGGCATTTATTTTATTGCACGGAACCCTAAAACAACAACTAGATATTAGATTTACAGCCGCCAATATCAAATAACTCTTTGCTCCGACTGTTTTAGCTAACGAATCGCATGTCTCGTTATAACCTCAACGGGTCAAAAGAATTACGACTCACAATCGAACCGTAGATTTAACCAAAGAATTTAAATCTTTGGATTTAACTGGAATTGGCAATTACAGGACTAAATATAGGTATGTGGCATCGATTACACAAAGACACAGAAGTTGTATTGCATGAATTTGTTACACACTGTTTAAGTATGTTGCTATACTTGTCATCATCATCATCAGCATATATACGTTCCCACTGCTGGAACACAGGCCTTATCTCAATTATTGTGAGATGACCACGCTGGCCTAGTGCGGGTTGGTGGAGGGGTGCGTAAGGCAAGTGACCAACCTTAATGACAGATGTTATCAAGCCGCCAAATGGCCTTTGACTAGGCTTGACGACTAATATCTACATTATAGTAAATATCAGCCGGGACCAACAGCCTAACGTGGCTTCCGAAGCACGGAGACGCTCGAAATAAATGTCACTAAATATGTGGTCAGAATTATTAGGACCCATCCATTTACCGACCGCGGCGTGGATAGCTTGACTTTCGTTATCGCTAAGGAACTACTGTCACAGCTGCGCCACGAGCGCCTCTATACCTATACCTTGTTATACTTGGCTGACATTTTAATGCACCATAATCGCAGAGTAGCGAGACCTGTGACCGTGTGTGGGACTAGGGACTAAAGGCTTTTGTCCCAACACCTACTTTACTCCACCGGTTTTCCTTTCACACCCGAAGAATGACGATCCGGTGCGATAAGCCTGTATTGCTTGTTTATTAGCCTATTTACCTAGCTCGCTTTGAAAGACTTATTATTTTTATGTGACCGCTTCTGTAGAACTTTCAAGTACTAAAACCAAGGAATTGTGGGCTCCTTTCTTAGATCTGGTAATGGGACTTTTTTAGAGTCCATCCAGTCTACCAATAATCCCATCTCAATTGTGGTGGTCGGTTAAAAACAGTCATATTGATAACCCCTTCTTTTTTAAGCCGGTTAAACTATTGCTAATTCATGAAGTAGCCTTACATATACAGTTTGAGCTAGCAAACGAATCGTTGCAAAATATAGCTGTTTCCATACCTCAGTACCAAACGCAAGGTTAGGCGATGTACCACAGTCGGACAAAGTCAAACGTGCCATATTCGCGACGAAAAGTAACCTCGGCCGAAAATAACTGGCGCTTAAACTGCGCATGTGAGTTATGTGCCGCTAACTCACTAATACATTGAGACGTAGGTCAATACAGTGGGAAAAAATGTTACCTTGTCTCAATATTAAAAAAAAATGCTACATAATCTCAAAATTTAAAAAAAAATGCTTAGGGCCAGTAATACTGCTGTCATCTGACACTACGAGAAACTTATCTAAGTTTTTCTTAATTTATCTGTTAGTTAAAAATGATGTCTTCTTTTTTTCCAAATTACAATACAGAGAGCTGCTGCCAGATCTATAGATCTATTGCGACGAGTGTCAGTGATGAAATCAGCCCTTTGGGGCTGTTTCACCGCTGTCACCTAAGTTCTTTGTATTTTATCTGTCAGATATCAAAGATGCTATCTTCTTTTTCACAATAATAAAAAAAAGGGATATCATCTTCGGTATCTAACAAATAATGTACGAGGCGTACATTATTATTACATACCAAATAGGTATTTTGTAATAGCGTTCGCCTATTACAAAATAATTGTAATATTATCCTTGTAAATTGATTCCTCTGCGCACCGTACTCGCTACGAGAAGTACTGACAGCGTGACAAAGTGGTACAATAGTGGTCGTTCCTTATTTAAGCTACCCGGCTTTATCAGTTAGATCTGGAGTCGAGATCGTGCAAGAAAATCTCCTGTTTAGTTTCGTATAGCAAGGGCTGTCTACATCTGAATTGCTTCTATCGAACAGAAAACATAAAAAAAGTACTACGCTACTTTATTTATATATTTTTATTATTACAACCACACAAAAAATGAACAACAAATAAAAAAAACGACGGGTTGCACTCCGGGAGTGCCGGCAGAAGTGAAAACCTGAATATTAACGTTGTGCATTTTTGATATGTATTTTGGAATGGTTAGGGATTTAATTGATTGGTAGAGGTATAAAAGTACTATTATTTATGTGGTAAAATACAATATTTATTTATTGCGCTATCGTACACAAACATGACAATTTATATCACATTAAAAAGTTATCTCTCAGAATTAATGTAATCAGAAACTTTTTCAGACTTATCAGAAACTCCTTGCTGTGACACTGAAACGCCATGTAATAAACGATGATAAAATGATTGACAACCGTCAATGTCATACTTTTTTGATTGACAACTATTTATTTTCTAAACAACGAAAACAAAGTTTGGAATTTACAACTAATTGCATACTGGAATCTGCGGATAAACTTTTGAATTTGGAGCAATCGGCCAAGAAATGATTCCCTTTACAGAATCCGCAGACTCCCGAATCGTTAATAACACGAGTGGTGTTACAGTAATCAACATGTCGCTTTCGAGGATGTTCACTGGGAATTTGGGGTAACAAGCCAAACTGTGTGTGAGAACGAGCCTCTTGTCGCAGGAAATCGGACAGCATTTCCAACTTCATACGACCTGATGCATGCTCCGCAGCATAGCGGATCCAAAGACTGCGGAGAAGTGGTGTTAATTTCCACAAAATACTGTTATATAATTCCGGCGAATAAAGATATTCCAAACTTTTTAAATGTTTTATTACGGCAATTAAATTTTGAATTTTGCAGGATATCAAATTAAGGTCTTTGTGGTCACTTTGTAGCATAGGAAGCATAATAGGAAGCGACCGCACTGCGGCTATAATAGTAGAAGAGGTCACACTTGACAGTTCATTTATGCAAAGAAAAATATACCTTACGCTAAAGGAATAAAACTCAAGAAAACAACATCAGTTCTAATTAATACAATTATTTACTCTACTCCTGATGTACATATGAAGCACTTTTCTTTGCATAAATGAGCTGTCAAATTGAACAAAAAACCATTATTGTCTATAGACCGACAAACTTACAATCCGGTGGCGGCGTCGCTACTGTCTATTTAAAACTGTCATTAAATATTGTTTTTGCATTGCATTTCACGTAGTTCCAATTTTGGCCACCGGAACAGATAAGTTTGTAGAAAACACGTGTCCGGACTTCAAATTTTATATGGATTTTCGATCAGGTCACGTGACACATAAATCCTGACGCGAGTTTAACATTTTTTCCCCATACAAAAAAAGTGCACAACGCCGCTAAAGAAGTTTTCACTTCAAAAAAAATCCTGCAAAATCTCTCACTACGCTTGCAAAGTGCGGATTGGTGATCACAATTTTTTTTATGGAAGTTCAGTTGGCAGACAAGCACGCAGCCCACCTGGTGGTAAGCGGTCACTGCGACCCTATACCATTGAGGGACACTTTACCAGAAAGCGTCGCTCAATGTGCTGCCAGGCTGTAGGCTCATCTGATCTTTGCGCCTTTAATTTCAAGTGTACGGCTACTGTTGCCGAAACACAATGCCGCTGTGGTCGAAAAATCTGTCACCAATGTTTGGCTGACCCAGGAATTAAACGGTCACGGCTCGGTACTTACATTACACTAGATCATCGAGGCATTAATTCTTTGTTGGTTGTCGTTACAAGAATCAAAGTTTTCAACAGATCTTTTTGACAAATGTTTCAAATCTAAAAATTATTCTGTTTTTTAAATCTTATTTAATTAACTTTTCACAGCATCAGCCTATGGGTTTGAAGCTTTTCCGACATCAATTTTTTTTTTTGTGTTTTGGAGATTAGTTGGCCCAAAGCCCAAGATCATGTTATATAAATTGAGTCCTTATATTTTTATTGACAAATGTTATGTTTTTAATATTAAATTTGATTATTAAATTTGTTAACTAAGATGGCTGATTATTTCTTTAAAGTTGTTGACATCCCTACATTTAGGCTACGACACCAATACGATAAATTATGTTCTTTATTTCTTAGTATAGTATGGTCCAATTTGGAGAAACATAAAATACACGTGTACCCATGCATCTTGATGGAATATCAACAAAATCGTGCCTCAAGCATTAAATATGACTGTCTAGCGATTTGGAGGACTTGAAATTGAAAATTTGTGGCGTCTGGAATTAAATGTTAAAGATAGGTTTACTATTGTTTGACAAAAAACGTATGACAAACGATCATTTGACAAACAACGTTTGAAAAACTAATCATTTGACAAACTTTCATTTCGCAAACATATTACTTTAAAAACAATCATTTGACAAAATACAGGTTTCGCAAATGTTTTACTTAGAAAATTATTCAAATGTTAAAATTTTATATAAAAAATTATCACATGACTAAATAATTTGTTTGCCAAATTGATGATTGTACAAAAAGCAAGAAGATAAATTATTAGTTTTTCTTACCTGCGATCAAATTTTGAAAATACTAAATTGCATGGTTGCAATTTTCATCTTGGACATTATTTATAGGCAAGTAATAATTTTGTATTACAACTAATACTAATTCCATAGAAACTTAAGTTTTTAAAAAAATACACACTTCCTGAATTAAGGAAAATAAGTAGAATTCGGTTCTGGCACTCGCCGGCCGCTGCCGCGGCACGCTCGCTTCGCTCGCTCGGCTCGCGCGTTGTGGTCGCAGTTCTAACCTAACCTAACCAGCCATTTTTTCAGTTGACCCTACACATATATAATATGATTCCGTGCTTAAAGTAAAATATTCGACATAACGTGTACTTAAATATGTTATTTTTATATAGCAATGCATTTTGTCAAATGTTTTTATGCTTTACGTTGTTTTTCCAAGTAACATGTTTAAAAAATAATCAATTTGTAAATTAATGTTTTTGCATAATAAGTTTTTTTCTTTTAAATATATTGTCTAATGCGTAGTTTATCAAACAAAAGTTTGTAAAATAATAAATTTATCAAGTATAGTTTTGTCAAACGTTGTTTTTCAAATGAAAATTTGTCATTCGTTTTTTGTCATATGAACGGACACCGTTAAAGATATGATTTATTGTCTCTGTGTAAAATGCGACGATGCGGTGAGATCATATTAGATCAGTAGTATCATAAAAGTCAAGTGAATTTTCGTGCAGTCAGTATTTGGATAGGTGACCTAAACTAATTTAAATTATTCATGCTTCGTCAAAATTTATTAAAAGAAACAGATAAATTATTAGGTTTTAAGTATATCCTGTAAGAGGTATTCAGTACGAATTCAATTGGTTTTCATTCAATGCGGGAATGAGACGTTTCCCGTAGGAATTTTATAGCCTATGTCCTAATCCGGGTTATAAACTATACGTGTGCCAAATTGCATCTAAATCCGTTCAGCCGTTTAGGCGTGATTGAGTAAAAAACGTCCAAACATCCTGACTTTCGCATTTATAATATTAGTAGGAAATCTGCGCCAGTCAATCGCCACAAGGGGGGCATCAGCTCGTCCTCTTATGGTGTGTAAGAGAAACCGAGAAGTTTGGTGTGTAATAAGAATCTTTATTAGTTCGAGTCTACATTTCAAAGGATCCAGAACAACAACTCCGCAGAGCATTACACATAGAAAGTAGCATATTTCCTTTCCGAGGTGTTGTCTATTTCTGTACAATATCACATTAAACTC
Source organism: Mecyna flavalis (assembly GCA_949319885.1). NCBI lineage: Eukaryota > Metazoa > Arthropoda > Insecta > Lepidoptera > Crambidae > Mecyna > Mecyna flavalis. The sequence goes on along the minus strand of OX439434.1, from coordinate 12,606,508 downwards.
GGTTCCACAGAGTTAAATCGATTTAGGCGAGAAAGATTCACAGAAAGACAGGGCGTTACTCTCGCATTAATTATACCTAAGTAAAAACTCAAAGGTGACTGACTTACTGACTGACTGACATAGTGATCTATCAACGCACAGCCCAAACCACTGGACGGATCGGGCTGAAATTTGGCATGCAGGTAGATGTTATGAGGTAGGCATCCGCTAAGAAAGGATTTTGATCAATCCTAATCCCAAGGGGATAAAATAGAGGATGAGAGTTTGTAGTCCACGCGGGCGAAGCCGCGGGCGGAAAGCTAGTTAATAATATTATTTGAGGGTATCAGATTCTGCCCTTTCTTGTCTACATGGACAAAGGTGTACATAATTTAATTTAATGACTTTAACTGCTATATCATAACACAATGATACATCCTTTAGATATGACCTATTACGTCCAACTAGCGACATTAAATGTACTTTATCTGCGACGAGCGTTTGCAACTCATTTTCATGTTACTGCACTTTCTGTTTTAACTACTTGGCAGTTAAATGTTCATTTATAGTGCTGTCCAGTACTATTTTGAAAGGGAATTACATCGTATAAACGACTTTGTAAAATAATAATTTTTTTTTTTTTACTGGGAATTGAACCCCTAGACGTAACGGGTCCGGCCGTTATGCCCCCATTCCGGGTTGCCCCCGGCCGGTATGCCCCCACATTTTAAGAAAATTTGTTCCAGTTTGCCGTAAAAACGTGGGGGCATACCGGCCGGGGGCAACCCGGAATGGGGGCATAACGGCCGGACCCGACGTAACACAACTATGACAAATGGGGCGTTTACAAAATTGATACAAATAAGAATAAGTAATTAATCATTGGATGTTAGTTACACAGCGTTGTCTACTCGTAGCCTAAAACTAAGCACAACTTTAAAGTGCCAGACAACGGATAAACATAACTAAACTTATTTTTTTTGTAAAACCATACATAATTACACATACACGTAGAATCAGTAAAACCTGTTAACTATAATGCTATCACAAACACAAAGAACAAACAAATATCTATGGTAAGTTTTTCCTGGGAGGGATTCGAAACCACAACCTTTAGGTACCTACAGCATAGGGCAGGACTTCTACAAAAGGGTCCGGCCGTTATGCCCCCATTCCGGGTTGCCCCTGGCCAGTATGCCCCCACATTTTAAAAAAATGGTTCCAGTTCGCCGTTAAACCATGGGGGCGGCCGGAAAATAACGGCCGGACCCTTACAAAATACTTCAGGTAAACTAAACTGCACTAAAATAGGTACTACACTACGAGATTTGGTCGCGTAGTGTAGTATTTCAACACAATACGAGACCAAACATTTTGCCAGCACTATTTTCTTACATTTCTAAAGATGTAAGATACAAAATAAATCTAAAAGCTCTCCTTATTAAGATCGCTGGGGCCTGCATTAAGAACTAAGGGTCAAACTTAGCAATCTAACAAGTTAAAAGCTTTGTTAGGTAAATGCGATATAAATCTAAAAGCCCGACGTCTTAACATTATAAAAATATGGGGTTTAAATAGAAAAAAGATAGTATTTAGTCACGGATTTAGCTCACCTAACGTTAAGTGGCTAGTATATAGTATGTAGGCTCTGTAGTCACATTAAATATAACATTTTCAGATATACTGGCTCCCACAGGAACAAAGACTCTCGGTAGATTTCATCTATTGCATAGCTCCAGCCGTTATTTTAAAAATATATTTTATCAACGCATTGACTTCTTTGCCAAAATTCGGCTTACTTTAGTCTTTAGTTTAGGTTCTGTGGCTACGGCAAAATTTTTACAATCACCAATCGAGTGCTCAAGCAAAAGTGAACTGCGTACCTATTCCTTGACTCTCATAGTATAGACTCCTATATGTTACCAAGAAACTGAAAATCTCCTGCTCCTTTTAATTAAATTGTGCCTTTCAGGTTTTCAATGTTTCGGGTAACCATCTGTTCAACATTTAAGTCAATGCTTGTTATATTTATTATTTATTTATTTATTTATTTATTTATTTATTTATTTATTTATTTATTTATTTATTTATTTATTTATTTATTTATTTATTTATTTATTTATTTATTTATTTATTTATTTATTTATTTATTTATTTATTTATTTATTTATTTATATATTATTTATTTATATTCATAGTTGGTAATAATAAGAGTATATGCGCTACAAAAATTATTAGCTAATTAAGTATGGTTTTATTTTTCATGTTCCTTTTCGTTTGGTATTTTTTGTGTAAGCATAGACCCACCTTTACACTAATATGCTCGTTGGTTTTTAAAAAGGCTGTAACAAAATGGCGAATGCTTGATGTTCTGAGACAAGTAAATGTTGAAGTCTATACTCACCTTTAGGTGCCGCAACTGAGAGGGGACTGGTGACCTGTGACACAGATTTATCTAAATCTACTTCAGGCACCAGTCTCTTTCAAGGTTGATATTCTATAAGCTTTCACGGAAAACCATTTTTTGTTTTGTAAAGAGAAATAAATAAAATAAATAAATAAATAATGATACAGGACGACTGAGTTGTGGGTTCGAAATAAACTCTGCACATTTAAAAAAAATCTTAAATGTTGTTAGTAATCATTTGTTACTCAGTAAATAAGCATTAAACTTCATGTTAAATCTGAACGGGCTTAATTTAGTTTAAACTCTCGAAGTACGTGTTTGCTTTACTAGAATAAAAAGATTTTTCTTTTCTGATCCTTTCCAATCAGGGGATGGCTTAGCTGAACAAAGTAGAGTAGGTACAATTAAAGTTGACAATTCTAAAATTGGAAAAACTAATGTAAAGTTCTATAACCTTGTAATTAAGTTTGTTTTAATTTACCTTCAGAGGTAGAACATTTATGGAAACAGTACACTTGATAATTAAGGCTAAAAGTAAAAACTGTATAATGCAAAAGTTGATCGATGCTTACTGGTTGTTTTTCAAAGGCCGTAGCGGCCTCATTCAATTATAATAAAATAATAAAAATATAATCTACAAATATTACGCGTACCTATAAATAATAAATATTACGCGAAAGTAACTCTTTCGGTCCGTCTGTCAAGCTTTTGCACCAAAACCACTTTACTGATTTTTGATGAACTTGAAACAGACAGACTATACTTTGAGAAGGGATGACTATTTCTTTATTCATCCCGGGGCAACGCTCAGTTCCCAGTAAGAGAATTTTAAGTTTTTTTTTTATTTGTATAAAGACAAGGCTAGCAGCAAGTAAATAACTAAATTCTGGACTGTCCCAGCAATAAAAACAAAGGATTTTGTGTCTCGATTCGTCGATATATTCGGAAAAATAATTCATAGGCGCTTATATATTTTTTTAAATGCTTTCCTATAGTGTGACTACTGCTAACGACTTCTTTTAAGTAACTAAACTCCTCAATCTCTCTAACTCGATATATAGGTGTGTAACCAATGCACACGTACACTAAGCCGGCAACAGGGACCGTCCACTTCGACGAGCGTTTGAGTCGCAACTTGTTGGGAAGTAGAAAGAACTCGCTAGGGACATGTCGAGTGCCGGCCACAGACTAGGAAAGTGTTAGACGGCGATGCGGTAATTTTATTATGTTTCTTTCCAAAATACGTAAAACACGGCTTAATTTTCAATCGCAGCGCAGCGTTTGTTTCAGTCAAGTTTACTACTGGTGCTGATGTCTCAAAGGATAGCTCTATATTAGAAGTGTAAAAAAGACTTCAAGTTCAAAAAAGTCCAACAATAACTTTGGTGTTTGCAACACAGTATTAATAGCAAAGAAATTCCAAATATAGAACACTCGATTTTCTATTAATCCAATTTTCTAGTTAAATCTGAGAGAAAATCTATTTACCACTCCGTGCGCATCTGTCTGCCAACTGGAGTGGTATAAAAAATCACGTCTCAATTCCAGTTCCCAATTATCAAGATAATTCCCCAACTAGTGAACTGCTTTGACTACTGTCTCCTCCAAGGGCTAGCCACTCGATTTAATTTACATCCTCGCGATTGTTCCCGCCCGAGTTCGACGAACGGACGCCGAGTCTGATTTATTTTCCCTCAACATTAGAGATGTTTAAGTAAGATGTGTGATATGAGTTTGTGAAATGTAACGTTACAATTTTTCTGTGCATATTTCTGGTACATAATCATAACCATAGATAACAGAAAAAGATCATAACGGTAAAGCATCTGAGTTATAATGATTGTATAATGGCTTTGTGCACTGTGTCTATCAATCGCTAATTTTTTCCTTTCTTTATTTACGTAGAATAAATTCGGTACGATGCATTGATGTACGATGCCACAAAAAGGTAGATGCGAGTTTTTTTTTTAATTTTGTAGGTACCTATATTATAAGACCAATTCGTTTCAAAAATTAACCTGTTATGTAAAAATTAAAAATTTTACTCTGCTTCATATTAGGTAAATCATAAAAAAAATACATTACGAAATGTAATGTCAATTAATATTATAATCTATATTGTTATGATATTTCCTCTTCATTTGCATAAAAAAAAACTAAACGAAATTGCCAGTCACTGATTAACATCTATATCTACATTTTAAGAAAACTTTTCTAGAACTCAAGAACAATGTGGACTAACAGAACTTTACTGAAATAAGCCAGTACTTCTCAAGTGATCAAAGATATTTTTAAGTGATAATAAACACGCAACTAGTGAAGGTTGGCAGTCACCTCCGCATATCTATAAATAAACATTTAACTGCGGAGAAAATGTACGAGTAGGTAATGTATCACTTTACTCAGATATGTTTCGCCCATCCCTACTCTATGTCCCTTAAATGGATTTTAGGTCTTTAATATCGGGACGTTAACTTTCCAAGTGGCTCACAATCTAAGTTTGAAGCTTAAAATTGTTATGTCAAATTAATGTCTAGACCAGAGAGTTGCTTTATCAATGAGTTTTAGTGGGAGTTTTCGTGTAGTTTGAACTCGTACAATGTTGGTAGCGCTAAGTTGAACCAAATAAGTATTAAATTTTTCTTTTTCTAAAAATGATTGTTTTGTTTTTCCTTAATCTTGTTTTAAGTAAGAAGTATTAGTAACCTAAATGTTTTAAAAATTTGTTGTTAGTGAATACTGTTATATTATGAAAAACACACAACCACAAGTAACTTAAATACTAAAAGAGGAACCGAAAGATTAAGCTTTGACTTAACACCCATATCTATAACTTTACCATGATGAATACTCGGAATAATGTAGAGATGGCTAGATTTGGGACACAAATAAACTTTGCCGTACACTTAGAGAAAGTACCCCGTACACAATGTCCTATAAGAAAACATTCAACAAACATTTCGGTATACCCGCTTTGCCGCGTTAAACTGAAAGGCGTTATAAGAGGGTTAGCGCCATAGAGGATCGTAAGACCAAATTCAAATGCGCCATTTTATGGACACTAACTATAAAAGTAAAAAGAATGTAAACCCACCCTTCCCCGGACTGGTTTCGAACACTTAGATTTTCCCATCAAAGTTTCGGGCACTCAAAAATCCATTTGAAAAATACACATTTTATGCCCTTTTAGGGAGATCTGACAACGATCCGGTTAAGTGCCATCGTCTTTTTCGATGTGCTAAGGGATAATAATGTCCTTGTACAGGTCTAATACTCTTAATATAAGAATAAAGGCCTTTTTCATTGATATAGTGTCAACATTTGATTTTATATTGTATGTAGGTAGGTACACACGATATATTAACTTGAACGCTCTAAATAACATGTTCCTTTAATATTGAACATTTTCACACTTCATTAAATATTGAAAATTGCAGAAAAAACAGTCTATCACAATCATAACATATGTTTCTTTTTTATTAACGGGGAAGTGTTAGTAAGTTATGCCATTCGGGGGGTATCGATAGTGCACCTCCAATTTCCAAACCATCAACTCTTATGCGGGTTGGCTTCGCAAGCACTACAACAATACACCACAAATAAAATCCCCAGGCGAAGTGGGATGACACTGGTTAAATTATAAAAAAGATTATCAGGTTAAAACAGTTTGTTCTGTATTTGTTAGTGAGTGCCCTAGATATCATTTACTTACAGATAAAAAGCACATGCAAATATCATAACATCTCGAGTCATTCGGGCTCAATCGCTCGAGTATAAAGAGATAGGCACAAACGCAAATATCAGACATCGCACGGAACATTAATATCTTGTTTGAGCCCCACATCTCATGCCTTAACCAGAGTTAAATTATTATTGCAATTGTAAACTGTTACGACGGGCGATTAAAACTAACCGCTAAGCAGTCTGCGGTAGGGTTGGCAGTTTACCGTGATTTACAATAATCAGTTTGGCAGCTAATGAAAATAAGCCTAAGCACCATCCATCTATTACCTAAGTGAAACAATATTTTACGGGATTGGTCCTCCTTCTGTTATTTATGAAAAAAAAAGGCCGACGACCTATGTGAAAAATGATTACGTAAGAATATAAATGGAAAAGGTTCAGTTTGTTAATGTTAACAAATAACAGTAAAAAATAAAAATATTATTTTTACTCATTTTGTAAGTAACATTAACTAAGAGGTTAGGCGACGGAGAAACGTTACTCATAGGTATATGTACATAAACAATATATCATAAACAGAAACAACCAGACCGGTACAAACAGACATGTCCTGTCCATGCACACAAATGTTTGTATTGTACCACCATGTGAGGATCACACCTGCGACCTCTGGTGTTACAGCCGACTTTTCAGCTATTACACCAAATCAGTCGTCTAAAAAGAGACAACCCTAGTTCTCCAGGCCCAGGAGGCCCTAGGCTAAGCATTGTAACGCTTCTTTATAGCTAATAACAAACAACAATGCAACGTAAAGCAATGTTCATACTATCATAATATAGCCTAAAGTCGTAATTCTAATGCTATAAACTAGGCTATTGCGAACTAAGCGATTTTATTAATGCTATCCCTGCGTGTTTTATACAATCGTTATTCGGGTGCATTTCCTCCCATATACGAGTACCTTATTTGCATTCTCGTTCATAGAAACCAAAATAAAAGGGTTCAATATGTTCGATTTTTAATGTTATTTTGTATTTACCAAATACTTATTTAAATCACACATAATATTATATATGTAAAACCACAATTTACAATAGTCATAAAGTAATGATAGTCTAGGATATTTAATCTAGAGTCGGCAAGTTCAATTTGAAGGTGTGAAATTCATGAAAAAATACTCGTCTCCCGGGTGAAAAGAGTAAAAAAGAGAGAAATTTCTTCCCAAACCCCACACAACAGCCTGCGGGGATGGTGCATAAACGCATTCTCCTGCGCACAAAAAAATTTCGTTCCATTTAAAAAAAAAAAATTCGTAAATTCAAAGCTCCAAAAACTAGTTACCAAACTAAATGAGTAACTCTCAAGTACTCTCGTATTGGGTGGACCCCAACCTCCGCAGTTAGGGATGATGTCATCTGCGAGGGATGAACGGTGACGTCACTAGCAACCCCTCGAGATGTGAGTCAGCGGGTCACCCCTTGACGGTATGATTATGGGCTTATGACTTTGTTACACTTTTTTGATTACGTATTGTGCTTGTTAGGTGATTTGATAAAATCTAGGTATTTGACTTGGCACATGATATTTAGGTCGTCGATAAGAGCTGTTATTTTTTGCATCTGATCATTTAGATCCAGAAATACTGATGAACAGAAGTTCGTATTTTTCATTAAGTTTAATATGGGTGAGTAGACACTTAAAGTGGTGTTGCCGTTTGCTATTTATTTCAAATCGTCAGTTTTAGGGTGTTAATATGAACAAAATGAAAAAATAGAGTACTTACGTGCATGCACTAATATGTATTAAAGTTATACATAGTAATTATAACAGCCTAATAATGTCCCACTGCAAGGCAATGTCTTGTGCTTGTCTGGCTAGTAATTGAGATTAGCCACCAGGCTTCAGGTTTAGAAATATTTAAGCATCAGATCACAGATTGATGTGTAAATAATCTTGCAGTGTCTAATGTAACAGGCGTTAGGTATAATTAGGTAACAACGCATTTCAACTTGATTTATTTATACACTGTAACTTTTAAAATATCGTACAGCAACAGCATTTGACTATTAAAGCCTTTTGTCACATGTTTCCAAAGGTCAGACTAGACAAAAATCTAGCTATATCTAGATGGAAAAATCGCTTTCAAAGGGGTGCAATTACAAAGATTAAAGGTTCTTTGAGAGCCGATAAATCAGCGCCCACTAAAGCCCAGCTATCACTTAGCTATTGTAACTCAGCTATTACGAGTAGGGAGTGAAATGTAATATTGGTGAAAGCCGCTATAAATATAAAAATTCTGAAAAAGGTTATTAAACTGCGAAGAATGTCTACAGTTTTTGGATGCTAATAAAGAAAAATTGAGGGCCAGACTTTAAAATATGAGTAGAATTCCCAATTGATGCATGGAAATATTTTTTGCTTTATGTTGAAGAGGGTACATATTCTCTCATTTCATTGGTTAAAAGTAATTTTGAATAAGAGGGTTACTCTTATTTTTTTAACAATATTTTTTAATATTTTTAGACTGGTAAGGTTTTCGTTTTTGATTTTCGTAGGTGTTTATGCTTTAGTCCGGCACCAATTATTAATTAATTCATCATTATCATTATGCAGGGGTCATATTTGATCTAAAATTTGACCTCTATATTATTATGTTAAGAATTGGCGACTACCTTTAATGTCTAAATATATCTTTGTATTAAATAATAATTTCGGTCCCTTCCAAAGAAGAGTTATGACCCTTAAACCCGGAGATCACGATTCGTTGTTGGTAAGATTTTTTAAAGTTCCATTAGCTACTTACCAATCCCACATCAATGGAAGCCATAAATTTGAAATCACATTTCATTTCTATAGGCTCCTCTGTTATTCGAGTACCTCAAATTTCCTTTATTTTCTCTACCTAGCAACTCGGTTATGACCAGTTTCATCCTTCGCAAGATATCTTTACATGCGCCGTACGGGACTGATCCCTCATCCAAATATTGGCGCTGGTTTCCGTCTAGGGACATCCGCATGGCTTAGATCTTTGACGGAGCGGAGCAATATGAAAATGCTATTTGAAATGATGAAATCCTGTGAAATCTCGACGAAGGCAAGGGAAGATTTCAGTGCATATGCACGACTTACATATATTTTTTGTCTGTGATTATGGCTTTTCCTTATTGTATGAATTACAACAGTTTTTTCGTTTAGTAAGATGTTTTAAAAATACTAAAAACATAAATACCTATTATAAGGGACGTCTATTTTGAGTGTTTCCCATCAGTAAAAAGACAAAAGGAAAGAGTGTATTCTTTTCTCGAATGCGGTCATAACATCTCATCCAAAGGTACAGTCGACATCACATCAGACTACCCTAATCTGTCAATTTTCTACAATCAATTTTCAGCTTTATTTACTATACATAGAGTTCTCTTTCAATTGAGAATTTTTGACAGATAAGGGTAGGTTAGGTAAGGTCTTAGGGTAGGATCTGCTGCCGTCTGAACTATAACTTGCCTGCAGGTGAAATTTAAATAGAGCGAGATCTCTCCAGTTTCAAGTGTCCGTTTGTATCTTTAACAATAAAAAAATAAAATCTACAATTTGTTAGCAAACTTGTATGGGGTTAAGTTACTTAGATTATCCGAAGAAAAGTTGTATTGCAGATGAAAAGATATCGTAGTAAATTGCAAAAGTTTCGTACTTAGATCAAATCACGAAGTTTATATTGGATTATGTCTCTTAATTATTCGTTGAAGTTTTCTTGATGGTTATTTTTATTTATTTTTTATTTTTTCATTATTTAGGTAATAATTTCCAAAGATTACTGTTGTGTAAACGTTACTGTAGTGTAGTTTTTGTTTATTTCCGTTTGTTTGTAATACCGTAATTTTTAATTTTGATTTATATTTGTATGAATAGCTGCCCTGCGCTAAAATTTTGTGTTAGTTTATAAACTCATTTTAAGTGAACTGATATGTACATATTTATGTGTAAGTTCTTTTGAGTAAATAAATGTCTTTAAACCGAAAGATACCTAAAATAAAATTTTGGTCAAGCTATTCTGACATAGTAGTACGAGTGTTTTATCCTAACAATGAAGTTACAGTAGTTTCTAGATAGATTATTTAAAAATAATAATTATAGACAAAATTACACAAATGATTTGACCTCATAGTAAGGACCACCTTGTGTTATCGGTATCGGAATCAAGGAAGGTACTTCAAATATATACTTAAACATATAAAAACACCCAGACAAAGGGCAAACACGGATGTTCATAACATGAACGTTTGACCTCGGTGGGGTATGAACCCATGACCCTAGGCGCATAAGGCAGAGTACGATATTTTCATACGATTTAACAATAATACGACTGAGATTAATAGGTATTAAATAATTATGAAAATGCTATTTCTAATAATTTATAATAATAATAATTAAATAATAATAAAAACAAATATCATTTTTATACAAATAGCATTTATTTGCCTCATCAAAGATCTAAGCAAAGTTGTAAACAGGCCAAAAAATATATATTCTTACATTAATATTTTAATCCTATTCTACTTTTAATTTAATATTTTTAAGTTACCACCATCTTTTCATGTTCCACCATTGTTCAAGATATAGAGAATTGAATAATATATTACGAAGGACCACATACCTGTACTCGCGAATTCAATTTTTAAGGATGCGGCAAGGATTAGCATGCACTTATTTATAGCCACTTAGCTAATAGATTTTAGGAGGATATATAATTTTACAGTCTTTCTAAAATTTACGCCTGTACGTAAAAAAACCGAAGCCAGACTACGCTGACTACATTATTTCTTTAACAGTCCAATAAAGTGAACCTTTATTCTGCAAAGGTTTAGGAATCGATAACTTTCAATATCTTCGTACATACGTAACATGACCACGTTATCGGTAGTGAACGGGACCGTCCTGATATTTTATATTTGTATTGCAAGTAATTCAGAAAGATAAAAGTTTTTAGGAAATAAATTAATGTTTATGTGCTTCGATGGTCTAGTAGTTCAAGTAGTAAGTTGTCACAAATGCATCACAGTTCATCTGGTCAAAACTCAACAAAAACATTTTAAAAAGTAGTGAGCTGTGATTTCGGGTTTGGTTGAATTCCTTGGTCAAACAAATTTTGTCGATTTTTTTCGAACACAACTTGGTTTTGTGATAACCCATTCCAGAAACGATGACTTGATTTCAGTGAGGGAGACCTTGACAAAATTGACGTACGGATGTCATATGTGACAGGCATCATTTCATTCAACCATATTACAGAGAATGTTATGAGTCGACATACTCCGTAATCCAACCAGTGTCCCGCACCAGTCTAGACCTCTGGCTACACCACACCATCTGAGCTTGCTATAAGGCTATCTGTCTACCGAATCGCTCTACGAAATGGCCTTATTAATTCCCCTTTATGTCTCCGTGAGCACACACGACCGTAAACCGATTTACGTTGAACTTTATAACGGGATTCTTTATGCTGCTATAAAGTAAGATGGCAAACTTAGACCCGAATGTTAAGGCGGTTCACTTAGAATGTTATGTGCGGTTTAATTGTGCATCCACACCTGATGCTGGGGTTGGGTTTGATTGAGAATAAGGGTATATCCCACCCTCGGTAATCCCAGTTTCTATCTCGTCTTAGAAAAACATTTAATTACTTAGAGAGTTATATTTTCGGTTTAAATTGTAACAATAAATATGTACCGCCATAATGGCGGATTGCATTGTCACTGTTTATGGCGTCGGGAGTAGTGAGTTCGAATCTCACCCGGGACAAACATCACGTCATAATTTGTTTTGGTTCTGTTTATTTTTATGAGGTACCTTCGTTTATTCTTATACTCATAAGTAGGTAGTCGTGAAAAATCACGATCGATAGTATCGATTCCATGGTTACATTCCATTAATAGACGAAATGTTCGGGTTTCAGAAACATTAATTAATAAGCTTTTACTTTACAGAACCGGGTATAGAATCCAGAAATTAAAATTACGGCAGAGCTCTAAAACATTTTCCAACCGGACGATCCTCTAAAAAATAAGAGAGTGATTGCACTTTAGCATATACCTTTTCCATACATTACAAAACACTTTACCTATAAGCTTTATCCTGTATAACCTGTGTGTTTTAGACTGTTTGAAAACATCCGCCTCTCCCCTCGATATTTACTTTAACGATAACCAATAAGGCGCAAAAATATGAAAAACTGTTCAATTAAAAAGGGTCCCGCGTGGAAAAATCAATCTGCCGTTATTTACATTGCAAAAACTATGGCTGGAATAACCTTTTGTTACCGGATGGCGACGCGGAAAGCAAAGGATAAATTAATTGAGCGTTTCTGTCGAAATGAGAGTCTGGGCGATGGATACTGGGTTCGAATACAATTAGAGTAAGATTTATAACATTGCTTACCTATATTATCATTAGCTGATATTATGTAGAACACAGCTGGACATAGGCCACCAATGAGAGCGCCATTACGCCATTTTTTCGGCGTGATGCATCCGCTTCTACCGGCGTGCTTCCGCACATTATCACTCGACTTAGCTGAGTCTAGCTACCTTTGTATACCAAAAAAAACGTTAAAAACACTTTGTAGAACAAATAAGGTCTCACTATCCACAATTCACAACACTAATAATGTTTAATAACAATAATTTTAAGGGGAAGTTTCAATTTAAACTTGCCTCTTGGCCCAAGCTTACCGCCAGCTCTTCACAGCACCGACACCAATATTTTGATTTGACATGGAAAATATAATTATGAAAAATCTCTACTTACTTTAAATCGAAAAATATTTCTACGATATTTTCATAAACTATATTATAGTACATCCATACGGAAATGTCTTTCTCATTACGTTCAATAAGACATGCTGGCGGCCGGTCTGTGGCTGTCGCTTTGCATGATGTTACCATTATAATATTTATTTATGTAGGTAATTAAGTTTTACTATTCTTTAAATGGTGCGAATAAATAAAGTTTGTAATCTTCATAGTTTTATTTTACTTATTAGACACATCGGTATTCGAAGCAAATGAATATACATAATTATAATATAATAGTCAAAGCGGTCAAAGTTTTTTATTTCGTATTATTTTCCGGTTTATCAATAATGTAATAAGACGGGTTTGAGATCTGAATATTTACTATAGTGACAAAGAACCTACTAAAAACCAAAAATGTAAGAGTATCCAACCATGACACTTTACGTCCATGTTTAAAATACATTCGATTAGATGATAGTTGGTGCATCCAAAATTCATCTCAATTAACTGCAACACAAAATCGGTTCAGTAAGTGAAAAATAACATCAATCATGGCCGTCAAACGTCCGACTATACCTGTACTGTACGTTCCAGTGAGACATTCCAGTGATTCATGATCAAAAGTGATACAAAATCGATGCGGTGGGCGGGGGCCACATGAGTTTTATATCACTTTTTAACACGACACGGCAACGAGGAGAAAAACGTTAGTGTTTGCATGATTCAGCAACCACTTCCACTCACAGAGGAACGAGCTCCCATAAAAATTCACTTAATTCCCCTTACTTACCACTTAAATCCCCTTTTATTCATATCACCAAACATAGACCAATTTCATTGCTGATGAATAAATTTTATTTTGGAAAAATCAAAAGAGAGGTACTAGTAGAATTAGGATAGTCAAGATTTATGTGCCCAGGGTATGCATTTTCCTTTAACCACTCAACGCCGAACCGGCACTCGCGTGCCGCTTAACAATAGATTTTCTATTGTGTCTGGTGTTCCGGGGCTAGAAGGATTAAGCTATATCTTGTTGCGTAAGGCAAGTGACCAACCGTTATCAAGCCGCCAAATGGCCTCTGACTAGGCTTGACGACTAATATTTATTTACATTATAGTAAATATCAGCCGGGACCAACAGCTTAACGTGCCTTCCGAAGCACGGAGACGCTCGAAATTAATGTCACTAAATATGGTCAGAATGGTCACCCATCCATTAACCGACCGCGGCGTAGGTAGCTTGACTTTCGTTATCGCTAACGAACCACTGTCATAGCTGCGCCACGAGCGCCTCTACGCACCCCTCCACCAACCCGCACTAGGCCAGCGTGGTGGAGTATGGCCCAAACTATCTCACAATTGAGATAAGGCCTGTGTCCCAGCAGTGGGAACGTATATAGGCTGATGATGATGATGATGATATCTTGTTAGACAGACAGGCACGCAGTGCACTTGATGATAAGCTGCCATTGCGGCATATTTTATTTGGGGACTCCACTAGATAAAATTGCTCAATGTGTTTATTGGCTTCCACATAAATATAAAGAAGGAAAGAAAGAAAGAAAAACATTAAAATACTGTCGGATACAAACTAAACTTTATGCAATTAATCATTTTTGTGTGCCAATAGATTAAATATACTGATTTCAGCTACAAGCAACTCGTAGATAAACAGGGGACAAACCCTCCTTTTTATCTAGCTTGTAGCCGAAAACCTTTCGTTGCCGTACCGTCCCGTGTTATGGAATAACACGCAAACCCAATAACTCCCCTTTGATGTCTGCAGTCCGATATTAAATAAACTCATCTGCTTTGTAAAGTCGCCTATTGGAAACATTGTAATAAACAAGGGCTGCATCAGATTTGTTCAGGCTTACCTATTTCGTTTCAAGATTAGCTTTGCTCTATGGCTTGTTTGTAATGCCTATTTTCTTCTTTCGCGTATTCTGGCACAAGTATTCGATATAATTTGTGCCGGCAATATTAATGTTACATTTCATTTAAAATAAAGGCTCGAAGATCATTGCTTTTTTATTTAGCGTCCTACAAAAGAATTATTTATTTATTTAGCCACCTAAGAGGTGGCTAAATAAATAAATAAATATTTCCTGGGACATCAGTCACACAGCGTGATCTAGCTAAAACTAAGCTTAGCTTGTACTATGAGTACCAGCAACGGATAAACATTACATATATATTTTTTTTGTAAAAACATTCATATTGTAGATAGAAATATCCGGACCTATACAAAACACATGTTCACGCACACAAAATGTTTGTACCGAGCGGGGATCGAATCCGTAAAATAACCGACTTCTCAACCATTGCACAAAAATGGTCATCCAACTACACAATTTGATAGAAATTTGTTGTAAGTTGCTTTATTTAGTTTACACAGGTAAAACAAAGTCCGAAAATTTCCCTCCCTTAAGTCAATAACATTGGATGAGCCTTTGATGTCTGTTTCATATTGGTCCTATTAAATAAACTCATCTATAATATTGCGGCCCTTTTGAGGGTCTGAATATCAAAACTTGGTTTTATTTATGTTTACGCTGTTGCTTATTGCTGGACATTTATTAATTGTCGCCATGGGACAGTGGATGCCGCTATGGTCCAAAACTTGGAGGTCGTGGGTTCGATTCCCACATAGAGTGTGTTTGGGACTTTTTCAGAGTCCAACTGGTTAGCTAACAAGTGAATTATGCCGCTCTAATAGCTCTGATTCTGTTCCGGAAATATTTATGTAGGAGCTACTGTTCTTGTAACTTAAGCCTCAGTGAAGACCACAGTGTGGTAGCACATTGAGTGACGCTTCTGTTTTAAGTGTCCTTAAATTGAACAGGCCGCAGTGGCACTTACCACCAGGTGGGTAGTATGCTTATCTGTCAAACAAAGTCATACAAAAAAGACGTTATTTTCAGAAAATGTTGGTCATTTGTTTTGTCAAACTGATTACAAACTGCACGTTGATCTACAAATACAAAAGCAAATGCAAATATGCATTGAATAATCATTGATATCATTCCAAATCGACTTGCATTTAGTCAGTAAATTGCTTGGCAGCATCAATTTGCGTTCCTGATTTACACACACGTCGATCGCCCGCGCGACAGTCATTTGTATCAATAACGTTCCGGAAAAGCTTTTAGCGAATGTGTGTGAGATTGTTCGGTAAATAAATGAGCTCATTTAGACTAGGGAATAATGATTACGGAGAAATAGGATGGGTAAACAAGTCACATTCGTAATTTGCGTGGGGTCAATTCTGTGCGTGGTAGGTAATCTGCAGACAGTTTCTGTCGGTCAGTTCAAATGGACCCACCGGAGAAGTATTGCACTCTCACAGAGGACTGACGTACGGGTATGAGTAGTGTTATTACGCTTTATTAGGTGAATGAGAGTGCAAGAGACCAAGACACCGGCTCCAGCTCGTCCGGGAGGGAGTACCACCGTCTCACATAACACCAGCGTGATTAATAGTGACTACTATTGTGTTTCGTCTGGTTTGTGAGAGTGCCAGAAGCCTCTGGTGTTGCAGATGTCCATGGGCAGTAGTGATTGCTTACGATCAGGTGACATTTACAGAGTGATAATTATTATATAATCTCTGTGTGTCTAACTACCTGTGTAATTACTTAATTAATAGTCTTAACACTATTCTAGCATCTGATATTATTAAATGATTTTTTTACTCTTAAATCCGTATATTGAAAGTCAACCCTTAGTTTATTATCTTAGAAATCTTGAATCAGTATTCTTTTTAAAAAGAATTGGAATATAAAACAAAAAGATGGACGTATTGGGTAGCGAAAAACTTCAATGAAAGTACCAGGGGCACATAAATCAGCGAGAGGTTCTTCGGCAAATAACAGCCTTGTCAAGCGTCCGGCCACTTGCGACTGGCGATAAATAATACTTTGGGCCATCGATAACTATCGAAGCTGGAGTTGATGTGGAGCCAGGGAAATTTTAAAACGTTTTTTTAGGGGCAATTTGATTGTATTTTTTCTTTAAGCCATTTCTTTACATAGAATTATTAATTTGTAAAATAGTAGTGATGGTAAATGCAATTTAAGTAAGTTTACCTTCGTGATTGGGATCACGCAGGTAAACTTACTTAAATTAATCATTATCATCTCATATATTAAATTAAGTAATAATAATTTGGTAATCATTATCATCTGGGGATGATAATGAAAGAAAGAAGAAAGAAAGAAAGAAACATTTATTAGCCATCACACATTGCAATTATTAACATACACAAGAAAAAATTAAAGGTAAACATTAACAAAAATATAAAAATAATAGCAGATGGCCAATTGGATCCGCCTCAGCTTGAGCTGCCACGTCATTGGTTACAATGACGCGACAGCGCTGGTATTCTGGCGGAGCCAGAGTGACTATTTTTAAAATTGAATTTTAAAACACAATTATAAACAAAACATAATTTACAAAACAAAATTTAAATTACAAAATAAAACACACATATTATTACAAAAACAAAAACCAAAAGAAAACAAAAGTAAAAGTGAACACAAAAAACACAACAAAAAGAAAAAAATAAAATAGAAGAAATACATACGAATAACAAAAACAAACAAATGACCAAGGTTCAATATTTTTAACAAAAACGGGGAACATAAAGCACAAACCGTGCAGAGCCAAGAAAAAAGAAAAAAAAATAATTAAAATAACAACATGACATTGACACTTGACACTGACAATAAACACAGCGGAAATCACTCAGAATAAGGACAGTCCTTATTCTGAGGGAAATCATTTTAAAGTACCGGCATAACTGAGATAAAATTTTATAAAAATGGCAAATGACGTGGCAATGGCAGCCACGTGTGTAAAAATGGTGACGTGGAGGAGCACGTATACTTCGACAGGCCTAAACTTGGGATGCAAGGAGAGAAAAAGATTACGGCACAGACGCAGACACAGGCAGGCGCCGGGACGGCCCGACCAAACTAAAGTTTGACATGATGGACCTGAAAGTGAGTTCAGTAGTTGTCCGCTGTGCTGAGATCAGATATTCCTTTAGCTTTTTCTTAAAAGTATAAACTGTTTGCAGATCATGCAACGGCGGCGGCAGGTCGTTCCAGCACCTCGAAGCTGCGTATCGGAAAGAGCCTCTAAAGGCTGTAGTTCGGTGCGAAGCAGTCAAAAAGGTTTTTGTGCATTTCCTCTTAGTAAACCTGCTATGAGTCTGTGCCCAAATCAATTTCTCAAAGAGGTAATGTGGCTTCCCTGTCCTAGTGACTCCAAACATAAGCGTAGCCAGATGCAGTTTCCTTCTCGCCTCCATGTTCAACGATCGCGAAGCATTTAAAAAGGGGGTGATATGTGACTGTGGGGGTACATGGAAGCAAAAACGGGCACAAGCATTCTGAACCCGCTGTATAAGCTTGCTTGTTTTAGTTAACAGACATGGTCCATACATAGTATCACAATAATTAAATTTAGATAGCACAAGAGACTCACACAGTAGTACTCTCAGATCTACGTTTAAATATGGCCTTATCTTATAAAGTAATTTTAATCTATAGAAACAACTGCGGGCACACTCGGCAATGTGGTTATGAAATCTTAAGCTGCTATCGAAGATGACTCCCAGATTCCTGACCTTGTTCACGCGCTCAATAGCTTCCCCATCTATACAAAGCGTAAGTGAAGCATTATTGAGTTTTTTTATTTGTCTCTCTGTTCCCACTAGTAAAAACTTTGTTTTTTTGGGATTTCATAAAAGACAGTTTGATGTAGACCAAGCAGCTATCCTATCCAGGTCCTCATTCACTCTTGATACGGCATTGATATGATCAGAGGGCGGGAAAGAGTAGAATAGCTGTAGGTCATCAGCGTATAAATGGTATTGACAATGAACAATACTGCTTATAATATCCGCGCTGTACAAAATAAAGAGAATAGGTCCCAAAATGGAACCCTGAGGCACACCACGTGTCACGAACTGTGGTGATGAACGAAGCCTGGACCCATCTGCTCCCGTAACCTCGACACACTGCCGCCGCTGCTGGAGGTAACTGTGAAACCATTTTATTGCTCTTTCATCGATTCCATAATAGGCCAGCTTCGACAGTAACAACGGAACATTTATGGAGATAATGATTAGGTACCTGTTGAATTTGATATTGATTTAAAGTAACCGTTCCGAAGTTTCGTAAAATATGATTGTTTTATATATTATCATCATCACTTATACTTGTTTATTGGCCGTAAATATACTATCAATCTATTGAAAAATTTTAATAGGTCATTTGATCAACTATTGAACAGAGGGTTGCCTCGAGAAAAAAAAGAAATATTGAAATCTCTAAGGCATACCTTGTATTCATAAATTAGTATAAAAAAAAATTTTTTTAAAAAGTTTGTTTATTTTTCTATTTTTAGTGTGAATAATACGTAGGAGTGAGTAAAACTCTCTCATAATATTGATAACGAAAATACGAGTAAAATAGTAGAATTGTATTATTTGACAATATTAGGTATTCATTAAGTGTTCAGCACCATTCAGTAGACCAACCAAAGATGCAGCCCGCAAGAGGGACATAAGAATTAAGAAGTCGTACCCTTTAGCTTCCATCATCATAGTTGTACCTTCCATCATCAGCTTAGCTGCAAAAGTACATGAAATACAACTAACGGTCCACATATTACTACAACACTGAAATAATTATCCCCTAACTCCTAACCGTTAAGGAGTTGTACCTTCCATCATCAGCTTAGCTGCAAAAGTACATGAAATACAAATAACGGTCCACATATTCTTACAATACTGAAAGAATTATCCCCTAACTCCTAACCGTTAAGGAGTTGTACCTTCCATCATCAGCTCATCAACATAAAGTGATGTCTATAGGACGCAAAAACTTAAATGGCTTCAGAAAAAACAAGTAACGCGTAGTGTGCGCCTATAAAATTTGAGGTTTGCCCTTGATTTTCCCGGGATCCCATCATCAGATCCTGACATGGTGACAATGGGACCACCTCGGAACTATGCACTTTCAAATAAAAAAAGAATTATTTAAATCGGTCCACAATTGACGGAGAAATCGACGGACTTACATAAAAAAAAAAAAAAAAAAATACATACAGTCAAACATAGAACCTCCTCCTTTTTTGAAGTCGGTTAAAAAAACGTGTTCCGTGAGTAATATAACTTTAATTTAAAGATTTATGTATGCGAAAATGTTTTTTCACTTACGTTAACACTCAATCAACTCAATTAATCTTCGACTATGAAGATTTTTCACATTAGCAAAAGAAAAAAAATACGAAGAAAAAGTTTATGAAAGTACCAGGGTCTCATAAATCAAGTGGAGATGCTCCGGCAAATACAGCGTGTCAAAGGCTCGGCCACTCGCGCGATAAATAACGCTTACGGCCATCGATAACGCGTGACAGCTGAAGTTGATGCTAAAACACGGCTGTAATCGTATGCCATATTTCAATATTGAAGGAGCTTCGAATTCTTAGAGAAACAAGAGGGAGCGATTCTGACTTACAAAAATAAAAGTAAAAAATACGTCAGCCTATTAATGCCTCACTGAAGGGCAAAAGCCTTGACTTCAACTAATACTATTGAGAACATTAGCACAGAGTATAATAATTTGTGACGACCATCTTTCGACCAGCGGTGGTTAAGAAATAATTGCCCTTGGTACACCTGGGTGAACTACGAAGGTGGACCATGGGCAATGACTGGTTCTGCTTCTGCTCACAATTATGTATTAACTAACATGTTTCACCGATGATTAGAGTGAAAGATACGAGACAAGACAATACGCAAGAGAAAGAGATAGATATAGTTCTAATGATTGATCAAAATAAATGTCGTCAAGTCTCTGTAATCAAAAAAAGTGTTACATAAGTATATCATATGTACAGTCGCCAGCACATCAGATTACCCTAATCAGTCAAATTTCTACAATCAATTTTCAGCCTAATATCTCAGAAAAAGGAAGTTTCCATTTTTTATTCTGATTCAGATTTTTTAACAGATTATGGTAGGTTGATCTGCTGGCGTCCGTACATTAATTGACTGGCTAAATGGTAAACTTTCTGGTGATTTAAAAAAATACTTAAACGTATGCAGTTTTATCGAGTTTGTTCTATTTCTGTCTGTAACTTAATGGACTGGACAATTTGACCTTAAGGACTAGTTTACATTGGTGTAACATTTCCTCCTGTGAACAAATAGTGGTTGCACTTGAACTCCTACACGTATCCTACGCTCATGTGTGACTTGCCTTGTGGTTCATTATCGTTAGAAAGGATGTGTATAACGGGGTTTTCCTCTTTGAAATTATTTGATTCGACGCGGAAAAACAAATTAAGATAACATAAACACCTGACTGTGTTTAATTACTATCATTTGATTACCTCGTTCATTGTATTATCATTATAATGTCATTAAGATGATTATGTTAAATTGTTTTGCCAATTGCCTTCGCGTATCGATAAATAGCTGTATTGATACAAGGAACAGTTTTGTGCTTTCCCTTAATTGTTTATTTCCTTCGTTTAATAAATGTAGGAGTGAACAAAAATTGGCAATCTAATCTCTGTTTAGTGTTTGTTTTATGAATGTTATTAATATCGATCACTTTACAAAAAATGTTATCTTTCAACCTCATGACTTGCTCATGACAGTTTAAATTATTATATTCTACATACTGTCATTAGTCTGGTGTATAATAATTGTTGTTTTGTTACAGATGCTATAGGATACCATCATTAAATACAAAAAATGCCTATTGATTATATTTTAGAAAACTGATTAAATTCGCCTAGGGAATATTTGTTAAATTCAATAAGTATTTTCTGTTATCATGTAAAAAGTAAGGTCTGGTGGATCTGATATGTTGTTTTCATAATGTAATTTCTTGATCAAAAAGTTGTCAAAAAGTTAAAATTTTATTATTTACCGTGAAAAAAGGATTATGGACCTCCTTCGGTAATTTCAAATGTCTCTTTCTACGGAGCTTAATATGGAGCATAAAAATGTACCATTAAGGTTTTCTTACTTATTCTGTACACAAAGTTCGCTGCTAAAGGATCGATGTAAATTTTTGGGTAGGTAGGTACGAAATTATCGGTAATAAAACGTGAATTTTTCTACAAGAATTTATTAGACTGAAATAAATTTGAGGCCTAAAATGCTACATAATTCAAAAACTCGGATTTTCAGTGTCAGTCTAATGAGTGGTCTTTTTGGTAAATAAAATACATTAATTTTTCTAAAAGAATTTATTAGCGAAAAATTGAGACCTAAAATTTTAAACGTAAAAATAATGAGTATCAGACCAAGATCAAACCTATACGTTATTCGTAGACATCGTGTTCAGTATCCAGTCTTTGTACGCGGCGACCGAGGTGTACACGCCGGGCCAACCGTCTCTACCGCAGCCGTACCCAAAGGAGACTATGCCTACTGATTCCCAGTGGCCTTCAGGCTTCTTCACCATCAGAGGACCTCCAGAGTCGCCTCTACATGCGTCTTTAGAGAATGCCCCTCCCGCGCAGATCTGTCTGTCAATAAGATTCGCGCCGAGAGTCTTGTACTTGCTAATGCAGTCATTTTTGTCGAAGATTGGCAGTTGCAGTTTCAGCTTGACGGGGCTGTTTCCTCCTGGAAAGAAATATTTGAATGTAAAATGTGTTCTGCGTGGATGATAATAAAGGTCAATTTATTAGTCAATATTTCTGTAAGTAAAAAGAACTAAGTAAATAGATGAGGCATTGACCTTACTAAGCTTTTTTGTAGACAGCGTTTGATAATAATGAATGTTTTATTTTCGTATCTATTATTTTTTGCTGTAGTAAAATTACCAAAAATAAAACAACATTTTTAATTCGTTTATTAGGATTAATCATTTTAACCCGCTGTCATTGATTGCTTTATAACATTGTAATCACGACATGACTTGGGTGTCATGCATCAAAGTATATTTAAATGTTTTCATTAAGGTACAAATATCTCTGAAGCTGAGAGTGGCAGCACATCGAACAACACTTTTTGTTCTATTTCCCTCAATGAAATAGACAGCAGTGATCTCTTACCACCAGGTGAACTGCATGCCCTTCTGCCAACCGTTAGTATGGTAAGAAAGAATATAAAATATTCTTTGGATTATTCACACAACGCCGACGTTTAGCCCTAAACTAAGCATGGCTTGCACTATGAGCTTCACAAAACTATACTGTTTTTTATTCAAATATACGATACATACATTATTATTGACGAGCCATTTGGTGTAATGGTCGAAAAGTCGGCTATTAGGTACACCAGAGGTCGCGGGTTCGATCCCCGCACGGTACAAACATTTGTGTGAACATGTCTGTTTTGTATCGGTCCGGGTGTTTCTATGTTTAATATGTATGTATTTACAAAAAAGTAAATATTTATGTAATGTAAACTTTTTTTTGTAAATCCGCATGGCACCTATAACACAAGCCAATGCTTAGTTTTGGCTAAATGGCGCTGCGTGAATAATGTCCAGAGATATTTTATTTTTATTATTAACATACTGAGGTCTCTGCAGTTCATTCTTCTTGTATCACAAGGTGAAACAAGCAATATTCCATTTTATTTTTAACACGTAGCAGTTGCATAAATATTATAAAACACGTATTGGAAAATCCTATCGTAGAAAATTTCGATCAACCAACCAATAGATGCTTATGTCTAATGTTAGAAACACACATAAGGAAAACCAAATAGGTACGAATGATGTACGTGTAATTATAGTATTATATCTTTTGTTTTAAATTGAGGTAGTATGTGGTTTTCCCTATTCACTCAGAGTATTTGATTACACAAAGTGACTGTTCTGTTCTTCTTTTGAATTTTAATGTCGTTGTCACACCCCGGACACTCCATACAACGCCCGCAAAACTACTACTACAGGGGCAAATGACGTTTGTACACGTATAAATGTGTGCGTGAAATTTAGCAGGGCTGCCCCTGCGTGAGAATTTCGAAATGCCCGGAAAGACCGCGGCGGCCGATGACGACGTATTAGTAACACTAAAATATTTTCGTTTCGACACACTGATAAAATTATCATTAAAACGCATTGAAAATTCGTATTCTGACAGTTTTGGATACAAAAAGATTTGGAAAACATGGTCAACAATCGGTAACGCATAAATATTGCATAATTATTTTTGAATTTCATTTCCGACGGATGAAGAACTTTATTTTAAAATAATTAAAATTGATAATTAATATTATAATAGTACCTACCATCGTCGTAATAAAAACACAATCATAGGAACTTCTTTGTAATCTAATTATCTTCTAAATTTTAAAATCATGACATGACGTGTACGCGTCAACTTCAAGTGCGTTCAATTTCGTGCACATCCTAGTTCAAGTGACCGCTGTCCATAGATTTAGTATATCCGCTGTCCGCTCAGAAAATTCGGGGGTGAGGTGCGGTATTCGAAATGCGTGCGGGGCGGAGAATGTCCGTTCTGTACGTTAGTACTATAATTATATATTCTGTGTCGTTGTATGAGATGATATTATAAATGCGAAAATTCTGTCTGTCTATGTGTATAATATGTATGTATATTTACAAAAAGTTTATTAGAGATGTTTATATGTTGTCTGGCATATATTATAGTAAAAGTTATTCTAGTTTGAGGGTAGACAGCACTGTGTAAATAATGTTCAAAGACATTTATTTATAAAACCAATTTATCCCTAATCCCATCTTAAATTGGCAGCTCTTTAAACTTCTTAAGACTGATTTTTCAATCTAGTGATAAAGATTAAAATACTGATAAAATATTATAGAAAATGAGTGTCATTCTATTTCATGTAATTTTAAAAAGAGATTAGGGCAACAAAAATCCGACAAGAAATTTATTGGTCTCGTATCTTTTATTTAACGATGAAAAATAAGTAACTCCTTACTTATCTTTCAGATATTATTAAACATCTTTAAAAAATATTAAACAGAAAACAACTAAGATATCTCAAAAGATTTTTCAGAAACTTGTCTGCCTGTGGTAAAACTGCCCTCTAATCTGGTATTAGAATATTTATTCTAGAGACACAATATTCTATAAAAATGTAAATACTATATACAAAAAAGTACAAAAGTTGTGTTCAGCCTGTCTGGCATCACTACAAGCTATACACATGGTTTGGGACTGAACGGCGCTGTGTGAAGTGTTCAGCAATATTTATTTACCCTACACTGTACGTAGTTTTACAACAGACCTTTCCCGTATTCCCATAACATCTCCAATCAATACCAACCTTGTAACCCAAGCCCTGTTACCTGGAATTCCTAAGTACTAGCAGTAAAATCAATATCCTACCTTGCAAGGTTTTCCCCCAGCCGGCGACGAATACGTCATAGCCGGGACTAAGGCGGGTGCTCACGTCAGGCAGGCAGATCGGCTGCACGTAGTCTGGAAGGAAAGGATAGTTAAAAAATATTTTAACGCCTCGATGGTCTAGTAGTTTAAGTACCGGGCCGAGCTCTCGGGGTTCAATGACAGGGTCAAGCTAACTTTGTGACGGTTTTTTTGGACACAGCTTGGGTATGTGGTCATCAATACACATTGAGAACTCGTGGTAATCTGTGACAAATTTTGCCCGACCATGAAATTTAACCTAGGACTTATTTATTAATTATGCTGTGTGATTTACTTTCACTTAACTTTATGCTATTTCACGCAAAATATACTGAACGGATTTTGGTGTCATGAATATACCTAACGTAGATATACATCGGAAAAACACATAACATTTTGTTTTGAGCATTATTTTATTCCATAAAAAATAAAAAAATAAATAAACAAAATAAAATAAAAAGGTATGTATTGCAAGCGCGGTGAATCTATCTGTCAATCACCCCGACTAGTGCAGGGCACCGCCCGCGTTGACCATAGTGATGTATAAATCGATTGAACCAATTATTTTTCTAACACTATGTATCGACATTATTGATAGGTAGGCCTATTAAAGTAGAGTAAAGACTTTTTAGTTCCAGATGATAAAAAATTCACTTAAATGATAGTGTGGCCACGCTATATTGAACCATTTAAAATTAATTGTGAACAGATAAATTGTTTTGTTGAACGTTAATGACGTCATAGAACGTGCAATCACACGTTATTCGATAAATGGAATATTTCTTAATTGCTTATATAATAAAACGGACGATTTAAAGTACGGACTTGGCTGACGTCACTGCCAAGAAAAAATTGACCTTGTCTAAGTTCCAGGTGGTTCACCTATAACTGTCAAGTCTCGTGTATATTTATCTGTTTGTGTTTAGCTAGCTTTTGCCTGAAATCTCGTGTGCATTGACAGAATTCAAAAGAATCAAGCAAAATGCCGGTATAATACAAAATAGAAGATCACTTCTGAGTTCCATGTTCCTGTATAATATATGTCACGACAGTTTTGATTGCATTAATATAATTGATAAGATACATTATCGAATACCCAGTGGATCCAAAAGAATACAACAAAATTATCATCACCGCTTGTTCTCACTCCCTCGGTGTAAGACTAATGCTGGGGAACGATCTCCTCTATACAGACTGCTAGAAATATATAACACAGATCTTTACAACATTGATATCTTTAATTATACATCATCTTTGTATAAAAAACACGTCACTCAAGCCCTTGAGTGTAAAACCACTTAATGGTTATGGATTACTTATCATTTTTCAATTTGTATATTTTTTCTCTTACTTTCTGGTCTGGGTAGTGGGATTGCTCAGCAGTTCACATTTAGACATTTATCAGCTAATTTATCTATTTATTCTAATTGCTGGGCGATCTGACACCTCTTTGTACCATAGAAAAGTCCATACTTTGGATTTATGTTAATGTTCATATTTTTTATAATTAACCTGTGGATAATGGTGTTGGTTGTACAATAACATTATTATTATGTACCTACTACTTAGATATACAAATGGAATTGTACAATTGTTTTTTATCCCAAATAAAAAAAAATAAAAATAAAATAAATAAAATAATGATATGTATTTATAGTGTACAGGTTCCGTAGTTTGCGTAAAAATGAACAAATTTTTATGCGTTTCTCTCAATTTTTTTAAATGTAATTACGGGTAAGCCTGCTTGCCGCAACACGATGGTACGCCACCCTTAGAAAATAAATTTGCAACACGGACAGAGTTACAAATGCGCTGCTGGCCTCTAAGGAAAGGAATTAGAAAATAGAAAAGAGGAAAATGATGGGCCACCTTATTCATGACATATTTGTAGAAATAATACTGAAGATAAAGGGAAATAGAAAGACAAAAATTACACGCAGCAGTTTAAAGAAAAAGTTAATGTTTAGGACATACTTAATTGTAATGGTGTTTAAGAGGAAATACTAAGGGCGAGAGAATTGAAAAATAGCTATTTGTAAAATCTATTGCTGTCGCGCAGTGCTCGAACATCCCCCGCAGAGCGCGATAGAGACAACTGCAGCTAGGACCGAAAATACCTACAAAATCAACGTTTCGTAGTCCCCTGATTTCTTCTTTAAAACTTGACCGATTTAACTACTTTTTTCATCAAAAATTAAAGAAAGGCTTTAGCCGTGTTCCTATGTTTTCCTTTTTTTATTTAATCTAGTTAAATTTGTTTTCTGGATGTTTGAACACAGCGGAAAATCTGGTCATATTTTTAGGTTTTTGAAGGTTCATAACTCTTTTAATTATTAATTTATGAAAAAAAGGAAAACATAGGGACATGCAAATAGTGGTCATAGATTTTTGGAAAAAAATATATTTCTCTACTGGCATTATCCAGGGAGGAAACAGGGGAATACGTTTGTATGGAAAAACTGCCCTAGTGTTTCCTCTTAAGGTGCTGGCAGAGTCTAGAGAGAAGTGGTCCACCGACAAGTGGGATGCTCTTAAATTAAATGGAGGGATAAATACTATTTATTTATTACGAGTTTTATAACAAAACTACTTATAAACACTACATCGTTTTTAATTTGTAGGTATATGTATCATGCTCATCCATATAATAAGTTTATTTTTGTTTCGAATTTACAATAAATCATATTAATTATGCAAGCATATCAATATGCTAATAGCAAGATAACACCGTTTAGTTTTTGGAGATAAAAAACTCAAGAAATAGGTGAAGGTTGAATTACATTATAAAATAAACAATCACCGACTCGTAATGATTCATAAGTTTTTATTACATTATTTAAAAAAATACTTTAAACTATTTATCTGTATGGTCAACAGCAGAAGTGACTAAGAATTAAAAAAGTATAAATGCTTTATTGCTGTAGTTATACTTTATCCAGTTTAAGGTCCGTATAATAATAGTATAGGCGCCGCTCTCGTAGAATATATACATATATTCTATGAATCTATACTATTATTATAAAGAGGAAAGATTTGATTGTTTGTTTGTTTGTATCGAATAGGCTTCGAACCTACTGAATCAATTTGAATAATTCTTTCACTGTTGGAAAGCTACTCACTATAGGGTACTTTTGATCCCGGAAATGTGGGGAAAGTGGAGAGTTCTTTCATGTGACAATATCAATTTCGCAACAGATCAACATGATTTATAATATGGGGATAGATTGAGAACTGGAAAGTGACAAAGGTTACTTTGATCCCGGAAAAATATCATACCATTTTTATACTACATAGGGTAGTGACACCGGTTTGCCGGCCAGCACCAGTTTCCGACCACTTCACACGTTTTTTTGAATAATAGATAGTCTATAAACAGCTCATTTCTAATTTCGTGCCAGTCGACCTGGACAAACTCCACGGTTCTTAAGCCAACAGCAGGACTTTATAATTTGCGAACTAAGCCCTCAGTCGCCATTTCAAAATTTGGTGTGTTGACACGTGACAAATTTAGCAAAAATAATTGCAGGTGGATCGATTTTCAAATGTAAGATTTTGAGTGTTACTATTATTTTATAGGGGTTTGATTTGGTTTGTGTGTAGGATAAGATGTTTAATTTCAATATTCAAGTGCCCAAACTCACCAAACATTTCATAATTTGTAATATATTTGGTGGTCGGGCAATAGGTTATCGATTCATATCAAAATCTAGTTTCCGACCGGGTGGTCGGAAAACCGGTTTATTTACGTCATTTTTCTTTGCCTATATTGCGGAAACCTTAAATGCACCAACATAGATTCATTTACATTTGTGAACAGCTAGGAATTTGTGACTTGACAACCAGTTTCCGACCGCCAGTATACCTCATAGTTTCAAAGATAATGACCTTTAAAAATACCAAAAGTTTAGCGGCCGACAACCGGTGAAAACAAACCCTGTTAACGGCCGTCTTTAACAGGCGGTCGATAACTGGTAAAATTGTACCTGTTTCCGGCCGTTCAAAAAAATCCTACTTCCTACTATATAATATTATATGTATGTATTATGTATATGTATGTATATAATATAATAAATGAGAAAGTCTGGATGTTTGGAAATTTGGATATTTGTTACTCAATCACACCTAAACGGCTGAACGGATTTAGATGAAATTTGACACACGTATAGTTTATAACCCGGATTAGGACATAGGCTATAAAATTCCTACGGGAAACGTCTTATTCCTGCGGGAATAACAATTTTGAAACTACTGCACCGATTTGAATAATTCTATCACTGTTGGAAAGCTACACTATCCCCGGTCAACATAGGGTACGTACTATAATTGATCCCGGAAATGTGGGGGGAAGGGGGGGGGGATATTTTAAAAAGGGGATTAAGCGCGTGTGAAACCGCAGTCGGAAGGCTAGTAAGATAATATAAAAAAGGTAGAAGAGAAGAGAGAACGTAATTAGTAATAAATAAAACTTTATTTGAACTAGAAAATTAAACGCACCCGATAAATACTAAACATTTAATTTATTTCATTTTAGTTTGTGTTTTTTTTCGCGCCTCGATGGTCTGGTGGTTTAAGTACCGGGCCGAGATCGCGGGGCACTGGGTTCAATTCCCGGGTCGAGCTAACTTTGTGTCGGTTTGTTTCGGACACTGCTCGGGTTTGTGATCGATCACCAATCCGCATTTGGCAAGCGCTAAGCCAGTACCGGCAGTACCCATCATTGTAACGATAACTTGATTTCAAGGATGGAGGCCTTGACCCTACAGAGAAGCATGCCGGCAGAACGGAGTTCCAAGATCCACTATATTATAGGATAGGCTTTTCGATCGTGTTCCAAATCAAAAGAAATCAACAAATATGACCATTTGGTTACTTAATTGTATTGTTAGATCGCAAAAGAGAGTAAAAATATACCGCTTATTTGATTTCATTAACTGTTTCACTTTCATACGATAATATACCCTATGGCTATTGAATAAGACTCATTTTTCTACCGCAAATTAGGTGGTCGATAACCGGTGCACAGGTGGTCGATAACTGGGCCAAACGGCCGATAACCGGTGTTTTTGCTATTTTTACGAATAATACATTTTTAAAAATTATGTATCACTGCTACGTTTATAAACGTTAGGTTTTATAAAAATAGACTATTGTAAGATCAAATGTTAATTTTTTGGAAAATCTTGACGTACAGCATCATGATAGAAATCAACTCTGAAGTCAACAAGTCGCTTAAGTGGTCGCAAACCGGTGTTCCTACCCTATTTATAAGCGCAGGCGCATGCCTATAATATAAAATTAAAAAAAAAACCCTTGTTTTATATATTTGTTACAAAGATGGAAAACGTATTTTTTGCTTCCCAAAATATACACTTCGAATGTTTTTAAACTTTGATGTAAAGTGCGTTTTCTAATTATACGTTTTATTTATTTATAAAAACTTTATTGCCCACACAAATTGGGTACAAAAGGCGGACTTAACGCTAAAAGCATTTAAAAATTTAAAAAATTATACCAAAACAAGATAATTACGTTTGGTTTAGATTAAAATAAAACGCCGCATATACTCACAAGTAAATCTAGCCCTGTTAGCCATTCTTACAAGACCGATGTCGTCTCTCTTGTTGACGTTTCTGTCGGCGTACCCCTGGTGCGCGTACGCAGCTTGCACGGGGATCTCTTGCGGAGGATCGGCGCAGACGTCTTGACTGCAGTCTATGTCGGTTTGCGTGTCGTATTCGCCTAGGCGGACTGTTTCACTATGGAAGTAAAGAAAACATGATTTTGGCTTTTTCAGAGTCCGACTGGCTAGCTACCACCCCCACAGGTGAAATCTGCCGCCATAACAGTCCTGGCTGTGTTCCGGCAATATTAATGTGGGAGCCAGTACACTTGAAATAAGAGGCTCGAAGATCAGATGAGTCTACAGTCTGGCAGCACATTGAGCGACGCTTCCAGGTGAAGTGTCCCTCAATGGAATAGGCCGCAGTGACCGCTTACTATCAGGTGGGCTGCGTGCCTGTCTGCCAACTGACCTAGTACTCGTATATAAAAAAAGATGCCGTATAAGTTCTTAAGAATAAACAAAAATCTTGTAAATATCGGAGCAACCGCCATCTATCCTATCTCTATCATCTATCTATCTAAACTGGTCTGGTCCTTCAGTTTATAGTTACGGACCAATTGGAATAAAAAAGTAATTTAAGTCGAAGGATTTTTTTGGACCGAGGTTCCGATTACCTATTATGTTAACTTTAAAGCATGATGACGCTGATGCTTAGCTATTAATTTTCTTACTGATATTATAATTGAGTAAGATTGATTCTACGGATAGATGTTTCTCTTTTTCACGCAAAATCCACCCATGTATTTAGATGAAATTTAACAGTAGGTTATACATTACACATGGCTGCTTTTTTTTATCCACTTATCGCAAGCGAAAATTGGTGTACAAATAAGTTTATTTTTATTTTACAAACTTACAGTTTTCCGACCTCTCTCTCCACGGCACCTTTGATGCAATGTGCCGCCGTCAGGACATAACGGTGGTTGATCAATACCCCACCGCATTGGTACGTAAGTTTTCCACTTGCTGCAAAGAAAAAATGGATGAGAAAACAGAAACTATTCAAAGTGTGAAGAGGTTTGCGTGAGAAACGAAAATCGCATCAAAAGTGTAAAATGACAAACTATTTTGTTATAGGTAACCTAAATATTTTCTCAATTGTTATGTGTAGAGAACAGATTACATAAATACCAGATGAAAGGGTATTTTTTTGCTGAACAAAAGTACTTGAGGTGAGAGTGTTGCTCAATGCTCACATAGTAAGAAAGAGTTAAAAACTTGTTCGCATAGCCTGGATGGATCCAGTTATTATAAGAAGATATTAGAAGAATCTTTTTTTGAACTATAACTAGAGATGTTTTCTATAGCACTCATACTAGAGCATACTACTCATACTTTGGACTTTAGGGTCTAACCGAGATACTTACGCTTTCGGTACCCCAAAAGTGCCATCCAAGGGAACTCATCAAGGTCAGTGAACTGGCCTCCGAAGATTCTGTCACCATTGGTGTCGACGCCACATTCTCCTATCGGAGTAGGTACTCCGTCTTCGTCGTTAACCGACGAGTCTGATAGTGGCTCGACAGGCCTGGCTGTTGGTCTTTGCTGCAAAGATAAATTTATTTTAAGCAACTGTCAATAGTTTGGTAAAGGGAACATTCTGGTTTTACTAATACAAGACAGACAATCCAGCAGATTCTAAGTGGCATTCTCTTCGTTTTCTGTAAGGCTTTCATGAGTTTGCAGAGCACAGCACTGGTAGCTAAATTTTAATTTCTTCTCTCTGGTATTAGTTGATAGCTTCGGGTTAGAAGAATTCGTTTGCCTGCAACGTTCATACTTAGCTAGCAAGTGGTTTTGGTGTCTTTATGTATTGTGAATTACTTTTGTTATTCATATCGAGGGATTATAGATAAGTAAAGTTTTTTATGGACTAGGGCTACTTCTTATAGTGAAAGAAAGTAAAGTAAAAGATAAATTTAAGAGAGAAATAGACGAATATGTATTCAAAGTAACTGACTATGGTACTTGGGCCATGTACGCGGTTAATATTTTTTCCTTTTCGTGAGAACGAACGTCTTTAGTACTGAGGCTATATACGGACTAATCAGGTGTCGCTAACCTACGGTTATGGTGCATGCCTTTGCCTATGCACGAGAAATTTGAAATACACAGTACAAGTAAGTTTTTAAGTATTCTTCAAAATATAACTATGGTACTTACAGTTGCCGACTGCCCATTTTGGTCCGGCAACGGACCACAGCACACCCTTGGGGTGTACCCGTCGAACCCGCACTGTGACTGCCTCAGGAAGGTGACCACATGGCTGGGAAGAGGCCGGGACTGGAATGCGTCCAGCAGAGCCTGGCAGTCGTACAGTGAGATGCAGTCACTGGGCGCACCTAACGGTGTTGTGCAGCTTTGTGATGCTGAAATTAGGAAACACGAATATAGCTCTATAGCTTACTGGTATATTGCTCACTTTAGGACTTGGAAATTCAAAAGTAGGTTTGTCTCGCGAGAAAGATAGCAAAAGTATTTGTTAAGGCTTCTCTGTAAGAATATGTTCGTCTTGTCCAAAATCTGGAAGCTCAGGGTTGAAAATTCCTACGCCATGGATAAAACGTTAAGCCGTTGGTTTTGCATCTGAATTCTGGTCGTCATCTTATTCTCGATATTTCAAACTAACTTCTGTATTTTAATACACAACACATACCAATTTTACTTATTGATACACTAAAAGGTTTCTGAATGTCAATTCAATAACAATTAAAACCTGATATTTATCACAGCAAAAACAAAGAGGTAACCGATGTTATGTTAAAATCAGTGATGAAACTGGTTTTTGATTGACTATTAAGATTCAAGTAAAGTCATGTCAGATGGAGGTGACTGAAATCACGTTAATTGGAGATAAGCATCAGCTGGTAGGTTTTAGTTATTTTATATAGTGAAGCAGTTAAAAAGTAAGTAAATTTTTGTATCTCCTAAAGAGTAATGACGTTACCTTAAGTTGAACTTGTTATTTATATTTATATTTCTATCTAATTTTTTTTCTAAATTCTTTAATTGTTAAATGTTAGTTTTTTTTTAAAAATATGTATAATTTTCTTGCATGTTGAGATTAGGTACCTATTATTTTAAGAACAGTTAGTTTTTAAGAATATTTAGTTTTAAGTTGTACCTGAAATATTATAAGCTGTATCTTATGTTGGTAATCCTATAAAATAAATAAATAAAAAATAAATAAACCCATCTAGCACCATCAATTACAAAAAAGGACCGAATTTGACTTTATAAAAGAACAAGAAATGCAATAACGTATTTATACACTTAGTGCTTGAATATTTTTGGTATTGTCTGTAAAAGTCTGATAAAGTGTTGATGACGTATTCATTGTCACTTTGAACAAAAAACTAAAGGTGATCATATTTAATTTGGGGTATCACTGCAAAATGTTTATCCATCATGAACAATGTTTTAAAGGGTAAAGGATTTAGCCTACTACAGGATAGCCTGCAACTGATATTACAGTTTCTTATTAAGTGCCATATTTACCTATGCCTATGGTAAAACTCTTAATAGCATTTCTTACAATGATTCTAAGTTCTTACACTATTTAATTTTTAATTTTTAAATCTGTCACTTGTGTCATCAAAGGCCCTAGAGAAGCGGCATTTATGACGTTCGTTAAAGATCAATTTGCAATAGCGAATGTCAAAACCCGTACTTTCAATATCGATTGACCACGTGACTTTTCTATGGCACCTGTCAAATCCATACAATTTGAAGTTAGCGAATTTCGCTATCGCTGTCAAAATGTTACTTTATCTAGGCCCCCTGTTTATAACTGCGGCTTATTCAAATTACGGATACTTAACTAGGAAGCATCACTCAATGTGCTGCCATACTACACTCCTCTGATCTTATCCCACTATTATTGCCGGAACAACTGCTAATACTACTATTGGAGCATTCATTGTGGATGTTGACACACTTGCACATAAAGTAATACCGACTTCATATAAAAACTTTTAAGTAACCTTTGAGCCATTCTCTGGAGCAATAATCCAGAGAACCCCAAAAAATACTACATAATTAAATAAAATATTGGACAACATCACATACATTGATCTTACCCTAAAGTAAAGTAGCGTAGCACTTGTATTATGGGTGTCAGAAACAACGAAGGTACCACAAATATAAACTTAAATACCAATAAACACCAAGACACAAAACAAACACAAATGTTCATCACATAAGTGCTTGTCCTGGGTGGGATTCGAACCCACGAACCCTGGCGCATAGGACTACCAAATGCGCCATCGAGCCAGTCAAAGTCACTAACTACTTGCGTATTTGTATTCAAATGAATCTGTAATCGATCATCGTATTCGCACCCTAACGTCACACATTAGTGTATGATAACTACTGATAAAGAATAGGTTTCTAGTTTGATAAACTGAGAGGTCATAATTATGTATGTTTAGTGCTTAGACTGAGTGTTACTCACATAAGTATGTTGTTTACAAGTTCATGATCGTATGGTATGGCACATATACAAATGAATCCTGATATTCATCATTATCGTCACTTTCAATTGCACTTTTAACTCTGCATCCGGGTGTGCACCACTTACTATACATATATAAAAATAAGTTCCTAAAATGTACGTGCGCACATAACTTTAGATGGCCACAACCGAACTAGATCTTTTTATTAATTTTCAGATTTGTCGGTAATTTCTATCCGTATAGGTAAAAGGCCTAGTTTGATGTAAACAACACATTTAATATAACTTAACAGACAATCATAATAAAATACAATTATTAAAAAGTATTTTAAGTAGCGTGTAGATCAAAGACTGTAAAAGAAAGCAACATTAGGTATTTAAATATACTTAATCGGGAATAAATGTTATGTTTTTGACAGACCATAATTGCCTTCATAACCTTAAAAAAAATGTGTACTATACTACATGTATTAAAAAAAAATTACAAATGACATAAATAGGTATTTATCACGAAAAGAAACTTATAAAAACTAGTCATTTGATTTCGTATAGACAGGAATATGAATTGGGCATGTTTTTATCATCTGCCAAAACGAGTTTACATACCAATGATTTAGTATAGCGAAACTGGATTCAGAACGAAAACGATAAAAGGATGACGTCAAAACGTCATCACTTTTGAAACGAATCCAGTTAAGAAAGAAGATATTCTTGTATAGAATTTGTTAGTACAAAAGATGGTCAGCAAACATAGGTATATTGTACATAAAAAAAATTTGGAGAGCAGCAAGTTGAAAGATATTTTTCCGATGGAAGTTTCTTAATAGTTTGTTTTAGGTACAACGTGATTATGTATAAACTTATTATTTATAACACTTTTAATGTAGTATAATAAGTGGTGTTACTTACAGACGATATTAAAAACGAGAGAGAACACAAAAAACACAGTCCGCCAACTCATTGTTCACAAATATTTGTACTACAATATATAGAAATAGTTACAAATCTTCACTCATCACTTGTTTTATCACAGAGTTTTCCTGTTTTGTTGTAATAATAAATAAATAACGGAAAACTGGACACAAGCGCATGCGACGATGCGGTTACCTACACTGGATCTTGGAGGTCAAATTCAACATGTTAATATATATCTCGTTTTTATGAGTCTACCGTCAGCAGAAAAGTTTTGTGTAATTATGATAAGTCACGTTTTTTGTTTAATACTCATATATGAATTAATTATTGTTCAAATTATGATGAAAATATTTGAAAGTGATTATTGTAATTTAACATATTATTTATTTAATTACTCTATTCATTCCAATGTTTTCGTCTTACAAGCACTTTAAATCATACTACGACACAACTTAAAGATCAATCTCGATACTTTAGCCTCTTCAAAACTATCTGATTTGTTATGTTGAACATAATGCCATACGAGTATGTAATACGAGTATAAAAATTAAGAATAATTTGTAAAATATTATATAAAATTAATCCATGATTAGTTTGAACGTTCTTTTATTATGCACGATTTTTAACCTATACAAAAAATATTCATACCAATTAAGTTTTCGTATAGGGTATAACCCATAAGGGCTTTAAATTTATTGTTCTCTTTATGTATAAACTTAAAGATTCACAAATTGTCTTGCAATCACAGATTTTTGCAGTCCATTGAAAACATAATAAAACGGATTGCAATTAATATTCTATCTGTACTTACGCTATAACTTGAATCTCAACTTGATCATCATCGATATGACTCAAGGAATTCCCGAGTCTATTCAAAGTATCAATGTTTATTTATATTATTTTTTTCGGCCTTTAAAAATTGTTATTTTTTTTTAAAATTGACACGGAAAAGCCCGTGCTCAATTACCTAATTTATAGTGAAATTCAAGGTATTATAATTTTTTTAAACATTATTTTTATTTACCTTAGTAGTTCTGAGAATTTATAATAGAAAAGAAAACATTCTTTAAAAATTATATTGTTTTTATATTTCCTCAGCGCATAGGCTGTACTTGAGCAGGACTTAGGAGTATTGGCTAAGCCGCTGTATCAAGTTCAAGTAATAAAAATCTTAGAGGCTAAAATCACATCGGAATCTCTCTTCCTTAGGCATCCGACCACCAGAAAAATACTAGACCTTCTAACCTTCTGGTTTTATGATTCGAGCAGCTTAACCCAAAGTTACATGGAGGCGATCAAACCTACAAATTATATTGGACTGCGTGTATAAAATGAAAATCCATTACAGTTACAGGCCCCGACAAACTTCTTGAATATCGGGGATTGCGCAACACGAATTTTAAAACGTTTGCGCGCTATTGGTCAGAAGCATTATACCTCTGACCAATAGCGCGCGCGGGCGTTCGGGAGATTCGCGCGCGCAAGTGCTAATGCGCGATCTCCCTCTCCGTCGACTGATGTTCAACAAGTTTGCTGATAGCAATACAGTAATCAATAACGCCCCGTAGATCAATTGGTATTTACCTGGGTGTGCCCACGAGATCCAGGGTACAATTCCCGGATCGAGCTTTGATTCCATAATTGGCAAGTGTGGTGATTACGCCAGTATAAATCATTACTTGATTTCAATGATTTTCCTTTGCCCCGCAGTGGGATATTAATAGGTTGATACTACTACAATAATAGAAAACTTTTCCTATTACGGAAAACAACAAGAAACACATTCGTCACATATACTACAGCAAAACAAGGAAGTAAAGGTGGTTATATTTATTTATTAAAGGTTATTTACCGCGTACTAAGTGATCTGGGACTGACGGACGTTTTCCCTTTTAGAGATACTGAGAAATACTAATAATTATGAGTGCAATGTGCATGGTGTTTTTACGTAGGTAAATTAATTTTACGATAAAATTAAATATATACGAAAAACCTTGGTTTCTAAATTATTATTACGGTGAATCACGCTCATTTGCTTTATATTAAAACTAGTTGTGTAGAAAGATACAAAAAAAATATATCACCAATCAGTTTTTGTTTTCCATAACATCAGGATTTTTAATTTTATAACCGCAATGTGGTGAAATGGATGTGGAAGAATTGTTGGTATGACTGTACCTAAGTCAGCTGAAAATCCACCTAACCGAAACGGTAATTTTTTTTAAACTAATACAATTTGTTATTTTTAAAATATTAAGTTTATTTCAATTGAGACTTTTTGACAGATTTCGATAATACTGTACCTTTACGGTACTTATTTAATTATGTTCGTTTGTAGGAAGTAATCGTATAAACTATCATTTGAATAGTCGGTTAAAGAACAGAATCAAAATCAATATAGGGTACTTATTATCATATAATAAAGTAGACAGACGCTTCATAATTATATCTAAAGGAAGCAACATATAGGTAACTAAGTAAAAAAAAACGACGGGTTGCACTCCGGGAGTGCCGGCAGAAGTGAAAACCTGAATATTAACGTTGTGCATTTTTGATATGTATTTTGGAATGGTTAGGGATTTAATTGATTACATTAAAAAGTTTATCTCTCAGAATAATGTAATCAGAAACTTTTTCAGACTTATCAGAAACTCCTTGCTGTGACACTGAAACGCCATGTAATAAATGATGATAAAATGATTGACAACCGTCAATGTCATACTTTTTTGATTGACAACTATTTATTTTCGAAACAACGAAAACAAAGTTTGGAATTTACAACTAATTGCATACTGGAATCTGCGGATAAACTTTTGAATTTGGAGCAATCGGCCAAGAAATGATTCCCTTTACAGAATCCGCAGACTCCCGAATCGTTAATAACACGAGTGGTGTAACAGTAATCAACATGTCGCTTTCGAGGATGTTCACTGGGAATTTGGGGTAACAAGCCAAACTGTGTGTGAGAACGAGCCTCTTGTCGCAGGAAATCGGACAGCATTTCCAACTTCATACGACCTGATGCATGCTCCGCAGCATAGCGGATCCAAAGACTGCGGAGAAGTGGTGTTAATTTCCACAAAATACTGTTATATAATTCCGGCGAATAAAGATATTCCAAACTTTTTAAATGTTTTATTACGGCAATTAAATTTTGAATTTTGCAGGATATCAAATTAAGGTCTTTGTGGTCACTTTGTAGCATAGGAAGCATATAGGAAGCGACCGCACTGCGGCTATAATAGTAGAAGAGGTCACACTTGACAGTTCATTTATGCAAAGAAAAATATACCTTACGCTAAAGGAATAAAACTCAAGAAAACAACATCAGTTCTTATATTTACTCTTCTCCTGATGTACATAAGAAGCACTTTTCTTTGCATAAATGAGCTGTCAAATTGAACAAAAAACCATTAAACCATTATTGTCTATAGACCGACAAACGATCTGTTCCGGTGGCGGCGTCGCTACTGTCTATTTAAAACTGTCATTAAATATCGTTTTTGCATTGCATTTCACGTAGTTCCAATTTTGGCCACCGGAACAGATAAGTTTGTAGAAAACACGTGTCCGGACTTCAAATTTTATATGGATTTTCGATCAGGTCACGTGACACATAAATCCTGACGCGAGTTTAACATTTTTTCCCCATACAAAAAAAGTGCACAACGCCGCTAAAGAAGTTTTCACTTCAAAAAAAATCTAGTAGAAAAATCGTTGGCTTGTAAAGTGAAGCACGTATTCAATCCAACGCTTGGACAGAGACTGCGGGGGTGAATTATTAACATCACGCGACATTGTGCACTTGCATTCAACCTCAAAGTAAAAAGATAAATTTAGTATGGGAGTAAGGGAATAGTGCACCTGAGTTAGTATTCTTGTTCTCTTGTGTGTGTTTGACGCACTTTAACCGTATTGTATAATTGAATAAAAAGTTAGAATCCTACGTCGCCTTTGTGATGGATAGGATAAAATATTTTACGTTGTAACAAGTAAAGATGCAGTCAAATTGAGAACCTTCTCTTTTTTTTTAAAGCGGTTAACAACACTTATTATTTATTCACAATCAGTTTGTGTAACAATTGGAAAGTCGGCAAGTAACATCAGATCGTTCTATTCACGGTACCTACATAGGTACAATAAGAGTGCATTACATTATCTGACATGACGTCTGTAATATTGCTTGTTTTTTTTTTTGCTAGTTGGTAGATGAGAACGCAGCCCGCCTGCGGCCTATTCCATTGAGAGGCTTAGTTTAAGGCTAAATGATTTATTGCTATTAAAAGGTAGATTATAAGAATAGCCCCCTTGCGAGTTGTCGGCGTGATGTCAAGATAAATTGGCGATCGTCCGGAGACCCGCAACTGTCTCAGCGAATCGCGTAAACAACTCCCCAAGCCTGAGTGATTCTTAACAAGGTTTCTTCATCAGTATTCCATCTAGTCAATTATTCCATTAGTCTTTTGTCGTAGAAGTAAATGCGGGAAGGAATGTCGCGTTGTCACGCGGCTCAGAGGTTACTTAAGTAGAATAAAATTTAACGTTCTTTTTTATTTTTGACTAGCCCGATGGCGCATTTGTTAGTGACCCTTCCTAATGCGCCAGGGGTCGTGGGTTCGAATACTTCGAATCCCACCCAGGACATACACATAAGTGATGAACATTTGTGTTTGTTCTGCGTCTCGATGTTTATTTGTATTTAAGTACATTTGGTATGCTAGTGGTACCTTCGTTGTTTCTGACACCCATAACACAAATGCTCACGCTACTTACTTTGGGGTCAGATTCTTTTTTGATTACTTATGATAACCTCAGCTGCTGGTAAGTGGTTGAAGGATAAGCATGACTTTGGCCGTCCCAAAAAGGAAATGTCACTTAATATGACATGGTCAAAACTTTAAAATGCCCTTCAGAAAGTTTTCTGTTTTTTGACAGTAAAGTTATCTATTTCGGACCTATACAACTAGACACTATTCGGCCTTATGCACGGGATAGTGATAAGTATGCAAAAAAATTTTGGTTGCATCTACATATATCGGTTTTCGGCACATCTGATGAAGTACATATTTTTAACATAATTGTACTAGTTATACCTTCAATTATTGTGATTTCCATAATACTGCACTACTCACTTTGTGCACAAAATGAGGATGCTCAATGATGGATACTAAAGGCTTAGAGTGAATTTAAACTGTTACTAAGGTCTTAGTATCAGTCGATGTAATTCGTTGTATGTTGATGTTTTAAATTTTTTATAATTGTTTTTTTGGTGTTTAATGCAAAAACCTTTTTTTACTATAGCCATACGATTTTCTCCCCTAAAAATCCATGTGCCAAGCTAAACTGGGACTGGGCAGCAGCATTGAAATCAAAAGGCTCTTACATCAGAATTACGCTCCAGTATTAGCAGCAATTTGAGCACATTTTCCTATGAAAAGTGTCTCAATGTAGGTAATAGGCCTTAGTGGCCGCCTAACATTACAT
Source organism: Mecyna flavalis (assembly GCA_949319885.1). NCBI lineage: Eukaryota > Metazoa > Arthropoda > Insecta > Lepidoptera > Crambidae > Mecyna > Mecyna flavalis. The sequence continues at coordinate 12,564,779 of OX439434.1, read as the reverse complement.
ATTTTGCCTTCTGGTCTGGAAATGGAAATGGTATAGGAAAAATCTATAAATTACCTTAATTTCTGAAACATATTCTGTAGAATAATTTTTATTTTAAGTGACTGTCATGTTGTCATTTAATTCAACTTATGTATGTATGACATAGTGTATTAAGTCGCTGTTTATTATCAACTATAAGGTCTAGTCATGAGTAATGATGACTACTCAATACATAAAACATCGTTACCATATCTATGATTGAATGATAAATATTAATTTCTTCAATTACGGCTGGCATTAGTGGAAAAATAAATAAGTGTTAGAGGTGAATTCTGTTAAAGAAATACAAACTTAACGGAACAATCTCAAGGTTTTAAAAAAAATCAGGACATATTGATTAATAATTTTGTTTACGGAAAACAACATTCTTTTTGAACTTCTCTAAGCATGTATCTCAAATTAAATGTGCACAAGGATCACATTATTCACATATTGATCGATAGTTCTGAATATATTTTCTCGGTTTGGGAATTGCGTCCTCTCGACCAACATTTCCCTTTTATATTTTCCTTTACTATCACCTTTTATAGTAAAGTACAATACATCATAATATGTCATAGTTATACGTATGGATATCAAAACAAAACTCGAATATAAAGTTTTAGGTTAACATACTCCCGTAACTTGGGGAATAATGATTTAATTATGCGAATGGCTGACGGCCCACTTAATTTGATTGTCAGCGACACCTATGCAAATGGTACGAACTAATTGAATATCTTTGTTCGGAAGGGGCATTCGTATGACATTTGGGATTATTAAAGAAACGTCTCATTTGGTTTTAACGGTAGGTAAATTTTATTTGATTCTCGTTTTAAGGGGTTAAAATTGTGCCCGTACTCGTACGGTGTTAAATTGATACTAAATTTGCCGATACAGTTACGTTACAGTTACGACCCATATAGTTACGAAGTCGACTACTAAACCAGAGGCCGCGGGTTCGATCTTAGCCCTCTATAAACATTTTTGTGTGCATGAATATCTAGGTACGTTAGGTAGGTAGGTCTCAGGCCAGGGAGGAGGCCCTGGCCAAATGGGCGGAGGCTCTCGAGGCCCCGAGTGCCGGCCACCGGACGATCGAAGCGATCAGTCCGGTGTTGAGGGAGTGGGTGGAGCGCCGGCACGGCTGCCTCACCTACCGCCTGTCGCAGATTCTGTCCGACCACGGGTGTTTCGGACACTATCTGCACCGTGTCGCCTGTCGGGAGGAGACGCCGCAGTGTCATCATTGCGACGCTCCCGACGACACGGCCGAGCACACACTCGTTGAGTGCCCGGCCTGGCGACACGAGCGCCGCGAACTCGTCGCGGCGCTAGGCGGTGGTAACCTCTCTCTGGCGTCCATGGTGCGAGCCATGGTCACCAGCAAGAGAGCGTGGGAGGCGGCCGCCTCCTTCTGCGAAGCCGTAATCTCGCAGAAGGAGGCAAAGGAGAGGGAGCGGGAGGAAGATCCTCTTTCCGCTCCCCTCCGGCGTAGACGGCCGGGCCGGAGAGGGCGCGCTCACGTGCGCCCTCTTAAGGCCTGAGGGTTGACCTGCGGGCGAGGGTAGCACCCTAACGCCCGCATTGCACAGGTCTCCCGAGCCAAGTCTGGGGGTCACCTAGTTTCTCGGGTGGCCCTCCCTAGGCGCCACCCCGGCCTACGCACCAGGCCGGGGTACCCGTGGACGGGCTGGCCAATAACCACAAGGTTGGCACCGGCTCGTCCTCATCGGGTGAAAAGGGGAGACCGGGGGAGTTTAGTGGGTATTGGGACGAACGTCTTTAGTCCCGAGCCCCACACGCGGCTAAGGCACGTAAAAGTGTTCTCCTTTTGCAACTCAATTCGAACTGTCGTGAGCGCATCATCACGTACTTAGCGTCTTTTACGAGACCACATCTTTTCGACCACCAATATAGCGTTGGTCAGGACAATAAGCCAGTGACTAAGTGCAACCACAGAAACTGTGTTTAACCCCTATGGATTTTATATGAGGCAACGTCTACGAGTGAGTGATTGGACACGACGCTGGGCCCAGCAAAGGAGCACGCGGTCGGAAACTCAGATCAAAGGTTAGTTCCCAGTCTAGGATATACTCAGACTTGTCAACAATTTATATATCTTAAATTCAATCAACTGATGGTAGTTGGTCAATATTATGGCCTACTTCATCGGTGAATCCATAATGAATCTATATATTCTATAATGTTGCATTGTTTAACTTTGCGCGATTCAAATTGAAATTGAGTTTTCCACTTTATAGGCATATTCCATGAATAACGAAAAAAAAAACGAAACCTATTTGTATTTTTGTTTGGTTTTTAACCAGCTTACTCAACAGATAAATCTTTTGCTTATTTATGAGCCCAAAAAATTTTCTCTTACACATTTTTATAACAATTTACACGATATTACGTGCTAAATGTATTCATGAAAAGTAAACTAAACAAAAAACACTAGTGTAAAATTATAATATTTCTCCTCTTCCTTTGCCCGTAGACTGTCTCGATCCCCGCTGGGAATATTTCAAGCTAAACTAAAATGATGTATGTTTTCCTGAAGCTACTAGCGAACTAACCGTGTGTTAAATGAGAGTATTTCTGCGGAAAGAAATACTTGACGCTATCTCACTTTTGCCGGAAAATTAATTCAGGATTTTTATAGAATTTTAAGGAAATGATCAGAACTCCGGAAGTATGTATAAAATATTACGTACATATGATTCCAATTTTCCTAACCTCGTTGGTTTAGTGGTGTAAGTACCTGGCTGTGACACCACGTCCTAGACTCAATTCCCGGGTCGAGCAATTAATAGTTGTACGGGGTTCCGCTTAGTTTACCACGAAACACCGTACAGGAATAGTAGTTGCAGCTGGTTGAGAACGTCGTGCGATCTTCGTCGTGTATTGGGAGATGTAATAACACAAGTAAGTCGTTGTTGTAACTGATTGATTTATTTAGAGTAAAAAGGGTTTTTATAGTATTCTTAAATAGGTCAATGCGATAACGTTTTAGAATTTATACGTGGGCAGAAAACGTATGTACGATGGCTTGCCCGTACAATAGTATTGGTTAATTTGTGCTGTCGATAGCATTATCGATATTGTTACTATTATTCGAATTCAATTGTCGATAGCTATTGATACTTGCCCTCGACAACTGTAGTCAAAACTTTGTTGCAAATATAACTAGCAACTATATTTGCAACAAAGTTATGACTACTAGTCAACAATTTCCAAGCTGGCTCTGGCTGGACTAGATAATATGTTCTATTCACGCACGGGCCGTGTGATTTGTTGCCATCATCCTGGAATAAAAATAGTAGTCTTGACAATACATTTTATACCAAATATCAGTGTACTTACACTACTTACACTGCAGAGTGCATTAAAAATAGAAGATTATTTTTTCTCCTAACACATGCATTTCCTGCGTAAAAGGAGGTGTCAGCATCTAGATTTATGTAAACTCATCATGAGAAACTATATTTTTGTTTTCGTTTGTTGCCTTCAATATAATTTTTAGACACATTTCGCTGAGAGTCGTTAAGCTACAATAAGTTGACCGTCTAAAACATTAAACAACAGATTTCTTAGTATGTAAATTTAATTTGAATCTGATATACGACACTTGTATCTATTATAATAGAAAACATTCCATGAACATAAATCTGACACTACAAGTTCTCCATAAATAACTATGAACAAAAAACAACGAGCAAAAAAGATACGAAGCATAATTGTGGCAAAAGTTGGTATAAAAATAAGCTGTAAATCATAAGAGTGAATACATTCATTCATTTCCCAGTGAGATAACAAATATTTGGAGGGGAAACTCTATCGGAATCTAAAAATTACGACAGTTTAAAAGTAGGTGATCATTTACATAAAACAACTATACCCTTATGATGTATGGAAGCGTACGAATACTGTTTCCATTTGAAAAATATTTCTAATTTTATCGATAGGGGAGTAAGTGGAATGGAATTGATATTTCTGCTTCATAACAAGATTCGTAATCTCGTAGATATTTGCTATGATTTTACATGTTATACTTGTGTGGTCAAGGCACAGATTACTAAATAGTTGTGTCCGGCCGTTATGCCCCCATTCCGGGTTGCCCACGGCCGGTAAATCTAAATATCTTTTTAAATGTGGGGGCACCCACATTTAAAAAGAAATTGTTCCAGTTTGCCGCTAAACCGTGGGGGCATACCGGCCAGGGGCAACCCGGAATGGGAGCATAACGGTCGGACCCAAATAGTTTGGTCAAGGCATGCTGCAGACAGTTGACTTGTCTGTTAGGCGAAATTGGCCGGCTCGACCGAGGAAGTGCCACCCTTTCACAGAAAACGGACGTATGAGCAGTAAAAAATTTGCTAATACGCTCGGTGTGTGAGAATGCCGGATGCCCAAACCCTCCTTCACCTCCCTCCTGCCCATGCTCAATAGCCACATTTTCCTTCCCACTCCCTTCATTATGCTTTTTTCAAAGGCAAATAACCCAGAGCTTTTAAGCAAGAATATTTCACCAAAGGGCATGGTAGTTGGCCATTCGGACTCTGGAAAAATCTTACCACTACTAGTCAATAAATTTATATTATTTTTTGTTATTTGCTAGGCTAGAATCTCTACTAACACAAATATTGCGTGCTAATTGGCTCTCAGTTTCCGTAATCATACTCTCGTTATTAGATCATACAATAGAAATATATCGTGCAAACATACGTTATGTTCGTCGGTAATAACGATTGCTATCTGACTTTGTATATAAACACCATATGGCAATAAATTGTTTTATTTCTCTGTTCTATGTTTGTATCTTCTCATTGAAAATGAACTACGCTTTAAATATTAAAATATTTCTAGTATACGCCTTCCTGGGATTTGTATCGGGAAAAGTAAGTGTCTTTTATAAATATGGTCGAGATTGTGTGTTCGAATCCCCAGTTATACATACAAATATCCAGACGCATAAAAATATTGTTGCTTATTTGTTTATAAATATATTGTTGTCTAATATCCAGGTGACCCACTTCCTCGTTTGCCCCTCTATAATATATATATATAGTATATATAAAAAATCCATAACAAAAGAGCTGAAGCTGCGTACTTTACTTTGTAGGTATGGGACATCTTCTAATAATGTTTATTTTACTAGCTGCCTTCTTACTTACTTCTGCTTCTCAGCATACGGGTGAAATCATCGAATTTGTTGCAGTCGTTTTAAAGTAATGCCACAGAATATATAATAGCATTAGTAATGCGCTGACCGTTTTTCCTAAAATTTCAGCGTTAATTTTTATGTAAAAGGTTTATTTTTTAATTTAATCGACATTTATGTTGCTAGATTTGGTACGAAGCACAGTTCACCGATTCAGTATTGCCATGTGATAACTTCGAGAATAAGAATATCATAGCCGATAGAATCGTTCTTGGCATGACAGAGGGATCTGATGGCGAGGAACCCGGATTTGGTTTGAGCGGACCTCTTTGCCTTAACATGCCCATTAAAGAGGAATCCTGTGTAAGTTGACTATCAGTGTTTTCTCCTTCCGTGTAGAGATAAAGCGCGTTCGTTTTAAGGGTTCCGTTGCCAAATGGCAAAAAACGGAACCCAGGATTCGTCATGTCTGTCTGTCTGTCTGTGCGTATATCACAGCCATTTTTTACCGAAACTGAATAGTTGGCGCGAGAGACACTACCAAAGTCGAAAATGTGTGCCCCCCTGTAACTTCTAAAATAAGAGAATGATAAAACTTAAAAAATATATGATGTTTATTACCATGCAAACTTCCAGCGAAAATTGGTTTGAACGAGATCAAGTATTTTTTTTTAATACGTCATAAATCGTAAACCGCAATTTATGAATAACTTAATTTTAAAAAATACGCTATTATTAAAACATCGATGTTTTAAAAATAGCGTATTTTTAAAAATTAAGTTATTGATAAAGTATGATGGGCATTTTGGTAATGATGTTTATTACCATGCAAACTTCCAGCGAAAATTGGTTTGAACGAGATCAAGTTTTTTTTTAATACGTCATAAATCGTAAACCGCAATTTATGAATAACTTAATTTTAAAAAATACGCTATTATTAAAACATCGATGTTTTAAAAATAGCGTATTTTTAAAAATTAAGTTATTGATTTTCGTAGCAGCAAGTATCATCATAAGATGATACCTACTTGCTGCTACGGAACCCTTCATGGGCGAGTCCGACTCGCACTTGGCCGCTTTTTTGATACGGACTGCGTGGGAGTGGAACTTTCTGCCTAGGTTCATATTACCTGACCATTATAACTTGGGGCTCAAGGCCAGAAAGCGCGCTCCATTTAGACCGCTAGTTGTTTAACATCAGGCAACTTCGAGGTCAAGTGCTGGCTAAGTACAAATATAAACAAATTAACTTGAATGTCTCTCACGAAGCCAATGAAGTCTGGCAGATTTTACTTCTCAATTGATATTAGGCTGGGAAACTAGGTCTTCTCCTCCGCAAAAAAAAATTAGTTACACAGGCCTTTTTTTATACATCAATAAAATTATATTTATTTTATGTTCTTCCTGACGATCTTGTTTGATGGTGGCTTTATTTATTTAGTATAATTGTTTCGCAGGTAAACTTAAATATTTATAAACAAACAGAAATCACGCAAGAGTTGATGATGAAGTCATCAGTCGAAATGGGCAAAACAATGAAAGATCCTAATTGTCCCTGGAAACCCATGTATGATATGATGAACATAACTAGTTGTCCAATTGAAACGGTAAGCTTAAAAAAAGATACTTTATAAAACACTTTTAGTAGTTACGTGGAATGTAAGGGAACTATAGAGAAAATTTTCTTGTTCTGTGAAGAGAACCATAATCTTTTCGCTCCATCCAACTCCCCCTTCCCGCGGTGCATCCTGCTGAATATCGAACGAGGCTCTGGCGATCGCCTGATGGTGGTACCTATAGTCATCCAAAAACACAGAGGCGGTACTGAAGGGTTGCACCGTCACCGGCGTGAAAGTTAGGTACGGTCATGTGATCTTTAAAGCCAGGTACTCACTAGCGAGCCGTAACTGTAACCGTTGTATGTACTGTAACCTTTTGGTTACAGTATGTTTTTTAACATAGTGTGTAGGTACGTGGTTCGCAAACCTGCTGCGAGCGGTACGCGTGCGGCTTGCAGCGAACTGACGTTTACAACGTAGGTGCTCATTTCTGAACCCGTAACGTTGCACGTAACTGTAACCGTTACTGTTACCAAAAACATAGTGTGTACGTGGTTTGCGAGCCTGCGACGAACTCTACACGAGCGACTCGCAGCGAGCCAACGATTGTCGGTTTTTGCCGCGGATCAAAGGAAGATCATAATATCGTAAAGCATCTATAAGTAAGTATGCTGCACAGGTGAGAGACACTTCGTCCGACATCGTGGAGTTAGAAACCAAAACTGAGGACAGAGCAGGCCTCCCCGTTCGTTACTCCCCGTACACACTAGAACCTCGTTACTGTATCTATTTGGTTACAGTTACAGCTCGCAAAATGAGTACGCTCGGTGAATGCGTTCCGGTGACGTCGTGAGCCGTAATTGTAAAACGCGTACACACTAGAACCTCGTTACTGTATCACGCATGTTACGGTTACGGCTCGCTAGTGAGAACCCAGCTTAACCCGCTTGCCCTCCTTGGCGATCATTAGCAAATTCTCCTAATGCTAGCAAATTGGTCAGCGTTTAGAGAGGTTTATACATTAAAAGGCTATTTACTTTACTTTCAGGGTTGCTACATAATCGACAATCTGGTGCTGTCAATGGACGCTTTCTCAGACCTGTTATGTAGGGACTTCTGCGGCGCGTACTCTGTGGAAATATCTTTTACGAAAGATCTAGAGAGTCTAGAGAAGATATCGTGTCATATAATACAACTGGCGATAGTGGAACGCGAATCTGATGATTAATAAATCTTGGCTTCGTCTAGGTTTTAGAGCGGAAAATAAATTTTCTCCACATGTTACACAATATTTAATTAACAGAACCTGTTCATATCGTAATTTATTGTAATACCAATGTATTGTGCTGGTCAAAATAAGCGAAATTATTATAAATAAAAAATAAAAAATAAATAATAAATATCCCTATACTTTACAAAGAGTGCCGTTCAGCCACAAACAAAATAAGCATAGCTTTACTATGGGTGCCAAACAACGTAAACTACTTTTATACATTTACAGATACATTACTTATAATTATACATTTTCAGATTAGTTACACCCAGACGGAAACAAATAGACGTGCTAATGCAAACAAATGCTTGTAGCTTGCGGGGTTCGAACCCGCGATATCTTGGTGCAATAGCCAACTTCTCAACCATCACACCAAACGGCTAGGCTCGTCTTATGTATTATAAGACGAATGTGTGTGTGATGATAAAAACTCGGCATTATATCAATAAAATTAAATAAATGTCATGCTCATTGCTCGTGTTGAACAATTAGAATTACGAGTACATCTTCTTGTTTTCATGGTATAAAACAGAAAGTTTTTCTGCCAATTCAATGGACATAGTAATTTCAACACCAGACACATCTATAAACATGAGAACTCGCGATAATTAGAGGGCAAATAAATTGGGTGGTCTGTCCCCAAATTTTTAATTGCTATGGTCGCGACCAACTTCAAGCGTTATTAACTTTTCCTGCGGTCTAGGGGGAAACATGATGTTTAATGCTTGAAAAAAAGTGTGAGGTTGTTTAAAAAGTCAATGATTTTTTCTACTTCTGCTTGCAAGTTGACTCAGAACCCACGAAAAAACAATTTTTTTTTTCTTTATTTAGGAAAAATACAGCTGTTTTATAATACATGACATTAAACAGTAACTTAAATATGTAACACATCAGCAATTTAAATTTTCCACTACAATTTAATACATATATTGTTGTTTAAAGACAAGGCAAAAAGTCGAATATAATTTTAAGTTATTAATTATCTAACGCTAATATATTTTTATAGATGTAATTTTTTCATTAAAAATGTCGACATGGTTGTAGGAACTATTAAATTTATTGCAAGCTCTAATGATAAAACTGTTCATTCTGTAATTACATTTACAGATAGGTACAGCGAAAGTTTTCTTATGACGTGCACTAGATTTAGAACATTTAAAACATAATTTGCTCAACAAATAAGGTGAATCAACTAAGTTATTTATTATTTTATACAGCAGTACTTGATCCCTGTGTTCTCTTCGAGTGAGTAAAGATTCAATTTTAAATATTAGTTATTTATGTAGACTTGATGGAGGCACTTATTTATGAATCGCAAATTTTATCAAAGTTATGCAATAACTCTGCCACCGGTTTCAGAACATTGCTACATACTCGTATCTGTTGAGAACCTTCGATTGCTAAGTATAAGTTATCTGTAAATTAACTTGAATGCTAAAATCACGGGAACAGCCAAGGGGACACAGGAAAACAAGCGAAATTTTCAAAGAAGGCAACATCACTGTTACCTGATAGATGAATTATTACTAATTTTACTAAAACTGGCCATGGATTTTATCATATTTTTTTTTTATAATGAAGCAGTCAGGATGACCCCACTCCACCTGATGGTAAGCGGATGTGAGGTCCAAATATAAGGTTGACTGGCTCAATAGAACATAGTACCCATTGAGCCAGCCACCCTTACCCTGAAGGTAAAACAACATTATCAATCTATTATATATATAAAACTTAAAGGTGACTGACTGACTGACTGACATAGATATCTATCAACGCACAGCCCAAACCACTGGACGGATCGGGCTGAAATTTGGCATGCAGGTAGATGTTATGACGTAGGCATCCGCTAAGAAAGCATTTTGACCAATTCCCACGGGAACGGGAACCACGCGGGTGAAACCGCGGGCGGCCGCTTGTACAAAATAAATAATAACATTTCTTGTTCAACACTTATGTTTATATGCAGCACACGGTCCTTCCAACTTGGTTCTAGCATATCGTCCAGATAACTTAAACAAAAGTAGGGTTTATACAAATCCACCCTATTTAAAAAAAAGTTTAGACACCGTCTAGCACTAGTGCATTTGCATAACCACAGCGAATGACCCCGGCTTGCAGTTTTCACTTGTTTTTATAACTTTATTATTAACTTTTAAGATAATTTACGGCGGAAACTTTAAAAAGTCAGTCCTTCTAGTTTCGAGCCGTTTGTATGCAGACCTCAGTATTTTTTAATAATATAACTTCTCTGTATAAACCAACTGAATTATGTATGGACCTGAGTTTCTACGTCTGTTTGTGTTTTAATTTATAACTAAAAAGATATTAATTTTAAGTCCAGTTTAACTCCCTGATTTATTTTAAAAGTAAAAAGTTGAATGTTTATGCAAGGTTTAAGCACTGTGGAAAAAAAATGTGACATTTAATCATAAATAATTATCAAATCTGCTATATGATGTCCACTGCTAAACATGGCACGATGTCTGGAGTCTGGAGTGGCATTGTGGCATAATGGAAGAAAATTTGTTTTTTTTTCGACGATGCCTATACAACAAATGAGAGCAAATTATTTTATCAAAGTACGAATTACTACTAAGATTATAAGATAAATAATTATGTAAATATACCATTTATAAATAAATTTCCTGAAACATAATTTCTGATAAACATTTCTTAAATATTAATATTTTGTAAATTCACACATAGTATACATAAAAAGACCCAGGAGTTTAGGCCACGTACGCGAAATCTGGTGTATTAGCTGCCTTTTCAACAATGACATAAAATCTGTCATCATTTACATCAGTGAAAAGAGGAGTAATCTCATAGCATCATTTGGGGATTCACTGGAGGGTAGGCGATGGGTCCACGCGTCTTTTAGTTTTAAATCTTTTTATTTGTGATCTAGTGCAGTTTGGTGTTGAAAAGTGGTGTGATTTTCATTCAGTAAAGTGTAACGAAGTGTCATAAATAAGAAAATTAAAACAAATTGACTGAATGGACGGGTATTGCGTGTAGTGTGTCTCATCGGTAGATGAGACGCTCTTACCGCAATGGCGTCCATTCCCCCGTGACCTTACCTCCAGTGTTTCCATGAAGCGTTAAAACATCTAACACCAATGTTTTAACGCAAGAAGAAACTCCCTCATTAACTTGACATTGGCAGAATCACGGCAACGCAAACAGGCGCGGGATAGAGTCCATTAAAAAAAAAACGACGGGTTGCACTCCGGGAGTGCCGGCAGAAGTGAAAACCTGAATATTAACGTTGTGCATTTTTGATATGTATTTTGGAATGGTTAGGGATTTAATTGATTGGTAGAGGTATAAAAGTACTATCATTTATGTGGTAAAATACAATATTTATTTATTGCGCTTTCGTACACAAACATGACAATTTATATTACATTAAAAAGTTTATCTCTCAGAATTAATGAAATCAGAAACTTTTTCAGACTTATCAGAAACTCCTTGCTGTGACACTGAAACGCCATGTAATAAATGATGATAAAATGATTGACAACCGTCAATGTCATACTTTTTTGATTGACAACTATTTATTTTCTAAACAACGAAAACAAAGTTTGGAATTTACAACTAATTGCATACTGGAATCTGCGGATAAACTTTTGAATTTGGAGCAATCGGCCAAGAAATGATTCCCTTTACAGAATCCGCAGACTCCCGAATCGTTAATAACACGAGTGGTGTTACAGTAATCAACATGTCGCTTTCGAGGATGTTCACTGGGAATTTGGGGTAACAAGCCAAACTGTGTGTGAGAACGAGCCTCTTGTCGCAGGAAATCGGACAGCATTTCCAACTTCATACGACCTGATGCATGCTCCGCAGCATAGCGGATCCAAAGACTGCGGAGAAGTGGCGTTAATTTCCACAAAATACTGTTAAATAATTCCGGCGAATAAAGATATTCCAAACTTTTTAAATGTTTTATTACGGCAATTAAATTTTGAATTTTGCAGGATATCAAATTAAGGTCTTTGTGGTCACTTTGTAGCATAGGAAGCATATAGGAAGCGACCGCACTGCGGCCATAGAAGAGGTCACACTTGACAGTTCATTCATGCAAAGAAAAATATACCTTACGCTAAAGGAATAAAACTCAAGAAAACAACATCAGTTCTTATTAATACAATTATTTACTCTACTCCTGATGTACTATCGAGGTCACGCGCGCGTGATCACCCTTAGAGCTAAAATCCTGTGCAGTATTTTCACGTTTACAAGCGCCGCTCCTAAGAAGTCACGATGCGCGTGCACGGTATATTTTTCCAAAAGTGATCACGCGCGGGAGACCTCGATCGTACATAAGAAGCACTTTTCTTTGCATAAATGAGCTGTCAAATTGAACAAAAAACCATTATTGTCTATAGACCGACAAATTATCTGTTCCGGTGGCGGCGTCGCTACTGTCTATTTAAAACTGTCATTAAATATCGTTTTTGCATTGCATTTCAAGTAGTTCCAATTTTGGCCACCGGAACAGATAAGTTTGTAGAAAACACGTGTCCGGACTTCAAATTTTATATGGATTTTCGATCAGGTCACGTGACACATAAATCCTGACGCGAGTTTAACATTTTTTCCCCATACAAAAAAAGTGCACAACGCCGCTAAAGAAGTTTTCACTTCAAAAATAGCATACCTTACCTTAGCAAAGTGAGACAGGAAGTGCTACTCAGATTTAAACGAAATGAATAAAGCGCAAAGTAAGCGAGACTGGAATAATCTTCCTTGCGTCGGATGAACTCTTCTTTGAAAATTAAAGCATTTCCTTTATAAAGCAGACGTCAGAGGCATTGTTTTGAACCCACTATTGCTGGCTAAGTGCCCCATTTCACTGGGATGCCATTGCGAAGTCTCCGGTTACTAAGTATATTCTGTGAGATAGTATGGAAATGTCAAAGTAGGCGACGATGCCAAACCGTCGTCAAATGAGGTAGGTCCCATATACTGGATGACTTTTTTTTACCGTCAGAAAAATTTGCGTGTGAGATAGGTGTTTGTATTAATAGTAAGTATCCATTTTTTAAAGGATTTTAAGTAAACGCTGTTTAAAAAAAACAATATGGCGAAAACAATAAGTAAGAAGGCCAAAATCTTCAATGCCCTTTGTTTTTTCGACCATGCCTTATAAAACAAAGAGCAAGTTATTTTATTAAAATACGAATTACTACTAAGGTCTAAATCCAAAATCTTCCCCTTCTTCGATGCCCTTTTGTCATTTCGATACTTAATGATACGGTAGCTGGCGCGACGTGGCTATGTGGCGTCCTAGTGAGGTAGGGCTCTCTGTAAAATTCGCGGAACGTCTGATGTGAACGTTGGAATGTATAATTTACGTCTACTACAGGAGAGAATATTTTAATCAATATAAAATTGCTTTGACTTTGAGCACAGCCATTGCAACAATGTAAGACTGAATTTGAAGACGTGAATAGCAAATTTTATTGCTCTTTAGCTTCTGCCCAAGACGGCATCCTGGACTTTAGAATTACTTCGCGAATAACGTCCTTTATTACTATCTAAGTTTCACCATTTTGTCTGTATGGTCTTGAGGTTTAGATCATTTAGCGAGATTAATTGCATCCTATCTAAAGCTTTGGGAATAAATCCGTGTAGTTATTTATTTTGTTTGCCCTGTTCAGTGTTCAGTTTTTGTGTCAATAGACTATAGAATATGTCTCAAATAAAAATATACAAAATGAGTAATGCCCATTTACAACCCTTATAACAAAGTGTTGTTATATCCCTATGATAATATAATCCTTACGTAAATCCATTAAGCACTGTTTACAATTAGCCGGATCAACGCAGTTACCAAGAATATAATATAGTATACTAAACCATCAACACATATAACAATAAAAAACACCTATTTGGCAAGCATAGTATCTATATTGTGATAGCGACAACACACCAACACGCCAAATAATCATCCAAATGGAGGTGACTCAAACACTGCTCCAGTTGAGTTAACCTTCCGACAATCCACAACTATCTATAATCCTCAATCCCGTGTTTACATTCGAATCTCAAACGGGTAAAAGTGCGTTGTTAGCATTCCCTCTCCAATTTTATCGCCAACGCGGCACTGGATTATTGAAGACGTGGAGAGCTCTCGACACCTCCCAGCGCTAGTTATCGGCACATTTTGACGTGCGTGAGCCATTTTCTGTTCATTTTTTCGCTTTCACTGTTTGCTGCTGACGCTTTGGGGTGTAATCGACCAATATTGGTGGTGTAATGTGACGTAATTGAAAATGTTTTGGGTGATGTTGGTTTAAGTATATTGGTCATTTTGTAACAGAAAATATTATTTTTATTTATCGTTTTTTTTTAAGAATCCATCATTAAGATATGATAACTAATCAGGAAGCTTCGTTCTGTATGCTGCCACTGAACATTGCATGGGCGGTAGCTAGTTAGTCAGAATCTGAAAAATCCTGCCACCAACTATATTTATGTCGGGAATCGAACCCTACGTTATCTTTGCTTTAGACTAAGGGCTTAGCCACTGTGCTACGGATGTGGTCAATATTGAGTAGGAGTGTAATTGTCACATTAAAATTATTGTTTTTTTTTTCGGTGGTATTTTAGACGTACCTAAGCTTTGTATAATCATTGGCCCCAAGTAAAGATGGAAGATTAATCCGTTATAGTCGATATTTTATAGCCTATGCCCTATTTCAGGTTATAAACTATACGTGTGCCAATATAAGATAGAAATACATTATAATTCTGACTGTACCATTTATTCGTAGTAGTACTACATATTTGGAATAATAATAGTTCGATCCTCCAGTCGAACTATTCGGAAAAAAAATGTCCGAACAGTTCGATGATCGAACTACGAATCGGACTAGTCGGAATAAACGCGTTTCCGAATAGTTCGATCCTCCAGTCGGACTATTCGGACAAAAAATGTCCGAACAGTTCGATGATCGAACTACGAATCGGACTAGTCGGAATAAATGGATTAAACAGCCTTAATAGCCGACTGAACTAACTAATAAAGTAATTGCATTTGCCATTAGTAGACAGATAATGTTGAGGTTAGTGATCTTTTAATTACAATCAAGCTGATATTACTAGAAATCAATTCACTTAGTTAACAGAATAACTTTAAATGGATTCTGAGAATTATTCTTGTTTGAAATCGATAGGCTGTTTTCACAGGTTACACCTAAAATTAACTTTGTTAGTTAAATGAATGTCAGAAGTATTCTTTACCAGATATGTGTGGGCGTAGATACATTATACTTCTATAATTAATTTCGTCACTTTTATTTCAAATGTAGATGCGTTAAAAACTATTTGATCGTAAAAAGTCCAGTTAAAGGAAAAAAGCTACTGTAAAATACGTTTAGTCGTGTTATTCGGGTTGACTATTTTTTTTTTATTCTCAAGAATAATACTTAAGTAATTATAAACATTATTTGTAAAATCACCAAATAAGGCAGCAATAGGACCATAACATTTGATAGGAAAATTCCGTTATGAGAGTATGAAATTAATTGAAAACAAAAAATATCCGATAATCTACACGATTTATTTCAACTTTTGTATAGAAACAATATTAATTAAAGAATTTAAAAGAAGTATCAGACAACAGTCTTTTTGCGAAATACTTAAACATTTCCACTGCAACCATTTATTACATTTATTAAATTTTTACTACAAACTACATATTTTCCTACATTTCCTATAACTTATAAGGAGTGGATGACGTCACTTACCAGCAATACACGCCTTAGACCACTTACCGACACTTTTTTAATCAAATAACCCTCAACTACTCACATCAAAGTCCGGGGTCTGTCCTGAGTTTTCCTCGAACAAGTTTTCCGTCGAGAGCCTTTGATGCCGCTCGTCAATCTCGAGTGTCCCCCGGACATGCTTTCTCAATTTGGTGGGACTATTTGTCCCCTTAATTTGAAAGTGAACAAATACATTTTTTTGGAACTTCTGTCAGATCTATTTAATTACTTTGTCAGCACATTTGCTGCTAGTTGCCAAGTTACTTAATTAAATATTACTCTAGTATTCGCACAATTTTAAGATAACTTTCAATTTCAGTTGTAACATTTGAATACATTGCAAGATTGTAATAAAGTAAGTAAAATCTTGGGCATCCTATGATAATAATTGATTATAGACCCAAATTAGGAAGATGAAAATGTATCCTCCTGTGAATAAAAGTACTCGAATCAGAATCTTTCTAGGTATTTTTGATCCCAACTAAACTTTATCCTTATAACTTTCAATAAAATGATAGAAATTTTATAGCTAATAATTGTAGTCGCCACATCTATTCATTTTTTTCTTGGTACCTAAATGAGTGTTTGATTAAAATTAAATATTTATGCTAAATTGTAATATATTTTCTAGTAGTTCCAAGAATAGTTAGTTTATGCTAGAGCTGTTTTTAAGATTTAATAATATTAATTCGCTGAATTCATCATTCATGTACAGTCAACAGCACGTCACGGTATACACTTGCAGTTCGATAATAGCGCTTATGCCCCCGACATAAGAGCGGTACAAAGTCCAAAGTGTTACGTCTGACGTGCTTTTGACTGTACTATTTAATGGAAAACCCATTAATGGAATGGAACAGATTTTTTTTGTATATTTCAATCTATAACAGTCAGATGTATAATGTGGGATGGTTGGTCTAGTGATAGTGATTTGGCAACATATTTAAAGATAGTGTCTGTAATCATCTAAATATATTTAACTCAAAGGTAACTGACTGACATAGTAATCTATCAACGCACAGTCCAAACCACTGGACGGATCGGGCTGAAATTTGGCACGCAGCAGGTAGATGTTATGACGTAGGCATCCGCTAAGAAAGAATTTTGATCATAGTCATCAAGTAGTCCACGCGGGCGAAGCCGCGGGCGGAAAGCTATTAGAGATAAGACCTTTACTGTAGAGCAAAAGCCAGTACAATTAAAATATTAATATTTACAGTTCCTTAGGCCATTAGAAAGAAAGGATAACAACATAATTATGCAAACGTTTTGTTTAAATAAATAACGTCTAACAAAACTTAAAAAATGTAGAGCAGCTAAAATACTGGCTGGAAATTGAGAAACAAAATATCAACACTGAAGATAGAGAAAAAAAAACTAACAATACCAAAACAAACCGGAGCCAAGTCGTTACATCAAAAACTAATTTTCACTAACACCATTTCCCTCAAACAACGTGGAACCGACTAATTTGAATGTGGACAATAAAATGTACCATTACATTTTATAGATGCAGTCGGACCCCATGTACGGGACATTTACGAAAAAAAATTAATGGTGCTTAAACCTGGACTGTCCTGTAATTACGAATTAAAAACTTCGTCCGCCGGACCCCGGTTTTTTCTCATTTATTCGGATGTGAAGAAGATAATATTGCACCCTAAATCTACAAAACTTTAAAGCAACACCAACCCAATGCTTTACGCGATAGAGATGACTTTCAAATGCACTGCAATGCAATTACTTTTAACGTTATCTTCTCATACAGGACACGTTTGTACTTGTGTCTATTCAAAGCGACAGAAAATTAACATTTACGGGTCTGTAGAAAAGGTTTTTCGGAATGTAAAAAAGTATTGGACGGCATCAATTAGGTAAATGCTCGTTTTTGAGACTTTTAAAGTTTATAAGGCCCCT